>JAZGUH010000655.1:0-618906 GCA_037893225.1 Hippasteria phrygiana | reverse complement strand
TGGTGTTCCAGCTTTGTCATTCGATACGAAAACGGATTGTTTTATCAAAAAATACCATCTCTTAAATAAAATAAAATCAATGTGATTTCTAGCAGCCAAACCACCTCATCTAGCTTCCTCTTTGCTGCTATGGTATTCTGTCTCTTTGAGAGATTTGTCTTGATGACATACGGATCATGGAGAGCATACAGACCAACAAACCGAAGGTTGGAATCCACACACATTAGACCAGCCATCGCATTAAGACCAATACCAGTCGCACCACCAACCTCGTCGTCCAGGTACGAATTTATCAGCAGTAAGACATGCATACAAATCATTGTTTTTCTGAAAAGGGAAAGAGAATCATGGTTTGGAGTAGTGATTGAGAAATGAGTGTTTCTTCGTACTCTAAAAGGTTCATGTTTCTCGACATATTTCAACTTTTCTTATTTCAGGACTAAATTTCTGAAGGAGCTGCAGAAGATTCTCAGTACAAGTCATGATCGCCTAGTGTGTGCAGAGTGCAGTCAATAAGAAAGACACAACTGGTAGCACAACTCTCTCCCACATCAGCAACCGGTTCGGTTACACTCATCAATTGTCTTTCATCATCAATAAGAAACACGCTCAAAATGGCCGTCCTGGAACAGGATAGGCTACACCCTGATTAGGCCTACAGAAAAACAGACACGGGAAACTTCCTTCCTCCCATTGGTGTATCCAGGTACGCGGTTCATGTACACAAACTTTGACCTACGAAGTCACCCACACGCCCTGACAATACCCTGGGATCAAGACTATCAATTCGAATCAGCCTTTTCACATTTTCAGTTTGACGAGGCCTTTCTTGTTTAGGAAAATAAGAAGTACGGTACATACCACAGCAACGTGTTACACGGTTTTCGGCCAATAACACAGTGTAACGTTACCACCTGTCATGTTTTAATCCTGAAATATAGGACAAAGAAGGGAGAAAGCATGAGACCAATGAGAGCATGTCCATAACAATGTAGAAGTCTTTAATAATTAAATCATGAACGATAACGAATAACATGATAAAGAATATGTAAAATCATCATAAACGGGTACTAAGCTAAACACTAAATCAATAAATCACTTAAATCACAACAACCAATAGTAAAGAAACAAAACATTAAAACTGTGTGGCCAAGGGGAATAACCAACAAAATAAGAACTATGGAAGTAACAACATTCCAAATTCCAGTGGCCCAATGTCACACTCTCTTGTTGCCATGACTACAACCAGCTCTGGGTTCTGTCATTGTTCCCTCTCTAGCTCTAGACTGTTGCATGACCTAGCTGACCCTGGACAACCTACTACATGTCCTCGCTCTCCATGCAAGTACATGCATGGAGCATGGAGGTACCTCCATTAATAGTACATGCACAGTGTATTCGCTATTCAAGCCACACGTGTGCCTACATTCATACCATACCTATTTTCAATGTATGTAGCCGGCCATATCCTTATCTACACAACTTTGTACCTGAACAACTTTCACTATTCTTGCACTTACAAGTAGTATATATACATTGAGGACTACATTCATAACTTTCTTGCAGTTCCTTACATCGAGGATAAATGCAAGTGTCACATATACAACTCTTTCAAGCTTAAAGTGCATGTATCAGAGAACTTGGCCTGATTAAAAGAACTTTATATTCTTCAGCTAAATTAAATGAAAATAAGAATAATCTTTATACAGTCAATCTAGCAAGTTTCTGACTAACAACTAAATCTTTAAACTTGGTAATCTTCCTGTCCAATCATTAGTAAATATATCAAATAAAGTAATCACCTTGTAGACAGCAATCAACAATTCTGTTTTGCAATATCTAAAAGACAAGAAAAGTTATACACATACCTGAAATATAGGACAAAGAAGGGAGGAAAGCATGAGAGCATGTCCATTCATTGACTAGAACAATGTACAAGTGAAAAGGCATGCTGACACAGTGACCCAGTTCTTTGGACTATACCACAATTGTGTGGGGGAATAATTATAATCTGTGTGTAGCTCAAACATCATGGGGACGCTACACACGTCTAGGATGAGACGATTTCCTGAATAATCTGGTATATGACGCTATACTCGCACTTCAACAAACTCTCTGGAACAAGATTGATCAATATAGACCCTTTTGCAGAACTTTAGACTTGGCCAAATTATTCAAGGGCATGTTCGTCGCAGGGAGGTGGGGGGGCGGGGGGCGTCGGGCGTCGCTAGACCATTTTGAATGGGGGGGGGGGGGTGTCATCCAGCGGCGGCGATTTCTTGTCAGGGTTTGGGGTGGGACGTGTCCCTCGTCCCCCTACCCCCCCCCCCCCCCCCCCCCACCCCTAGATCGCTGCCCATAAGTGTCATCACAATTTTGCTCACGGACGGGGTGTGGGGGAACATTTACTACATTTGTGAATATCTGGAATATATGTTCTTCCCCATGTATGACACCGTGCACTTTGGCGACCGCGAGTCCGCGACACGATTTTGTCGGCAGCGACAACATTTGCCGACAAAATTAACCAAAATGGGGTGACACACTCCTAGCGACGTATGTTGTGTTTGGCAGCAGCGGCGATGCCTCGAGTTTTTTGAGGGTGCGGGGGTGGGGGGGGGGGGGGGGGGGGGGGTGGGGGGTGGAGACACAACCAATTGATGTAAAAATGCTGGTCTTTGTGTATTCTGGTGCATACTGCTGCATGTAAAAGCCATTGACTAATAAAATGTATTCTGGAAATTATGGGGGGGGGGGGAACACTCTCATAACCGTCCCCATCCCCATTGTGATTGGGGCGGGGGGGGGGGGAGGGGGGGGATGCACCATTGATAATTTAGTTCATATCAGCACATGTTAACATCTGGTTGATTGTCTTTATTACCATCAATGATCGATTCTTTCGTGCACAAACCAGCAATTAATGCATGTTTGCACTGCACTCCGGGTATTCTTATCGTGGAGGTCATAGGGCATAATATTCTTGTTGAATAAAGCATTGACATCATCATTTATTACGCCATGATGATATCGTGCTCTATGCATGCAGCAAGCGTGATAACGACTGCACTTTGGCACTCACCGGAGGATTGACGGCAACCTTTTCATATTCCACAAAGCTGAAGTTTGGAAATCATAAAGGTAGGATATATATAATGTCTTCTGTTGTTGTTATTATTATTATTATCATTATTATTATTATTAAAATGTCATGTTTTTGGTTCTGTTAGTGTTGTAGATGAGATTGGTAGTGTTAGTTTTTCGAGGAAACTCGTTTGTAATTCAAAAGACATGTGAAAGGTTCTAGAATGCGTCCCCGCATTCAACCCTTTTTTAGTTACCCTTTCCCCACTATCCTTTTCCTACCTATAGTTCAATGCAAGCATACTGAACGCATGCAGCGATCTACACTTCCCCACACAGCGCGAAGTTAATGCACTTCCCGCTATGCAGACGGCTCTCATTGTCACGTAGCAAGTGCCATACCCTTTGCCCTAGTTTAACTTAGCCATTTTCCCCCATACTCGTCCGGAGTCAATGTAGTTTCCCATCACATACCTTAGCCCTAGTCTTGGTTCCAAGACGTTACTGTCTGATACTTGTCATCAACAGAGGGCGCAATTTACAGGCTGTCGCCGGCCGGCGGGCGAGCGCGCGATCAATCACGGAGTTACAGAAAGCAAAGAACAGTAGAATCGATTCTTGTCAAAGCGCGTAATATATAAAACATTATCGAATACAATCAGAATCGATTAACTGAGAAACAGCGCCCTCGTTCGGAAGGAAAAAAGGAACACGAAGGTCTTGGAACCAAGACTACCTTAGCCCGTGCATGAGACTCCACAGTGCCCCAAACACTCGGCGAGTGTACCCTGCCAACCCACTACCTTATCTGTGTCCTGCGACGGCACACAGAGGTCAGATTACTTCCCCCCTCTGCGAGTTTTACCCCATAGACATTGCGTGGATATTTCCTATCCGCCCAGAGACTAAGTGTTGCATATGATCATGGAGGTATTAAAAGCTTTTAATACCTCCATGATATGATGCACGATATGGGGCAGAGCGAACCCCCCCCCCCCCCCCCCTCTTTTGTGTTGGTCATTGTGTTCCCGGAATCTCGGGAATTCTTTTCAGAAGTCTAGGGGGGGGGATGTGTTAGGTAACAATAGTCTGGAGAGTGTATTGGGTATAGGGACAAAAGGGGGGTACCCCTCTGCCCCATATCTGGGTATAAAGTGTTGTACACAACCCTATGTAACAAGGAAGTTTCCCTCCTATCCTTTCCTACTGAAACAGTCCCCCGTAATATATAACGCACCCATCAGTGACCCACACTGACCCGCTTACTTTCACTCTCGGACATTCCTCCACCAAAACGTCTAACAGACCAGAAGTGTCCGTAGACTCCCATAGAGATTTCCCCCATTCACTTTGTACACACCATTACAAGCGTGTGTAAACTCCCATAGAGATTTTCCCCATTGAATTTGTGCACATCATCACTTATTCATGATCATTGTCACGTGTTGATAACCCAGTAGATCCGATGCTTCCATTGGATAAGACCCTGACACACCCCCGCTCACATACTCTCACTTCTTAGTATAAGGGGTGGAAATCGAGGTCTCGGACAATCATTCTCGCCCTATAGCGCGCGAGGCATGGGAAAGTTCTCTCACATGCTCTGTCATGAGCCTGTTATTACGCTAGCCATGTATATGTAGCCATGCATACAGACAGTATAGACATGCTAGGTCAACAGCACAGTTGTCCTTACAGTTGTTGTGCGCTCACACACACACACACACACACACACACTCACCCATACATGTGCACCTATGCACATTGAGGACATACTTAGTATTCTATCAAATAGAGGCCATTTCTATCATGCGAGTGTTGTCTATCAAATTGAGGACACCATACAAAAAATGGCATGTTTGTGAAAAATAGAGGCCCTTTAGGCGTATGACATCATGTCTTATCATTTGATTCCCGATATTGTCTTTCTGTACGAAAGGTACTTCATGTCCTATTTTAATAACTTATTTCAACAGATTATCGCGCTCAACTGATGGTCATTGTTCTCCTAATCCAAATAGGCACGAGACTATTAATTGCCTCCCAGCCAGCGCACAAGATGATGGCTTTCAGTTTCGTAATATCTTCTGAAATCAGTGAGCATCCTTAGCTATGTGGTGCACACTTTGCATTTCTTAAGTGGTTGCCTGTATTGAGCAACTGAGTACTAATTCTGCTCCGACAAACTTTTTGAGTGTCCGTTCACAAGGCCAAGAATACCCTTAACGTTCACTAGAACGGCCATTGAGCTTCATTGTGTTCCTGCAAAAGTCTTTAATGTTCCTCCACGTTCGAGTCTGAAGTGCCACAGGACAGCTTGCTTCGATGTCAAATTTGCCAGGAAGTGTCCTCATCAAGAAGAATCTCTGTAAGCCCTCCGTGACGTCTCTCTTCTCCCGTGTAGTCCAGGGACGCGGCTTCACTCGTCCAGATATTGGAGGTGGCCGACTACTGGATGGGACACTGGTATCACACGGTCCTATAACGCACAGAAAACATGATAATTAAGGCACTTAATCCTTCACTGTTGGCGCAGCCACCTTATACAGACAGAAAGACAGACGAAGACAGCCAAACAGACAGACAAAAACAACTTACTTCTATCACTGGAATCATCATTCGAGTCGCAGTAGTCAGAGGTATCGCTGCAGTCCTCAGTCTTGAAGCCTTCTACAAATATAAAAAGAAAGGATCAATGCATTTTGAGGGCAAGTTTGCAATTTCATGGGGGGGGATAGGATAGGATAGGGAGTATAGAAGGGGAGGGGACAGAATGGGGAAGGGTTGGAGGCAGTTAGGGCAGGGAAGGTCGGAGAGGAGGGTCGGGGGGAGAAAAGGTGGGATAGGGGAGGGAGAGTGTCTGCCAGCTAGACAGTATTTACCTCTAGTCACGGGTAACTCTTGCAGTGATTTGTCAGGCCGGGATGCCACGTCTCTCTTCTCTCGTGCAGTCCTGCGACGCAGCTTCATTCGTGCAGATATTGAAGGTGCCTCACTAGTGGATGGGACACTGGTTACACCCAGTCCTATAACACAGAAAACTTGAGAATTAAACTACTGTAAAACATCAATTTTTGGCGCAGGTACCTTGTTCCATCAGACAGACAGACACAGACACAACTTACCTCTTGCACTGGAATCATCATTCGAATCTGAGTAGTCGGAGGAATCGCTGCTGTCCTCATCAGTCGTGAAGCCTTCTGCCAATATACAAAGAAATGATCAATGCATTTTTTGAGGCCAAGTTTTCCATTTCATTCGGGAGGGGGGGGGAATATAGGGGGGAGGGGAATATAGGGGGAAGGGGGGAATATAGGGGGAAGGGGTGGAGGGAGGCAGGCAGGCATTAGGGCAGGGGTTAGAGGGGCACGGGGGGAGGTTCATAAACGGTGAGATATTTACCTCCAGTCACATGTAACTCTTGCAGTGATTTGCCATGCTGGGATGCCAAGTTGCCCCTCTCCAAGCTCAGGAACAGTCGCGACAGTTGGGTGACCCTCTGGACAGTATCTGGCAACTGGTAGTATTCACGATGGACCCGCAAATCATGACCCATGAAATCTGCAAGTGTTTCCAGCTGATGTTCCTTCAAGGCAAGAATCTGTGATGCGGTCGCTACATGTTTCCGAAGTTTGGTAGAGCGGATGCTGTCGGCATTCTCAAGGCCTGCTTCAGTTGCATATGCTTGGAGACAGTCACTTCCTCGTATATGGCCCGGGCCCCCATAACAACACCGTGCAAACAAGTAACGATTATCCTGTGCTACTCCCGCTTCAATTCTCTTGGCAACCAATGCATTCAACCAGGTCATCGCCTCAGTGCTCAGAAGTACCGGAACAGTTCTTCCCCTCTTACCGACAATTTCAACAACTTTGAACATTTTGCATAGATGCCTTTCTATATCAGTGAGCACACAGTCCCTATTGACAACAGCTGCACTGTGCTTGGTGAAATCCTCCACCGTCATCTTGGAAACCTCCCCCTGCCTTCTGCGGTTGAACATAATGAGGTGGCAAAGTGTGACCTCATTCAATTTCTTCCAAGGTGCTCTTATTCGTTTCCCCCGGGCAGCTTTAAGGCTTTGGAATTCTCTGTCACCAACGTCATGGATGAACGACGACATTTTGACCACATCAGCATTTGTTGGGAGAATGACAGGTTTGTTACGCTTTCCTTGGTGAAGTGTTCTGTGCGCGTGGGTGGAAACACTTTCTTGCCATTTCATTTCACACAACTGCAGAAACTGTTCGGCTTGTTCGGCTTTCTGATTTAGACCACACTCTAGAGCATCTCCTTTGACTATCAGGGCACACTTCTTGATGGAATGTCCAATCTTCAGTGCTAGAGATGGAACATGATACAACTGGTTGACTTCACTGAATCCTGCTATATCACGAACGGCAGTGACTATGTCGTTGAGGCGGTGGGGATGCACAAATGCCTCAAGTGTTGCATTTGGTTGGTTGGTGTTTTTTCGCAATTGGATGACAAGACGACCCAATTCCCTGACTTTGTTTCGGATGTAGCCATGTTGACCTATGTCGTGGCCAAGTTTCAGGTATTCACGTTTGGCCACTTTGATAATCAGTGGATCGTTCCGGACTACAAGAGCCACATCATCTCTCTTCATTGGACTTAGAACCTGGTTCAACTTGAAAGAGACTCCAGCAGGGGGAGGTTTCAATAAATCACTCTTGTGAGCTACACGTCCGCGCACACGACTTGTCCTACTGTTTTTATTATTCTGTGCAGGGAGGGCAGGCTTCAGTGGGCACTGGTGTCTCCAAAGATCGCTACGTACATAATAGCAAAAACAATATATGCACGGTCCATAGGCATGTGGATCTGCTTTATGATTGGGCCTATATCCTACAATGAGAACACCCTCACCCTGTCGAAGGACTTGGCAGTTGTGCCTGTGATTACCAACATTGCGTATTTTCAACAGAAGATTTTTCCGTGCACTACGGTTGGTCTCAGAGGCAATCTCTACAACTTCTCTTTCTTCCTTATGACAAGACTGGAGATGACGGGGCAACTTGGACTGAGGTTCATCACAGTAAAAACAAAAGTGTTTCTTGTCCCATTTTCTTTGACCACCCACATTACTTGTCTGCATGACTGTCACACCACAGTCCTCAGTAGGTTGTACTTCGTCAGGTGACCTGTGTGACTCGTCAGTGAGGCAAGTACGACATGCCGCGGCTGGCTGGCCACCGTCATCCCTGCAGCTGGTCTTGGGGCAGACACACCTCAAAGGAGCAGAACTACTGCACTGTGGGTCACATGATGGTAGCGCCAGCTAACAATAAAGACAAAAAATGAATACATATATTTGGGTCAATCCACGAGGTTGACATCAGTCTTTGGATGGGCAATATTTGAGAAAGTTTAAAATCATGCAAATTATATTTTACCCAAAATATGATACAAAATGTGTAAGTTGGACATACATGTAACCAGTTTGACCAATTTTCTGATGAATAATGAAGCCAGTCTCTACATAACCTTTAGTACTGACATGGTGGGACCTGAAAAATGCAAATTTCCTGTTGTAAGATTTTAAACACTTCTAGAAATACACAAACTGCAACACTAAAAACATTTGTTATGGTATTCAATATCAAAATGCAGCACAACAGCAGAAATACGTGTATGGTCATGGTCTATCATGGTGTCCATGTTACGTCTGCACAGATTCTTCAAACTCTTGCTATCTCTGCAACATGTGGACACTGACTACATTAAAAGAGGTGTTTTAGTGTTGCAAAGTGTGTCATTTAATTAGTGTACGTAATCAATTTCCCATATTAATTTATTAAAGTGTTAAAACACATAACAAAGGAATTGTTGGACACAGTGTGCACGTTATGTCTATTTTACAATGTAAAATAGACGTAACGTGCACACTGTGTCCAACAATTCCTTTGTTATATTTTTACATTTAAATAACACATTTTTAATCATTTGTTGTTAACATATAACTTACATGATTGAAAACTCTCAAATAACCCGACACCCAAAGATGGATGTTACATGAAATAACTGAATTAAATGTAATGATAGTTTTAACCCTAACACCCAAAGTGTGTTGTGGAAAATCCTATTGAAATTGGAGGATTCAGGACTGTTAGGGTTAATGATATGGTCATATCACACACCATGTCAGGGTTTCCCCTTAACTTTTTTTTTCACTAGCCGGCCGGACCAGTAATGTTGACTTTTTACTAGCCCGCCAGCATTTTCACTGGTCCGCATGTTTTTTTCACTTTTTAGGCTACTTTTTTTGTAAGTAACCTGACCAAGTACATTGTATTTACAAACATTTATTACAAGCTGAGAGTAAGCCTGTTCGATATTGTTTTCATATCGAAAATCGTATCGGCCCCTTAAAAAAAACCCGGAATATCAGGGAATTCGATATACCGAACAATATCGCGATATATGTTCCTTTTGGCCGCATCGCGCATTACGAGTGGATTTGTCCCGTTTACTTTGCTCGAAATTCCAGTAACTCCACGGCCTGAAATTTTAGCAGGGCGGCAGACACAATGCGAGCGCGCGCGTACGCGACGCCCTTACGGCGACGGTGTGGAGTCTGGGGCCCGCTTAAGGTCCCCGGGAAATTTTGGATTTTAGATGCTCTATGGTGCAATCTGAGGCATTTCCTGGCCACTTTCTTATGAGTCTGAAATTCTAGCGTACGGAAAATACTTCTACAAATCATAGAACGTCACACAACTTTGCACCCGACAATAACATTGAGATCACTTATTTTAATTTTTCACGAACGTCGTATATATACTACATTGAAATCACTTGCTTACAAATCACGGTGTTGCCCACTAACCCGGCTTTGAAACTATAACTACGCATGCGCGTCTTTTTGACTAGCCTTTTCTCAAGACGCAGGTTTGCACAGTGATCGTTATACACGCGCGCTTATTGCTGCAATACATCCTTTCAGGCTTTAACAGAGGCTACGTACATTGTTTGCAATAAAGTCAACCCCTGTAGCGCATCTGCGCGTGCGCGTTGCTTTGTTGCTAGCCTTGGTCAAGTGCATGCAAGCAACCGCATGAATGCCACCGTCTTTCCCCAGTGTACAAGGCACACGCAGTTTAGGTGTAGTTACGTGTAGCGAACTGCGTCGCGTCTTGAGAAAAGATTAAAACACGTGGCGCGCATCCATTGTACATTGTGCAAGGTCATGTCGTCTTCACAAAATATACGACACGATCGTTTGTTGACAGCTCGCCCATGGTATTATCATCTGTGTTATACTAATCAATAATGCTGAAATAGAAACAAACGCTAGTCTTTCTGGAGTGCCATAAAGTAGCCAACTGAAGGTAAATGTCGTAAAACTCCAAATACTCAACGAGCGAAGGGAAGCCTTGTCCGATCCCGGCGGGCCCGATCCCGGTGGCCCCGATCTCATGATGCCGTGGTGACTTCCGTCATGTATGTTTGTATTCCTCCGTTCTTCCGGTAATGAAAAAGTGACGTCATCACGATAATATCGAATATCGCGATATTTTTCTGCCGATATTTCGGTATCAAAATAAATGGATATCGAACAGCCTTAGCTGAAGTGAGAGTAAACTCCACGCAATCGGGGATCGCTGTTGACAATCTGGCTCTGAAGACGCGCGCGCTTAGCTTATCTTGGCAATGTTTTTTCACTAGACCGCCGGACTACTTAGAAAAGGGTTTTGACTAGACCGCCGCTGTTTTGACTAGAATTTGTCTAGCGGACCAGCGTTAAGGTCGAACCCTGCATGTCCCAACCCTGTGGACTGACCCATTTATGACCATTGTCATATCTGTTATATTATCGATAACATTCAAATAATGGTATTCTTTAAAAAAATTGTTTGTGGATTGGATGCGTGCTATTCTATTTTGTCTGCGGTTGGGGTGGATGGGGGGGGGGGGGGGTGGATGGGGGGGGGGGGTGGATGGGGGGGGGGGGGGTGGAGTGGATGGGGGGGGGGGGTGGAGTGGATTGGGGATAAGGGGATGGGGGGGGGGTCAATTATGAGTGACTTAGGGCTTGTTGGGGGTGGAGAGGGGCTCACAGGCACTGGGTGGAGCTATGCCTGGGGTATGGGTCAACTCATACGCGGGTTAACTCATACCCGAGTCAACTTGTACCCCAAAATTTACACCCAAGTCATCTCTGGTGGCGTAACTACCATTTATTGTAGACATTTTGATGGTAAAATTAAAACATTTTGTTGGAACTGTCCATTCATACTCCATTCAAAAGGAGGGAGTACCAGTTGACTCGGGTGCGAGTTGACTCGGGTACGAGATGACCCAAAATCATCATGCCTGATGCCCAAACCCCATTTCTGCTGGAGTACTTACTTTACGGCCTAATTTTGTGTCTTGATCCCTGCATTCCATGTTGTTAACCCAACTTCCATCAGTGGCATGTAGGAACACATGGACAGACTGAAAATAATCAATCATACAAAGCATACGTATTACTTCTACATGTAGGCCTAGTATTAAAAATTGAAAGCAGGAGTGGAAAGAGTTCCACAGCCGCAGCCAGCCACCACTTATTTTCCCTTTTTTTTAAGTTGGCTTATGACAACTACCCAAAATTGAACATGTGAAGAATAAACACCAATTTAGGAGGGCAACATTTACACATTTTTCGTGCCAACTAATATGCGACTTTTTCGGTCATGGCTTATAGCATGGACTATGGAGGTAGGAAATACCTCCATGCTTATAGACTTTGTGCACGAGGTTTTAGGTGGTGGACGGATTTATGCACTTTTAATATGTAACACCATCATTTCTGTGGGCGTTAACGTTATTTCATTTGAGAGCATACATTTCTCAGAACATCGCCATTTTAACACTTTTAGGGCGATTTTCCACACACAATTAATCAGTAATAAAATGAAAGCTTGCAGGATATGTACTCACCAAAATTCAAGATGCGTGTTCACGAAGAGCATGGAGGAACGCGAAAGAGATAGAGGACGCGTTCCGCTTGAATTCATTTGATAAACTTTAATTAAGCGCGCATCCTCCCTCACGAAGAACTAGAGAGGGCGCTCTTTACATTACCGGCCACATCTGAAGCGATTCTCCGGGGTAAAATGAGGGCGTGTAAAGTCACACTCCGCGTGTCACTCCCGTACACCGAGGACTGCCTTTAAAAAGCGAAATATTTCACTAGTCGTCATTACTTTGTATGAAGTGTCCATTTTTAACGTTATTGCAAATCGAGGACGACCTCGATTTGCAACGCGTCCTCGAAGCGTGGCTTCCCAGTCACATAAACGAGCTCACTCTGCACCATTGACGCGTACAGTCATGTAAACGGGTGCAATCGTGGACCTCCTATTGTTCCTCTTTTGTTTATACTCTAACTTTTTCGGAAGGCCTCCCATTGGTTTTGTACACGATTTTCAATCGTGGACGTTAGGTCAAACGTGGACCCCTTTGTCTACGCTCGAATTCTTTTGTCCTAGGTCCACGATTGCCGGCATATACAAACTCACACATACTGAGATGACCACACAGTGTCAAAGTTATTCGCTACCAACACCAATCACGTCCCGTTCGTCCACGTCCGTGGTCATTGAAGTACGCCCTCTCTTGAGATGTAAATAACTCTGAGATGTACATAATTGTGTGAATAAAACAGCTAGTATTTGTGTTTAAGTCTACATCCGCCTTCATGTTTTACTTCTTGATAACGACTCCCAAAGAGACGTTACGGTACTATAGGTCAATGTAGATACCGTGCAATATCCAATCACATCATTAACGTGGAAATTAGCAACAAAAGTTACAAATCTATATACGCCGCCACTTTCTGCAGTAAACCTTTCTGATGTTATTAGTTATTGCAATCACGTTGCAGTTATGTTAAAATTTCGTTGAAACATTTCGACTTTTGCTTAAAAACACTTCGTTGACGGTTAACGGAATTGCACGCAATCCAATTGTTAGCTTTCCTTTCAAAACAAAACAAGAAATTGAATTTGTCCCCGGTCATTTATTTGGGATTGGTCGTATTTCTTTGGGTTACATGTCCCCCTTTCAATCAAAAATTACTACTTGTGTCGTTGGTCTTCGGTCCGTTTTTGCAGGTTTCTTTCTCATCACCATCAAGATGTATCGTCTTAGCATCAAAGACCTTTTGGCCCGCTTTCGTGATGGCACATTGACATGTGAAGCGTACACGAGGCGGATCATTCAACGTGCTGAGGACCTCAAAGTCTTCAACTACTTCGTCTCCATGGATACAGACAGGATGCTGAAGGATGCCAAGGAGGCAGATGCCAGGTATAGGAGTAAGACCAATCGGCCTCTTGAAGGGATCCCCATAGCCATGAAGGATAACATCGACATCGAAGGAGAGCCGACTGGTTGTGGTACCCCGGGTCTTGCTGGTCTGAAGCCCAAGCGCACTGCTGAGGTTGCAAAGAAACTCTTTGATGCTGGAGTGATCCATGCTGGAAGGGCAAACATGCACGAGTTGGCTTGTGGAGCGTCCACTAACAACAAGTACACTGGGGCTAGTCACAACTTCCATAATTTTGACTACACCTGTGGAGGCAGTAGTGGCGGCAGTGGCGGAGCAGTTTCTGCTGACATTGTCCCAGCTGCACTCGGCACTGATACCGCAGGTTCCATTCGGATCCCGTCCTCTTATAATGGGGTCTTTGGTCTGCGTCCAACCAGTGGACGTTGGCCGGCTGATTATGGTGCCAAGATGTCTCATGTGAGAGATTCGGTCGGTCCACTCGCACGAAGCGCCATGGACATTGCCATTCTTGACCAGATCATGACAGGGGAAGAACCCGAAGATAAACTGTCTCCGAATGAGATCAAGATCGGAGTTCCAAGACCTCTCTTTTGGGAAGATCTGGACATTGAGGTCAAGGAGTATGCTGAGCGATTCTTGACAAGTCTGAACCAGAAAGGGTTTCAGATTGTTGAGACTCCAGAGATTTCTGGTGCTAGAGAGATGCTTCAGAAATACTTCATGCCAACTATCAACCATGAGGTTATAGTTCGTTTGGAAGACTATCTCAAATACCATGGCCATGACGTCAGTGTAGATGACGTCATTGATAAAATTTCCTCCCCAGACGTCAAAGACCAGTTTCACTATGCAGTTAGGAATCCTCCAAGTGAGGACATCATGAAGTCTGCAATGGCAACTAGGGAGAAGGCCATCAGGGACTTTAGAAAGTACTTCGAGGATCATCAGATTGACTGCATCCTGATGCCTGCCAATAAGATTCCACCACCTACCCTGAATGCCTTCGAATCACATAATTCCAAACTCATGGGCATCATCACACAAAATGATGATTTTGCAAATATTTGCAACAACCCCTCGCTGGTGATTCCTGGCGGGATTGCCAAGACAGGCGGAGTACCTTTTGGTATGCAGATCGAAGGATTCACGGGAAGCGACAATCACCTGATTGCGGTGGCAGTGGCTATCGAAAAGGCGCTGGACTTATAGACAGTGCAGTGATATTCAGCAGTTTGCATGACCTAAACAATTATCTTAGTCTGTAAAATGTCCATATGATGCACAATATGGGGCAGAGGAAACCCCCCCCCCCCCCTCTTTTGTGTTCCCGGAATCTCAGGAATTCTTTTCAGAGGTCTAGGGGGATGTGTTAGGTAACAATAGTCTGGAGAGTGTATATGGTACAGGGACAAAAGGGGGGTACCCCTCTGCCCCATATCGTGCTGGGTATAAAAATTCCAATAACAGCACAGTGTAATTTAGCAGAAATAGCCTCATACGGAGTGGCGTAAATCCGTGTCGGCGAGCGGGGGATTGCCAAAATCCCGGCCGACCAAAGAAATTCGAAAGGGGGGGGGGGGGGGGGGGGGGGGGGGGGGGTGGGTGGAGACAATATGACACTAGGGGGCGCTGTTCATAATACAAAGGTCTGGTAACCCTGTGTAGGTTGTGTACATTTTAATGCAAATATGCACACTTAATATGTCCCTATGCCTGACAACTCGGTACATTTAAGGTTTTTGTACTGTTTTTCTGTTTTTCTGTTTGTACATTTTGACTGTTGGAAAGTTACAAGATAACCTTGTTTCTTAACACACAAATCTGGGGGATAATCCAATGGCCCATCCCCCTGTTAAAAATAGGGGGGGGGGGCGATATATAACCCCCCCCCCCCCCCGGTGATTTACGCCCATGCTCATACGAACAGTTCATATGTATTTGGAACACCGCATTAATAAATAATGTTTACAAATAGGTCTTGACCTGCATGCGTGCATTTATATTTTGGAATACAAACATTCTGTGAGAAATTGCCCCGAACGATAATGTTTCCAACAAGGTGCGTCGTGGTCGTGTACATTATGTCGTACCGTACCACCCGGAATCGAGTAGGCGCGCTATCTGTCCACTACAGTGCACAGACTCTTTGGACTATTTTAAATCTTATTCTGGTAACGAAACCAAGGATTCCTCAAAAGAGCATATCTCGAAAGCCTGAAGGAACCTGTAGGAAGACGACGAAGAAATTGTTCAGTTTTATAGGTGGGAGGAAAAATCCAGAATGATATTCTGTTATTAATAAAAGTGACGGCTGATAAAATAATATGAATTTTTTTTTTTTTTTACTGAAACGGTGAGGTTGATAATGAAATCAGTTTATTTATAGATGTGTTTTTAAAGAATCGTGGAGTTCATGAAGTACGTAACAGGTTTAAAAACGCATCGGTATTGTATGTTTTTTTTTTTTTTTGGGGGGGGTGGACAGTTTGTAAATAAAATACATTATAATCGCGTCTGGGGGGAATGGATAGATGGTAAACGACGTGTTCGGGTCAGCATCTATAAACGCATATTTTGTATCAGAATTATGAGTAACTTAGCTTCAACTTGCATGATGACTACAATACTTCATGTTCTTCTGTCATTCATGAATACTGTGTTTTGAATTTGATTAATCTGAAAGGCGTAGACAGCAATACCGTAAGGCGTCTGTAGAGTTCACTCAGAAATTGTCTCACTTTTTATAAAGAGTATCTGCACAACAGTCAACAGATCTCGTTCTTAGATTAGACTGCAAGCGTTAGCTTTCTCGTCAATGCATGGGGTAAGCAGCGGTATGCAGTGGGATTCGAGAAATGTCTTCAGTTCGGGTAAGTTTATAATAATTATTTTGTTTTATTGTAATGGTGTTCCAGCTTTGTCATTCGATACGAAAACGGATTGTTTTCTCAAAAAATACCATCTCTTAAATAAAATAAAATCAATGTGATTTCTAGCAGCCAAACCACCTCATCTAGCTTCCTCTTTGCTGCTATGGTATTCTGTCTCTTTGAGAGATTTGTCTTGATGACATACGGATCATGGAGAGCATACAGACCAACAAACCGAAGGTTGGAATCCACACACATTAGACCAGCCATCGCATTAAGACCAATACCAGTCGCACCACCAACCTCGTCGTCCAGGTACGAATTATCAGCAATAAGACATGCATACAAATCAACGTTGTTTTTCTGAAAAGGGGAAGAGAATCATGGTTTGGAGTAGTGATTGAGAAATGAGTGTTTCTTCGTACTCTAAAAGGTTCATGTTTCTCGACATATTTCAACTTTTCTTATTTCAGGACTAAATTTCTGAAGGAGCTGCAGAAGATTCTCAGTACAAGTCATGATCGCCTAGTGTGTGCAGAGTGCAGTCAATAAGAAAGACACAACTGGTAGCACAACTCTCTCCCACATCAGCAACCGGTTCGGTCACACTCATCAATTGTCTTTCATCATCAATAAGAAACACGCTCAAAATGGCCGTCCTGGAACAGGATAGGCTACACCCTGATTAGGCCTACAGAAAAACAGACACGGGAAACTTCCTTCCTCCCATTGGTGTATCCAGGTACGCGGTTCATGTACACAAACTTTGACCTACGAAGTCACCCACACGCCCTGATAATACCCTGGGATCAAGACTATCAATTCGAATCAGCCTTTTCACATTTTCAGTTTGACGAGGCCTTTCTTGTTCAGGAAAATAAGAAGTACGGTACATACCACAGCAACGTGTTACACGGTTTTCGGCCAATAACACAGTGTAACGTTACCACCTGTCATGCTTTAATCCTGAAATATAGGACAAAGAAGGGAGAAAGCATGAGACCAATGAGAGCATGTCCATAACAATGTAGAAGTCTTTAATAATTAAATCATGAACGATAACGAATAACATGATAAAGAATATGTAAAATCATCATAAACGGGTACTAAGCTAAGCACTAAATCAATAAATCACTTAAATCACAACAACCAATAGTAAAGAAACAAAACATTGAAACTGTGTGGCCAAGGGGAATAACCAACAAAATAAGAACTATGGAGTAACAACATTCCAAATTCCAGTGGCCCAATGTCACACTCTCTTGTTGCCATGACTACAACCAGCTCTGGGTTCTATTCCCCAACTTAACTGTGAACACGGCTGTCATTGTTCCCTCTCATACTCACTAGACTGTTACATGACCTAGCTGACCCTGGACAACCTCCATGGAGCATGGAGGAAGGAACACTAAGTAATGTTCCTTCCTCCATGCATGGAGGTACCTCCATTAATAGTACATGTACAGTGTATTCGCTCTTTCAAGCCACACGTGCGCCTACATTCATACCATAGTCTCTACCTATTTTCAATGTGTGTAGCACTAGCCATATCCTTATCTACACAACTTTGTAAATGAACAACTTTTACTATTCTTGCACTTACAAGTACATTGTAGTATATACATTGAGGACTACATTCATAACTTTCTTGCAGTTCCTTAACATACATCCAGGGTAAATGCAAGGTGTCACATATACATGTACAACTCTTTCAGCTTAAAGTACATGTATATCAGAGTTCTTGGGGGGGGGGGGGGGGGGGGGCGTCGCTAGACCATTTTGAATGGGGGGTGTGTTCCAGCGGCAGCGATTTCTTGTCAGGGTTTGGGTGGGGCGTGTCCCTCGTGGTCTCCCCCCCCCCCCCCCCCCCGATCGCTGCCCATCAAGTGTCATCACAATTTTGCTCACGGACGGGGTACGGGTGTGGGGAACATTACTACATTTGTGAATATCTCGAATATATGTATGGTGTTACACCGTGCACTTTGGCGACCGCGAGTCCGTGACACGATTTTGTTGGCAGCGACAACATTTGCCGACAAAATTAACTAATGGGGTGACACACTCACTTTAGCGACGTCTGTTGTGTTTGGCAGCAGCGGCGATGCCTCGAGTTTTTGGGGTGCGGGGTGGGGGGGGGGGGGGTGGGGGGTGGAGACACAACCAATTGATGTAAAAATGCTGGTCTTTGTGTATTATGGTGCATACTGCTGCATGTAAAAGCCAGTGACTAATAAAATGTATTCTGGAAATTATGGTGGGGGGGGGGGAACACTGTCATAACCGTCCCCATCCCCAATGGTGATTGGGGCGAGGGGAGGGGGATGCACCATTGATAATTTAATTCATATCAGTACATGTTAACATCTGGTTGATTGTCTTTATTACCATCAATGATCGATTCATTTTTTTTCTGTGAAAGGTTCGTGCACAAACCAGCAATGCATGTTTGCACTGCACTCCGGGTATTCTATTCGTGGAGGTCATAGGGCATAATATTCTTGTTGAATAATCATTGACATCATGGTCTTATTCCGCCATGACGATATCGTGCTCTCATGCATACAGCAAGCGTGATAACGACTGCACTTTGGCACTCACCGGAGGATTGACGGCAACCTTTTCATATTCCACAAAGCTGAAGTTTGGAAATCATAAAGGTAGGCTATATATATATATATATATATATATATATGTAACAGGTTTGTGTGTGCTATAATGCGACACACGCTGCACATAATAAATTTTGCTACGTTCACGCTTCTTTTAAGGTAAACAAAGTTGAGTTTATTTCATTTTCCAGGCTAGTTTTAAGAAGGTTAAGATTTAATTACGCTGCATGGCGCGTAGTAATTATCCATCTGTTGGATAATAACTACACAAGTTAAATACCCGGTGGGTTTAGACAAAAATACACAATAACAATAAAAATATACAATTATGAAAGTTGAAATGGCCTATCTTGATGACGACTGGCTCCGAGTGAATGGGTCTCTAGGGACTTGTAGAAAGAAGGAATGAATGGCTGAAGGTGAAGTGATGGGCCAGTTCAAAGGGGTTCCGGACAACGTGTTCAATCCTTGATCAGGGGACGAACCACGTTGCCTTGGTGAGATTGGCTTTGAACAGCCAGAAACCCGCTGTCCAGGCTGGATCGCTCTATAGGGTGCTTTGCTGTTCTGCTCCCTGCAGATAATATGTGTTCACCTAGAGCAGGACAGGGGACGAACTTTATGAGTTTTTCAGGTTTAGAGGTAGGAGACAGATGGACCAGAGCAGTTTCTCTTAGCACTCTGTCCCTGACGGAGTCCAGTGGCCAAGTCAATAACATATTAAAAGAATGATATGTCTAAGCTATAAAAAGTAAAAATGAAATGCTTTAAGTCAAAGTGCCCCTTTAATAATAGGAAATTGTGTGCAGGTAACTGTCATGGTCACGACCGCTGGTCAATTCCCCTAGTCACAGCACTGTCTTACAAGGAAATAAGTAACCTTCACCAAGGACATTAAACCACAGGGCCAATAACTTGTGCATGATAAAGGATACTGCCACACAATGTCTTATGCCACGTGTGGGACCTTGCAACTAAGGAAATTATTGCAAAACATTCCATAAGAATAGAAGATGACTAACGTATCTTTAGAATTAATAAGATCAAAAGTCCGGGATAAGTACTGGATCATTCAAAGTAGTCATCAAAATCGGATCTCAGAGTAAATATAAAAAATGAACATAAGCGAGTAAATAAGAAAATGATAAATATCAAACTAGACTATAAAATGTCAAAAGTAATGATGAAGAGAAAATAGCAAGCAATCAAACACAATAAGCTACTACAAATTCATAGAATTTGTACTACAAGAACCACACTCTTCAAAATATAGAAGTAACAAAGTGAAACTTTTATCCCTAATGGACATTTGCAATAAACCTTGGCCTCGTAAATAAATCACTCAAGTGTTTCTGCATTAGGGTTTAGACCAACCCAAGGTTTCTACAAAACAGTTACCAGATACAGGTGGCAATGCCTTTTTAGCACAACGGTCAAAAGGTTACTAAAAGTTCAGTGGCAATTTCTAGGAAGTACAAGGACAAGGTGTGGGTCTTGTAGCAGTCATCATTTAACTGTTCTTAAATAAAGCTTTACTTTATTTAGACTGGAGTCGCCACAAGTCTCTCATAAAGTAATGGCAAGATAAAGCAAACTTGGAAATCTATTCAAATAACCAATATTCTGTAAATTCATGAAAAATAGTAAATCGGTAATATGTGCAGCTTTTGGAGTGCATCATCTGTTCTCGATAAAACAGTATCCAATAATATAAAATCACAGATCAGTTCAAAGATTAAAGGAAAATGCAATTCACATGGTGCTGGTCTAAACTTTGTAACTATCAAATCAACAATTCCTTTTTACCGCAACTAAGATTTGTGGCGGCACTCGAGTACTATGACGTAGGCAACTTATAATTAGCAACTTAAGTTAGAAACATCAACTAGAAAATACAGTGACAGCATGAAAGGCAAAACATAGTGATGACAGGTGGCGACTTGGTCTAAACTTTTAAGGAAAGAATAAACCTTCAACCTAGGAATATAAGTAAGATAAGAGTAATATCAAACTCACCTAGAGCAGGACAGGGGACGAACTTTATGAGTTTGGCAGGTTCAGGTTTAGAGGTAGGAGACAGATGGACCAGAGCAGTTTCTCTTAGCACTCTGTCCCTGACGGAGTCCAGTGGCCAAGTGAGAGGACCGGTCACTGAACTAGACATTCCCTCCCCAAGGACCTATGATTGGCTGCAAGTTCTGCTGCCAATCGCCCACTCGCGCTGCCAAACAACCAACCCACTCTTATTAATGATTTATCAACATAGGCCTGTGAGGTCTAGGTTATCAAAAAAATTGGGGGGGCCATAAAATTCCATCCCGTTACATATATATATATATATTTTTATTTTTTTTCTAATTCGACCGTTAGGGGGAAATAAAGTTGTGCAAAAGTGCACGTTAGGGGGAAATTGCGCTTTAGGGCGAAAAATGCATTTCCCCCTAACGTCACAGCTACCTTTTCTAGCGAGAATTTTACTGTCGGAAACATTTTTAAATTCTTCTTCGGGGTCTAAATAGAAATATTTTCTTTGTTTGGTCGAAAAAGGTTAAGTTTGGGTTAGGTTACAGTAAAAAGAAGTTTGTGCACAAGTCTATGGCATTTCCCCCTAACGGTCGAATTGGCGTAGTATATATATATCTATATCTATCTTCTGTTGTTATTATTATTATCATTATTATTATTAAAATGTGATGTTTTTGGTTCTGTTAGTGTTGATGTGTTGTACATGAGATTGGTAGTGTAACCTAATGTAAAATATTTACAGTTGGTTAGTTTTTCGAGGAAACTCGTTTGTAATTCAAAAGACGTATGTGAAAGGTTCTATACAACCTTTCACATACGTCTTTTTATGTACTATAGTATAGGTCAATGTAGATACCGTGCAATATCCAATCACATCATTAACGTGGAAATTAGCAACAAAAGTTACAAATCTACGCCGCCACTTTCTGCAGTGAACCTTTCTGATGTTATTAGTTATTGCAATCATGTTGCAGTTATGTTAAAATTTCGTTGAAACATTTCGACTTTTGCTTAAAAACACTTCGTTGACGGTTAATGGAATTGCACGCAATCCAATTGTTAGCTTTCCTTTCAAAACAAAACAAGAAATTGAATTTGTCCCCGGTCATTTATTTGGGATTGGTCGTATTTCTTTGGGTTACATGTCCCCCTTTCAATCAAAAATTACAACTTGTGTCGTTGGTCTTCGGTCCGTTTTTGCAGGTTTCTTTCTCATCACCATCAAGATGTATCGTCTTAGCATCAAAGACCTTTTGGCCCGCTTTCGTGATGGCACATTGACATGTGAAGCGTACACAAGGCGGATCATTCAACGTGCTGAGGACCTCAAAGTCTTCAACTACTTCGTCTCCATGGATACAGACAGGATGCTGAAGGATGCCAAGGAGGCAGATGCCAGGTATAGGAGTAAGACCAATCGGCCTCTTGAAGGGATCCCCATAGCCATGAAGGATAACATCGACATCGAAGGAGAGCCGACTGGTTGTGGTACCCCGGGTCTTGCTGGTCTGAAGCCCAAGCGCACTGCTGAGGTTGCAAAGAAACTCTTTGATGCTGGAGTGATCCATGCTGGAAGGGCAAACATGCACGAGTTGGCTTTTGGAGTGTCCACCAACAACAAGTACACTGGGGCTAGTCACAACTTCCATAATTTTGACTACACCTGTGGAGGCAGTAGTGGCGGCAGTGGCGGAGCAGTTTCTGCTGACATTGTCCCAGCTGCACTCGGCACTGATACCGGAGGTTCCATTCGGATCCCGTCCTCTTATAATGGGGTCTTTGGTCTGCGTCCAACCAGTGGACGTTGGCCGGCTGATTATGGTGCCAAGATGTCTCATGTGAGAGATTCGGTCGGTCCACTCGCACGAAGCGCCATGGACATTGCCATTCTTGACCAGATCATGACAGGGGAAGAACCCGAAGATAAACTGTCTCCGAATGAGATCAAGATCGGAGTTCCAAGACCTCTCTTTTGGGAAGATCTGGACATTGAGGTCAAGGAGTATGCTGAGCGATTCTTGACAAGTCTGAACCAGAAAGGGTTTCAGATTGTTGAGACTCCAGAGATTTCTGGTGCTAGAGAGATGCTTCAGAAATACTTCATGCCAACTATCAACCATGAGGTTATAGTTCGTTTAGAAGACTATCTCAAATACCATGGCCATGACATCAGTGTAGATGACGTCATTGAAAAAATCTCCTCCCCGGATGTCAAAGATCTGTTTCACTATGCAGTTAGGAATCCTCCAAGTGAGGACATCATGAAGTCTGCAATGGCAACTAGGGAGAAGGCCATCAGGGACTTTAGAAAGTACTTCGAGGATCATCAGATTGACTGCATCCTGATGCCTGCCAATAAGATTCCACCACCTACCCTGAATGCCTTCGAATCACATAATTCCAAACTCATGGGCATCATCACACAAAATGATGATTTTGCAAATATTTGCAACAACCCCTCGCTGGTGATTCCTGGCGGGATTGCCAAGACAGGCGGAGTACCTTTTGGTATGCAGATCGAAGGATTCACGGGAAGCGACAATCACCTGATTGCGGTGGCAGTGGCTATCGAAACGGCGCTGGACTTATAGACAGTGCAGTGATATTCAGCAGTTTGCATGACCTAAACAATTATCTTAGTCTGTAAAATGTCCATATATGATGCACGATATGGGGCAGAGGAAACCCCCCCCCCCCCCCACTCTTTTGTGTTCCCGGAATCTCAGGAATTCTTTTCAGAGGTCTAGGGGGATGTGTTAGGTAACAATAGTCTGGAGAGTGTATAGGGTATAGGGACAAAAGGGGGGTACCCTCTGCCCATCGTGCTGGGTATAAAAATTCCAATAACAGCACAGTGTAATTTAGCAGAAATAGCCTCATACGGAGTGGCGTAAATCCGTGTCGGCGAGCGGGGGATTGCCAAAATCCCGGCCGACCAAAGAAATTCGAAAAGCGGGGGGGGGGGGGGGGGGGGGACAATATGACACTAGGGGTGCTGTTCATAATACAAAAGTCTGGTAACTCTCTGTATAGGTTGTGTACATTTTAATGCAAATATGCACACTTATGTCCCTATGCCTGACAACTTGGTACATTTAAAGTGTTTGTACTGTTTTCTGTTTGTACATTTTGACTGTTGGAAAGTTACAAGATAACCTTGAAATCGGCAATTTTTTTGTTTCTTAACACACAAATCTGGGGGATAATCCAATGGCCCATCCCCCTGTTAAAAAAGGGGGGGGACACAAATCTGGGGGATAATCCAATGGCCCATCCCCCTGTTAAAAAAGGGGGGGGGGCGATATATATACCCCCCTCCCCGGTGATTTACGCCCATGCTCATACGAACAGTTCATATGTGTTTGGAACACCGCATTAATAAATAATGTTTACAAATAGGTCTTGACCTGCATGCATGCATTTATATTTTGGAATACAAACATTCTGTGAGAAATTGCCCCGAACGATAATGTTTCCAACAAGGTGCGTCGTGGTCGTACACATGTCGTACCGTACCACCCGGAATCGAGTAGGCGCGCTATCTGTCCACTACAGTGCACAGACTCTTTGCACTGTTAAAACGCTGTTTAAAAAGTTGTTTAAATAAGTTAAACAACCAGGTTGTTCATGTGCCCTGCTTAAACAACTTTATTGGTTGTTTAAGCAGGGCACATGAACAACCCAGGTTGTTTAAAAGGTTTAAACAGCGTTTTAACAGTGTGGACTATGTTAAATCTTATTCTGGTAACGAAACCAAGGATTCCTCAAAAGAGCATATCTCGAAAGCCTGAAGGAACCTGTAGGAAGACGACGAAGAAATTGTTCAGTTTTATTGGTGGGAGGAAAATCCAGAATGATATTCTGTTATTAATAAAAGTGACGCTGATGAAATGAAATTAATTGTTATTGTTTCTCTTTTTACTGAAACGGTGAGGTTGATAATGAAATCAGTTTATTTATAGATGTGTTTTAAAGAATCGTGGAGTTCATGAAGTACGTAACGGTATTTTTTTTTTGGGGGGGGGTGGACAGTTTGTAAATAAAATACATTATAATCGCGTCTGGGGGGAATGGATGGATGGTAAACGACGTGTTCGGATCAGCATCTATAAACGCATATTTTGTATCAGAATTATGAGTAACTTAGCTTCAACTTGATGACTACAATACTTCATGTTCTTCTGTCATTCATGAATATTGTGTTTTGAATTTGATTAATCTGAAAGGTGTAGACAGCAATACCGTAAGGTGTCTGTAGATTTCACTCAGAAATTGTCTCACTTTTTATAAAGAGTATCTGCACAACAGTCAACAGATCTCGTTCTTAGATTAGACTGCAAGCGTTAGCTTTCTCGTCAATGCATGGGGTAAGACTGCATACTTGTTTAGTTTCTATCGTATATTGTAGACATTTGGGAAGTCAATGCTAATCCTTCCGTAGACTGTGTTATTTAAATATACAAAACAATGTACAAATAAACATATTTCAGAAGTAAACTTTCATTCATTTGTTTATGTGTCGCCTAAACGAATGTTTTAGGGGGACACCAGTCCTAAATTCTGTATGACCGTAGCTCCTTATCCCCGTATGTATGTTAAATTTTTAGGTTAAGTTTTGGGAGAAAGTTTATAACATTCTACATGCTTTCATGGATTTTGATGAAACCTATATGCAGTGACCCTTGTGTGGCCGTGGGAAGACGCAATTCGTCTTCGGAATGCAGAGGTCAAAGGTCGTGTAGGGGTCATTAGAGGTTATTAGTATGTCGGTATGTATGTGGCATTTTGGTTAGTTTCAATGTCAAAGGTCATTTCAGGTCAAGTGGTAAAATAGGCTGAAAATGTAAAATTGCTCATTTGAAACGTTGAAACTTAGATGCAGTCACCAACGGATCACCTTGTATTGTAAACTTGTCGCGATCGTGTGAAATTCACGAGTCTTCAGTCATCAGAAGGATTGACTCATGGTTCTTGTCTCTCCCACGCCCCACCTCCTGCAGATATGTAATATTCTGGATTTGTTTCGTCTTACGTTGCTTAGACGAATAGGTTAGTTTTAAGTCGCGTCATCAAATGTAAACCAAATTATTGATTAACCAACAAAAGCTGGGTGGGTATAAAGGCCTACTTACAAATCGATCTGGTATAAAGCTAGATTGTAATCAACTATGCAGCGGTATGCAGTGGGATTCGAGAAATGTCTTCAGTTCGGGTAAGTTTATAATAATTATTTTGTTTTATTGTAATGGTGTTCCAGCTTTGTCATTCGATACGAAAACGGATTGTTTTCTCAAAAAATACCATCTCTTAAATAAAATAAAATCAATGTGATTTCTAGCAGCCAAACCACCTCATCTAGCTTCCTCTTTGCTGCTATGGTATTCTGTCTCTTTGAGAGATTTGTCTTGATGACATACGGATCATGGAGAGCATACAGACCAACAAACCGAAGGTTGGAATCCACACACATTAGACCAGCCATCGCATTAAGACCAATACCAGTCGCACCACCAACCTCCTCGTCCAGGTACGAATTATCAGCAATAAGACATGCATACAAATCAACGTTGTTTTTCTGAAAAGGGGAAGAGAATCATGGTTTGGAGTAGTGATTGAGAAATGAGTGTTTCTTCGTACTCTAAAAGGTTCATGCTTCTCGACATATTTCAACTTTTCTTATTTCAGAACTAAATTTCTGAAGGAGCAGCAGAAGATTCTCAGTACAAGTCATGATCGCCTATAGTGTGTGCAGAGTGCAGTCAATAAAGACACACAACTGGTAGCACAACTCTCTCCCACATCAGCAACCGGTTCGGTTACACTCATCAATTGTCTTTCATCATCAATAAGAAACACGCTCAAAATGGCCGTCCTGGAACAGGATAGGCTACACCCTGATTAGGCCTACAGAAAAACAGACACGGGAAACTTCCTTCCTCCCATTGGTGTATCCAGGTACGTGTATGCCAACTCGGAGTACAAACACATGTACAATCTAGTGACGGTTCATGTACACAAACTTTGACCTACCAGTCATGGACTATAGTTCACGAAGTCACCCACACGCCCTGACAATACCCTGGGATCAAGACTATCAATTCGAATCAGCCTTTTCACATTTTCAGTTTGACGAGGCCTTTCTTGTTCAGGAAAATAAGAAGTACGGTACACCACAGCAACCTGTTACACGGTTTTCAGCCAATAACGCAGTGTAACGTTACCACCCGTCATGCTTTAATCCTGAAATATAGGACAAAGAAGGGAGAAAGCATGAGACCAATGAGAGCATGTCCATAACAATGTAGAAGTCTTTAATAATTAAATCATGAACGATAACGAATAACATGATAAAGAATATGTAAAATCATCATAAACGGGTACTAAGCTAAACACTAAATCAGTAAATCACTTAAATCACAACAACCAATAGTAAAGAAACAAAACATTAAAACTGTGTGGCCAAGGGGAATAACCAACAAAATAAGAACTATGGAGTAACAACATTCCAAATTCCAGTTGCCCAATGTCACACTCTTGTTGCCATATGACTACAACCATGACTACAACGAGCTCTGGGTTCTATTCCCCAACTTAACTGTGAACACGGCTGTCATTGTTCCCTCTCATACTCACTAGACTGTTACATGACCTAGCTGACCCTGGACAACCTCCATGGAGCATGGAGGAAGGAACACTAAGTTAATGTTCCTTCCTCCATGCATGGAGGTACCTCCATTAATAGTACATGTACAGTGTATTCGCTCTTTCAAGCCACACGTGCGCCTACATTCATACCATAGGCTCTACCTATTTTCAATGTGTGTAGCACTAGCCATATCCTTATCTACACAACTTTGTAAATGAACAACTTTCACTATTCTTGCACTTACAGGTAGTATATACATTGAGGACTACATTCATAACTTTCTTGCAGTTCCTTAACATACATCCAGGGTAAATGCAAGGTGTCACATATACAACTCTTTCAGCTTAAAGTACATGTATATCAGAGTTCTTGGGGGGGGGGGGGGGGGGGGGGGGGGGGGGGGGCGTCGCTAGACCATTTTGAATGGGGGGTGTGTTCCAGCGCCAGCGATTTCTTGTCAGGGTTTGGGTTGGGCGTGTCCCTCGTGGTCTCCCCCCCCCCCCCCCCCCCCCCGATCGCTGCCCATCAAGTGTCATCACAATTTTGCTCACGGACGGGGTACGGGTGTGGGGAACATTACTACATTTGTGAATATCTCGAATATATGTATGGTGTTACACCGTGCACTTTGGCGACCGCGAGTCCGTGACACGATTTTGTTGGCAGCGACAACATTTGCCGACAAAATTAACTAATGGGGTGACACACTCACTTTAGCGACGTCTGTTGTGTTTGGCAGCAGCGGCGATGCCTCGAGTTTTTGGGGTGCGGGGTGGGGGGGGGGGGGGGGTGGGGGGTGGAGACACAACCAATTGATGTAAAAATGCTGGTCTTTGTGTATTATGGTGCATACTGCTGCATGTAAAAGCCAGTGACTAATAAAATGTATTCTGGAAATTATGGTGGGGGGGGGAACACTGTCATAACCGTCCCCATCCCCCATGGTGATTGGGGCGAGGGGAGGGGGATGCACCATTGATAATTTAATTCATATCAGTACATGTTAACATCTGGTTGATTGTCTTTATTACCATCAATGGTCGATTCATTTTTTTTCTGTGAAAGGTTCGTGCACAAACCAGCAATGCATGTTTGCACTGCACTCCGGGTATTCTATTCGTGGAGGTCATAGGGCATAATATTCTTGTTGAATAATCATTGACATCATGGTCTTATTCCGCCATGACGATATCGTGCTCTCATGCATACAGCAAGCGTGATAACGACTGCACTTTGGCACTCACCGGAGGATTGACGGCAACCTTTTCATATTCCACAAAGCTGAAGTTTGGAAATCATAAAGGTAGGCTATATATATATTATATATATATATATAATAAAAAAAAATCTTTTTTTTTTTCTTCTAATTCGACCGTTAGGGGGAAATAAAGTTGTGCAAAAGTGCACGTTAGGGGGAAATTGCGCTTTAGGGCGAAAAATGCATTTCCCCCTAACGTCACAGCTACCTTTTCTAGCGAGAATTTTACTGTCGGAAACATTTTTAAATTCTTCTTCGGGGTCTAAATAGAAATATTTTCTTTGTTTGGTCGAAAAAGGTTAAGTTTGGGTTAGGTTACAGTAAAAAGAAGTTTGTGCACAAGTCTATGGCATTTCCCCCTAACGGTCGAATTGGCGTAGTATATATATATCTATATCTATCTTCTGTTGTTATTATTATTATCATTATTATTATTAAAATGTGATGTTTTTGGTTCTGTTAGTGTTGATGTGTTGTACATGAGATTGGTAGTGTAACCTAATGTAAAATATTTACAGTTGGTTAGTTTTTCGAGGAAACTCGTTTGTAATTCAAAAGACGTATGTGAAAGGTTCTATACAACCTTTCACATAAGTCTTTTTATGTACTATAGTATAGGTCAATGTAGATACCGTGCAATATCCAATCACATCATTAACGTGGAAATTAGCAACAAAAGTTACAAATCTACGCCGCCACTTTCTGCAGTGAACCTTTCTGATGTTATTAGTTATTGCAATCATGTTGCAGTTATGTTAAAATTTCGTTGAAACATTTCGACTTTTGCTTAAAAACACTTCGTTGACGGTTAATGGAATTGCACGCAATCCAATTGTTAGCTTTCCTTTCAAAACAAAACAAGAAATTGAATTTGTCCCCGGTCATTTATTTGGGATTGGTCGTATTTCTTTGGGTTACATGTCCCCCTTTCAATCAAAAATTACAACTTGTGTCGTTGGTCTTCGGTCGGTTTTTGCAGGTTTCTTTCTCATCACCATCAAGATGTATCGTCTTAGCATCAAAGACCCTTTGGCCCGCTTTCGTGATGGCACATTGACATGTGAAGCGTACACAAGGCGGATCATTCAACGTGCTGAGGACCTCAAAGTCTTCAACTACTTCGTCTCCATGGATACAGACAGGATGCTGAAGGATGCCAAGGAGGCAGATGCCAGGTATAGGAGTAAGACCAATCGGCCTCTTGAAGGGATCCCCATAGCCATGAAGGATAACATCGACATCGAAGGAGAGCCGACTGGTTGTGGTACCCCGGGTCTTGCTGGTCTGAAGCCCAAGCGCACTGCTGAGGTTGCAAAGAAACTCTTTGATGCTGGAGTGATCCATGCTGGAAGGGCAAACATGCACGAGTTGGCTTGTGGAGTGTCCACCAACAACAAGTACACTGGGGCTAGTCACAACTTCCATAATTTTGACTACACCTGTGGAGGCAGTAGTGGCGGCAGTGGCGGAGCAGTTTCTGCTGACATTGTCCCAGCTGCACTCGGCACTGACACCGGAGGTTCCATTCGGATCCCGTCCTCTTATAATGGGGTCTTTGGTCTGCGTCCAACCAGTGGACGTTGGCCGGCTGATTATGGTGCCAAGATGTCTCATGTGAGAGATTCGGTCGGTCCACTCGCACGAAGTGCCATGGACATTGCCATTCTTGACCAGATCATGACAGGGGAAGAACCCGAAGATAAACTGTCTCCGAATGAGATCAAGATCGGAGTTCCAAGACCTCTCTTTTGGGAAGATCTGGACATTGAGGTCAAGGAGTATGCTGAGCGATTCTTGACAAGTCTGAACCAGAAAGGGTTTCAGATTGTTGAGACTCCAGAGATTTCTGGTGCTAGAGAGATGCTTCAGAAATACTTCATGCCAACTATCAACCATGAGGTTATAGTTCGTTTAGAAGACTATCTCAAATACCATGGCCATGACATCAGTGTAGATGACGTCATTGAAAAAATCTCCTCCCCGGATGTCAAAGATCTGTTTCACTATGCAGTTAGGAATCCTCCAAGTGAGGACATCATGAAGTCTGCAATGGCAACTAGGGAGAAGGCCATCAGGGACTTTAGAAAGTACTTCGAGGATCATCAGATTGACTGCATCCTGATGCCTGCCAATAAGATTCCACCACCTACCCTGAATGCCTTCGAATCACATAATTCCAAACTCAGGGGCATCATCACACAAAATGATGATTTTGCAAATATTTGCAACAACCCCTCGCTGGTGATTCCTGGCGGGATTGCCAAGACAGGCGGAGTACCTTTTGGTATGCAGATCGAAGGATTCACGGGAAGCGACAATCACCTGATTGCGGTGGCAGTGGCTATCGAAAAGGCGCTGAACTTATAGACAGTGATATTCAGCAGTGTGCATGACCTAAAAATTATCTTAGTCTGTAAAATGTCCATATGATGCACGATATGGGGCAGCGGAACCCCCCCCCCCCCCCCCCCCTCTTTTGTGTTCCCGGAATCTCAGGAATTCTTTTCAGAGGTCTAGGGGGATGTGTTAGGTAACAATAGTCTGGATAGTGTATATGGTATAGGGACAAAAGGGGGGTACCCTCTGCCCCATATCGTGCTGGGTATACAAATTTCCAATAACAGCACAGTGTAGCTTAGCAGAAATAGCCTCATACGGAGTGGCGTAAATCCGTGTCGGCGAGCGCGGGGTGGCCAAAAACCCAGCCGACCAATATGACACTAGGGGGCGCTGTTCATAATACAAAGGTCTGGTAACCCTGTATAGGTTGTGTACATTTTAATGCAAATATGCACACTTAATATGTCCCTATGCCTGACAACTCGGTACATTTAAAGTTTTTGTACTGTTTTCTGTTTGTACATTTTGATTGTTGGAAAGTTACAAGATAACCTTGAAATCGGCAATTTTTTTGTTTCTTAACACACAAATCTGGGGATAATCCAATGGCCCATCCCCCTGTTAAAAAGGGGGGGGGGGGCGATATATATCACCCCCCCCCCCCCCCCCCCCCCCCGGTGATTTACGCCCATGCTCATACGAACAGTTTATATGTGTTTGGTCTTGACCTGCATGCATGCATTTATATTTTGGAATACAAACATTCTGTGAGAAATTGCCCCGAACGATAATGTTTTCAACAAGGTGCGTCGTGGTCGTGCACATGTCGTACCGTACCACCTGGAATCGAGTAGGCGCGCTATCTGTCCACTACAGTGCACAGACTCTTTGGACTATTTTAAATCTTATTCTGGTAACGAAACCAAGGATTCCTCAAATCTCGAAAGCCTGAAGGAACCTGTAGGAAGACGGCGAAGAAATTGTTAAGTTTTATAGGTGGGAGGAAAAATCCAGAATGATATTCTGTTATTAATAAAAGTGACGGCTGATGAAATGAAATGAATTTTTATTGGTTTTCTTTTTACTGAAACGGTGAGGTTGATAATGAAATCAGTTAGTTTATTTATTGGCCAAACATTGGAAGTACTGCGTGCATTTTCTTGAGGCGAAGGTGTGGGTAGGTTTTTCCCTTATAAACTTTGGTCCCTAAAAATAGTCCAACCTGTCACTCCAATATGGAAATGTGTAAATCTTGCGTGTGGCGTAAACAGTGGGAACACATGCCCGATTTCATTAGTAATATGAACTCCCATGGCTAATTCCAATCTTCCCATATAGCTTCAGTTTTAACATAATAACCAATACCATTATCCATAAATCATGGGTAATTGCACTCGGATAGTCTACATTAATACGGAGCTCGAGACAGCACTTTATTAAAAAGCCAGACGAAGCGGATCGTCCATACAGTGCTTGTCGAAGTCTCATGCACACACGGAGCAAAAACACTTTGATGGTTCGCTCGAAATATTTCGGAGTGATTTCGTCGGTTCTTGGTTATATGCCTATACTTAAGATTGCCCGTGTGTGCAATTTCGAAGGAGCAATTTCTCTTATTGCCTGAGAATATCCAAAGGTGAGTGCCTCAACTATTTTTATGCGTAACAGAGAAATTGATAACGAAATGGTAATATTCATGTATTTTACTTTGACCTCGTGAGTGACGGCAAATTGCCATCACTATTTTGATTTCTCCGAATAAGGAAAGCTCATCTCGTTACTTTATAACGTCCGTCTTCAAGTGTGTGTTTCACAGTATTTCTTCATTTAAAACCGTTGCCTTTAAACGATTGGCAGGCTGTTGTAAATACATCAGAGCGTCACACACACAAAACCGATATATTAAATCTAACAATGTTGAGCAATCGGTCATACTAATCACCGTCAACACGCAAAACACCGTCAACACACCGTCAACACACACAGTCATGTAAACGGGTGCAATCGTGGACCTCCCATTGTTCCTCTTTTGTTTATACTCTAACTTTTTCGGAAGGCCTCCCATTGGTTTTGTACACGATTTTCAATCGTGGACGTTAGGTCAAACGTGGACCCCTTTGTCTACGCTCGAATTCTTTTGTCCTAGGTCCACGATTGCCGGCATATACAAACTCGCCGTCAACACACCGTCAACACACCCAGTCATGTAAACGGGTGCAATCGTGGACCTCCCATTGTTCCTCTTTTGTTTATACTCTAACTTTTTCGGAAGGCCTCCCATTGGTTTTGTACACGATTTTTAATCGTGGACGTTAGGTCAAACGTGGACCCCTTTGTCTACGCCCGAATTATTTTGTCCTAGGTCCACGATTGCCGGCATATACAAACTCACCGTCAACACACCGTCAACACCTCCAAAACACATTCTTACAGTGGTCTTAACTGACAAATGCGGTACAAAACCGTAAAGTATGGGTCAACACGAGATTTGGGCATAAAAATGGGAGGTTAAACGTCTGAAAATGCGATTTCTTTCTTCAAGAAAACGGACCTCTCCATGCAGCTCTGAAATCGGCAGCCGTGCCTCGCTCAGCCATGTCGCGGGCGCGCAGCGCGTGCGAAGGCAAGATGGCGGCCAACGGCCGTGCTGCCTTAGAGATATTTTTTCGCGTGAAAAAATAATCATTTTTATAAATGAAATGTGACTTTTAACCGACAGAAATTCTTATTTAGCATAGGCATTACATTTCTATGCCTCTTTTGTTAATTTAGAATGTGTTTTGGAGGTGTTGACGGTGTGTTGACGGTGTTTGTGCGTGTTGACGGTGATTAGTATGACCCTGAGCAATGATTACGTCAATAGAAAAGAGGAAACGTGACTGAGGGAAATGTTACAAGTACGAATCAAATTTACTCTTAAATATCCTCTTATTTAACAGGATTTTTACATCCTTAGAAGCCATGGCTAACTCTCAAGAACTGACGTCTCCAGAAACGACAGCCATTGGTCGGACAAGGAGCTTTGAAGATCTCATGGAAATGTTCAACCGTAAAGACGATTATTCTGCATACGGCAACCGCACGAACGCAACTATTAGCTTGGAGCATGAGCTTAATGAGACCTATGAAAACACTGGTTCTAATCTTCAAACAGTCTCTGGATACACCAAAGCTGTCTTTATCACTCTCTATACAAGCATTGCCTTCATGTCTTTGCTGGGGAACTCTCTGGTGTGCCTCGTTGTGGTACGTAATAAACGCATGCGCAGTGTGACCAACTTCTTTCTAGCCAATCAGGCACTTTCTGACGTCTTTATGACCGTTTTGAACATACCGTTTATTGCATATAGTCAAATGGCGGGTAACTGGCCATTTGGTGAACTTATGTGTCATTTGGCCGACTACATGGGTATGATGTCAGTTCACGTGTCTTCTTTCATGCTCACGGCTATTGCCTTGGACCGACATAGGTTTATTGTCTATCCTCACCGGCCACGAATCACAAAGCGAACGGCTATGACCATCGCCATCTTGATATGGGCTGCAGCAATGTCACTATCCATCCCATACGCCACGTACCGTCAGGTTGAGAAACAACACACAAACCCCTTTGAAGAAATCTGCCTGATCGCAGAAGAGTCTCAAAACTTCAAGAAGTACTTGGCACTAGCAACGTTCATGCATCAGTTCATGATACCGCTTTCTCTGATATCGGCGGCATACTTTCACATGGGTATGAGACTCAGATCTCGGGCCCGGAGAACTGCCAGAGTTGGTGATGCCAATGCACATCAACAACGTGCCAACAACAGGGCCAAGCAACGCACTACATTCAAACTTGTGCTCGTTGTTGCGGTTTTTACCGTGTGCTGGTGTCCCCTAAACATCTACATCTTAATCATTAATTTCAGCCAACCTCTTAAAAGTTCCGTCTTGTATCTGTGTCTGCATTGCTTTGCAATGTGCAGTGTTTGTATCAACCCGCTAGCCTTTGCATTCATCAATAAGAACTTCCGCAATGGATTGAAGACAACGTTTCGCTGCGGATCCAGGAATATCGAAGTACAACAATAGATTTCACGACAGTGAACAAACACAACAAATTGTTTTCTTAGGTCAAAGCTGTGTCACCAAACCTGCACTGTGCTACCCAGAATTCATGTAACATCATTCATGTGGGTAATGCTCAAGGGCAAATGATTCCAATCCCAAACCATTTCAAAAATTGACTTTATGGTTTTGTAGTTATTTCAGAAATAGTTAGTGACACTTTTTTAGGACATACTGTAGAATGAAAGCTTATTCTATCTAGTTTCTAACGAGTGTGCCATTCCATTCAGTGGAAGACTCCCTCCGAGAAATAGCCAAACTGTGAACTGACCTCCATACGAATTGTCAGAATTCACTTGTTAACATGGGCGTAAATCCCGGGTAGGATGGGGGAAATATATTCCCCCACTTTTTAACCAAGGGGGGGGGGGGGGGGGGGATAGGCCAGATTTGTGTGGTGAGAAACAACAAATGCGGATTTCGAGGTAATCTCGTAACTTTCCAACAGTCAAAATGTATACAAGAAAATTGGAAAACAAACAGTACGAAAGCTTTAATGCATGCACCGTTGCGTTGTCGGACATTGGTGCATATTTGCATTACATATAGGGTGACCAGACCTTATTGTATCATGCACACCACCCCATATTGTCTCCAGTGCCCCCTTCCCCCACCCCCCGCGCTTTTCGAATTTCTTTGGCCGGCCGAGATTTTGGTCCAATGGCCCATCCCCCATCTCCCCACTCGCCGACACAGATTTACGGCACGTTTCTCAACAAAAGTAGCCTTCACTTCGAACCAGCCAACCGACTCCGGCAAGCTGGTCAGTGGTAAGACGTCCGCTGCACTAGAAAGCAGGAGGTCGTGCTTATAAATTGCAAGCCAAGTGAAACAGTTGGTATATCGGCATAGTATAAGCTGACTGTGATTGCCCACTCTCGGTGCGTCGCAGTCCCCAGTGCGGCGCTAAATACAAGCATAATTTTAACAAGTACTGTTACCGGGGGACAACTTATAACCACTGGCCTTTCAGTTCTTAAACTAACAAGACCTTGGCCAAAGGCAAACTTTTATTCAGCCGAACTCATGGCTGAAGTACCGGTATAGTTTGATAAACGGGCCAGATAAGAGATAAGTACATTTGTCATGCAATGTTGCATATATGCATAGCTATAAAACAGCACAAGCTGTGCAAACTAACATAATGAAAACAAATACAGTAATCCGGAAATAGGGATGGTGAATCACAGCTGGATTATGGCGTAGCAATGTTCGCCCAAAGACTGACTCCTGGGCCCATGTGCATAAAAGGCTACTAGGCCTAGTTGGCAACTAAAATGGACTTAAGTTGCTTACTAAGCCTAGTTGATTACTAATTGTGATGCATAAAACCCAACTAGATATAGTAACATTCTAAAATTCTGGCAAAAGTTAGAGTTGATCTGGGGTACCTCTAAGTCACTAGATGACAACTAGCCCAAAATAGGTTTTCGTCTTGGGTAAAATTAATTTTTCTTTCACGCTTGAGACTCATGGTTGTAGTTGTAACTTTATGTACTAGCTGTAGCAACCTTGTATAGAGAATTTATGTAGTTCTACAAAATGTAAGTACTGGACAGTAATGCAATGTTACAAAGACCTTTAGAAAGGAGTTATGCTAATTTGGAATGTGATTCGAAGCTCAAACACAATAAACTTGTCTACAAGCCTATTGTATCTGACATAATCACCTCCTCTCCAAGGCCATAGCACCCAAATCAGTTACAAACCAAATTGTCATAGTATGCAACTAGTAAGCAATGTGCCTAGTGAGGTTTTATGCAACACAAATTAGTTGCCAACTCCGTAGGTATAAACTAGGGAATTTATAATCTTACTAAGCACTAGTTGGCAGCTAAACTAGTAGCCTTTTATGCACATGGGCCCTGGAATATATCTCAGGCCCGGAAAAATCAATCTTCGTGAGGAAAAGGCGTGCTGCATGTTGTTGAATCTGTTTATGAAATCGTCGTTGATGATCAGCAAGTCGAGTTTTTGTTGTTTTGTTGTCGAGTTTTTGAGTGTCACCGTGGACCCCTACTCAAGCAGAATGGGCCCAGAATTCTGTGAGGAGTTTCAAGGTTGAACGCACACACACACACCCACAGGCCCCGTGAAGTACTGAACTGATGTATGTATAGATAAGCAGAGAGAAATTCATATGCGATTATCGATTACACTCCCTACTCACAGAGAACTGGACTCGGACCAAATTAATTGCATAAACCTGTCAGGGTACTACTATCAAGTAAGATTTACTGTAAACAATTTTCGGTGTTAAGCCTATATATGATATTTTCTGTTCGAGTTGTACGGTAATCTGCCAACGACTACGGTATCATGACAAAGGGACAAGGAGTAAACACTGTCGTGATCGTGTTTGTACTAGCAATGGCGACAACAGGTAAGTGTCTTATGTAGTTTTCCGTAATTTGTAACAATAATTTTCGTGCTGTTTTAAAGCGTATACATACAGGTATGAAATCATGACTGAAAAGTTTCCTTCAGTACAAAAACCATCAAATTAAAAACAAAACAAATATTTTGTTTCTGGGGAAAATGGCCGGGGTCACCATTTGAAGACTTTTTAAGATTTTCCGCCCCCTACGGTAAAAACTGTATAGCCGTCTATGTAGAATAGGCTTACAATACATCTAAGTTCAGATTCAGATAGAAGCAAATTGATTCTTTATGGTGATGAAAATATCATGTTCACACAGAGAATATGATTTGTGAATTATTCTGTAAAAATGGCTTGGTTGCAATTTAACTGATTGTTTTTGAAACGGAGTGAATCTCGGATACACCTCTATTAAAGTCTAATGCATGAAGCATGACAGTTCACGTGTTGCTGATCGAGGCTTTCGTTGAACATAAATATTCCGTGAGAAAACAAAATCATCTGAAAATTTGTGTCACGGGTTTTCCCTTATGGGTCCCCGTTATAATTAAATACCGGTTCACGGTCGACAAAATTAAAAATATAGAATTACGAATTTCAGGCCGATTATACAGTCAGTTCAATTTAATGCCTCGAAACCTCAAGTGCAAAAGACAACACATTGAACTTCAAAATCAACAATAACACTGATTAGTATACAAACATAAAAAAATGGAAAATAATTCGAACCAACGCGATCCGCGGGAAAACTCAGCAGCTATATAGTACGCGAGTACACAGTTCAATCGGTGAACGCGAATAGTTCAAGGAAGAGGGAGATGAAGTCTGTAGATCCAAGGAGAAGAATGACGAATTGAAGAAACTAGATGAACTTGAAGAAGTAGGGGCGAGAAGAACTAGAAGAACTTGGGGACAAGCACATCACAGCAAAACAAAAATAGCACAGCAACACGTCTGACACAGGTTAGCGGTTGTGGCTCGTCTCATCGAGGAAGACACACTCAAATGGGCAGCTATAAACACAGAGTTGAACAACAACCTGTGTTGAGAGTGGTGGGGCAAAATTCGTGAAAAGTGGCGATCCCGTAAAGAGCATGGAGAACGGTTTGTTCTACACCTTAGCAATAAACGGAATCTTCTTTCTACTAGGATTATTTAATTATTAATCCTAAATAACAAAATCAGTAACCCAAAAATTAACGCAAGCCTAATAATAACAACTCAAATTATCCTTCACTAAGTAATAAAACAAGATGACATAATTAATAATTTTAAACCCGCTTTCCTAACATGAGCCAAAATGCAGTCTTGTTTACAAAAACAAAGTGAATGGTGAATAGATTAGTGCTGGCTCATAGGAGGTCAAATAATAACTTCTAGAAAGAGCTGGCCGGGCGCTAGTCTTGGTTCCAAGACGTTCTTATCGCGGTGCGACGTACAGCGCGAACGGCAGCGCCCTCTAGCTACACACAAACACACGCCAAGGCCAAATCGATAAGAACGTCTTGGGCATTTCGCAAGGGAGCGCGCGCGACCTGCTCATGCATAATTTAACAGGCGGGTCAAACGAATAATCGCGCTTGCGCACTGGAGGAAACTCATGTTTAAGTAATAACTTACTAGTCTGTTAACGTTCTGAGCAGAGTGATTCTGGACTGGCAAACAGGATTGAGAAATCTTCGGATTGTTCCAAAATGTGATCTGGAATATCAGACGTTATATCTGCCGACTTCAGTCCCAGATGTTCAGCACGATGTAACCATGGAGAAATGTCTTATTTCTCCATGATGTAACTGATCAACGGCCAGGGCTTTCAATGGCACGACGACAATAACAAGCGTTTCTCCTGTTTACCTTCGGTTACTTCGTTCAAGAAATCTAAGACCAATGGAGCAGCTTGAAAAATTACACTCTTGCCAAATCCCGTTTGTAAATTAACAAACAAATCATGGCCACGTACAAATTGATGAATGGCACTGATCTGATGACTTTTTAGCTTTCCAAAGCCCAGTTTGTTTGCTGTAAAATCGATCGCTTGGTCCACGCGCTCAGACATTTTTTCCAACAAACAACGAATGGCTTGGTACTGCGCTGCACGTTCATACGTACGTACACGTAATTCCCACGTGAGTACAGAAACCAGACTAGTGAGTGTTGGCTATTTACATGCGATAATACAGTGACGTCACACGCGCATGCAAATGCCACACAGTTCTGCTCGCGATTTCGCGAGCGGAACTTGCAAAATTCCCTAGACGTTGTTAGCGATTTGGCCTTGGCGTGTGTGTGTGTAGCGAGAGGGCGCTGTCGGCCGCTATACGTCGCACCGCTAAGAACGTCTTGGAACCTAGACTAGCCGGGCGCACGTACGTATGCCTTGTGCATAATGAACGACCGATTTATGACCACACAGTCAGTGCTGCCACTGAACTTACAAGGCCATTCTTACAAGTGGTAGTCACAGCTAAGTTAAAGGGGCAGTGCTGAAGTTGTCACACAGAAGTTAATGTGAATGGATTGGTTATAAAATTTAAGGTGAAATCGAATATGGCTCGTCGTCTAGAACAGGAATCATAACTACTCTAAAGATTATAACTGAAACAATATATATGAAACAGAACTCTATAAGTTTGACCTGAATAAAACTAGCAAATTAATGTTCACGAAACCTCATCAGACATTCAATTAATATAACAGGTAAATAGAATGCTAAACTAAACAATTAAATATCAAGCAATCTAGTGAATGTCGTTGGGTGCAAGATTATGTCCGAGCAATATATTATGACGTGAAATCATAACCGTCTTTGACTTTAAAATCAAAGATTTTCGAACAATATCCATCAACCCTAAACTTTCAAACACACATTTCCAACTTCTATACAATTTGGAGGAAATTGCATAGGAATCATAATAAATCTAATAAGTGAATAAGACGATATGGTGACCAATGAAATTGATCAATGGAATAATTTCAAACTCCTCGTTAGACTTGAATGCAACAAAAGGTTATCGTGGAAGAATCAAATAAAGCAATTCGCAATAAAATCTCAAGTTTGGAACCAATCGGCGGAGAGTCCAATTGATACTCGACTAAATGTGAGAAATATCTCATCGGCTCATCGTCAACCATGCCGGTTGAAAGGAAAAATGATCAATACAATTGCTCTATATACAACATGACGAATTTATAAGAAGAAATGAACACTATCCTGCATAATATAATGCCTCTTAAGTTTAACAACTTAATAACTATAATTTAGGTAATCCTATTCTTGTATATAGAGATGAAAGAATAAAAGGAAAACTCACCTGTGTTGAGAGTGGTGGGGCAAAAATCGTGAAAAGTGGCGATCCCGTAAAGAGCTTGGAGAACGGTCTGTTCTACACCTTTAATAGCAGTAAACGGAATGCCACATCGCCACAACCACTCGAAACACGAGGCTGGCCAACCCGAATTCCCTTACTCGGCAATAAATAACCATGTCTGACCAGGGTGGGTTACCTTGGAATAATAATGAGGGGCGTCTAGGGGGGGAAAAAGTAATTTTTAGGGGGTCTTACAAAACTTTTAGGGGGTCTTACATTTGTTTGGCAAAAAGTGTGATTATACACACAAGATCACAATTGCAATTCATATGCACACTGGTTGGTTTTATCATTCCCAACTCCACAATTAACGTTACATAATGAACCGAAATTTGTAAATTGTGTAGCTGTTAATATAAACAAATCGGCAAAGCTAATTTGAATGAATTGTATTATTTCATTGCTAAACACTTTCTGGACACAATATCGAGAACACATTTACAACCATTCTACGACACCGGTACCTGCCGATTACCCAAAGTTGGGCCCCTTATGTGTTCATTGTATTAAGCCACTCGGCATTGTGCAACTATTGCATCGACTGGTTCAAGCAAGTACGTAACGGGCCTTGCTCGACCTATATTGGGTGCGTTCGATCGAGTAGCTCACCCGGATCGACTCGGGTGAAGGCCACGAGAGCTGGGCTAATAGAACGCTCATACGCCCTCTCCTGTTGATGTCACCTTGCACTTGAGTCGGCCATGGACGAATAAGAGTCGGCGATTGTGTAGTTACGGACACCTCTTTATATTTGATCCATTTCGAGTCAAGGTTGTTTTTATCATTCCAAAATGAATTTATCAACCTAAATTATACTCCTCTCAATTCTATTGACATCATTTTTTGTAATTCTAAACAGTTTCCTGCGGGAGAAAATGCAATTTTATTACGTGTTTTGCGGTTGTTGTCTTGCGAATCAGTGCGGTCTTCGCCATCTTTATTTTCGTGTTGCGTTTTGTCATCTTCGTTGTCATTTTACCCAAAGAATTCCCACAAAAAATAAAAACGTTGCCCTCTATTCTACGACATACCTGTTGGTTTTTTAATGTCGCAATCTAGTTTGCTAAGTCCAATAAAAGTGGATTTTGTTCTCTTATTATAGGAACAGTCCTTAACTACACAATCGCCCTTGAGGTCAGCCATGTTTAATTCCCCGCTCCAGTAGAATTTGTGGGTAGTCAGACTTAACTACGCATGCTTGTGACGTCATTCCACCAGTGACTCTGCTCCGCGAGCAGGGTCTGACCGAGTGAGCCCCGGGTATGGTACTATGACGTCAGACCTAATCGAACGGCACAGAGCCAACCCGAGTCGACCCGGGTGAGCTACTCGAACGCACCAACTAGTATACCTATACGTGTACATTATGTTGGCCTTGCTCCACTTATGTTAGCCTTGGCGACCTATAATTTTGTTTTCTGTGTCAAAATCAGTTCCCCTATGGTGCCAAATACCACCGCACAACCTCCACCTTTCAAAATATTCATTTTGGCGGATTTTCCCAGAGGTCACTTAGGGAACGTGCCATGACAGCTCCATGACAACCGTATAATACCCAAACGTTTTCAAAATTCGTTACCGGTATTTTAACACTCAGTGATGATTGATTGTGTTTCAGCACTATCGCCATCTGATCTCAGTCATGAATGTCTTCGGACATGCGAATGGCCGGTCCAGCCAAGGACCTGCCGATATGAGTTCACACTGGAATGGTACTATAGCATGTCCAAAGCTTGTTATGATTGCCCCTTTAACCAGACGGACTGCTCTCGGCCAGACTGCATCCCGCTGAATGGTGTAGCGAGGCCAATAGCAGTGGTCAATCGGATGTTCCCTGGACCAAGTCTACAGGTATTTCCTAAAAAAGGAACTTATAAAAGTTATGAACAGTGGTCACGTGAATGAGCAAAAACAGTTCACCTGCAGCATGACCACTGTTTTATAACGGCAATACAATTCACGTGAGCACCGTTTTATAACTTTATTCCTTGTTTTATTGCATTGTATACTACGCTAAACCCAACTTTAGGCTATTGGTGTGGTTTTGTGGATATGTGTGACGTACTGTGTTGTTTAGTCAATTATACTCACTTCGTACTGCAGTGGCGTATCCAGCGGGGCGGGGGGGGGGGGGGGGGGGGGGGGGTTCCAGAGTTGGAGTCGAGTCCCTGCTAGTCCTTTCACAAGTCCTTTCGTAAGCCCAGTCAGAAGTCCTTTCATAAAGCCGGTCACAAGTAACTGGATGAACAATGACAAAGGAATGCCTTTGTCAAAGCTCAAGCGAATAGCTTGTGATTGGGATAGGACTGGAGGGCTTGTGATGGACTTGCAGGGACTTGCAAGGACTTGTGATGGACTCGACTACATCTCTGGGATTTTTCCCCGGCGACATTTTGCCAATTGGGTACTGTGGTTGCTTTTCTTAAAGACATTGAAAACATGGATACGCACTGCCGTACTGTCCAGGGGTGGTTCAAGGGGTGGGGAAAGGGAAAGCTTTTGTCATGCATTGCTGTGCTGACGAGCGCCGTCCTATTTCCCCATCGCCATCATGCAGTGCCGTGTTGCCCATTAGCCTTTTAGAGGAATGGCGGACACAATAGGAGGGCGCTTTTTGATTTGGGTAAACCTTTTGTATGGCACAAAAGGTTTACCCAAATCAAATAGCGCCCTCCTATTGTGTCCACCATTCCTCTAAAAGGCTAATGCCGTCCTGTACGTCGTCCCGTACCATACCGGTACTCTTTGTTCTGCTATATGTCGTCGGCTGACTCGCCTTGCGCCTCGCTCCTTCAGCGTTACCGGTATACCCATCTACCTTATCATCCGTGTCTTTGACGAGTCCCACTTTCATTCAATCATTCCGTTGAGTTTTGTCTTATTGCCTGTTTTATCCCATGCAGATCTGCGAGCGTGACACATTGGAAGTGAAAGTTATAAACCAATTGAAGGGTTACACTGAAGGAACGACCATCCATTGGCACGGCCCTCATCAGTTTGGTACACCGTACATGGACGGCACTGCAATGGCATCTCAATGCCCTATCCCGATAGGTGCTAGCTTTACTTATAACTTCGTTGCTGAAACCTTTGGTACCCACTGGTGGCACGCACACGCCGGTATGCAGCGAGCTGACGGTGTGTTTGGTGCACTGATAGTCCGCCAACCAGACGAACAAGAGGAACACGAGTCATTGTATGACTTCGACTTACCGGAACATGTAGTTCTACTCCATGATTGGCTCGATCAACTCACCTTGGTAAAGTTTGCTGCTCATCACCATGACAACGGAAGCAACAAACCTGAATCAGCGCTCATCAATGGGAAAGGTCAGCGTACTGCGTTTACAGACCCGATGACCAATCAGACGGTGTTTACTGAGCGAGAGGTGTTCCAAGTCCAGCAGGGGAAGAGGTATCGATTCCGGACCATCAGCAATGCAATAACCAATTGTGCTCTCAAGGTGTCAGTGGATAGTCATAACTTGACGATCATCGCCAGCGATGGGGCTCCACTTGAACCAGTCGAGACAGATTCTTACATCATCTACGGAGGAGAGAGATTTGACTTTGTTTTGAACGCAAATGGCACCGTTGGTAGTTACTGGATGAGGGTGAAGGGACTAGCGGATTGTAGGTTTGTTCAGGAGCTTGCTGTTATCCGCTACGTCGGTTCGACTGATAGAAACCCAAGTGAGAGTGAGAAGATTGACCGTGAAGGCGTTATCGTCAACCCCTTTAACCAAGAAGCTAGTGAGACAGCTATTGCTATCTCTCAGCTAAACGCCACTGGTAATCAATAAATTTAACAATTATTATCAATTCTTTGCTTCAGACACATCCTTTTTCATCCTTTGCATTGGCGTAAATTCCGCCGGGTGGGTATCCCCATTTTTAGCCAGGGGAAGTACTCTCCCAAAATGTCCAGTATAGGCCTACCTTGAGGAAAATCTAAGCCTATTACATAATGAAGTACAGGAGCTGATACAGAGGGGGGTTTGGGGGACGAACCTTCCCCCCCCCCCACCCCCGCTCGTTGCCAATTTTATTTGTTTTGTTAGGGCCTACGCCTAAATACCGTAGCAAACCAGAAAAGAAAAGCAAAACCCTGTAAAGGTCTTATTTTGCGTGTACGGGTAAGAACAAAACAGAGGTTGAATGGCGCCACCAACGTTGAGAAAGTGTAGAGGACTTATTGAAATGCAGTTTTGTTCTTTTTATTTGCGATACACAGAACCTGACGATGCAACGATTAAAGAACGTGCTGACGCCATCCACTACCTTGGCCTAGACTTCAACAAAGTCAACAACTATCACTTTCACGACCCAGTGAACTACCCAATTGAGGATATAGCTCGAACCCATCATCTCTACTCTCCTCAGATCAACCACCTGTCCTTCGTATTCCCCTCCTCACCCCCACTCACCCAATATCAAGATATCCCCAAGGAGGATTTCTGTACTCCCGAGAGCATGATGAGCGTTAAGGACTGTGTCAAGGAATACTGCGAATGTGTACATACCATCCATGCCAACTTGGGAGAGGTAATTATTGTCGCTTTACAAATATCAAAAGCACAATTCCTGGTTCTAAAATTGAGCTCCCCTCTTCTTTGGTCGAAAAATGTATGAGAGAAAGCTGGAGGCAAAATCGAGTTCTCGCGATGTCCAATTTCTTTGAAACTGGGTTGTATGTGCATTTGATTTTCTTTTAGCCGATACTTTGCGTGTTGTGTGTCTGCAGAAATTGGAGTAAATCGGTGTTTCTGTTCATTGTTATTCTTCAGGTTGTTGAACTTGTGCTAGTCGATGAAGGAGTTCCGTTTGATGCCAGTCATCCAATGCATATACACGGCCATTCATTTAGAGTTGTTGCTCTTGAGAAGCTGGGTAAATCAACTAGTGTACAGGAGGTGATGGAGCTTGATAGAGCAGGTAACAAGGACTTTGAGAAAACTTTCCTTAAAAAAATGACGAAACAAAATATATGTTTAGACGAATTTCACAATAGCCCCTTCTGCGCACTTCGGGTTGAAAGCGAGGCTCTCAGTGCTGAACAAAATGCTGTTCAACAAAAACATTCCTTGCAATGAATGAATCACGCCATAAACGGCAGCGCAGCGTATGTTCAGCGCAGCGTATGTTCAGCGCAGCGTATGTTCAGCGCAGCGTATGTTCAGCGCAGCGTATGTTCAGCGCAGCGTATGTTCAGCGCAGCGTATGTTCAGCGCAGCGTATGTTCAGCGCAGCGTATGTTCAGCGCAGCGTATGTTCAGCGCAGCGTATGTTCAGCGCAGCGTATGTTCAGCGCAGCGTATGTTCAGCGCAGCGTATGTTCAGCGCAGCGTATGTTCAGCGCAGCGTATGTTCAGCGCAGCGTATGTTCAGCGCAGCGTATGTTCAGCGCAGCGTATGTTCAGCGCAGCGTATGTTCAGCGCAGCGTATGTTCAGCGCAGTGTTGTTTACTTAGCACTGAGATCCTCGCTTTCAAACCCGGAAGTGCGCAGACCGGTGCTATTTCCGTCAATTCGAGATTTGTCTATGCTGACAGTCAATAAAAACACATGACTCAGATATTATTGCGGCACAGTCAATTAACGCATAGTGAATTTTTTAGCTTACTGTACTACCAATAATGGGAGATTTTAGAGACGTTGGTGGCCGCGGCGTAGCCAGGGTTGTCTCCATAGGGGGGGGGGGGTGGGGGGCTGGATGTTACAGTGGGGGGGGGGGGGGCGCTCACTGATTTTTCTTTACAATGCTATTATTTTCTACGTTTGCGAAATTTTCAGTGGGGGGGGGGGACTGGGGGGGGGCGACGATTTTTTATGGAGGGGGGGGGTGTTTATCTTGATCATTCACCTTGGAATTGAATTTTTTACATCATACAAAAGTGTTGACATTGTGAATGTTGATTGACATGCTTTATTATTTCTTCATGTAGGGAACATTACGAGGAAATTAAGTCGAGCTCCACGGAAGGATACTGTGATTGTACCGGACGGGGGATTCACTGCTATCCGCTACGTCGCTAACAACCCTGGCTGGTGGCTGTTCCATTGTCATCTCGAATTCCATGTTGAGGTATAAAATGATCAAATCAGGTAGTTATAATGGGATGAAGCGAAGGGTGTGTGGTGGGTGGATCGTAATCCAATCAATTATTCCGACTCATTATAACCGGAGGAATATGGGCTGTGTCAAATTTCCATTGGCAATGCCTTCCCACCGAAAATCCACTGTCATTTTGTTCCGTCTAACATTGTCCATTCTCTCACCGCACGTATTTATTATCAAATTAAATGATTTGTTTGTCTCCTTGCGTCCTGTAGATTGGTATGTCTGTCTTACTCCGTGTGGGAACTGAAGAAGATTTACCTCCGAAACCAAAGGATTTCCCTCGCTGCGGTAACTGGTATCCGCATGGCCTAGATGTTACCCCGTCATCACCTTCAGGTCCACAGTGTGGTGGCGCCGTTATCTTCACACTGACCAAGACATTGTTGCCAGTGTTGTTCGTTATTTCACGTGTGATCTTTCAGTAATCCTCACAGTATATCGATGTGAAACATAGCCTACGTACAGTGTTTTTTATACTCCCAAACCCACCATTCATCTCAGGAAAACTTAACAAGAACGTTTCCCGGTGGCATCCAGGTTTTATTTGGGGGGGGGGGGGGGGGGTGGGGAAGTGCACATTTTGTTGAAAAGGTGGGCCGGATTTTGTTTTTAAAAGGTTACCTCAGTTTTTGTTTCGTCCGGCGGGGACGGGCGGGGACGGGCGGGGACGGGCGGGGACGGGACGGGCGGGGACGGGCGGGGACGGGCGGGGACGGGCGGGGCGGGGGTTAGTACCGGTAGCAGTAGCGCTTTAAACATTTTAATAGTTACGCCGTACCAATAACAACTCTGGTAGAACACCCCACATAATGGGCTCGAGCTACTTGGAGTTCAGTCATAATATCTCCTTATGTAACATGATGTATAAAAGGGCAGGGCCTCGGCCGCGTCTGTGTACCTCAACATGTCGCTGGGTAGTTCGAGGCCCTTCGTAGTTTGTATCGGATATACAAGAATATAGTCAACTTGCTTATTTATTTATTTATTTATTTGTTTTTTATTAAAGTTAGTTGGTTTGTTCTGGAAAGCTGTGTCACAAGCCTGTATCTGTTTGCTGCTTCATAGAGCTGCTTAAGCACAGAAAACTTTGCCTAATAAAATCAGATTGGCAGCCAAAACGCCGTGTGATGTATATTTTGCTTCTGACTGATATTCAGCTGTTGTTTGCTTAGCATAACATTCACATGGAGTCTTGACTGGTAACCTGATTTTACTAACCAAGGTTTGTGTATGTATGTTATGTTAGTATATGTTTTCTAGATTAGATAAAATATTATAGAGCCTGGAATTCTCCTTTAAGCAGATTTCTGCGCTTGCCGTAGCTCTATGAAAGTGGCCCGAGCTCAGTGGCTTTTTTTAGCCTTAGTATATTCGGGTTGGATCCAGGGCCTTTGAGCAATGGCCCATGAAGGTAGGCATGGGGCATATAGCTGCACATTATTATTTGACAATTATGGACCGGGATTAATATTTTGATTTGTGTTCTAGGTTTAGTTCTTTCGTGCGTATTATATTTGCAGTGTGTTGTCTTTTTACTCTAGTTGCAATGATCGCAAACACTTTAAGCGGATTTGCCTTTTGCTAATTCGTGATTTTGGAGGATTTATTTAAGAGAAAAAAATCTGAGAACCTGTCATGGATGTTAAGCAATCGGGAAAGATATCGATTCCGGTCGTTTTGCTGTCACCGGCTACATATCCGCTTCCATACTAAGGTGTGAATCGATTAAAAAGCGAATCAGTTAAAACAATATTGTTGACCCGAAAAAGAAATGCATCATGATGTGTATATAGGTGCTATTGATAGCTTGCCCAAATACTGTACACGAGCTAGGTCTCCTACGTAGTCATTGCTTTGTGACTTTGTACAGGAGATTTGTTTACAGGAAGTCGGAAAATTCTTTGCCGAGGCGTTCACTGTCTCTTTAAAACCCCTTGACCCCGGATTTCATATGGGGGCGTCTGGGCACCAGGCCGGCTTGTGCAGCCAAGCAAAACGGAAACAAGAGGCTTGTGCAGCCAAGCATAACGTACACAATACCCCAATAATGGATTGAAAATGCAGAAATTGACGTGCATAGACGTCAACCGGCCAGGTGGCAATTTTCAATCTGCACGTATTTGTGTCAACTGTACGCAAGGGGTTTTAATACCCTTTAAAGGAAATGTTCAGCAAGGGTAGTGATTGTGGTAGGTGCATTTCCACTCGGAAAGGATATCTGCCAAGTTCAACTTGTTGGTTGAAAAAAAAATCGTCAAATAACATTCGGCTCCTAGGCCTATACATGTATAGCCTACAGTCCGCTTTATGTTTCCCTGGCTCGATACAGTTGAATGGATTTGCTGTGAAGACTTTACGATGTGGGGGGGGGGGGGGGGGGGGTGGTATAGGGACGCCCCCTTCGTGTTACCACCTGGGACTTTTGGTTTGGTTTTCATTTCACGTATTGCTGAGTGTATTCAAGTACCCATTTTTTGTTTAGTTTTTCAAACCTACGGCGCGATACGCAAACATCCCGTACACTGGAAGTTTATTCAGCGATATTCAAGAAATTATATATAGGATCCCATTGCCTGCGTTGCGCCGTGTCAATAATTCTATTATTCACTTGAACCTGCCTTTTTATCAGGAAGTGGTATGGTAGGGCCTAGTCACGTAGGCCAAAGTGTGCAATCAGTCATTGCTTAGTGACAAACTCTAGTATACAGTTGTTGATATGCGAGCTCAGAATGGATATAGTTTTCACGTAAATTATGTTCCATTTGGATAAACATGCAATTACGTTCCAAGACCAGATTTATTCTGTTTATAACCGGCACTGCTTTCAGAGTGCAATAGCTTCAGCCCGAAGTCACCAGAAATCAGCCACAGCTGCTCAGGGCCTACTTGCCATGGTTAATAGTTACGAGGATGAACGTGACGTAGATGCTGATGATTACATCATTTGTGTTTCTTTGCTTTTTAAGTAATTTCTCTGTTGACGGCGCGGCTTAACGCAAGAGGACAGTATGATCTTGATAAGATGCACCCTCGTCGTCCTTGCCGTGAATCTACTGGCGGCACAGGTTTGGGCAGGTACGGAAGTCCATGATATCTAGTAGTCTCAGAGAATAACGTGCTTAAAACCACCGTCTCAAATCAGTGTTTCATACATCACGTTTTTATTCGAGGCAGGTGGTCGAGTAGCAGTTTAATAACAAATAAACTCGTATAATGTACATAACTCTTTTTATGTAGAAATGTATATAATGTGTAATGACGCATAATATACGACAGCTGTGAAAAATGCATTTATAGGTGTTTGGGCAAGCCCAAACGCCTATAGTTATTAAGTTTTAAGTTTTTGATTTGTTTTGTTTACAACTTAGTCACTTGTTACGGCAGCACTTCATGCCCGAATGGAGGTTCATGCATTGAAGAAGACCTGTGTGACTGCATGCAAGGCTACTTCTCCCCACGATGTGATGGTATGAAAAATCATCGAACTTTCTTCAATCTCATCATGATTATTATCATGCCAGTTACATGAGTAATTATGATGCTATGCCTTCCCTTTATATTCACAGCGTGCAGATCAATTGAACACTGCCCTGAAGTGTTCTGTAGCAATTATTACGACAACAAATGCATTAGGTGTGACGGTGATTTTGGCTCCACGTTTGGAAGTGCCTACAAGAAGACTGACGACCAAAGACGGTGCATTAGTAAGTTTAGTTTTCTCCGAATGGATGCTTCCACCATGCACGGCACGATCGATCGTTCAATGGATACGATCCAGGGAGGGGTGGGAATTGTACTAGCCTATCACGTGCGTTGCTAGTGGGGGTGTGACAACCCCTATAACACAAATTACTGTAGTTGCTTTTTGTCGGCTCGCGGTCGGCAAAGTGCATGGTATATTAAGCTAGTACCTACTACATAATACGTAGGGCCTAAATACTCGAGATCGTGCCATACAAATTTATTGACGCCCTCAACGTCATGTCATAACACTCCTGCCCAACCCCTGCCCCGCTTTTCAAATTATTTTTTGGAGGGCATTTTTTCGTGCCAGCTTCTTTTGTTTTGTAAAAAAATTTCCCCACACCCCACCGGCAAAATTGTGATGACACTAGCTCCACTTGTCTAGCGACGCCCCTGTGGGTTGGTGTGGGCGGGGGGGGGGGGGGGGGGGACCCGTCACCAGCTCCGGGCGTCAGGGGGGGGGGGCATATAGTGCCAGCTAGGGGGGCCACGTCACAAGAAAAAACACAACCTGGGGGGGGGGGGGACTTGGTTGCCGTGGGGGTGGGTGGGGGGGGGGGGGGGGGGGGCTAGCCCCTAGTCCGAGCTCCCACTACGCGTCGGGCCTGGTGGATCGAGGGGGGTGGGTGATTCTTGAAAAATATGTGAACCGTTCATCCCAGTCTACAAGTCGCTCCTTTTGACACTGTCTTGCTGCTTTAAATATGGGAATAAATCTCAGACCGCAGTATACTGCCAAACAATTAAAGACCTTGAGGGATAATTAATCCAACTGGAACACTGGTTTTTAGTACAAATATGGCGTTGATTGTTTTTACAAATTTCGCGAAGATAGAATATGGTAGAGGGAATGAGAACCAGTCTAGTTATGATGGATGTTTTTTGTTGAACCACTTGAGGGCTCACTCATTTTTTTTTTTTTAAGTTTTGTGGTGGGTTTCCAATATCGGGCCGGCGCCTTTTTTAAAACGCGAGTTTAAATCATAGATTTTGGTTCATTGTCGTTTATAGTATTAGTAGGTCAACTGAATCAATCATTGTTGGGTCCGACTTGGTTTGGGTTCGAGTTGACCTGCCTCCGATAAATTGTAGCAAAAAGAACCGTAAGGTAAGGACAAAGATCATAAGATTGACTGTCCCAAAATTGCAACTTGTAAAGATGACGTTAGGCCTATAGTCCGAGCATGGAGGAAGAAAAGTTTTCTTCCTGTACGGGGTCCGAGTAACTTGGACCCTTTATCGCCTTTTTAAACATTTGGACATGATCTGGCGATTCGCCAGATCATGTAAAAATGTTTAAAAAGGCGATAAAGAGTCCAAGTTACTCAGACTACTTGGAGTTGGACCCTATTACTTATCGCTTTTTAGAAATTTAGACATGATCTTAAGTTAAAGTACTATCACATGCAAATCATGTCCAAATTTTGGAGGAAAAAATCTGAGAACCTGTCATGGATATTAATCAGTGGATTTGCTGTCACTTGCTAAATATGCACTGCCATACTATAAAGGCGTGAATTGAAATTTACACAGTCTAGTCTCTTTTAATGTTCCTAAATTTAATTCTTTAATTAGAGCAGTGTTCATGGAGGGTGGACAGCAATGCTTGTTTTCCAGGATCTTGCACAGACGCTCAGTGCACCTGCAGTAATGGCTTCTCTGGAGCAGACTGCAGAACGAGTGAGTTGTTGACAACAACGATTAATCCTCCCTCTCTCGGTGCCAAAATAGAGCCAACTACCCTACCTATCGAGTGACAGGTTGAAACACACAAACTGTTGGAGAGGAAGGGCTTATGTTTTTTTGATAGTTTTTTTATTTTTAAAATTTATTTTATACATCGTACATCTCGTGGCCTTACGGCCAAATTACATGTGTGTTACAATAAAATGATAAAATATAAAAACAGCAGTACAATAAAATTACATTAATATATGCAGAAAATACATAACCAAAATAATAAATAACGAAGAAGTACACATTGACATCACGAGAAAAGAAAAACACTGGAAAAATCACAAAAATATATATGATAGTTATAACAGTAGGAGGGTTAATTAACTCTCCTACTATTACAACTATCACAACCTATCAAAAAACCAACACCCTTCCTCTTCCATAGCTTGTGTGTAACAACCTATCACTTGATAGGTTTTGATAAATAGGGTATCTGGCTCCATTTTGGCACCCGGAGAGGGAGGGTAAACAAAATGTTGAAATTGCATGATTAAAAAATTGTATGGACTGACTCGGTTGATCTTGTGGAGTATGTACATTTTTTCTGCCAGGTTTGAGAAATTAAGAGAACTTTATTTGATACAAAGAATAACTGATAGATTTCTACACCTTCCCCTGAATTGACTGATGGTCTTAGGGACATCTCCCCATATAAAAAGAACAATTACAACAACCAAAATTCTCCAATTGTGCCGTGGGTTGAAACTAGAAAGCTACATCACGAACCCTAGTACTTTTGCCCCTTTTCAACTAATTCAAATTTGTAGAAATTGCAATTTTGTTTCCTTCTTTGGCCTACAGTGGATGAAGAGCAATCACCAGTTTTGTCAGAGCTTCGAGCAACTCTCATCATGGGAACGACAACACTGGAATTGGAAGGATCTCCGAATAATACCGCTACACTGTACTCCAACGTACGGGATTTCACAGATATCAAGATAACCTGGAAAAGTTCATATCAACCGACCGGTCTTCCAAATCCTAGCGCAGTGGATGGATCCAATCAACCTGTATACCCATACATCAGTGATGTTAGCCTTGGCATTGTGTCCGCAACAGTCAGGGTACAAGTACACTGTGAGTTGGCCCAAATTGTAAATTTTCACTCGTAACGACAGTGGTGGACCCGGAGGAGGTGTTTAATTGTCCTCTCTGGCAAATGAACATTTTAAATGAACATTTTAAACCTTAAAGTCACGTAGTTTCGGAAAATGGCACTGTGGATCTGCCCGTGAAATACTTCAGACATTTTCAGTCCGGTAAACATGTGTGATTAGCATTTGTTTAATCCAGCCTAGAGAATTATTTAAACGGAAGTGTCGAAACGCATGAATCTGTATTCTGTTGGACGGCGACATAAAGTGTATGTACACTAAGGATGCGAATTTACGTTTAATTTGATAAACGTTTAGCAAAACTTTCCCGTAGCGTTTAAACATTTAAACGTTCAGTCAACAAATGCAAAAAGGCTGCCGCCAGTCCAGGTATTTGTGTAGGAGAGGTGCCGTCCGCGTGGAGCATTGATCTTGTCCCATCCCAGCGGCGTATTGAAAACATCAAACAAAAACAATTGTATACACTGTAGTGCTAAAGGCGTTTGTATGTCTTTGTAAATTGAATAAATTTACAAAGATCCCAGATTCCTTGTAAATAAAACTGGAATGTAGATTGCGTATATACAAGGTCCCATTTCTAAAATTTGAGTTCCGTTTAAACGTTAGGGATAATTTCTAAACGGATGAAAAGGCAAATGTATTTTGATGACAGGTTTGATTTTGATATCTTTGTATTTTTCAGTCAGTCTGGGTGGAATATATGAACTGGGTTCCCAAGAATGTTCTGCTGCTGGATCGGAAGATGACCCTGCAACTGACCTCGTTATCTGTGAAGATACATTCAGCATAGATTACAGTGCCTGGACACCTGCCAATGGAGACGTGTGAGTCTGCTCTTATACTCCATTAACCCTAACGTGCATAAATCCATCAAAATCCTTCCCCTGTTTTTGAGGATTTCGGTGGATTCAGGATACCTCCATATTGAAAACGGGGGGATTTTGATGGATTAAGGATTGTAAACCTAGCGGTACTGCAGGATTTTGATGGATTCAGGATACCTCCATATTGAGCAGTCACCAAAACCAACTTTTTGTGCATGACAAAATAGGTGGATTTTGGCAGATTCAGGATACTTTCTAGTAAAGTTACCCAAGTGGTTAGGGTTAAAGTGCACCAAATTATAGTGGAGTGAGGACCGTAATGAAAACACAAAGTGCCAAATATTATAAGGCTGATTTTACTAAATTTTTCTTCTTCATGGTGATTTTGAATTGAAACTTATTGCAGGTTACGATATGACGTGGAGTCAACGAATGGTGGGAACATGAAGCTTTATGACAGGGATCATTCCAGCAACATCGTCACTCGATACTATATTGGTAGGACAACTTTTGCATCTGCCAGTTTCACCTTTGACCTTGATGGCCCGTACCATTGTCTGAATGTTAGCCGTGGATGTCAAACCACAATGCTGTATGTTGGGATGGATGTTACCACACAGGTTAGATTGGAAAAATAACCTCATACTTTTATATTAAAGTTAAGCCAGTTGGCTCCAATTTTTAAACCTGTTGTAGGCCAAGCAAGGTTTGAGGCTTTGCATGGCGGAAATACTGATAAATGAATGGTTTGCGGAAACACCACGTGGAAATATTTTCTCTATTAAGAGAATGGTTCTGAAAAGAACCTGAGGTATAAAGCCTGTTGTTGGCTGATGAAACAGTGTAGTCAGATCTTTGGCAATGAGGCAGAAGAATTGTTCGGTAGATTCTTCTGATTTGCATCAATCCTTTGTTGGGTTGCGTCATCTGAATGGGTTGTTGTGTTGTGTAGAATGCTTCATGGCGATCGACTTGGTCAGCAGCAGACAGAGAGTATTGTTTGGAGATTGGTCGCTACATTGTTAACACATTTCATCCGATCTTCTCGTACACGTTATCTGTGTTATTCGATCTGTGGGATGGGCCACCTAAAAAACAAAGAGCTTTCTCTTCAGAAGATTGCAGAACATGATTTCTCAAAGTAAGTTGTTTGTCAAAATTTCCCTCTAAACCAATAAATCCCTAACCCTCCAGGGCATGTTTGCTAGAACCCTGCCAGACGCATCAGATTGCATACTTTGTCACATTGACTTGTGTGGAGAGTGCAGCAAAGTGGAGCTGTCAGCACAGTGCATCTGGCACTGTGCTGCGTCTGGCAGGGTTAGGGTTACCATCCTACCCTATTTAAAAGGTCAAAATCAGTCAAAATTTCCTTCCTCCTCCCCTGCTATACTTTTACACAGACATGATCAGATTACATGTGGTTTTGTACTATGGCAGGAGGGTCAAAAACAATCACCTTGACTGATTTTGACCATACAACAACATGGCTCAGAATGTATGTTTGCATAGGAGGGTTTTAATTAATGTTTAATTGAAAAACGGCAAGAATGGGCACATATACATGCATACTTACATGTACACTTTACTTGCATCTGGTCCTTGATTTTCAAGGCAAATATCACAGTCACTTGGCAAGATTGGAATGATGATCTGTCTGGTATCAAGGAGTATGATCTACAGATACGACAGCTGTCGGGTGGTCATGGGAATGAGATGACGGAAACGTTTGACGGCCCTGCTGTTTACGCTGGTGTCGCTGAGTCTGGAAAGATGATCAGCTTACCTCACTCTGGTAGGTTCGGCTGTCAAGTATACATATAATAGCAAAACATTGTTGGTTTAAGAATGTTCTCATCATTTGCAAATGCCTGATGAGGTCATTTTTGTATTCAGCAAGTTGTCCGGTGTTCGGAGTTTTCACAACATAGGCTCACAGATTTTTGTAAACATTGTAATTGCATGTAACACGTGTCTCCATTGTAGGTTGAAATCCAAAGTTTGCAATCTACATGTAGTCAGAGGCGTGTGGGCAGGCACAGACTTGATTGGGGGTGGGGGGGTGAGAGGGCATCATGCATTTACAATTTTGTAATGAGAGTGTGGTATTTTATCAATTTTTAAATAACTGTCCTGAAATGCTTCATTCCTTCTAATTATCCACAGGCGTTTATTCCATCATACTCTCTGTTTATGACAATGCTGCTAATGTCAGACTGAGCAGACGTTTTGTATTCTTTGATGATGACCCGAATGACATCACCATCCAGAGCGGTTCCCCTCTGCGTGTTCTATCGTCCAATCAGGAGATAGACCATGAGTGGGTGACCAGTCTGGACCCAGCTGGAGGGATGACGTCACTGGTTCTGGACTGGCAGAACCATTTCATAAATGCGTATCATCATAACCAGGGACTATTGAAGCCTATTGGACCTTACAGTAGTCGTGCCATTGACAGTGGTGAGTACAAAGAACTGCTCTCAATAATTCATCAGTTTATATTCAATTCAAGCATTAAAATAATTTTTTGGGGGAAAACAATTTTTTTTAACAAGGAAATCATACCTAATTTTATTTGCTGAAACTGAAGAGAAACAAAGTGAATAATTTATTCAATGTTCATGTGCAGGTTTATTTCAGATGCCTTTGAATGATTATTATTTTCAAATACTTGCCTTACAAATGCTTTTTATTATTAATATTGTTATTTCCTAGCTTATGACCAGAACTTTGGTCAGCGTGGCCGTGCAGCAATCTCCAATGTCCTTGGAGTGACACAGTTTCGTGTCCTTCGTGACATTGACCGTAACGGTGGTCGGACCATTGTCAATGCAAGCTGTGACAACTCGGACACGTGGAGTATTGAAGAAACAAACACACAGGCGACCTTTGACCTGACCCTAGAGGATGGTGATTCCATTCGGTTCTGGGTGGAGGCCAGAGACATAGCTCGTCACTTTGTGAGGGACAGCGTGCTAATTCATGTTGACTCATCTCCGCCAGTTATTGAAGATGGGGGCATAAGTGTAGCTGTTCCAAGTTCAGCTGATCTTGATGACGCAAGGTAAGTTTGTCTTATTATTATTATTGGTCACAGGACATTGTTGAAAATGTCAGTTACAAATTAGTAGGCGGGTATGATCCAGACGACAGCGTGTCTTTAATTATTTATTTGATACATGTTGGAAATGTTAGTTATTGGGGTTTATTATAGGCAGTCTTTACACTAAGCATCTTTTACATAATAATAATGGAATAAATATGTGCCAAGCAAGTTTTAAACGTACGTTTTAAAACTGCCTTGGGGCCTGGGCGTTTGATACTGACCCAAGCCGAAGGCAAAAACCTAAAATATATTTATAAATTTCCAATGATTTTGTTCATTTTTTTTACCTTGGTTTGTAAAACACCCCTTTAGCTTTTTAATGGTTCGTGCCTCACGCGAGTAGTGCTAAAATATCCTTACATGGGAAATTGACGCGCGCGTGACATATGGCGTGATGTGGCGCAAAACGCAGCGGTGCCGGTGTAGTGTGAAATCATGGACTCTAAATACGGACGCAATGGCAGTATTGCACTTGCGTAATTGAGAGAGTGACTGGTCACGCAAATGTTCAACCAATAAAAGGGACCAGATTTCAAAGGAGTCTAAATTTCGTGTGACACCGAAAAAAAGTGTTTAAAACCGGTTGGTGTTTTATCGGCCGTTTAAAAAACCACCCACGTTACGGGCTCTCAACCAATAAGAACGAGTACACTGTCTTAGGTATTTATGAATACTCAATAATAAGAGCTGTTGCTTATTTTTTGGATATGATTCTCAGAGAATTGCTTATGTGAAAAGGCAATTAGAAAAGGCACTAGAGTTTACTTGACCATCTGCCATTGATTGTAGTACATACAAGCTCAGTAGTTAAGAGGTTAAGAAGTGGCATATATATAAGAAAGTTGTATGTATTTCAGATCGTTCAACACCACTTTCACAGCATATTTTTAACTGATGAGGAGTCATACGGAAGCAGTCCAATTACTTGACTAAGTTTTCAGAACCTAACTTCTACTTTTGTCGGATTTTCAGTTTTGCCTTTCAGGCCTATGACATTCACAGTGGTATCCGAACCATTGAATGGCAAATATTCGAAAACCAGTCCAACACGGAGGTTGAACTCGCACGTCAAACTCTGGCACCTGTGAAAATTGACACGGTAGGTGGCTAATAATGCCTGTGTGCGAAATACAAATGGTACGTGAATTGTTGGATGGTGTGCGAATTAAGTCATTAACTGTCGAACGACATGTACCTTTTTGGCTGGAGATGAATACCGTTTAGACCCTTATTTGGGGACTGCAAAGTAATTTGCATATACAGTTTCTATTTCGCAGGTGAGCCTAAATAGGATTAATTTGTGCCTGTTGATTGGAATTAACTCGTAACCAGTTTGCGTTGGATGACGTGTATACACGCAAAGGTTTTGTGGTATTCGGAACGGATGACGGATAAACATGCACTTGAGTGAGGCCGGAAATATCTGTCAGCGACCCGCTCGCAGCGAGCGAGGTCAGAAATATCGGGGTGTGCTAACCGCAGATGACGGCCTGAACCCGTCTGGCACCCAGGCTTGTGAAAAATATTCCCGCGCCTGGGTCCAGTCAATGTCAAAATAATCCCGGCGTGAACTGGTTAATGCTTACACTTGATACAGCCAATGATGAACACACTGAGCTACGGTTGGTTCAGTAACAGGAAACTACCTTTCAGTAGTCTACCGGCTGCACTAGAAAGCAGGAAGTCGTGGGTTCGAATCCCACCTGAGTGAGCCTGTGAATTTTTTCACACAGGCTCTCGGAAAGAGTATACAGTGCTTCCTAAATGACGTCGGGAAAGGCGCAAAAGAGTAAAATCTCCCTGCTAAGTTAATTTACATCATCCCCGACGCAAATTCCATCTTCTCACTAGTTAGGAGATTAGGGAATTCTCAAGAAATGCTACAGTGATGTATCATTTTTGTTCCTCAGGACACGGAGGTTTGCGATCCCAGCAGCTGTCGATGCATCCCAATTGGTGACTGTTACGCTGTGTATTACGGGTTCAATCCATCTCTGCACATCGGTGCGCATAGCTCTGGTTACTTCGTCACCCTGACTGTTACAAATCACGCAAGATTAGTAGCCACCAAAACTGTCGAGGTATGTCACCAAAACGGGAAAAAAATTGTATGACCGGTATTTGTCGTCATGGATGTAATAAGATTTGTTGATGTTTGTTAAACATTACACAATTCCTTGAAATGGAAATGAACAGTCCAGATTCAAGTTAGTTGGAAGATTCTTTAACCCCAACGTCCTAGGCATTACTTTGGCATAAAGAACTGAGTACTACAGAATACTACAGAATACTACTTAGTAATTTGTAGCACTGAGTCTCTCTGTGACTGATGAATGGGTGTGTAATGACAGCAGTCTAGATACTGGCAACTACAAAATACTACTTCTATGTAATACAGTTAAGTTACTGGGTGAATTATATTTGTGTCAATGATTTGGATGTGTTTCCGCCTTAGATGATAACAAAAAAAATTCCTCTAAACCGAGCAACCTTAGTACTACATATTACTACGTACACTCTTTGGGGTGAAGTACCAAATACTAAAAATTACTACAAGCATTGTACACAAATAGGTGAGAGTACTGCATACTACATTTTACTACTAGTAGTATTTTGTAGCTTTAGGTGATGTTAGGGTTAATATAGATAACCTTGACCTATGACCTCAAACTTACTCAAGGTAACTGTGGACTCATCACCCCCTGAAGCTGGTGTAGTGCACGATGGGTTACCCGGGTCCAATGAGATAGACTTTCAGGAGGATTATGAGCTTTCCGCTCACTGGGAGGGATTCTTGGACAGGGAGAGTGGAGTCCAGTTTTACCAGTTTCTCTTTGACAAGTTGTGTTGGAATGATGCAGCAGCCATCGGATCGGTGGAAGACAATGTAAGTTTTGAAGGAAGCATTGTATAGTGTCATTGGAAATACTTGAGGTTGAAGTTTGATTGGAATTAATATTGATGGATGGTGTTGTCATTACAAAAAAAGGGTGTTATGTCGCCCTATGTGAAAACACACACAGGGCTGTTCTATGTGAAGCTGGCCAAACAAATCTTCACATAAGTGATTTTTTTTTTTTTTTTTTTTTTGGGCTTCTGTTATATCTATATTTTCATAATGTATTTTCAGAAACATTAATATTGATGAGAATGAAAAAATGATAAAAATCTTATTTCTTTGCACTTTTTGTGTTTACCCCCTTGTGTACGGAAGACGCCATATGGCGCAAAAAAACAGTGCCGCCAGGCGGGATGACGCCATTGGCCACTGTTTGTGCAGTTTCAGTCCATTATTGGATTATTGTGTATGTAACGCTTGACTGCACAAACACATTGTGGCCATTTAGCTTGGCTGCCAGAGCCGCCGCGACACCCCAACGTCTCCCGTAAATACCGTGCCCAAGGGGTTAAAGGCCTATATCTCTAAACACACTTCCGTTAACTTGGAAAATACGAGTATACAAATGTCAAGATATCTCGAGAACACAAAATGCCACAGTGGTCAAACCTACACCAAATTAAAGCTTAGGATGTGACAAATTCAACTATCTATATAACTCATTTTTCAAATTTTGCGACATGAGAGCAGTTCACATATGGTGTTGCCATTACTATATATAGATTAGCCCAACTATTGAATATAATTACTTTGCTTCCTAACATACGGTATGTGGAATCACAGGTAGCACCATGCGTTTCAGTTCAAATGAAAAGGTAGAATTTTCTTTGTATATAACTGTATGTGATTCCAATTCTAAAAGCAAGTATGAATATTTTCAACGGAACATTTTTCAGTACAAACCATTCAAGTAAATGCATTATTATTATTTGTTTTGGAAGGAGTCAGTCAAAGAGGGCAATAAAAGTGAAGTATCGATTTCTTTTGATTCGTTTAAAGATGACAAGAACCACGGCACCTCATGCTAGTTGGACAGCCCCCTCGGCAGGGATGTACTACGTCACTGTCGTTGCTTACAACAGCGCCCTCGAGCCTTCCCGACCAGCGTGTTCAGACGGTGTAGTGATTGATACCAGCCCTCCTGCGTTATCTCATATTGCAGTCAGTGATGCACGCGTTCAGCCTGGTCTGGCCAAGAATGCTATGGGTCAAGTTTGGTTTATTGACGAACATCGCAGGAAGATTCAGCTAGTCAATGCCTCCGGAAATTGCAGGTTCAATTTGCTTAAACGAATAGTCATGTGTATGACATACACTTTTACCCTTTTTGAACCAATCATATTGGAAGCTAAAGGAATGTTCAAAAATGCGAATATTCCTTTTCCCATTGAAATGTTTCTTTCGAGAACACGGAAAGCGCCATATTCTCAGTATATATTTAACTTTTCAGGACCAAATTTGTGTAAAAGTGTCCTGATTTTTTGGGCGTCCCAGCAAAATAATTTGAAAAGGAGGGGGGGGGGGGGGGGGGGAGGGTTTACAAGTAGGGCTATGTCCGTACTGAATGCTTATCAACACAACAAATGATATGGTGCCACTGCATACTGCTCAATTTTGTTTGCTCCCCGAGTCGAAACTTGTTAGCAGGCTGGAACAAACAAGTAGACATACATACAAACAATAGTAGGCGTGGTTAGCCATCTTTAAATACATTAGAAACAAAAAGTAATGCTGGAGGTTATTTTGATTTCTTTCCCATAGTTCCAAAGCCACTCCTGTTGATGATTTGTCGGTTTATCCCGACATCCCTGCCTCCAAGACCATCTTGACAAGATTCAGAGATGATATAGATTGCCGAAGTTTCCAAGGCATCAGAGAGAAAATTTACCTCCCAACACACAAGCATGTAAGTAGGTTAAATATGAAAACAATTGGATTGTTTACGAGAATGTTTTGATTGCTTGCAGAGATACGTGTATTAGTTGTATTTAGTTGGACAGGTGCATCGTTTTAAGGACTGTTAACTGAATGTCTGTGTTGATGTTCTTTAACTGGATTGGAGATTGCTTCCAATAAACAGGTGACTATATCCTGGACTGGAGACGATGCCGAGAGCTCCATCTTTGACTACGAGATCGGTCTCAGCAGTGACCCCTCAAACCCGACCCCTGACCTTGTGACCTTCATGTCAACATCCGGTCATGATCACTTTGTGATGTACCATCCCTATATCAGTCAGGGATCTGTTTTCCATCTGGTTCTGAAGGCAGTCAACGGAGCTCAAGTATCTACAGTCAAGGTTGGTAAAATTAAAATGTGATTTTATCGGAGACTCTCAGAGTTAAAGAACATTACAATTATCCTCTATTTAGATCTGGACCCTGTAAGGGTGGTGGGGCTGGCAACCTAAAATGTGGCCAACCCCACCACCTCTGTTGTAGCCCTTTACCTAGAGTGGCTTTTAGCCTTGTTTTGGGCGACTTCCATAAACAATTTTTTTTAAATTCAAGTTTGTTGGCTTTTCCAACAAATAATGATGTCAGTGCTTAAGCTAGCAATTTCTTAACGGTATCTGAGTAAATTCAAGAGACTTTTAATTCAGACAAGATGAAAGATGCTAACAGGAAGCACGATAAGCCAAAAAGTGACGGAAATACATCTCAAAACAGGCAGCCAAAGATGTTTACACTGGAAATGAACCGATCCTGCACTAGAGTGACCTCCCCAGAGTTGTATGAGAGACACAAATTGAACTGTAAGGCGATCATTGGTATAAATCATGAATTTCAATCTTCTTGTATAATTGAAGGTCATTGGCCCGATCATTGTAGACATCACCCCACCCGTGTTTGTTGGGCTTGTGTCTGTCCTTGTGGAAGAGGAGTACTTGATTGCAAAATGGGAGGATGAAAGCTTCCTTGACGACGAGGATACAACCTTGGTGTATCAAGTTGGCATTGGTGGGTCTGAGGGACATTTCTAAACTCTTCCTTGAATTTTCAACAGAACATGGAATATTTTACTGATTAATTTTTGTATTTTTGTTCATCGTAGTTTTCCTTGATGAGGAAATCACCTTTTGTGACCATGCCAGATTTTATGAATAGAAACTGAACAAATGTTGTTGAAATTGTTAAGACAAGCTTCTTGTCATTTCAGGTCATAGTCAAGGAGGCACAGAAACCGTCCCATTTCAGAAAGACGATGACCTCCGAGTTGGTCCGTGCATGTTGCAGACATCGTGCGCTGCATTCCTATTGGACAACTTGGACTGGCATCTCCATGGCAATCACGAGTATTATGTGTCAGTTAGAGCACAGAATGGCGCCGGCTTAGCAACTGTAGGAACGTCATCTGTTTATAGGCACATCATAGAGTTGCCATCGCTGGGTGTCGTGTTGGATGTTGGACCTCCTGGAGAACAGGCTTCTGTCAACTTTGGGGTGTGTGAATCAGCTTGGCTCGTGAAAATTAAACTCAAACATTTAGCATTATGTCACTGTATTAAGTAGTCTTCATGATTAAACACTTCTCTCTTAATTGAGAATCGTAATCCTCCCAAATTGTTTTTTTACTGAATTATTACCAAATACCGGACTTAGTTTGTAAGTTTTCAAAGTGAACAAAGAAAACTGGCAGGAGCGGGATTCGAACGAGCGGGATTCGAACCTGCGACCTCCGGAATACCGTAAGTTAATAGCAGTCTCAATCATCCTGTGAAATGATGGCACCTGGTGTGCTGTCGTTTTCAAGAAATGTTGAAAAAAAAAATTGATACTGCCCTCTATTGACCGAATGTAGTTAGTCCGCATTGTGTCTAAAATAGTTTAACGATCCGAAAAAGGGCGTACACGTAGTGTACCGAAATGTAAACAGTGAATGCAGTGGATCTTTGACGTTTGCCGCACGACGTACGTTCCGCTCGGCCTATGTACATGTTATGTAACCAATTGAAAATGATCCCATTTACAGATATGGGCTTATTTTACAAGAGGGCACTATAACAAATCCAGTGAGCTTACCGCTCGACGGTTGAAAACGAATGAAATTTTTCTCTCGTTTTTTCCGCCATCCAAGAACGCAAAACTTTGAACAGGTCAGTGGAACGATATTTTCTATAAAATACTAAACCCCAAATCTGCCCATTTCTGAAAACTGCAACAATGACCAATCATGTACACTACGTTTAAAATAGAAAGATAATTAAAGATTGTCTTCCTTGTTAACCAGGTGGCTAAAGACATTGATGTCCAGATGGACACCACCAGCATCTCAGCTCGTTGGTTTGGCTTTGAGCATCCTCATCTTGACATCAACTATGAGATTGCCATCGGATCAGGAGGAGGTGGTTCCTCTGATGTCAGCGGTGGTTTCATTGATGTCGGCAGCGCAACCTTCTATCGACTGGAAGGGCTTGATCTGATGTTACAAAAGGTACTTACATACTTCCAAGTATTCACAAGCGCATTGCCTAACAGTTTGTTGGCTTTTCCAACAAATAATGATGTCAGTGCTTGTCATGTGACGTCGGGTTAAACTGGCAATTTTTAAAGTCAGATAATTAGAGAATAACTAACTTTATTGGGCTGTGTCCCTATAGACACTACCCAGTGGAAAATGTGTTGGTGAGTTCTTGATTTGGCAAGTTTTTCAATTTGTAAGATTCTTCTCAAGATAACATCCTAACGTTTTTTCTGTGGCAATGCTAAACCAGGATAATTTGATTAGTCTTCATTACAAAGCATTGGAAATAAAAAAAAAAAATTTACTGTCGATATTATGGAAATTCATCTGTTAAAGGCATGTATGTCATCTACATTCTTGATAAAATATTATTTATTCTAGATTGTTGTTAATTTTTCTACACAGACCTATTATGTAACGGTGCGTGCCAGCTCTGATACCGGTAGCGTCAATGTAACATCTGATGGCATTGTAATCATTCCGGAAGGACTGATATTAAATGGAACGTCTGTGAAAGATGGACTTGGCTGTAATGTGGAAGGGGGAGAAGGTTGGATGTTTACCTTTTCATGTGAATAATTCTCAGAGTGAATGGCATCTTTATAATATGGGAGGTTTAGCTGGCATTTCTGATCAAATGGCTCACAATCAGGATTACCATCAAATTATCCAGTTGAGTAGAATGATAGCAAAAACCCAACTTGAGGTTTTGTTCCCCAGTGAGGGCGCATTGCACCTCAAGCTTCACCTCGGGCTTCATGTATCTTCTGAGGCTAAACATGTCTATATTCCCCATCACAACTGTCCCGTTAGTCATGTCCTTATCACCTCTTAGAGGATGTTATCACCTATCAGCTCTCTGCCTCAGACATCTCATCATCCTGATGGACCCTCTCTCCAGATCTCCCTTTGTTCTCTCGTTGTTAATAGTTTCTTGCATCCTTCGTACATCTTTCTTTTATCAGACTTATCCCACCACTCATCTGCTCTTGACATACCCTGTGAGGAGGACCTCGCTTACCAGTCCTCTACCTCGGACGTCTCGGCCCGATGGACTATCCCCGAGACGCTGCAACCTTTTGTAACATATGTTCTCTGGGCAGTTGAGCAAGAGATTGAAACTTACTCCGGAGGTGAGGTTTGTAACTTTCAAAGCAGGCACAGCAGTTGTTGACTTTCTCTTTGTGAATAAACTTGAAACTCTGATCATTAAACATCAATCAGCCTTTTAACCCCTTGAGTACGGGTGTTATAATGGGGCGCCAGGGTTCCATGCTGACTTGTGCAGCCAAGCGAAACGGACACAAGAGGCTTGTGCAGCCAAGCGTAACATACACAATAATCCAACAATGGGTTGAAAATGCAGAGAATGCATCTATAGACGTCCTCTGGACGCAAGGGGTTAAAGTCATTACTATTACTTTCCGAATAAACATAGTTTATGTTGTTTTATTTTTTTGTTTTTTCTGTGTATTATTTGTGATCAAACTATAGAGGAAACTGACCCGGTCAAGTCAGATTGGTAATTTTCTTCAATTTTCAGCATGAACAAAGAGATGTGACAGGAGTGGGATTTGAACCTGTGACCTCCTAATAACCATACTAGTACTCTCTACCAACTGAGCTCGGGTGCCCACGCTGTATAGTAAAGTTAATGGATGGTCCCTAGCTATATGATATTATGGATTTATGACTTCTGGCTAGTGGCCCCTAAACAAACAGAATAACAATATTTGGAGACTGTCAACATAGATAGGGCTATTTCCAAAGTGAACAAAGAAACTGGCAGGAGCGGGATTCGAACCCTAGTTAGTTCGGCTGTTAGAGGGTTTTTACGGTAATCCAAGAGGTTTCTTTAAAATGTCTTCATTCTAAAATGTGTTTCTTTTATAGATGGGGTTGCTATGTTACAGTGGACTCTGTTGCTTGATTATCAAGATCTCGGCATGGCCTTCAAGTATGTCCGAGCTGGTATGGGGTTGACTGATGGAGCTCACATCAGATCAAAGGTAGACAGTCTTGGATACTGTATTTTGATTGGCCTAGAACGATCACGTGTCGGGTCTATAAAAACGACTGGCACACTCCAAGCATGATATCACACATCAGCCAGCTTGCTATTGAGCTTTATACAACACCTGAATAAATCCCAGCCATCCAATTGGTGGATCGTCGATCACGTGCATTAATTGAATTATTCGACCCATCACACGACGCGAACCCGCACTGCCCAAAACGTTCTATCACATGGTTCTATCAAACGGTGCGCGCGCATTGATAGAACCAAAAAAACTTCCCTAATTTCACGGTCACTATTAGTGGTGCTACAACAGGGCTGTCATTCACACAACTGCCGCGGTTTGTTCTCCCATGGTTCTCCTAACAGACGACGAAATATTGGAACTCGTAGGCGATGCTGACGCTCCAAATACAAAGAGACAAATCAAATATGCAGTGAAACGATTAGATGAATTTGCAAGACACGCAGGAACAACAATTGAAGCTTTAACTGATTCGGAACTCGAAATTTTTTTGTCGCGGTTTTATGCGGGACTGAGAAGGTAAACGGCACGTTGTAACTTACACAAAGAAATCCATGCATGCAATCTGTCTGATTTATTCAGGCGTTGTATAAAACAAATAATGAATGTTTCACATTCGTGCCATGGTAAGAATAATTTCATTCGGTGACAGATGGAATGTCCCATTCCACTCGGCTTCGCCTCGTGGAATGGAGCATTCAATCTGTCACCTCATGAAATTATTCTTACCATCGCACTCATAAACATTCATTATTTGTATACTATCATTGGTACCCGCACAATTTTCACCTACACTGTTGACGGTAGTAAACTATAGTCGGAGCAGCGGATTAGCAAGACAATGGGCTGTTTTGACCGCGTGATTTGTTTGAGTTAATTTCCACCGAGCAAGGCAAGTTGAACTGGGAAAACAAAAATTTGGTTTAGCTTCGCCTCGGGTGCTATGCGTCCCTCGGGTGTTAAAAATGTCATATCCCACATCACAGCAGAGTTGTAGTCAAGTCAATCACAAGTCACTTCACAAGTCACTTAACAAGTCACTTAACAAGTCACTTAACAAGTCACTTCACAAGTCACTTCACAAGTCACTTCACAAGTCACTTCACAAGTCACTTCACAAGTCACTTCACAAGTCACTTCACAAGTCACTTCACAAGTCTGGTCTCAAACCATGTAGCAAGCTATTCAAACAACATACTATATAACAAAAGCATTCCTTTGTCATTGTTCATCCCATGTAGCTTGAAGCTTGTGAGCTGACTTGAGATTGACTTGTGATCTGCCTTTTGATTGGACTTGTGATTGACTCAATTACAACTCTGCATCACAGCAGTCAACAATTGTTAAATGTACTATGATCCCCACCCCCCTCCTCCCAAAGTTTACCATTTAATACTTCCGGAGCACTTTAGAAATAGTTTTGCTCTCTGAGAATGCAAGGACTTCCAATGATTTTTATTTTCAAGGTTAAATTCTGCTACGACGGCATCTGCTTTCAGCCTGTTGTCAGTGATGGATTCTGGGTATTATCCCAACCTCCCGAGGCGGGAAAGGTTGCTATCGGTGACGTTGAGATGACGGAAGGTCGAACAGAGATCCAAGTGGTCTTTCAGCCTTTTGTTCATGAGTATGTGAACCATGACCAACAAGACCTGATGTATGGATATGAGTGGAGCACTGCTTTGGAGAACTCTGCAGTCGTTACTGAATGGAAAACTACTAAAAATTTACAGATTGCCATGGAAATGGTGAGTTGTGTTATAATTTAACTTCTTAATGAAGTTTAGCTTTTTATTGTTAATTTTAAATACTCATCATTGTAAATTCAATGCAATTTTGCCTTTGGCAACCAAGTTGAATTTTAATAAGCCATGAATAATAATAAGAATAATAATAATAATAATCATAATAATAATAATTTGTTAATTATCTGCACATCATTAAGTGTATGTGGATTTTTTAAAATGAAATTATAAGATAAAGGATTGTGGGGGAATTGAGTGAGTTTGTGTTTATAACTTAATTTTTATGTTTTCAAAGTGAACAAAGAAACTGGCAGGAGCGGGATTCGAACCGGCGACCTCGGGTACGGTATTTCGGAGGGCGCAAGTTTCAAAATTTACCTAGTCAGTTTCCCTTGTGGATTGTTTGACGAATTAATTTTTGTGTTTACAGATATTCACAAGTGGTTTTCTTATTTTAAAAACATGGTTTGCATTGATAAATAAAAATAATTAATTTTTTTTAAATGTGGCTTGTTTTCCATCCAGGCAATAATGTTAAGGTTTTTTGTAAAATCCTGATCCACGTCTGATGTGTTTTCTTTATCAAAAGGCCCGTTTTACTGCATCTTACAATGGACTACTAGACTGGAGTGCTTGCCATCGACTGTTTGTACGAGGTTTCAATAAAGCCGGACTCTCTTCCACTGCAGTTACTCAACTTACTGATTGTGGGATCCAGGCTACTTCCAACATTGTCATTGATGCTGATTGTAAGTTGCAGTGTTTTATCTTGCAGATCATTTTAAGATATTCCTGAGTGGGTGATATATTGCATGATATCACATTTATGGTTTTTTGGGTTTTTTTTAACAGATGAAGTAAGTTTGGAGACAAATGCTGCTTGGTTTGCGCCAGACAAGAAGTATATCACATCAACTAGCTCTCTGTCTGCAGTCTGGCCAAAACTTCGCCACAGGGCTTATGTCTGGGCGGCCATTGAAGACATTGGGACAACACAATTTGGAAACTTGGATAATGGTCTCCAGTATCCTTGTGATCATCCCATGGTGAAGGCGTGTGGAAATACAGGTGTGAAACGAAAGTTGCAAATTTTATATAGATACTAAAATATTTAAGGCAATAGTTCTTGCCTGTTTGACAGTTATTTGGACTTTGGTATGTTTACTGCATAGGAATTAGACCTTGTGTATAACTTTGTAGAATGGCTTTGTAAGTTGGTAATGGTCGAATATTACCTTGGTAAATATTGTGTATAACTTTGTAGAATGGCTTTGTAAGTTGATAATGGTCAAATATTACCTTGGTAAATATTGTGTATAACTTTGTAGAATGGCTTTGTAAGTTGGTATTGGTCGAATATTACCTTAGTAAATATTGTGTATAACTTTGTAGAATGGCTTTGTAAGTTGATAATGGTCGAATATTACCTTGGTAAATATTGGAATGGTTCAGTTATTAATATTTTGTTTTAATCGCAACATTAAAGCCAATGGTCTTATAATTATTTACTTTTGATTCCACAGATAAGGAGTTCGTTAATATACCTGGCTTATCCCTCCAACATGGAAGCCGTTATCGTATTTGCATCCGTGCCGATCAAGTCATTCTTCAGCATGAGACATGGAACCAAACACTGCCCTCAGTGTCCAGCTGTAGTGATGGTGTTGTCGTAGATACCACCCCACCTACACCTGGATCTGTCTGGCTTGGACAGAGGAATCATCATGCATTTCAAGTAAGAAACTGGAGAAAAAAAAAGAAAAAAAGTCGGCCTGAATTTTATCTCATGAAGTGTATTTTAAAATGAAGTGTCTAATGCTGGAGTGCTGTGGCCTCGTTGCTTTAGTGTACCGGACTCAAGATCTCGGTGATACTGCAGATTGTGGGTTGGAGACCACATGGTTCATGGTTCTTCTGTCCTTGAGCAAGACACTTTGTCACAAGTTGCTTCTCTCCGCCAAGGAGTAAATAGGTTCCTGTGAGGGCAGTGATGGTTATGTGCTTGATTAGCCTGTGTGCGCTTAACTTGCAGCCGGGGCTGTATACTCCCCAGGGAGCTGAGAAGGTTTTAGGAATGATTAATGGGCTCAATGAACAGGGGTAATAATAATTGTAAACGCCGTGATTTAGTTGAACTAAAAGGAGCGTTCTAAATGCTGGTTATTATTATTATTATTATTATTATTATTATTAATGCTAATTAGGAGATGTAGTGAGTTTAACCTTCTAGTTTTATCGTCATTTTTATGCCGTGACTATTTTTAGTGTCACAAAAAGAAAACAACTTACAGGCAAAGTGTCCCTGGGTTCATATTAATATTTTCAATTTGTTTTCTTTCTTAGAGATCTACGTCTGAATTGGTGATTCACTGGGAATCATTCACTGATAATGAGATACCTGGCTTGTCATCGCATCACTCGGGCATCAACTATTACCAATATGCAATTGGTAAGCCTCGACTTCATACTTGGAATTTACTTCATGTTTGCTCAAGTCAAACTAAAATAAAATAAAATTACAGTTCAGTCAAACAGTTTGAAAACTGAAGCAATTTTTCAACTTTCCGTAGTAAATGAAGTAATTCACAGTTGATTTTATTCTTGATATTTGAACAAATATTTCAATGTTTTCAGGCTCTTTTGGAGGTGGGAGCGATGTGATAGAATTCACTCGCCTTGGAATCACAGACGGGGTAATTGTGAATAACTTGAGATTACAGCATGGACACGCATACCATGCTACCATTAGAGGTAAGGCATTCAGGTTTTCTGTCCTTTGTTACTCACAAATTCACATTAAAATTTCCGTTAAGTATAAAGATGGATGACAGTTTCTCCTGGAGTATTTAGACGTGGCTGTGCAGACTACAAAAAAATGAAAACTATTTGTCAAAGTATATGTTGACAAAAAAGCACGTCTTTCAATAGTTCTACAACCAAGCATCTTTTGTGATGTCCAACATCACACCGTCCAATATTGTTTGGTTATTCCAAGTGTCACACACACACATTTATTTTCATGTTGGCATACAATTCAAATACATGTAAGTTGATAATTAATAATTCATGAAGTTAATCATCCATACAGTTAATTGGTTGTTATAATTAAATTTGTAATCTAATATAACAATATAATATAACAATTATCATACACTGCAATACCAACATGTAGGAAGAGCGAAGCAAGCTTTTATGCTCTCCCTGTGAGGACAGAGGACAAATATACATTTCTACTAACGTGGGACAATGAGACAAATATTATGAGACCAAACTGAAGTGACGGTATATGTCAAATGATACAAAAACTATTACTGGTAGTTATATCATGCTTGTTAGTGCAAAGATAAAAGTTGTGACTTAGTCTGCAAGAAATGGATGAAATTCTTACAGTGTGCAGGGGTGAGCTTTCTCCGGATTTTCCTGATTTCAGAATTTTCTGTGAAACGTTTTTCTGGTAGATTTGTTGGTCCTTGTTTTTATCATTTCAAAATGACCTCTGCAACCCGGAACAGCTTTCTTTTCATTCTAATGACTTTATTTTTAAAATTAAAAAATGTATTTTATTTTTATTTAAAAAATGATTTTATTTTGTTGGGCAATTTTGAACCATATCTTTGGGTAGAAAATGCTTAGGAATGTTTCGTGGATTTTTCATTTTCCTTAAATGTTACCCCTGAGTGTGGCCTTTGATCACTGCCGGGCTTTGAGATTGAGAGGTTACTACCTCGGTTAAAAAGTGTGTTGCACACAGAGTGTTGCATTTGCACGATGCACGAAAGACACGCCTGCCATGCTTTGCCTTCCAGTATAAGTTCCTACATGCGTCCTGAGCAAAGTGCGTGCCCAGTGTGATGGGCCTTTGTGACTGATGTTTTGAGTTTCAAGATGAAAGTGACTGGGTACTTGAGAGGTCATTTTGACAAACTTGAAACTCAACTGTTCTATAACAAGGTTTGTCATGAGGTCAATTCAATTTATCCTGTCTGGCTCTTAAACCATCAATCATTTTAAACCATTAATTCTAAGACAGAGTCACCACTCAATTAGCTTTTTTTTCTTTTGATCAGCGTATGACTTTGTTGGTCTGTTTGCTGAAGCGACCTCTGACCCTGTTGTTATTGATACTTCACCTCCTGCCATCAATACCACCTATACCTTGAATGTTGGGGGCAGCTTTATCAAGTCTACGACATCACTTTCAGCAAGGTAAACAAATGCATGAAACTTGTTTTCTGTGTCGATTTGAGATCAATATATAAAAAGGTCTCATACGAAGGAATGTATTGCATCAAACAAATATTTGTATTACATATTTTCATTTTATACAGTTGGGAGAATGTTTTTGCAGACAAAGAGAGTGGCATAGCGTATTACGAGTGGGGAATCGGGTCAAACGCAGGCCATGCAGACGTCATGCCTTTTATCAGAGTGGATTCTGAGTTCGGGATGAGTGACTCCTCATTGCCATTGTATCTTCAAGAAGGGCATTCGTATTATATTTCCGTTCGGGTAAGCATTGTGACTTCATTTGATTGTGTGTGTGTTTTGGGTCTTCAAATAACTTTTTTTGTGTAATATGTGCAGAAGTTGAGCATGAGCAAGTTGCAGTTGAATTTTAAATATCGACATTCTTTTTTTCTTTTTTTCCCAGGCTGTTAATTTTGTTCAGCTGATTAGATTGGAGAGTTTTGGTGCATTCTTAGTTGATGCAAGTCCTCCATTGGCCGGCTACGTTTTTGATGGGGATCCGAGACTTGCATCGGCCAATCACAGAGACCAAGACTTCCAGGAGGAAAAGACTGTGATCAGTGCATTCTGGGAAGGGTTCCACGATCCCCACAGTACCGTCGTTGGTTATTCCTGGTTTGCTGGAACATGTAAAGGATGTAGGGATGTCATGCCGGAACAACATGTGGGTTTGGACACTGGTATGTAAGAGTCACGTAAAGAGACGCTGTGTCTATGATGTAAAGTTTCCAGAGCTGTAGTCGAGTCCCTGCAAGTCCTTTCACAAGTCCTTTCGCAAGTCCTTTCATAAAGCCGGTCACAAGTAACTGGATGAACAATGACTAAAGAATGCCTTTGTCAAAGCTCATTTGAATAGCTTGTGATTGGAATTAGGACTGGAGTGCTTGTGATGGACTTGCAGGGACTTGTGATGGATTGCAGGGACTTGTGATGGACTCGACTACATTCCTGTAAGCTTCATTGAGCTTCAGCGGGCTTTTTTAAAAGCAGAGCATACTGATAGGATACATGATTTCTTGGATGAAAAGACTTTGTCAATGCACAGAAAAAGGATGGTCCAAGCATGGACTGCCAGGGTCTGCTCATGGTAATATTTACTGCCAGAAATGCATTCGGTGGCCAATAGCTAAGATTATGTATTCTCTGTGATTGTAACACATTATAGTTGCATAAGAAGTTGGCAAGGGATAAGGAACACATCAATAAGATGGAAGAGATTTCAGGACGCTCCGCGCGGAAATTAGTGTGAATTTTTGCTGCTCAGATTAATGAAATTGGATAAACATCAATGTGTAATGTGTGGCTCTACTTAAACATTAAAACTAAAAATGACTCTCCATTTAGGAACTAGCGAATAGGGGTAGCCTTGATGGTGTAAATATTTGAAATTTTTGAAATGAAGTTGTGATGCAGAAACAACTTTTTTTTTTCTTGGGACCTAAAAACCTCATTGATTCAGATATTACTTCATTCTCAGGTGTCACTGCTGAAAACTTAAACCTTGTTCCTGGTTTGACCTACTATGTGACTGTCATGGCCTGCAATGCCGCTGACCTTTGTACCTCGGTGACCTCCGATGGGGTCATCGTTGACGATTCCCCTCCTTTGCCGGGCCGTGTTAATGATGGCGGTTATGGCAACGTTGATATCAACTTTCAATCTTCAAGGTAAGTTTAAAATGGCTGATGAACCTCTAGTACCCTGTACGAGGAGGAATGTTTGTTGGCATATTTTCTTCTTTGTGACGGTCAACTATTTGTGTATACATTTATTTACAATGCAATCATATATACTTAACCCACCTTATATTTGGCCATTGCTCGTTATCTCTTTTTCCAGGATCCAGCTACGAGCTTATTGGTGGGGCTTCCATGACCCTCACTCCGGCCTCTCCCACTATGAATGGTACGCCGGCACTACACCAGGAGCTGAGGACATTCTCCCCTCTACACGCATTGAGCTGTCGGAGGACGCCCTGATATTCCTGTCAGCATCAGACCAGATGCCCATAGGCACTGATATCTACATCACTGTGCGTGCCTATAACCGGCTCGGTAGGTGGAGTCAGGCTACATCTAATGGGTTCCGTGTGGACTCTAGCCCCCCTGATGTGGTGGATGCACCTGCTGTTGATCGGACGTTGGGGATGACTGTTGACAATACTCAGGTAAAAGCTCCTTATAAGTAAAGCGTATTCGATTATTCCTGTTATGTTATGTATAATATATATTCAGTTCTGAAGAAGAGAGATGAGCAGTGTCAAGTCTGAGATGTTTTTAACAAGTGACATATAGCAAGGTCTCGGTAACATTTGATTCAGATCCCTCTACCTTTTTAGTCTAAAAAACCACTTTTGTTCTTACTGTGCCTTTTTTGTTTTGCTGTTGCTGTATAACAAAAGACATTCCAGTGAAATTCACAAACTGAGTCTCAATGCAACCAATGCCGCAATTTCTCAATCATCATAATGCTTCTAATTCTTCGTCTTTTTTGTCGCTCTTAATTCAGGTTCTGTGTGATCTTATTCGCTTGTCCTGGAAGTTTGATGACCCTGAAAGCGGTATAAAAGATCAGTTCCTTTCAGTCACCACACACCGTAACGGCGACATTAATATAGCTCCAGTCAAGGTACTTTGCGAAATTAAAGACAGATGCTTAGGATTGAGTAGTGGACATAATGTTTGATTGAATTATAGGAAATAAGAATATACAAGTTGTATGACTTAAATGAGACTTGGACTCAACCGGTCCAGCTTGGGACTCAACCGGTCCAGCTTGGGACTCAACCGGTTCAGCTGGGACACAACCGGTCAAGCTGGGACTCAACCGGTCCAGCTGGGACTCAACCGGTCCAGCTTGGGACTCAACCGGTCCAGCTGGGACTCAACCAGTTCAGCTTGGGACTCAATCGGTCCAGCTGGGACTCAACCGGTCCAGCTTGGGACTCAACCGGTCCAGCTTGGGACTCAACCGGTCCAGCTTGGGACTCAACCGGTCCAGCTTGGGACTCAACCGGTCCAGCTTGGGACTCAACCGGTTCAGCTTGGGACTCAATCGGTCCAGCTGGGACTCAACCGGTCCATCTGGGACTCAACCGGTCCAGCTTGGGACTCAACCGGTCCAGCTTGGGACTCAACAGGTCCAGCTTGGGACTCAACCGGTCCAGCTTGGGACTCAACCGGTCCAGCTTGGGACTCAACCGGTACAGCTCAAAAGTGGGGACTCGGACTAAGACTCGGAGATTGATGATTCAAATATAAGTTTAGATTTTAGGGTCATTAGTCATTAGATGTGCAGTCTATTTTCCATATCTTTAACCTATTAAATAAGTTTTCTTGCTTGAATGCTCAATGCAACACTACTGCTCACAACCGTCTTTTCAGAAGATGTCCTTTGCTTTGAGCCATTTACATTTAATTTTGAAATTACGATTACATGGCAAATATTACTTTTCAGATTGCTGGGAGTGAAACAGATCATACCTTCACCAATGTGACATTACATGACGGAAGTCGCTACACCATAACCGTGGTAGCCTGCAACTATGCTGGTCTCTGCACAGAGGCCAAGACTGAACCCTTACTGGTTGATTCAAGTCCACCTTCACAAGGGACATTTGCCTTGAATGTAGCAAGTATGCCGGACCAAGGGCAAACTACCTCTGTGGTAAGTCATTTGAAAAGAAAATCTGTGACTGGCAGAGCTAGGTGCAATACCTAGACATTTGTGAAGATTTTTTGAAGACTGCAGACAATTATGAATTGGAATACTTTATTTGCTATTGCCAAACACTCATTGTTTTAAATACATTTAGTTTTCAATCATTGTTATATCACATATTTTCTTGAGTTTATTGTAACTAAATTCTGCAAGGGACTTAATCATTTTTAAATAAGTACGCTTTTCCCTCCTACATCCCATATAACATTAATTCATAAGACAGTTTACCCGTTCCTATTGGTCGAGAGCCCCTCACGTGGGTGGTTTTTAAATGGGCGGTAAAACACCAACCGATTTTTCAAACTTTTTCCGGTGTCACACGAAATGTGAAATCAGGTTTTTTTGTATTGGTTGAACACTCGCGTGACCAGTCACTCTCGCAATTATGCAAGCGCAATACTACTGTTCCGTCTGTATTTAGAGTCCATAATTTGACACTACACCGGCACTGCTGCATTTTGCGCCACATCACGCCGCATACACGCGTCAATTTCCATATAAGGAAATTTTTAGCACTACTCGCGTGAGGCACGGACCATTAAATAGCTAAAGGAGTGTTTTGCAAACCAAGGTAAAAAAATTGAACAAAATCCTTGGAAATTTATAATTTTGGGAGGTTTTTGCTGAATTATACAAAAAGGTATTTTACGAATGGGAATAAATATGTGCTGGGCCGGTTAAACAAGTATGTTTAAAACAGCCTTGGGGCCTGGGCGCTTGATAATGACCCGGGGCGAAGGCGAGGGACATTATCAAGCATCCATGCCCCAAGGCGGTTTTAAACGTACTTGTTTAAAACCGGCCCAGCACATATTTATTCCCATATTTAAGACAGCACTGTAGGTACAAGTGAATCAGATATTTGCTATAATTCGCTTCTATCAGCCGGACGATACTGCCATCCCCTCATCTCCCCCACACTATCACTCAAGCTGGATGACATGGAGAGAAGACACCATTATTTCTACTTCCTCGTTAGCCTTAGCTTGGCTCGGATTCACTGATGTACACTCTGGTATCGGTCACTACTTCATATCTGTTGGGACTACATATAGTGGCTCAGAACTTACACCGGTAAAATCTTTACATTTGTGTTAATTCTTACAGCTGTTTATTTCCTTTGTCTGTTGTGTGCTTATTTGTATGCCTTTGTCTGGCCACATTTTGTTCTTTTGTTTGAATATTGATGTCCCATTGAAGTATTTTTAGACTGAAGATTTTTTTAGATTTGTGCCTTCTCCCAACACTGCCTAAACTGAATGCATGTACGCAATGCAATAGGGCTGTCCCGAATATACCGAATATTCTAATACCTTTTTGTCGGTTCGAATATTCGGGAAAATAAATTCATGTACAGATGCGACTCTGTAGAAAAGTAGAAAAGTTTAGTAGAAAAGTTACGGAGCTTAGCAGTGTCAAATGCTGCATTTTTGTTGAAAGGTAACTTTTTTGTGGCCAGAGTTTTTTGTTCCCGTCCGTAAAACCCTTGACACTTGTAAAAAAAAATGTTCCTTCAAAAACGGAGGCTGGAGTTTGGTTTCTTGAAAAACTTGATCGGCGAGTATCGAATATTCGAATATTCGGTCAAATCCAGTTTCGAACAATCGAATACTGAATTATTTAAAAATGAACATCCCTACAATGCAAGGTTTATTATGTGTGTGGATTCGTTCTCGACTTATGTCACCTAATTCTAGGTAGAATCATGAACAAATTTCTTGACTTCATCAACTTCATGTAACTTTGTATCCACCGATAGAGAGGACCAGTTCGTGTTGATTACAGTCATAACGGCGGTGTGTCATCCGACGACGACATTACGCAGACGGCTGTGATACAATTGGAGAGCAGTATTACTGACCTTCAACATCCCTATCTCTACATCTCCCTCTGGGCTGTTAATGGGGTAATGGATAATTCCTTTTTTTTTATGAGTCAAAGATGCCTTGCTATTATGATTTGTGCCTATTAAAGTTCTTGATACCCGCTTTCTGTTTGGTTAGGTTGGGATACCAAGCGCCCGCCTTCATTCTGCATTTGAAGCTTCCCCCACTTCATCAGATGAGGGCGCTCTTGTCTTATTACGGCAGTGTTCGGCAGCAACATGCGAAGGTCACTGTGCATGTTCCTCCAATCAGGCTTGTTCCACCAGACCGGGCAGCTGTCACGATGTAACTGACAGTAAGTTAGATTTCAGATCTTCAATGAGTCCTCCTCCCATTATTGCCAGTGGTCTTTTACTAAATACTAATACTGAAATCCTTTTCCATTTTCTCAAGGTAATCCCAATTCCGAAATTGAAGTTTTAGATGTGCTTGACATAATGTTTGATGAAGCCAGTGCTGAGCTTGATGTAGATGATACTGCTACTCAGAAAATGATGGCTGCTGTATGGCGAGTCACTGCTCACAAAGGACTGGATATCAAATGGTGAGATTTCAATGTCACATTTTATTATTTTTCAGATAGAAGTTTAAAATTAAAAATCACTTAAATGACAGTATCATGAAGTGTCATATCAAGTATCATATCAGGTTGGCGTAGTGGGACTTTCCTCGCCTTCCACCACTGTGACCCTGGTTCGAATCCCGGCTGGGGCCAACATGTGGATTGGGTTTTCAGTCCCTACCTGATTCCGTGGGTTTTCTCCAGAATTATTCTCTGGGGTTTTCCTCCCACGTCTAAAACTGTAACTTCCTTCCTCATCTTCTATCAGGGACCCCACTGGAAATAAGTCGAAAGACTTTCGTGGGCTATCCCGGCTAAATGCCGAATAATAAATTAAAAAATAAAGTGATTTACTGAAGTTGGGCAGTTTCAATTCCCGAGTCTCTATCAATTATGTTATGTAACTGCAAGTTACATTGAATTAGTTGCTACACATAGACCCTTCTATCGATGAATTATTGAATTCCATTTCTGCTAGGTATGAATATGGAATTGGTGATGACTCATCTTCAGCGAGTGATCCAGCAGGGGTTTTTGATCCGGCCATGGAGAGGATATGGTTTGATGTTGGACAAGATAACCATACTGCCATCATCCTTGATAAAGGTGATGTAGTCAACAAGGTCTGTCTGTTAATGACTCGACTCGAGTTAGATTTTGAGTTACATTTTTTTATATTCTCAGTCGTTTCATGCTACTGAAACCTAAGATAAATGCTGGCCTGATGGGCCACATTGGCTCGTGACGGAGTTTGCTTGCTTGACCCTGGGTATTCACTTGGTAAAATGTCTTCAAGTAAAATTGATGCAGTCATTTGCTTCTTATTTCATCATCCAACCTTTGATCTTTCAGACCGAAAACTGATGAAAGGAGTTCAGTATTATGTGTTTGTCCGTGCGTGGTATGATGCTGATACGTATGCTGTGTTCAGATCTGATGGTGTTATACCTGATATTACGCCACCAAAAGTCTCTGGAACTACGGGTTTTAAGGTATGAAAATAAATATCTGGCCATAAAAACAAAATATTTGGCCACAAAAAAAGCTTATTTATATGAACTGTTTAATTTGTGTTTTTGCACAAGTATGGTTGCATCCTAATGTATAATAAGCCAGTTCGGTATCTCAAAGGGCAAAGGTTATTCGGGATAAAATTTTTGACGTTAATGTCACACCATGTTTTGCGCAAACGCCCATTCTGTTTGACACGTGCACGTTGTGCGACCACCTTTTGCATTCGTACGCGCAGGTTAGTTCACGCGGATCATTCGGGATAAACTGTCATTGTGCACATGCGTAGTTGAAATACCGAACTGGCTTATTGTCACGATGCCTTTTATGGAAGTTGGGGGTTTTACAAAAATAAATGCTTTATCATTTGTTCATTTTATATGACAATTTGAACGGTCGTTTTTTTATATAAATTTGACAATCACAGGTGAAGGATCTTGCAGAAGTTGACTCCACTCAAGACACTGGTTATGTAATAGATCCAACCACCGTCTACATATCTTGGAAAGGAGTATTTCTCGACGCTGCCATGTCTCACTACCAAGTGTCTCTCAGTACTCACCCTGGAGGTATTCCATCTCATTCAAATATTTCCTCCAAAATCACAAAGGCTGTCCAACAAATGTATTTGGTTCTGGTGAGAAAAGCATTCACATGTTCAAAGAAGCAGGAAATTTTGCTTGAAATAAATTTAAAAATAACTGCAGAAGAAATAACTACTGAAAAACTGTGAAATGTAGATTACTCACGCATGGTTATATTGAGGTGCTGGGGGGCTGTATAGCCCAAACTATGGCCTTGAAAGGTAGTATACATCATTTGCTTTTTTCTGTAATTTTCAGAAATAAATGGATTTGGGTGTAAGTATTCTATAACGTGCTAGCAAATACTGTAACACTGACCTGTTTAAAGTTTTGTGTGCATAGATGCTGGGAAAACAGAGAGAAAAAAATTATGTTCTAGTAGTCTGGTTCCCCGACCATACTTTAGACAAAATGGAGCAATTTATAGAGTCTAGGAATTATCAGGTCAGGGAACTAGACTATTTCTAACGATTGTCGACCAACAATCGTTGGAAAAACGATATAAATGTCCACTTTTCTTGAAAATGGCAGCACACCAGGAGCCATGATTTCACAGGATGCTTGAGACTGCTATTTACTTAGTCTAGTACGGTATTTTGTAATAATTCAGTAGTTTTGTTTTTTGATGTTTGCAAATGTTGTATATTAATCTTCAAATAACTTTTTGAGTTTCTTAAATAATTAGTTTAAATATGTTTGAGCCCCCATCCAAACAATTTAATAGCTGAGTAGCTGCACCAGATAAAACTAACAGACTCAACCAAAACTTCTGTGTCATATTCTTGTATCAGGTGAAGACATTGTACAATTTATGCACCACACTTTACCATCCAATCACTCTACAACACATCTGACTGGTCTGAACCTTCAAAGCGGGCATCGTTATTATGCAAATGTACGAGCATTCAACCAAGCGGGTCTGCACATGCTGAGGAGCAGTGACGGTTTTGTGGTTGACATGGAAGCACCGAGTCCTGGTGTGGTGCATGATGGGATAGGTATTTTTGTATTTACATATTGAAACGTGATGAATCTTGGCTGAAAGAAAGTTTAGCAACGATATGATTACACCCATCATCCTATGTGATAAAAGTAGTGGATGGCTGTTCCAGTTAAATGTGTTATACCTCCACCATTTCTTATTTGATATCAATTATTAGCATAATTTCCTGTGTAAAGCTGGCTTTGCTAAATTCAAAGCAGAGTTGGAGTCAAGTCCCTGCAAGTACTTTCACAAGCCCAGTCAGAAGTCCTTTCATAAAGCCAGTTACAAGTAACTGGATGAACAATGACAAAGGAATGCCTTTGGTAAAGCTCATTTGAATAGCTTGTGATTGGGATTATGACTGGAGGGCTTGTGATGGACTTGCGGGGATTTGCAGGGACTTGTGATGGACTCGACTACATCTCTACATCAAAGCGCTTTACAAATTTTATTACCCCTGCTCATTAGGCCCATTAATAATTCCTGAAACCTCAGCTCCCTGGGGAGTATACAGCCCCGGCTGCAAGTTAAGCGCACATGGGCTAATCAAACACATAACCACCACCCCCCCTCACAGGTAGCCATTGACTCCTGGGTGGGGAGAAGCAACTTGTGACAAAGTGCCTTGCTCAAGGACACAAGCACCATGACCCCCAGCTGGTCTCGAATCCACAATCTGCAGTATCACCGAGATCTGTAGTTCAAAACGCTAAGCCACAGTGCTCCACAATATGAAAACAATACGAGTGATAATTGATTGCCGCCTCTATTCCAGAGCTCCATGACGTTGAATACCAGAGTTCCAGTACCGTGATCTCGGCTTCCTGGCATGGCTTTGTGGATCTGGAATCCTACATAGACCATTATGAGTGGTGTGTTGGACTGACCCCCAGCCCAGCGGATGATGGCATTCTGCCCTGCACCAATGTTGGAATGAATCTGTCTGCCTCCAAAACTCTACCACTACCTCTCACAAATGGTAAGATTCTTGCCTTTTGAAATGAATGAAAACAAATTGCAAGTCGAGCTTTTATTGTCATGCATGAGCTGCGTTTTACCATGAAAATTAAAGGCAAATTTTTTTTTAATCCATATTCTTTTTCTTTTTTTTGCCATTTTCTCTTTTTAAATTATTGGAGATTTCAGACTTTTTATTTAACCATAAATTTATTATTGAACAATTTGTTGTCTCATTAGATCAGTGCACCATATTTGATTTGCCTGCTTTCATAGCGAAGTTCATTTACATGCACTGTTTGCGTTCAGACCTCTTACGGACTGAAATGCATTAAGTACAATGAAACGTAAAGACTTATGTGCAAACTTTATTTTGTTTGTTGTTAGGTATTCGATATTACTCCAAGATCTCCGCTTTAAATGCTGCTGGGTTGCGGTCTGTGTCGGTCTCCTCTGATGGCTTTGTGGTCGACACTTCTCCTCCTGAGCCACAAGAGTACATCCTGTTTGGAGATAACTTGATCATAAATCCATCATTTGAAGGACTGGATCAACAGGAGACCAAAGTCCTCCCGTGGATTGTTGAGCCCGGCAGCCAATTCACTGTCGTCTCCGACTCTCAAATTGCACAAGATGGCCGTTTTTTCTTGTCTCTCCGTGGTTCCGTGATTCAAAACTTCAACACCACACCAGGAAGCCACTACCAAGTCGTGGTCTTTGCCAGTCACCCCATGCCATCCCACAATCCTTTGCTGAATCGTGAAGGTCGCATCGAGGCTCCAGGATTGAATCGTGTCTTCAGGTTGTATGATCGGCCGGCACACGGTCACTCGGACCAGAGTCTGAGGTCCATCCAATGGCATCAGCACAGGTTTTACTTCACAGCCAGTGAAGACATCTCAACACTGAAAATCTCCTCAGTGGGACAGTACAGTGGAATTCTGTTGGATAACATTCACGTATGAGAAACCTTATCCTAATGATTTGGAGTAGCTATTCAGTCATCATTAAGTATTATGTTGTCATAAATCCATCTTATAATGAAAAGCCAACTTGGAGCAACAGGATTTGAAACATTACGTAGTGGAATATTGGTATCAGGTTAGAGTGTAAATAACTTTTTCTGAAATACGGCAGTTTCCGCTGAATGATTTGACTCGTCTGCTCTAGTCGTACTCGGCACACTCTAAAGAGACGTAGAGCATGTGTCAAAACCAAAAGATTTTTGGTTCCTTATGGGAACTGCTGCATCTCTGTAGAGAGTATTACACGGTGTGATGACTGCAAACTGAGAGAAGACCTCTGGTTTTATGTGGGAACCATTGTGGGAAACATGACTCTTAAGTAAACTGATAGAATACCTCTTGGAATCACTGCATTTCCCGAGAGATTATTACCGTGGCATGGTGTAACTGCAAGTGACTGAAAGCAGCCATATATTTTAAAATAACCCTCTATTTTGTGTGTTGTTTTTTTACAACTTGACATTATTTATGAAGTATATATATACCCATGATTGAAAGAGTGTTTTTTACATTTCATTGTAGGTCATGCTGTGTATCAGTGGAGCAAGTATCGGGCATGGTTTTGTAGAAGTCAGGACCCAGTTCATTCATAGCTGGTCATCCATTCAGGCCAAGTGGCATTTCACTGACCCTGAGAGCCCCATAGTGGACTACAGCTGGGCTATAGGTACGTAGGGTGTCGTACCCTGGTCATCCATTCAGGCCAAGTGGCATTTCACTGACCCCGAGAGCCCCATAGTGGACTACAGCTGGGCTATAGGTACGTAGGGTGTCGTACCCTGGTCATCCATTTAGGCCAAGTGGCATTTCACTGACCCTGAGAGCCCACAGTGGACTACAGCTGGGCTATAGGTAGGGTGTCATACCCTGGTCATCCGTTTAGGCCAAGTGGCATTTCACTGACCCTAAGAGCCCACAGTGGACTACAGTTGGGCTATAGGTAGGGTGTCGTACCCTGGTCATCCATTCAGGCCAAGTGGCATTTCACTGACCCTGATAGCCCACAGTGGACTACAGCTGGGCTATAGGTAGGGTGTCGTACCCTGGTCATCCATTCAGGCCAAGTGGCATTTCACTGACCCTGATAGCCCACAGTGGACTACAGCTGGGCTATAGGTAGGGTGTCGTACCCTGGTCATCCATTCAGGCCAAGTGGCATTTCACTGACCCTGAGAGCCCACAGTGGACTACAGCTGGGCTATAGGTAGGGTGTCATACCCTGGTCATCCATTCAGGCCAAGTGGCATTTCACTGACCCTGATAGCCCACAGTGGACTACAGCTGGGCTATAGGTAGGGTGTCATACCCTGGTCATCCGTTTAGGCCAAGTGGCATTTCACTGACCCTAAGAGCCCACAGTGGACTACAGCTGGGCTATAGGTAGGGTGTCGTACCCTGGTCATCCATTCAGGCCAAGTGGCATTTCACTGACCCTGAGAGCCCCACAGTGGACTATAGCTGGGCTATAGGTAGGGTGTCGTACCCTGGTCATCCGTTTAGGCCAAGTGGCATTTCACTGACCCTGAGAGCCCATAGTGGACTACAGCTGGGTCATGGTTAGGTAGAGACTTGTAACTCATCCGTCCATTCAAGCATTATTAACATTCAATAAGAATGCTTGTTTCCCAAACTACCTCCAGGTACTACCAGAGGTGGCACCCAGCTACAAAGCTTCACGTCAGTAGGCATACAGACAGATGCTATGAACACCAACTTGAGTATGGCCCATGCCGCCTACGTCTGTGTTTCTGTGACGGCAAGAAATGCTGCTGGTCTAGTTGCTATAGCAGTGTCTGATTCAGTCATGATTGACAAGACGCCTCCAGCTATCGTTTATGTTATTGATGGTCACAGTGAACATGGTACGTCCAATATACACTGATATTTCATTAATATTATGGATGGTCACAGTGAATATGGTAGGTCCAACAAACACTGATATTTCATTAATATTATTGATGGTCACAGTGAATATGGTAGGCCCAATAAACACTGATATTACATTAATATTATTGATGGTCACAGTGAATATGGTAGGTCCAATAAACACTGATATTTCATTAATATTATTGATGGTCACAGTGAATATGGTAGGCCCAATAAACACTGATATTACATTAATATTATTGATGGTCAAAGTGAATATGGTAGGTTCAATAAACACTGATATTTCATTAATATTATTGATGGTCACAGTGAATATGGTAGGTCCAATAAACACTGATATTTCATTAATATTATTTATGGTCACAGTGAACATAGTACGTCCAATAAACACTGATATTTCATTAATATTGTTGATGGTCACAGTGAATATGGTAGGTCCAACAAACACTGATATTTCATTAATATATTGATGGTCACAGTGAACATGGTAGGTCCAGTAAACACTGATATTTGTGGCACCAGCAAGCAAAATCAGACATAAGTCGGAAATTTTAAAAATTGAGATTTCCATTCCATAATAAAATATATAATGTAAGCTTTGTAATGGCGAAAAAATTACTGTTGTACAATATTTTGGTTTTCGAATAGGGCCGTAAATTCAGCATTGAGAATGGAAAATAATACGTAGTTTAGAAAAAAAATTCGTATGCCAGACTAAAATGTCAAATTGTACACATTTAATGACCTCAACACAAAAGCAAACCGGGTATTTTGAATTAGATATGCTTAAAACTACAGTATTCAGACAAAAACAGGAATCGTGATTTCTTTTTGGACGATTTTCATGTAAATTGCAGTTACTCAAAAATAGGTCGTGTGACTTATGTCCGATTTCCATTGCGGACGCCACATTTCATGTGACTTGGCTTCAAAGTAAAAATAACTTGCTGAAATATTTTCACCATGGTACAATGTGGCACCTGAGGGTATTTATTATCCTGGGTAGCTGATCAGTGTATTTTCCCACAGTTCTCAGCTTTTTTCAATTAAACAAATGATTTTTTTTTTTTGGTTTTGATAGATATTGACTTCAGTACTTACAACAGGTCCATTACATTCAGTTGGTCTTCCTCTGACCCTGAGAGTGGTATTCGACACTGTGCGTGGGGAGTTGGTAAGCAGACGTTTTTCCCAGCAATTTTTGATTTTAAAAATCTCAATATAATAGCAGAAGTAACTAGCTACTGAGCATAAGCTTGGTTTTTGAAAAATATGTATACACTTTTAAAGTAAAACTGTCTATGTGGGTTGTCACAATTAAGCCACTTAAATTGTATGTCGAGTTGTGATTTTCCTAGTTGATAACTTCTAAACATTTTGAACAATAATCTGTGGGTTTGCAATTAAATGGCTAAGGTTTATAAAGTGTTATAATGTGGTGAATAAAAATGAAATCTATTAATATTGAAAACTCTTTTTGAAAACAATTTCATGATAGCAGTATGAAGATTAAAATTTTGTATATTGGACTCTTACTATATAATGTATGGCTTACATTTAGTTGATTGCACTGTACATCAGAAGTGTACAATCAGCAGGTGTCTTACTCTTTTAGTTTAGTAAAATGTTTAAAAAATTTTGTAGATGAAACATGAATTTAATATGCGGCTTTGACTGGGCTAGAGTCAAGTCCTTGGTGCGAAGTCTGACTTGAGTCCTATTCCTTGACTCGAGTCAGGATAACACTCATCAGCAGAGTCTTATTTTTCTCATTGTTTTTCCGTAATTCATTTAAAACTTTTGATATTTACTTCACCTTCTCGTCTAGGATCAGAGCCTCGTTTGGATGATATTATCCCAAACTCAGAAATTCCTGATGCTTCATCCACTGTGACCACTGGTCTGACTCTTCCATCTGTGGAAGGCCAGCGATTGTTTGTAACTGTTACTTGCTACAATAATGCTGAGCAGTCGTCATGGAAATCATCTGATGGTGTTACCATAGTTACCCAACCTCCTAGCACAGCGTCAGCCTTTGTCCGCGTCAAAGCGGCATCAAAGACTCAGTATGAAACACGAGATGGGTACCAGTCAGAACCAGATTCCGTCAGGGCATCATGGGATGGATTTATTGATCCTTTTGGAATTCAATATTACGAGGTGATAATTGTTCGGCAACTTAAAAATGATTTGCAAGCTGACAATCATTAAAAAATCAATTTAAATTCCTGTGTTGTCTTTAAACCTGAAGTTATTTGAAGGCTATGTCACCCTGCAGGAGTGTAGGAGAGAGAATTGAGGCAATTATTGAAGAGAAGTGTAAAAATTGCCATCGCATATAGTTTGCATGCAGAGATTAAATTAAAGCAAAATGATTTTAATAAATCAGTTAAATTGAATTGCTTGTAATGCTATTGTTACTTTCCTTTCAGTGTCATCTTAGCGGACCGACGTCCTTCCCGTCTTGGAGGCCTTGTGGATCCACATCAGAGACCCATCTTGATTGGTCCGGTCTTATCCTGATGGACAACTCGACCTATAGCCTGTCAGTTAGAGCCATCAATTATGCTGGTCTTATCAGCCAGGCTATCAGTCAGACTTTTTCAGTAGAATCCTCCAGGCCTGTAGCAGGTGGTAAGTAATAATTGGAGGAACATGACATCGGCAAATCAAAGGAATATTTTCTTTTTGCCTTTTTGAAATTTAGCCATAAAGAGGCCAAGTGTCCTTATCTCTCTTTGTGCAGTGTCCGTTCAACATATTTATAGTGAAACAATCATTTTTAATGCAGATATTGCACAAACCTTTGTATTAAACATTGGACAATTGTTCATTTGTACCTTTCAAACAGCAGTGAGTGTGATCAAGTCTTCCTGGCTGGCTGATGGGACGGTTGATCTTAACTGGGATGGCTTATTCCTTTCCTGGTCCTCCTTGGTCTATGAGGTATCTCTTGGTACCATCCCAGGAGGGAGTGACATCATGCAGTGGGTGGAGACCATGGAGACTGGTATGCGTGTCTCGCCACTGGCTCCCCACACCGACTACCATTTGACGTTGACGGCCATCAATGCAGCCGGCTTGTCACAGACACTCAGTCAGATCATTTCTGATGATCTCTCCGTCATAGTCAAATGAGCAAGTCTTCAAAAGCTCTGTAGTTGAGTCATGAAGAATGTGTCATTATAGATACGTAGTGAAAATCACCAAGATGGATTTCCACCTGTTCCTGCCATAGTATGTCTAGAAATTGTTGGCTCATCGGTGCTAACAAATCTTTAAAGCAGTCAACTGATTTCACTTTCAAATTAAACAAACAAAAACAAAAAAATTTAAAGGAACTTTCTAGTACTAAGATTTTGTATATTTGAAGTCAATTTATCAGTGATCTATTTGCACCGTAAAGGCTGTTTCATCTCCGTCCGTGTCTCAGGATTAGCAGAAATATTGTTACGTTATATTACGTTGTACATTAGAGATCATTAGTATCAGGATAGAGAAATTCGTCAAAGCGCCCACCCGAACAAAGATACTGACAATTTGGGAGACCGCCAACATAGGGCAAGATAGCTTAGTTGGTAGAGCGCCGGTACGGTTTCCGGAGGTCGCCGGTTCTAATCCCGCTCCTGCCAGTTTTCTTTGGTTCACTTTGAAAAGAATAGAGAAATGTTACTGTAGTGAATTTATCATCCTCTTATGCATTTTTGTCGAATTTAACCAGAACACATCCCAGTAGCTTGTTATATACAAGACCTGACAAGTACATGTACTAAGATCAATGTATAAATGCAACAAATATTTTCTACATGTATATCCTGGAGAAAACCTCGGGAAGTTTTCTGTAAATCACTCTTTGTTAGATTAATTTCATAGAAATGTTTGATGCACTATTTTCCAAAGGACAAATGAAGACATTTTTTTGTTGTAAATACAGAGTACGAAAGACTATAATTACGACAGAAAAAGCTTTGTACATGTTATGATTGTTCAGTATAAGCATGGAGGTACCTACATGGTATAAGCTTCCCTCAATATGTCTGGTAAATAAACATTCTTAAAGGACAACCTGTTTCTTAAAAAAAAAACCAGTAACGACACTATACCCATTTGAGCCTATTTATAAACTGGCTCTGGCCTTCATACGCGTTCCAAGCACTGATCTCTATGTAAACTGGATAGCGCATCGGCTGTTCAAGTTGAAGCCACCGCCCGCCATATTATCACTCCCAATACAATAGCTTTTCCAACCTTTTCCCCCAGGGTCTACTTCCATCCTCGTTCTCCTTACATAGAGATCAGTGGTAAGTTGAGTGTTAATATGGCGGCTACTGGCTTTCGTTGCTTGTACAGCGCGCAATGGCCAATGAGCTATCCAGTTTATATGAGATCAGCGGTTCCAAGAACTAATGGGTGTAGAAATAATGCTTTACAGTCACTTCGCCCAAAAACCACATCGCCCTCAACCACTTCGCCCTCAACCACTTCGCCCTCAACCACTTCGCCCTCAACCACTTCGCCCTCAACCACTTCGCCCTCAACCACTTCGCCCTCAACCACTTCGCCCTCAACCACTTCGCCCTCAACCACTTCGCCCAAACGCCACTTCGCCCAAAACGCCACTTCGCCCAAAACGCCACTTCGCCCAAAACGCCACTTCGCCCAAAACGCCACTTCGCCCAAAACGCCACTTCGCCCAAAACGCCACTTCGCCCAAAACGCCACTTCGCCCAAAACGCCACTTCGCCCAAAACGCCACTTCGCCCAAAACGCCACTTCGCCCAAAACGCCACTTCGCCCAAAACGCCACTTCGCCCAAAACGCCACTTCGCCCAAAACGCCACTTCGCCCAAAACGCCACTTCGCCCAAAACGCCACTTCGCCCAAAACGCCACTTCGCCCAAAACGCCACTTCGCCCAAAACGCCACTTCGCCCAAAACGCCACTTCGCCCAAAACGCCACTTCGCCCAAAACGCCACTTCGCCCAAAACGCCACTTCGCCCAAAACGCCACTTCGCCCAAAACGCCACTTCGCCCAAAACGCCACTTCGCCCAAAACGCCACTTCGCCCAAAACGCCACTTCGCCCAAAAGCCACTTCGCCCAAAAGCCACTTCGCCCAAAAGCCACTTCGCCCAAAAGCCACTTCGAAAATAATTGACCCTTCGCGGTGGAATCGCGTCAACGCAGCTTATGAATTATTGTCCAATCACATCAATTAAAATTCCACGTGGAACGCGCAAAATCTGAGATTACCACACAAAAATCCCATAGGGTTGTCTAAGGGGCGTGGTTAACTCGTAAACGGCGACAGGTCAATTGCCTATAAACTAATAAGAAAAGAAAGCATGGTCACAAAAAGGATGTCCCAACGCAAATAAAGTTTTGAATGCACCATCAAAACGAAATAGAAAACGAAAACGAACACATTGGGAACAAAATCTTAGGTGCTTAAAAATTGGGCGAAGTGGTTTTTGGGCGAAGTGGTTTTGGGGCGAAGTGGTAATTGGGCGAAGTGGTTTTTGGGCGAAGTGGCGTTTGGGCGAAGGGGTGATTGGGCGAAGTGGGATTTGGGCGAAGTGGCGTTTGGGCGAAGTGGCGTTTGGGCGAAGTGGTTGAGGGCGATGTGGTTTTTGGGCGAAGTGACCGACAACCGAAATAATAGAGCGACTAAAGAGACAAGAGGAAGTAGGGCTCCAGCAGGTTGTTGTTTTTTTTACTTCAAAACGGAGACGGACATCGCCACTCGCAAAAACCAAACACAAGTGGATTTTATAGTATGGAATAAATATATGTGGCACCGGCAAGCGAAATCAGACATAAGTTGGAAATTTTGAAAATTGAATTTTCCATTCCATAATAAAATATATAATGTAAGCTTTGTAATGGTGAAAAAAAAATAGTTATACGACATTTTGGTTTTCGAATAGAGCCGTAAATTCAGCAGTGAGAATAGAAAAAAAAAGTAGTTTACACGATTTTTTTCGGACGGTACTCCAGACTAAAATGCCAAATTGTACACATTTAATGGTCTCAACACAAATGCAAATCAGGAATTTTGAATTAAATATGCTTTAAACTGCAGTATTTTGACCCCCAAAAAAGGATTTTCAAGTAAATTGCAATTACTCAAAAATAGGTCATGCGACTTATGACCAATTTCCCTTGCGGATGACGCCACATATACGATTAGAAATGGAGACATCTCCACCGTGCACTTTTCGAATGCTCGTGATATCTAAATAATGCAATCTGAGCCTGTTTGTTTCACACGAATCCAAATCGCGATCTTTACGTTGGTTCACACACCTGATTCCGCTTAATGGATGGAGCGAACCAGCGGCTGGATCACTGATTGCGATCCGGTTAAACAAACAGGACCTTTGTATCCAGGACCTTTTTGGGGGTCGTTCTGACCTATTTTCGCTGACCTCACAATGGGACAGTGCTACCCAAGGCCCACACCCTGTCACCTGGGTCACGTGACTGACACCCCTGTCACGCACAGGTGCCAGCGCTGAGTATATCTTGGCTTTTGTTCTCGAGGTGTCTAGCTAGCTTTGTCACTTGAGCAAAGAGAATTGCAAGCCCAATAAGTTTATTTCAAGACGTGTATTGGTAAGCTATTATACAAATAATGAATGTTTATGAGTGCGATGGTAAGAATAATTTCATGAGGTGACAGATTGAATGTTCCATTCCACGAGGCGAAGCCGAGTGGAATGGGACATTCCATCTGTCACCGAATGAAATTATTCTTACCATTGCACGAATGTGAAACATTCATTATTTGTTTTATACAACGCCTGAATAAATCAGACAGATTACATGCATGGATTTCTTCGTGTAAGTTACAACGTGCCGTTTACCTTCTCAGTCCGCATAAAACCGCGACAAAAAATTGTCGAGTTCCGAATCAGTTAAAGCTTCAATTGTTGTTCCTGCGTGTCTTGCAAATTCATCTAATCGTTTCACTGCATATTTGATTTGTGTCTCTGTATTTGGAGCGTCAGCATCGCCTAGAGTTCCAATATTTCGTCGTCTGTTAGAAAAACCATGGGAGAACAAACCGCGGCAGTTGTGTGAATGACAGCCCTGTTGTAGCGCCACAATAGTGACCGTGAAATTAGGGAAGTTCTTTTGGTTCTATCAATGCGCGCGCACCGTTTGATAGAACCATGTGATAGAACGTTTTGGGCGGTGCGGGTTCGCGTCGTGTGATGGGTCGAATAATTCAATGCACGTGATCGACGATCCACCAATTGGATGGCTGGGATTTATTCAGGTGTTGTATAAATAGGCCTAGCGTATGAATCGCTGTATACTACTTTTATGTCGGTGGTATGACAACACTACGTAAAGTGTGGTTCACTAATTTGGGAAATGTAAAACGGCCGTTTTATTTGTTGGCACTATAGTTTCATAATTTCATTGTTTTTTTTCGGCAGTTTTAATTTTTTGTCTCTCTAAATTCTCTTCGGATTTGGTCGACTGGTTTTGAAAAGAAATGTGTCACGCACGTGCCTCGGGTAATTAAATATTTAATTGGATTTTTCAGAAAACGTGGCTCAGTACTGTAGTCAGCAAAGCAGTCAGACCATTTCTCTGTGTAAGGTCATATTCATGAGCTTCAACCAAAACTATTTTGTTTCAACCTGATTTTCGAATGTACACTCTTAAAAAGTTGTTCGATTTAATGTCCAAGAGGTCATTAAAATATGCGACTTGAGGTACATCAGACGATGCAGATGATATTTACAGGATTTCAGTTACTTCTTGAGCATGATATTAGATATTTCTGTCAGATTTTGTTTACTTTGTTTTTAATTTTTAGGCAGAAACAGAATTAGATGTCAAAGATGGCGAGGTCAACTATTCTGTTAGCGGTTTTAGTCTGTCTGTGGTCTTTGGTGGCATCGCAAGAGACGGTCCAGGTTCCCTTCAAAGCTGGTACGGTGGAGGGGTTGACGTTGGACGTGTTGGAAAAGAAGGTGGATACATTTCTCGGCATCCCGTATGGAGAGCCGCCGGTGGGGGACCGCCGCTTCAAAGCCCCCGAAGCTAAATCGAATTGGAACGGCGTCCTACAAGCGAAGGCTTACGGTAGTGACTGTCCCCAAATGTTCGAGCGACCCCCACTGGCGCCACCCGCACCACCGATCTTGACGGGCCAAGAAGACTGCCTGTTCCTAAATGTCTGGGCCCCCTCTCCCAGGCAGACAGGCACGCCTGTCCTGGTGTGGATCCACGGGGATCACGGGAGTGGGCATAGTATGGGTACGGCGTCTAGTTCAAACGGTCGGTTTCTGGCGGTGGAAGCAGGGCTGGTTGTGGTGTCGATGAACTACCGGTTAGGTGCCTTCGGGTTCCTTGCTCTCGACGCCGATGAGGCACCGGGAAACATGGGCTTGCTGGACCAAGCCTTGGCCCTACAATGGGTCCAAGACAACATCGCGACTGTGGGCGGGGACCCCAACCAGGTCACCATATTCGGCCAGAGTAACGGTGCAAGCGACGTGGGCATGCACATGCTGTCCCCGGTGAGCCGGGAGCTGTTCACGCGGGGCGTGCTCTCGGGCGGCTCAGCCCTGGCTCGCTGGGACTACGGCACCTTTGATGTAGGGGTCGGGATCGCCAAAACACTGGCGAAGAACCTGGGCTGTGACGTGAACGATGCAGGTGAACAGCTGTCACCCACGGCTATCATCACTTGTATCCGGGGTCTAGGATTCGATACCATCGTGGAAAACCAAAGTGTCGAGGCCGATAACCTAAACACCCCGTGGAAACCGGTCATCGACGGGCGGTTCCTGACCACCGACCCCATGATCTCGATCAACAAGGGAGACATCAAGGACTGCGAGGTTCTGATCGGTTACAACCGGAACGAGGCAGCGTTATTAGTCATGCAAGCGGATGGTTTCTCTGCAGATGGGATGACCCCGGCGGAATTTATCTCGAGTGTAAAGTTCCTCTTTCCGGACGCGAACGCGTTCGGCGTGGACGCCATCGTTTACGAGTACACGCCGTGGGGAGAAGCGGCAGACGGGGCCGGGGCAGGGCTGCGAGACGCGACGGTTATGACCCTGACCGATGTCATCTTCAAGTGCCCGGCAGGTGAGTTCGCCCAGGGCTGCGCGTCCAACAACCAGAATGTGTACTTCTACCAGTTCGCGCACCGGCCCTCCGTCACCCTGCCTGAAAATGAGTGGATGGGCGTGGTGCACGGGTTCGAGATTGGGTACATCTTCGGGTTTGGGCTCGAGCCTGACTCTCTTGCATTCACGGATGACGAGGTGGAGTTCAGCCGAAGGTTGATAAAACACTGGGGCAACTTCGCTAAAACGGGGTAAGACTTAAATTAGTAATCCATATAGGCCTAGAGTGTTTCATAAAAATGTCACATTTCATCGATGTTTATTATTATAAACTATATAGTTTACAAGTAGTAAATTCAAAGAAAAACACCAAAACATTCATTTGAACTGTAGTTTTCCATCAGTTACTTTCAATTGACCTATCGCCGCGCCGTTTACGAGTTAACCACGCCCCTTAGACAACTATATGGGAATTTTGTGTGGTAATTTTTGTTTGTCTCAGATTTTGCGCGTTCCACGTGGAATTACAATTGATGTGATTGGACAATAATTCACAAGCTGCGTTGACGCGATTCGACCGCGATAGGTCAATTGAAACGCAAGTCTTGGTTTTATTGTATCCATCCTCTATTTTAGGGCAAAATTCGGGCTATACATTGCAAGTAATTAATGTTCTGCAAATGTTCCTTTTGTTTACTCCAAGTAACTGCATTAAACACCGTTATCTTAAAAAAAAAAAAAAAAATGGCAAAAACGAAAATTTACTGAAGAATATATGTGTTATGTTTTAGTTGGGCACACCACATCTTTGCACTCGATTCTCAGTAACATTAGACACAAAAGCTAATTTAACAGAGCACTGTTAAAACGCTGTTTAGAAAGTTGTTTAAACAAGTTAAACAACCAGGTTGTTCATGTGCCCTGCTTAAACAACTTTATCGGTTGTTTAAGCAGGGCACATGAACAACCCGGGTTGTTTAAAAAGTTTAAACAGCGTTTTAACAGTGAGTGCCGATAATGTCCGGTTTGGGACAAATTCCTTTTAATACGTTCACTTTGAACTGTCAATTTTCAATTAATGCCTTTTTAAAAATAGAAATCACAAATCTCGGCTGAAATCAATAACCTACTACCCCATTTTTGGCTTACCTGGCCCCAAATGCGACATAAGCCTATATGAAAACATATAAAACATAACCGTTCAATAAAAACTGACCGATAAATCAAGTTTCTCGTTTTATTAACCACCAAAACCAAATTCACTGGAAAAATTAATTTGTCAATCGTTTTTTTTCTTTTTTTTTAAAACAATATTTGAGGATTTAAGTTGTGCTAAAGTTTGAAACAAAAAGAACTGGTTTCTATTTTAATTACTGTTTACCTGGGCAAGCGCATAAATCATTCCCCTTTTTTGCAATAGCCCTTTTTCTGTCACAGATCTTTATAAAAGCTCCATTACCCTGAAGAAATATCTATTCATTTTGACTGGGCCCTCCAATCTGTCACTGAATCAACATGAGATGTAAATATTTTCCCAAAGATAACATTTTAGTCGATTCAGACATTGATCTGGCACCGAAACAATGAAGTGGATACACATTTTCGGTGTTGTCTCAAACTGTCAAAGTCCATTATTAGCCTCTTGCACGGATCCAGGATAACGTACCGTTGAGGGCGTGAGAGGAAAATACATTTCAATATGACGCATTAACACAATGAAGAGAGTCCGTGATCTCTATTGTGTAAACAATGACATTTTTTGCGAACACGCCCTCCTTTTTTGTGGATCCACGTGGAGCGCTGTGGCCTTGTATACTAGACTCAAGATCTCGTTGCTACTACAAACTGTGGGTTCGAGACCAGCAGGCATCATGGTGCTTGTTTCCTTGAGCAAGACATATGTATGACGTCATCGGATTTTGACTCATTTTACACGGACTTGGATAAAATAGCCTGTACTCACAATGTGTCCGTAGAGTTTAAACCAGTTGAAGCCATCTTGCCGTGCCGAAAACAATACGTTTGTCAGTCTTGTCCCCTTACATCATTTCATCCTCACTTAATAATCATCTTTCTCAATAGCACAAGTTAATCACTGTGTACATGTACTACAGTCGCGGTAATATGTGACCTGTCTCCACGAAATGGGTGGAAAGTAGCAAAATCAATGTTGTGGTATTTCCTAAAAGCAGAGGTCAAAAGTTTATGATCTGTATCATCTATGCACACTTCAAAAATAAATCATCCTCCCAAAAGTATTTCAAGACTGGATTCAGTAAAAATAACTTTGGAGTATGATAGATAGGTTTTTCAAATGTACATGCACAGTTGTTAAAATCCCAAAATTGATATTTCAGTGGAAAATTGTTGTTTCTGCTTGTAACAAACAACCATATATAGTGCGACTTTCCGCTAATTCTGTGCTAGCTTCACTTTAGTTATTTAACTGTAGGCCTACATAGACAATTGCCAGTCACGTCTACACGCGCCCGTACCTCTTAGCTTAACGCTACTTCGTAGACCATTTCTGATATACGAAAAAAATACTAAAAACGCACGTGCAGAAGTTTGATTTCGGCCCATCAAAACAAAAAACGAACCGTCTCATGCATGATGGATAAATGTCTGCTGCCACCAAGAGTCTATAAATCTCCAATTCTCTTCACAAGTTTGTCTTTTTTTTTTACAGTAATCCCAACAAGGCAGCGGCGGGCGACCCAGACGGCCCCTGGCCTGAGTACACTGTCGATGACTGGAAGTATTTGGTATTAGACACGAGAATCATCAACGACACGTACACCATCATGAGTGGGCCCGACAGCCGGAGGTGTGCATTCTGGAATTCCTACTACCCAACACTGCAGACAAAGACGGGTAAGAAAAGCACAATAAAATCTATAGACGCTGTGCAAGAACCCTAGAGGGCGCTATTGTCACACACAACTTTTATCCAAAGGTCAAGTAAACCGCAGTGCATTTGTCCAAACTAGTGATAAGCTGGCTGCCAAACATTACTGGTTACCAACTATTGAGAGTTGCGTCACTCACTGAGATTTTTTAGTGGCCGTCAGTACTCTCATGAGAACCTGTACAATTAAGTGCGTTTGGAATTTGTATGACCTCGACCTTTGCAGTTTCGAACGGATTTATTTATTTTACATTTTACATACAGAGTGGCGTATTACTAACCCTACACTCTAAAAATGGATTGGTTGAAAACAACCAGTAATACAGTATTGGTAGGATTGGTTGATAAGTGCCCAACCAATACGGTACAATTGGTAGGACACATATCAACCAATAATTGGTTGTTTTATCCAATATATTGGTTATTTCAACCAATCCGCTTTTAGAGTGCATCTTACAGAAATGGTAAGATTTCATGTTTCCATTTCGGAGGATTTTCATCGCGACATGCTTTATACGCAAAACGTTAATAGAGGGCGCTGTGTTAGACGATGGAAAGCGATTCGACTGCAGATCATACTGCTGAATATTAAAAATGTTATAAGCTACATAAAACAGCCGTCTACGATACAACTGTCTGCTCGGTGGCCCCCATGAAGACATTTTGTGTCCATGATTGAGAGGGGTTTTTGACTGTTGTACTTCCTCAGGGGATCTGGACGAAGCTGAGAGTAACTGGAAGAATCAGTTTGCAGAGTGGAACACAAATATCGCCGACTGGGGGGACGAATTTAGGAAGTACCAGGAGGGCACGCAATGCGATAATGTCTAGTCTGACTGGTTGCTTCGTCTAACTGGATGGTTTAACTTTCATTGGTCGGTAGAGTGGTATTTGTTTATATTTTAGTAATAGTGGGTGTAGTTTTTGCCTTACAGAGTCTTAGTTTTATGCATGCGTGGTTCTATACTGTTCTCAAGATTAAACGACATATTCCTCATGACCAAAGCAAAATAGCAGATAACTGAGGCAAAATATTTTTCAAATGGGTATTGTTTGAAGCTTTGCCACCAGCCGATCTATTGCATGTCAGAGAAACCATCTTGAGAGAAAAAATAGGGGTGGCCAACAGATTGCCTGGCATGATATTAAAATGGAAGCAAAAGGGGGATACCCCTTCCTTTTTGAAAACGACACGACGCTAAACGTTTTGTTTACTTTTTGCCTGTATAATTAATTTATTAGGATATTAGAATGATGCAACCGATCGACGTATCACTAAATTGTGATGCAGTTAAAGCTTAAAGTACTATGTACGTTCCTTTTAGCATTTCTATACATGACGTCACGGTCATGACATCTGAGATTGTAGTTCACGCTTTTTAAAAAATAATTTTCAGGAAATACAATGCAATACACTTCAGAAAACTTCCTATTTGCTATATTGTTAAAGTATTTGAACGACAAAGAAATCCCTATGTTCCACCACAATTTGCATCATCAATTCAATAATTTATTACCATAATGTTATTGCTGGTTGTGTGGCTTTAACAGGCGACTTAGTGAAAATCTCCACCCATTCTATTAACCACTTTCACCACTCAGCAGGGGCGGGGTCAAAGAAATGGAAAGGGGCGGATATTGCATTTATATTGTTTTCTAAACAGCCATGTAAGTCATTATACATTTTATTGCTTAATCAATACAATACTCAAGTATCAAGTTTGTACATATCAGTATAAAATGTTAACGAAAACAACCACACTTTACTTTGTAATTTCTATCTAATAAATAGTACGTCAATATTTTTTAGAAACATCGCTCACACTAGTTTTAGATAAACTGCAATTTACATGATTATATAAATATCTGTGACCACTTGCTCTAATTTACAGAATACTTACATGCAACGATTCGGTGAATATCCAACGATAAATATGTACAGATTTGTCCTAAAATAATCTTGAAGGCGAAATAAATGTAAGCTGGCTTAATATTATCTGCACGACAATATTTCCATAATATAAACCTTGACCACTGTTAAAACTTAAAGCATTGTCTTTTCCGGTCCTTTTTCGAAAACTCATTTATTTTTTTTAGCAGGTTTAAACATTTTAAACAAACGTGGGGACATGCGGAAAGATTACCACGTTGTAAAACATTTCCCCGACAAAAAAAGTACCTGGTTGTTCATTTTGAGGATCGGACCTAAAGAAAAAAAACCATGTTTTTTTCTTAATGAGTTTGGAAAACGTCTGTGTGTTTGTCGCAAAAAAGGCAAAAATTTGCAATCCAAATGTTTGTGTCCTGAAATGCATGCCGTGACACCACAACGCGCTGTTCCATCTCCACCCGGCTACACCAATTCATGTGAACACCATGTGACGTCATTCTTCGTAGGTCCGTTCAGCTTATCTTCTGTCCTATAAACAAATCTAACCAAGCCAGTGTTTGCTGAATCGGGCCTCTGAACCATGTTTTTTGTTTTTTTATCGTGGTGGCCTTAACCCCTTGCGTACGGATGCCGCAAATATGCGCAAAAAAAACAGTGCCACCAGGCCGGATGACGCAATTGTCCGCCGTTTGTGCAGTTTCAATCCATTGTTGGATTAAACAGTGCCACTAGGCCGGATGACACCATTGGCCACTGTTTGTGCAGTTTCAATCCATTGTTGGATTATTGTGTATAGTTTACGCTTGACTGCACAAACACATTGTAGCGGTTCGCTTGGCTGCCATAACCGCCGCGGCACCCCGACGTCTCCCGTAAAATACCGTACTCAAGGGGTTTTAACATCGTAAACGTCCATTTTGGATGCGCATTGTGTAACGTTGTTCGGAACCGGAAGTGTAGTGGAAACGAGTACGCGCGCATGTATCTTCACGCACATATCACTCCACGTACCTGGACCTGTGGGTTCTAAACTTACGAGGATTTGCTGCCAAAATAGCGGTAAAAATTCCAAGATTCCTCCCCCACACCACTTTACCCCCCTCCACAATGAGCAATCATTTCAACATTCCATCCTTACACTTTCTTTGATATTTACAAGATAAAAATCCACTTGAACAATTATTATCACTTAAAAACGCCTGTACTAAATAAAAAAATACACAAGAAGCGTAGAAGCCGCTCACAAAATCTACTGTACATAATGCAACGCCATTGAAGTGACTGGCGAGCAGCCAATAACCTATCTTCATTTACACTGCTTATTATACATTTGTGTATTGTACAAATTTTACAAAACGTTTGGGAAAATCACTTATGAGAAGGCCTACTCTACACTGCAGACCCACATATTTTACCGGCAAAGAATTATTCACTTGACTTAAGAAAAACTAACAAATTTCATCATTGTGATCGTTCCAATTGCCTCGAGCACCAGATTTTGCGCATGCGCATGAAATCAGGCAATACATGTACTACAAACTACGAGTGAAATTTTTATTTTGAGAATTTTTTTTTTTTATGGTATACAAAGAAACGTGAGTAAATGAATTTCCTAAAATCAAAAGAGGGCGGCAGATATGTTTTACGATTGATGACTGCACATATTTGGGACGAATACCGACCGGACAAAAATTGCACATATCTACCAACTTCCGGGTTTGCAAGCGAGGCTCTCGGTGCTAATTAAACAAAAGTCGCGTTCATTCGTGTACACTTTATAAACGGCAAAATCCTTTGAATATTGCAAAATCGCTGATTGGGTCGTCCAAAAACAATCTAATGTAGGTAATTTTTTAAAGTCCTTATGTCGGTTAAAAATGATGTGAGGAACCGGTACCCCTTGGCCATGCTGACCGTCTCTGTCATTTATGGCATGATTTATTCATGCCTGGATGCATTTGTTATAGCACTGTATTAATTTTGTTTGGCACTACAAGCCTCGCTTTCAATCCGGAAGTGCGCAGACGGGATTAATGTGAAATAAGACTATTTGCTTTTTTCATGGTTTGCAAAGGAACTGGCAGAATTAAATTCTTCATTCAAACTAAAATCAGGACCCGAATTTTCCAAAGTATAATTATAGCCAATTTCACGGAGATGCTGAACATCAAAATTTGATTAGCACAGCAAACTTCTGCACTGCGAAAAAAGAAAAGGGGGAAAAGGGTCACCAGCCAAAATATCTCGTAACGTATTTTATTTTGACTGGATTTGAGCTGACTCAGGAAAATCTGTACAGCAATTGTTTTGTGCTTAGAGCCTCTGTGAAAGTTTGCCCTATCACCCAAGACGACATTGGTAACCATGTTGCAATCCTTCCTACAAAATGGCGGCGCCCATAAGAACTCAACTCGGCGACGCGGGTAACATGAAAGTGTTGAAATCAGGATGCTCAAAACCAATCAGTTTGGCTATATCCCTTCAGTGCTTCTGATCCTCACACTGTTTGCCGTTTATGTAGTTATCAAACTCCGCTTTCCAATTGACCATATACTTCGTGCTCCAGTCGTTGAACTGTTGTTTCCATTTCCTCTCTGCTTCACTGATGTCACCTACGAAAAACGAACAAAACAAATAAACTAGTAAATAAAAGGAGGCGCAAACGAGACGGTTCCGGGAGGGAGCTAGATGGCTGTTGCACCCCCATGTACATTCAGTTAGGCGCGCAAGCAAGCGGGTAAGCGGGAGCTATTTCGATCAAGGACTAGTATAGTCGACGATTATAGTTCACCATCTTGGCACGTCTTTGTCGCGCCACTCCGGGGCATTCAACCGACGAGAACGAGGATATTTCACTGTCATGGGATACCAGTTTTGCCGGCTGTTGCTACTGCTGCTGCTGCTGCTGCCGCCGCTGCTGATGCTGTTTTCAATCACCTAAAACAAATCTTGCATGAGCAGAGATTTCAGGTTGAATCTGCGCCTTTCCAAAATCTATAGCTTGGTCGGGGGGGGGGGGGGGGGGGTAGGCAGCAATCTTACCTGTTTGTGTCACGAGCGTCGGAAAATACTCTCTCCAGAAAGCACACTGCTTAGCTCGGGGACCACGCCCAATGAAGACATCCCCGTCGATGATGCTTTTGTTCAGCGTCATGAACTCCTGGTCCTCTACGGTGTAACGCGGCCAGTCGCCCTCCGGGTCCTCCTCTTTCGCTTTATTCGGATTCCTGGATGTAAAACACAAGACAATACTCATATTTCATTTTCTTTTAAAAACAACATTTCTGTTTACATGAACGTCGATCATACGAATGGATGTATTGGCTTTGGACATGGAAAGTTAGGAAAGTTTCGCAACAGTCAAGCCTGAATATTGTTCATATTTCTAAATATTTCATTTTTACACTATACGGCATTATGGGTTTATGACTTCTGACTAGCGCCCACCCGAACAAAGATACTGACAATTTGGGAGACCGCCAACATAGGGAAAGATAGCTCAGTTGGTAGAGCGCCGGTACGGTATTCCGGAGGTCGCAGGTTTGAATCCCGCTCCTGTCAGTTTTCTTTGTTCACTTTGAAAATATTTCATTTTTATGTAATCTTGCATCATGTACTTGGGACATGATGCAACATTTCAAAATGAGCAAAATTTCATTAACTGTATCATTTGTACTGCCTCTTCCCCCAAGATAGCTGGAATTTGACAATGTGTCCTTAGGCTATACATGGTATGTTTTCAAAAGGGCCTGTTTTATTTTATCTAACACCGGTAATGCACAAAGTTTCATGAAAATCTTCCCCCAAGATAGCTCTGCCAAACATCGGCAGGATTAGATGTAGAGAAAGCCCAACTAGAACTACACGAACAATAGAAAAGTCGGGTATCGGTGACGCCATATTTTTTCGTGACGTCAACGCTCACCACAAGTGCGCTTTAAAGGTATGATATAGCATAAGGCAGAGTTAACAACAGTGCTCTTACAACATACACGTGAAATGAACCTGTCAAAGTTGGAGCTCAATCCGTCATCCCAGTCACGATAAAATAGTGAAATACTCGGTTGTTCTAACAGTGATTTGTGCACATATGGGCTCATTTCAATTGTTGGAGGTCTTCAAATTGTCTCAAAGATAACAGCATTTCAGCGAGTAATAATTCCCAGGAGGATTGGTACTTGTACTAACTTCATAGACAGTAAGCTTTCAGATTACCAAAGCTACCCGGTACATCATACCTGTATTAGTCAAGGAACAAGTCCCAATTCTCTCCACAGTGTATTCTCGCTACAACCATCGCGCAACCGACTCTGAAATGAACCTTTTAGCGGTGACCCACATTTGAAACTGAGTCAATTCTTTCCCAGAAAGTATCTGATGAATTATTCCACCGAACCAGCCGGACGTGTTCAACCTTTCGGTATTCCCTCCCCTGCGGTCAAAAACCCATTATTTGCTACTTCATGTCTCCAGCAGCCGCGCGGAAAAATGTAGGCCAACACAGAATATTGATTTTGGCGCGCAAGTGCAAAGTTCGCCCGCGAACTTTTCCCGCGTTTTTTTTCTTTTTTTCGCGTACCTCTCTCGGCATAACCTTGGCCAGTGTATACGGAGTCTCCACGGCCCATTTCGCTCTACGAGTAAAGGTCAGGGAACGTATTAAGTGGCACGCGTAACGCGTGCAGACGACCATCCATTTATTGGCGGGTTAATGACTTCTGCCATTCAATTGACCTTTCTGGCAAGCATTTTGGCCTTTCGAGTGAAAAACACGTGCATCTGATGACATTGTAAAGAGGCTTGGGTTCCCTCCAATACTTATCGATCAACTGGGTCCATTTTCATTGAGTTGACGCTATAAGCGCAAAGATTTGCTAAGAACAAAAAAATCTTGCTTGGTAAAAGCAGGTTCAAACAAGCAGTTTAAAACAAGCAATAAACATCTCATTAAAATTTGGTCGGTATTCCTGTTTTACCATAAGAAAGATTTTTCATCCTAAGCATTTGTTTTTATCACACCATTTCTTGGCAGGTGTGATTTTATTGTGTGCATCTATGGGGCCAAATCCAGGAATGTTTGCAGTAGGCGGAGTAAGGCCTTATTAAATTTACAGATTTGTTTCCACCCACCCATGCAGCGGCCATTAGTGTTGCAAAGTAGGACTGGTCTTAAATTGTTGGCGTATAAACAGAAAAAGCACCCCCAAAAATAATACTAAAAATAAATTACAAAGGTCGCTAATTCTAGGCTATTAGCGATAAGGCAAAACAAATGAAAACTTGAACTTTTGCTTTATTTGGTAAATGGTGTAACCTACTCTTATCAGGACAAGAACAAGAGAATGACACAATAGGGCAAAAGGTCCTCGATTATCACGCTGTTCTCAGTTGACGATTGTGTGAAGAAAAAAAACAATGATTGGATTGCTCTGACGTCTTAGGTATAAACAAAAGAATCCATGATAAGTTTTACGCCTTGCGTTAGGCCTATGCGCTCTCCGTTTTTGTATAATGAGCCGTCAGTAAAAGACTCTACGAAGAGGGGCCGAAGCCTTACCCAGTTCTGGCAAAGTTGGCCCAGTATCTCATCATTCTTCGGCTAAGCCCAGCTTCGGCATCGTTGTACCCAGACTCCGGATGCAGGGGAATGCCAAAGATGTAGGCGATCTCGTCCCCGTGCAAAACCCCCATCCATCCCGGCCACGGGTTATTGGACGCCCGGTCGGTGAACCTGTAGAAGTACACTGGGTTTCCGGCAGCGGTAGCGGACACGGCCAGCTCGTAGGCCGGGCACGCGAAGGTGTAATCCCCATCGGCCAGCTCTACAGCGTCCCGCAAGAGGACCGGGTCGTTCGGACTCAGCCAAGGAGTGTACTCAAAGTCGATGGCGTTTATCCCGAAAGAGTTGGCTTTGGGGAAGCAATATTTTAAAGCATCGATGTACTGGTCTCGGTTGAGGTGGCTAGGCGAAGATTTAGAGTAGCCAGGCACCTCGTAAATCATGAAAAAAATCCCCTCGTTGGCGTTGCTCCCTATAAGCACCTCACAGCTCTTGAAAGCTTGTCTCTCCATTGCTGATTGGGGGCGCTCCGGAACGAAGGTACCGTCCACCACCGGGACGAATGGGAAGTCGTTAAAAGTGAGCGTGACCCATTGCCACTTGAGGATGTCCACCGCCTTCCTGGTCCTCATGCAGTCGACCACCTGAGCGGTGGTCAATACTTGACCAGTCTGGTCCTCCACGCAGTTCAGCTTCTCAGCTAGTAAGAGTCCCCGCCTCTTTCCTTCTTCAGTGGTGTAGTAGGCCCAAGGAGCCACGGCCGAGGCACTCTGCATAGCCGCCCGCTGAAACAGGTGCTTACTCTCGGGCGAGATTAGGTGGAATGCAATGCTCGCGGCTCCCGAGCTCTCGCCAAACAGCATCACCTGAGTTGGGTCCCCACCGAATATATGGATGTTATCCTGGAACCACTGCAAGGCTAGAGCCTGGTCTCGCAGCCCCTGATTCCCCGGAGCGCTAGGGTCGTCCATGGCGAGAAACCCCAGAGCGGCTAGTCTGAAGTTCATGGACACTACGACTAGTCCCTCCTCGGCCGCCAATGTCTTGCCGTTGTAGACGTCCAGGGAGGAGACACCAGAGTAAAAACCCCCACCGTAGATCCAGACCATGACCGTGGAGTCGACAGGCCTTGGGTAGGGCGTCCACACGTTCAGGTTCAGGCAGTCCTCGTCCAGGTTGACGTTGGGGTTCCACATCTCTGAGCCCTCAAAGTCCGGGAAGTTCTCGTCCGGGACCTGGAAGCAACCGAAGCCGAACGTGGTGGCGTTGTAGGTGCCGTCCCAGGGCTCCCGCGGTAAGGGGCTCCTGAAGCGGAGTTCCCCCTCTGGGGACTCGCCGTAAGGGATCCCAAGGAAAGCATCCACGGTCTTGCCGAGGACGGAAATCCGCTTGCCCAGGATGCGACCAGTTGAAATGGTCTCGATTGGTCCCAGGTCTTGGGTGCTCTGGGGCGCCACCAGCGTCCGTACCAGTATCAGGTAGAAAATGCAAACCGCCATCTCCCACGTCATCGTTGGTTCGAATTGAATGAATCCTCCTGTAGAAATTTGAATTTAAAGAATTTCTTTACAGATAAGAAACATTTTGTTTCAGAGCTGTGAAAAAAAAATTCAATTATTATTGATACCTTCGCCTTGAAGCATTATTGACACCTATTATTTCATGCATTAGTCTGAGAGTACACTGTTAATCATTTTATTAACCAATAATGCTTCAATTTGTTGCAGTTTAATCCGTGCTTAGGTTTATATTTAAACAATTCTGCATAGGACACTGAACAACAAAATTGATATTTGAAATCTTCGTAAAGTTGTGTTTCACGAAGCAGTTCCATTGCAAACATTAGTAAAATAAAGTGAATAGACGAACTCTGTACAGTGCAATGCGGTCTAATAAAACATTTGAAATAGGAATATTATTCAAACGATATTTTAATAATTCATTGCAAAGGAGTTTGCATTGCAGTTTTGCAGTAAATGTTGATGCTTCAAGAATCCCAAATATTCGTTATTTACGTTCTTTATAGAACCTCATTTCAAAATGCCAGACACCCTATTTTGACCACGGTACTTTAATCAAAATTAATTATTCAAGCCACGTCTCCAACAGAGATCAAGCTCATACGCCCTCAGATTTCTACGAGACTCACCTGAGCTAGCGAAGAAACGTCCAGTGCTCCGCGCCGTCCAAAAGTGATCTGGGCCCGGTGTCGATTGTTACTGGCGTGCGCTCATCACCGCGGCATCATGTTATGTCACGTGGCTCGGTGTCACCATGCCGTTAGCCCAGTTATTAAAGAACCCTCTCCGCTCTGGTGGCGGTGATGCAAGATTCCTTTCTTTGCCTGCCGGCGACGGGCCGTATATGTACTCCTAAATAGAGAAAACATCATTGTAACCGAATATGAACAAGTACCCATCACGGTTTCCGCAACCCAAATCCTAATTTATGTTCTGGGAAACACTCAAGAGGTCGAACCGGTGTTCGGTGGAATGGAATGGAGCATTAGAAATTAAATTCAAGGTAAAGCATGGGCTAATGTCCTCTCGATCTTGACGACGCCAATTTTTCCAAGTACTGATTTCACGTTTACTGAAGTAAATCTAAAGTACCATTACCATAATTCAATTAAAAATTGCAGGTTGCAAAATTGCAATTTTTGAATCAAAGTAACATGTGAACTTACACCAGTGACCATAAGTTCATTTGTTTTTGTACTTCCCAAAGCTATAGTACTTTGAGGTGCTCTTCCAGTTTCTTTCCCGATGCACTTCCTCATTCGGGAACTCCCCTATACCTGCGTCCTGTTTCCCGGCTACTTATAATCTGTTCCAGTTCAAATGTAGACTTGAAATCAAGTCGGTAATTGGAAGGATTTATTCGTCCGTCCGGGGTATAGTTCAAAATTATGCAACATCAACGGTTACATGCAACATCAACATCTATCTACTCAGTAAAACGCTTCTCATTCTTAGCTCCCGTTTTTGTCTCTCCACTTTGCCTTCACCTCGAGTGGCCTTTTTGAAACCTTGTGTTGGGTGACTTTCATTTTAAAAATGGCATACATAGTGCGATAAAAAAATATGAGATATTTGCCTGCTGCCTTCTCGTAATACGGGAATAAAACATGGCTAATAGTTGAAATATAATGGACAAGAACGGGTGGTGCTAGAACATAAAATGTTGGCATGCCGGCCGGGGGGGGGGGGAGGTTTCTATTAAACCATAACTGAAGTAGCGAACTTGGGGTCACTCAAGGTGATTGCGTGACGTCAGAGGGGAAAGGGACTATCCGTGACGTCATAGAATCGGCATTAAGTGGCACGTGACGATTATTTCGCCATTACTGCCCGGGAACGAAATCACCGATAATGTAGAAAAGCTTGTAATAGAGCGTGTAAGTTAACCTCGAGAACGTACGAGCTTCAACGTGTAAAGCGAGTAGTTTTCTTGAAATAATTCGTTTTGACGCTGTTCTTTTTACTGAAAGGTAGATAAAAACTTGTAGCAAAATATTATTTTTCATTTCAATTTACAAAATGTGAACGATATATCAAATTAGGGAAAAGGAGAACGAAAAAGTCTAGTACGTCATACGTACGTCATTCGCCATTGTTCTGGTTCACGCGGCAGTCTTAATAGCGTAGACCATATGCAGTATGCGGTCGTCGCATATAATTTATGTACGTACGTTCACTTAAAACAAAGTATTATAGAAACTAAAATCAACCACACGTAAAAGTCCTACAGCCGGCGGCTCAGAGGTGCCCGGAAGTTCAATCGTGACCTTTATGCGCGAGACTTACACGGTCTATTTCACAGAGGGGCACCCTGCCTTGGAGGCGCCCAATTAGGCTACAAAAACCGTATCTCCTTTAAAATTGCTATGGTTGGAGAGATCACAATGTTCACGAACAAGGCAATAATAGGAAAATAATAATCCCCTTGAAAATGCTCCGTTTGTCTGAAAGTTATTGATGAAAATAATTTCGGGGACGCCGGTTTGGTTCAGAAAAGTTGGACCGTTGGAATTTAGACTGGTGCCCTTGGTCTATAGGGCTTTTGTAGCGTACAGGCTGCATGTACATTGTGTGCGGTGCCACTCTGAATATCCGGATGTCAGTGCTTCTGTTCTATTTAGAATTTTTACACATTGGTAACTTCAACCAAAGATATTAACTTTCGGAGGATTTCAGGGCAATATGTGCCATTGATATGGGTAGATGCAATGTCTTCAGCGGTCAGCACTGATAAATAGCCATCAGGCTTAGAAATTTGTGCATGAAGTTTGCTTTACAGGAAGGTTAATTTCAGGACCACATTTTGGACCACAAACCAGTCTCGTTTAAAGTTTCCGACTTAAAAGTGACTCCCCTTCCCATACTATTATAACTATTGCGCGTATTCTGCATCAATGTTCCATTTTAAATCTTGTGTGGTCTTTGAATAAACTGACAACTAATGGCTCGACTTTTCCCCCCAACAGCCGCCCTCATCAAACGAACACCCAATACAAAGAAAAAAAACTCCATGGCTGACTGCGATCATTAAGTCGTATTTTCTCGGCTTCTGACATTAACAGTTGCACTCGGAGTGTGATCAACGGTGCTCGCTCGCACGACTCCAGATGGCATACGTGCTTGGCCGCGCTCGTGTCAGATGATCGTACCGTCACAGACGGCCTTTCCCCCGTCGTCAAAGGGCAAGAATGACCCGGGAACCTCGTGGGGGAACGGCGGGCGGAAGCGCAACAGGGCCCCGGGAGGGCTGGGCTAGGCCGCGGGGGAGGCTCGGGCTTCTATACCGGGAGATCGGTGTGTCGTCAAGGCCAACAGAATGCGTCATTGGTGTGGGGGACTCCAAAGGAATTATACGAGGGGTTTAGTTCGAGAATAGGTCGAAAGCTATTGGTTATTTGCCTGGATAAGAGTTGTGCTCATCCTTACAATCACTCTCTCAGCGGAGATCTGTTGCAACTCTTACTCTGTTCTGCAGATATTTTCATGGTAAATGCTCCACCGGCTTGTAGAGCTTGGCTCCTCCAGTAAGGGTGTTTGAGCGTGAAATTCGGTTTTCCGCCTGTTTCCACCAATAGGCCCTATACTCTAGCTGTAACTAGGGGGCCTACATGTAGAATTAACAAAAACCTGTGTAATAGCTTTTCCCCTCGTTCTGTATCTCTATGGAATTCTTTGCCTGGTGCATGTTTTCCCTTCATCTTACGATCTTTCCTGCTTCAGGTTTTCCTTTTGTACGCTCCGTATACCTTGAGTGGCTTTTAGCCTTGTTCGGGGCGAACTTAATTGCATTTAAAAATTGTATTATTCTTAAATACATCAATTACCAAATTGCGGTTCTACTTCTTGCATATGAAATTTGACAGTTTTAGAGTGCAGGCTGACTCTGCACTTCAGTACAGTAATTTTACGTCTAAATGCCTGTGATTGTTTTTTACAGGAAAAAAAACACCGTATTTTTACGGATTTTATTTTACAGTGTATACCCTCCAATAATTTAAACAGATTGATTATGGGAGTTCATGACCGTATGGTTGCCTGAAGATTACAACAATGTTTGATATCAAACTTTGCGCTGGTCTTTTTATGTATTCCGTATGTGTGGGTTTTTGTAAACTATGCACCATGTACATGTTTTTTCCTCTCATGTAAAGACACTGTTGTGTGACATTACGCGAACCATAAAACTTTAATGACAGTCACATGGGGAAGCTCTGTGCGAGCTGCTAGAGTATTCAAAGTCACTTTGAACACTCGATAAATCGCGCCTTAAACTTTATCTATCTTGTTTTGTTTATTCGGTCACGTCGCCACACAGCGAATTCGTTTTTACAGTCTATATACGAGAGTTGCCACACTGTTTTCAAAGAAGCTGTAAAGTTGGCCAAACTTGAAACTTAATAGCAATTTTCTGGGAAACGTAATCGGCATAAGAGGAATCCCAAATTGCTACGAAATGATGAGATCCCCAATTGGAAATTCAATCCCTTAATACAGCGATTGGTAAGAGTTGTTCGCTGGCGACGTGCGGTGGGCGCGAGGTCTGTTATCTACAGTAGATAGCAGGTCACGCGCTGCTATCTACGGTAGATAGCAGTGATTCTTACCCGCTAAAATGTCACAGGAGCTATTATTAGCCAGTCATTTGATCTCCGGCACAATTGTCGCCTCGCACATAGCAAGCGGGTGAGTCCTGACAGCGCTGTGACTAGTTTCTCCCCCTGTTGGGAAATATTAAAGCTCTCCACCCCCCCCCCCCCCCCCCCCCCCCGCGCGTAGATCCTCATTACGCCCGAATAACTCGGGGCTGCGTAGCCCAGCGGTATCTCCGCTCTGCTGACAGCTCTTGCCCCGTACTGCTGACATTAATTGGGGAATCTTACGACGGTACAGTCTACGCTCCCACTAGAAGAAGAAATGTCTCTCCGTCAAGATCAAAATCGGAATTCAATACCCCCTTGTTTTTGGTGTTTGTATACATCGACCATAATATATGATTTACATCAATATTGCTTGTTTGACGTCGAGTCCAGATGCGCTGACCAAAAAGACAGCGGGGCATGCCGCCATTTCGGTGTAAGGTTTCCGCTGTTGTGTATCGTCGGTTGGCGTCAAACGAAGGCGTCGTCACGTGCGCCACAACATTTGCGTCATCTTACGTCTGCCGACCTCCAAACATTTTTAAGAGGTCAAGGCGGGGTCAGGCAGGCAGTGTGACGTCATTGGCGTGCCGAGTGAAGGATGGGTCATACGGCGGCGATATGGGAAATCGGATCGGAAGGTTATTGGCAAGCGGCTTTGCGTGTATCATAAATTTATCCGACCGATAGATCCATCATTTCGCCAAGAATATTAAAAGATTTATCAAATACATCCGGAGTTTCCTCTTCTTGTCAGTATTTACTTTAAACTATATAGGTCACATTCCTATACGAAGCCTTGCCAAATCTTCATCCAACAGATATGATAAAATAAAACGGCGACGAAATGAAGTTATCACGACGATTATATATAAAAGTGGTATTATTTACATAACTGTTTTTCATATTTACATACACTCACTTAACTTAAAAATGCTATCATTATACATTTACGGTTGAAAGTATACGCGTACCGCAGTCTTGCAAGCAAATTCCCAATTCAACCCAAAGCCGTGGATCCAATTCAAACGATTAATGTACGCATGTGGACAGATATTTGAAGAGTGGTTTTACTGATACAATGAGACTTTATACAAGAAAAATGGCAAGGAACAGAACAGGTGCAGGAATAGTTGAAGGAGCAATTTCCATGTGTAGGCCTATGTAAATTTTCCATCATTATTAGGCCTGTCGATTTTCGATCATATCGATTTTCGATCATATGCGCATAAAAAAGCAAGTTTGATCATGCAAGGATTGGGACAACATAAATGCAAACAATTTGTTAGGCGGATGTATTAATATTTAATCGAACGGCGCACAAATTTGGAGAAACAAAACGGCAGTTTAATTTCCAGAATAAAAAAAAACCCGGATAATTCACGCAGTTGAAGCTGGGGAAAACAAAGTAACAATAATTGAGTTTTCCAAGAACCCTTAGTGCATAATCCAAGATTATGCAAGCAGGCAATTTTTTTTCTCACTTTGCTGCCGGGAATTCGTAATGGATTCATATCGGGATCATACGGAAAATTGGATTACTTTTTTCTATAATTTTCACAGTCTGTGGTCACGAAATGAGACAGGCCAGGGGCAATTCGTGGGAAATTCAGGACTGGCGATGAAATGGATCTACCACAACCGGAGAGAGAATACCATCGATACATTTTACAACGGGACATCAAAGAATTATTTTAAGGTTTGCATAATGGAGGGTAAATTCTTCAGTCGTTAGTTTCGAAAAAGTGATTTTCAACTCTTTTTGTATCAAAATGATGCTGCTTTATACCGGTATATATGAAATATACAGTTTTTTATATAATAATAATACAGTACCGGTATGTAATATTGGCTACGGAATACGGTGAGCTGACGGGTTTGTAGCGCGCGTACTCTCTTATTTCCAAAGAATGAAAATTCCCTCTTATTCGAGTGAAAATTCACTCCCACAGTCTGAAACTGGACCAGACGTTTATGAATGAAATTCATTCAATCGAAAAGATCAAATTTTCAATCGAGTGGCGACTGAATTGGTTCTTCTTTTTAGAGTATTCAATCTAAAAACAAAGTGATTTTCACTCTAAATCGTCTATAGTCCCTAATTTCACTCTTTAGGATTTAGAGAGTATTTCTTACTTATCGGGGGCCGTTTTTTTGTGGCATATCTCACTGAAAAGCTCAAAAGTTATCTCATGGTAACAAATTAGCAATTCAATTTCAACATTTATTTTTCGGTTACCACGCTTAAAAACCAAGGACGCGGCATCTTTAAGTCCCGCCCTCTATTTCTTTTGTTTAGTTTCTCCCAAAAAAAATCCTCCCCTTTTCAAGCACGTTGACGATATGCAAGCCGCATGCCTGTAATCAAATTGCTTACTGGTGATATATCCCGGCGGTGTCGTGAATTTAAAATCACGGTACTCAAAAATTATTCAAATTTGAGTCTAGCTCTCCTTCCGTTTCCCAATCACGGTAATGGCAGGGGGAGAATTATACAATCACACGGTCGTATATCGGTGAGCCAATGCAACGATTCGATACAGGCAAATGCCTCGCAGACAGATAGACATCGATCACAGCGTAGTGTTCTAAAGATGTCATTTCCTTACAAACCAAACGACTGTTTAATAAACAGCATTATCAATGTTAAACTTTAAACGGGTTTTCGAGTAGAGGGGCATATTACCTATGGAGGCGTTCAATTGAGCTACAAATTGCATTCATCCTAAAATTGCTATGGTGGAAAGATCATAAAAAGTAGAATGTGTATCACCATCCCTTGAAAACACGCCGTTTGTCTAAAAATCACTTATGAAAATATTTTCAGGGACGAAAGTTTGGTTTGACTGGAGGGTTTTGGTTAGGGTTAGAGTTAGGGTTAGGGTTAGGGTTAGGGTTAGGGTTAGGGTTAGAAAACCCCTAACCCTTCGACCCTAACGTATACTTGAACTTCCCTATACCCATTAATTTAACACCAACCTCTAACTCTGACCGTAATTTTAAGCCTTACCCTCACTGTAACCCAAGGCTAACCCCTGACGTATCCCTAGAATCCTAACCCTCTATTCAATACCTCTATCCATTATTTTAACCCTAAACTTTAACACTATCCGTAACCCAAGCCCTAAAACCTGATCCTGACCCTAACCCTAACCCTAACCCAAGCTAACAACACTCACCCTAAACCTAACTTCTAACCCCCACAATAAAATTATAATAATAATAATAGCAAATAAATAAAAAGTAATATTACCCGCGGCCTTACCTTGAGTTTTTAATGGGGCACAGCTCATTTTCTTCCAAATCGCATCCAATATTTCACAAAAATACTGATGGCACAGGCCTACACACTTTATAGTTTTTTTCTCATTGCTATTTGGGGAAAGGTGCAATTTTAAATGGCCTATAAACAACTGTGATCAAACTACTTTGTTCTTCAGCTTACTATCATCGTGACATGCAAGAGCCGTTTAGTGTGGCTACGGGAAGCTTCTGATCCATAACGCGTAACTGTCGGCCATTCCGGCTGTATGATTAAATTATAAAAACAAAACGGCAAATTATAGAACACCGTACACTGCCAAGATCAATAAGAAAGGAGATCGGGTATCCACGCAATCTACACGTTAGCCCGAAAGACTGACCCAGCGGCAAAGGGATTCCCAGGGTCGTTTGTAAACTTCCTGTAAAGATTTCATTTTTTTAAAAATGGATGTCCTCGTACTTGCTTTTTTGTCCGTCTCTGTGTCGGGCTGTCTGCATTTCAGCCTGCATGCATGTCTACCTGCTGCCTGTGCCCCGTCCGTGCCCCGCCAAACATTACTTTAAAAAAAATTATATTCAGTAATTCAAGTATTCTCAGAAATCACTATCCTCTTTGTAACTATAGCGCTTAACTTCTGGGTCCAAATACGCTGGGCTCTGTGGACAGCCCGTGAGGCTACACGGCGTGCACGCGCACCTACTCCATCCGTTTGCACTACACTTCCGGGTGAAAACAACGTCACACGCATATCCAAGTTTTAGTTGATGGGGAGAAGGCATCGACACAAGTTCTCTGAGGAAATCCAATCATCAGTAACGTGTTAGGCAGGATTTGGAACAAGGCCACCGGTGGAAGGCGGCGGAAATACGGTACCACTGCGTCAACCTGACCGCGCCCAACTACGACCGGAGTCGAGGCTAATCATTCAGGGCACTGACTCGAGTTGAGTCGAGTCTAGTCACTTACTTAATTTAAAGGTATAATATGCAACACTTGCAAACATATACAAAAAACACTGAAATATTATGAAATATCGTACATACCAATAAGTAGGCCTAAATAATAGTCTCAAGCATCCTGTGAAATCATGGCACCTGGTCTGCTGTCATTTTCAAGAAAGGTGGAATGTTTGTATCAATTTCCATGCAGCGATGGTCGGCTGCAACGTTGGAAATAGTCTAGTTCCCCAACCTGATAATTCCCTGAGGTTTATAAATTGCTCTATTTTGTCTGAAGTATATAGGGTCAGTGAACCAGACTACAATAACAACATTTTGTTCTCTTTGTTTTCCCAACATCTACACACAAAACTTTAAACAGGTCAGTGTTACAGTAATTGCTATAAAAATACTACCCCCCCCCCCCCCCCAATCCATTCATTTTAGAAAATTACAGCAAAAGCAAATGCTGTAGGATACATGTACTACCTTTAATGCGCTATATACTTCACCGCCAAGTCGCGCTAACGCCTTTGCGTGGATGAAGACTACACTGCAAAAACTGTGTTTAGCAATTAAACACTTTTCCAAACACTTTCTTGCTATCAGTTTGTATTATGTTTAAATACTATACATGTTATAGCGTATTGACGGATAGTGTTTAGCCATTGAACATTGATGTTTAGGAATTGGACACGTAATGTTTAGCTTCTCAAGGCAAGATTGTGTTTAATTTCTAAACACAGTTTTTAGAGTGTACTATTGCCTCACTTTATTTAGCAAAATCTGCCACTCAAGCTAGCGATTTCTTTCCTGTGCTAATTGCTTACGGTGTTTAGGAAATGGACAGTGGTTCCGTGAGCAGAAAATCGTGTGCTGAGCTGCCCTACGAAATTGGACCCTGCCTATAGCCTACCTGCCTTCCGGTCTCTATATTGCCACCTGCCTGCCTCAGTCTTACTATCCCCCGCTAGTCCTACCTGCCTACCTGACTTTGTTTCTGCTTCTGCTCGTGTCCCCGATTCTTCCCCTTCTTGCCTTCGAGCTAGATTACCGGGCAGATCAATAAACCTTCCCAGCGTTTAAAGTCTCTCGGTATATACTCCAAATAAACACGACCGAGTGAAAGAATCTCCGTCATTTCAAACATTTAGCCAAAAATAATGTGAAATTAATGGTCCAGAGATAACAGTCAAGTCACCCAAGGTTCCAATATACTTCCTGTATTTATTTGTACGTCTTCAAACTGTACCACAACACCATCACGCTTATGCGACCTCAGACCTGTGGGAATGATGCATGAGATTGTGTGATGGTGACATTATTCTTTTCTGAACTATAATTGTTAATATTGATTTATTTGTATTTCGCGGTGCGGGGGCTTATTATTAAACGCTATTTATTATTAGAATAATATCACACGAGTTTATCATGATGCTTCATTTGACGTTCCAAAAAAGTCCAAGGAGTTCATAATGGGCCTTGCCTGCATGTAGATTTATCATACTGAATTCCAGGGCTATTTCTGGCGGCTTTGATGGCTTCGGCTTCGTCTCCAGCTATAGAGCCTGAACGTAAAAGGTCACGCGGCGGGCTTCCGGAGACCTCGCGCAGCCCGCCTATGGACATTTTACATTGCATTGCTCTTTCACCTGCCATAATTTTTGGTAGAATGATTTCTAACTTTAATCACCCCCAAGAAATACTTAGCGAGGAATTTAATGTCCTTGTTAAAAACAAAAATCGTGGAATAAAACTCTCGTAGACAGGGAAAAAGCAAATATTATTTTTGACCTTAATATACGTTGTTAGAATACCCAGGTGAAACTCCGATTTTCGCCTTACTTTTCATTTCGCCTACTCGCGTGAGAACGAGAATGTAGAAGTTGCGAAGCGCGTGATTTTTATTTTTTACCTACCTGCAGCCGATGAGCCGGGCTTGCTTGAGTGTCTGGCGTACAGCCTCACTCACCGTCCTTATCAGCGGTTACCGGGTACATTAAATTTCTTTCGAAATCAGTAATGAGCCCTGTACGTTTATTCAAAAACATTTAGCCAGAAAAGAAATTAATTTTATTCTTCTACTAAATTTTTCAGTTTTTACCCAATGATTGCTACAAAATTATTTCATAATTTTCATCTTTGTAAGAGCACACCGAGTTTCACTAGTCTGTATATATGTGTTTTCTCGGAAGAGACTAGTAAAGCCTGGTTATCAAATTATTTTAGGTGGACATTTTGTTTGGAATTTCTTTTTGTAAAAGTTGACCTGGGTCTGAACTTTTTTCTGAAATTCAAGCTTCAAAACTCACTTAAGGGCCCGAGATGATAATTGGCGCTTTTTTCTGAAGGCTTGTCTATTCACTCGCCGTGTTAGCATTATCAATTTGTGGTCATTGTCGCACGCAATAATCTGACAATGAATGCATCTTTTTATTCCCCACAATCAGGCATGGTTACAACAACATAAATCTCGGAGTAGAAGATCCACGCAATTATGGCTGTTATTAGGCATACTGGCATATAATTCAATTATCAGGTTTGTTCGTGTACCCTCGGCACAAAATATTAATAGGGGATTTTGTGTGTGTGTGAAAATGGCATGAATATGTTTTCAACCGATTCCTTCTGATATAGATGCAAGAACTGTACTAAAATCAGACCAAATCACATCAACTATAATTCGACACGGAACAAGCCAAAAAAGTCGCATACAGTGACACGCTCCCCCGACCCCAGCCGAGGTCTGCCCCATGCTCTTTGTAGTTGTACACAAAAACATAAAAACTATACTTTAAAACTGGATATAATGTTGCACCCGGAGTGCCCCCCCCCCCCCCCAAAACAAATATATTAATAATAATGATAATAAATAAATATTAAAAAAATTAAATTAATAAAAAATAATTAAAAAATTAAATAAATAAAACAAAAATTCCACGCTGTTTACACCGCTGCAGTGCTGCTAAATAATCAACTTTGGGCTGTCCCTTCTAAACTCCATCTCACTACTCTCCAAAGTCTATCTAACACTGACTTTTGCAATCTCACATGGAGCCTCCCTCAAATTCTAATTGGGTCGGCCAATCACAAACCCACAGAACCTCCAGGAAACTACGAGCAGTATTAGCAACTTATTCATCGCGGGCAAATTTCTGTCATTCGAATTCTGTAACAATGTAAGGACAAAAGGTTTGGCTATGCTTATCTGAAAGATGGCCGCTATGTATAATGCCTACACAGAGTGACGCCTCTGCGGTTCTTCCATTAATTAAATGACCAAACTCCGAAACTCCTCTTTGATCTACTGCAGGCATGCCTGCAAACGGGACTAAAAGTTTATCACTTTATTTTTTTTACAAAGCGTGTCTGCATCGCTATCATTGCCCCACTTATACCAACTGAGCCTGTCGATAAATTCCAAGAGTTTGAGATGTCAACCGCGCAGAACTCAGTTCAAGTTAATGTTTACATTCTGCCGCGCAGGAAAGTCCCGCCACATCACGGCTAATTTCCAGTCTGTATATTTTTCCATGTGCTCTATTCGAAGTGTGATTATTATTTCGCAGAAATACCTCAGGAGATGGGAGAAGCGCAAAGAAGGGAGGTTGTACCGGCTATAGAATAGTTTTCGTCTCCCGGCGGAATTAGATTAAAATGGCGGAATCGCATTAGACTGTCAATCTGCTGCATGCTCCGGCGGATTAATCATGATCCGGCTAGTGTTGCATGAGGTTGTTCTCACGATCCACTAATTAAATTTAGCCGGATTATATCATGAATAATCCCGGACTCGCTAGTGTGCCGCGCGTGTTGAATGATGAGGTTTTTTATCCGGATAAGCAGCCCAGACCCGTGGAAAGTACACCCCTGGGTCTGGGCTCATAATCTCCAGCTTCGTGTTTGATCGCTGAGGTGCGGTATTTAGAGAGTACCATTAAAGCCACACACCTCTTTGGTTGGGGGAATGCAAAATTAAACAAGAGGTAACTCGGGGTAACTCGAGGTAACTCGAGGTAACCCCACGGTAACGTTCGCTGGGTTTCACAGGGTACCGGAATACGTAGTGTTTCATGACACTCAAAACCCGTAAAATCCTGAGGTCAGCCTCGATTTGCCGCCTCTATAATTTTGTATAAGTTACCTAGCCTGTTTCCAAGGTCTGAGTTTAAAAACAAATTCTAGAATTTGTAATATTTACGTAGAAATGAGGGGTTAAATTTTGGGTTAAAAAAATACTGAACTCACTGGACAAGAATACAAACCAAATTGAGGATCTTTTTCGTCTGCACTGTCAAAACGTGGCTGCACCCCCCCCCCCCCCCATGACACTACCACGTGTCTCGAAAACAATGCACGTTCACGATTTGTATATACTTCTTGGGCGTATAGCACCCCGAAAGAAAAATAAGATTTGTTTGCTAAATTGTTAGCATTAGATAAGTTATGAACTTAGGTTAGACGACTGCACTACTTAGTACGAGGTCGCAGGTTCAATTTCCGCACGAATAAGCCTGGATTTCTTTTCTCACAGGCTCTCGGAAAGGACTGAACATATTATGCCTTATACACAACGTCGAAAGAGGGCAAACATTTCTTATAATTTGCAAGAAGCGCATTCTTAATTTCGTTGTAGAAGAGTTGGGCTCATCGTTTTTTGCTTCTCTTATAAGTCTGTTCTACACTTATTTTCGTGGTAAAGGTTCCACCTGCTTCTCCAGTTATAGGATGTTTCAGCGTGAAACTCGGATTGCCGCCTGTTCTCACTAGTAGGCCTATACTCTGTAATGTCCCATCAAGTAAAATTCACTTCACACTATTTTTTACTTGTTTGGCAGGTACTTTGATTTACATAATCACCCTTGGAGATAGAAGGCATTAAAGAATGTGTCTTGAATTGCAAAATCCTATACATGTCAGATGTAACAGGGATACCAAAATTGGACCCCTAATTTATAGAATGACCCAGGTCCATTAATAGCCCGTGGGTGCAAAGTTGTAAATTCGTACGAAACTGTTTAACCATACATACCTGATTGCATTTGCAAGCCCTCAAAAATTATTTTTTCACTTAAAAGAAGGGATATGTGCAATTTGGGAGAAGAAAAACGCAGTAAAATCATATTCCTAGAATGTTGGCTAGTGGCTACTGCTAAACGATAAACAGAAATGTTTGGCTAAGCATGGTAGACAAAATGCTGGCAAAGATTAGGTGTTCTTTAAAACCTCTTGCCACGGGGCATTACATGGGAAAACCCGGGGCGCCAGGCCGGGTTGTGCAGCCAAGCGAAACGGAAACAAGAGGCTTGTGCAGCCAAGAATAACGTACACAATACCCCACTAATGGTTGAAAATGCAGAGATTGGCACACATAATAGACGTCAACCGGCCAGGTGGCAATTTTCAATTCGCACGTATTTGGTGCAACCGGTGGCAAGGGGTTCATTAATTAAATTGCTGTGTTATTATTTACATAGGTTCCGTCAGCAGACAGTCATTATGCTTAGTACTACAATGAAAACTGTGGTACTAAGATTAAATCTTCATTTCGCTGATTAATGATTAACAGGAAAGTTGTGCTAACTATAAAAGACAAATTGTGCTTATCATTTCTGTCTGTCACGGCCAAGTATAGTCGTGTGAACGCTTCCACGATCGTGGGAACTTCTGTTGTGACGCGATTCATAAGCAAATTTGCTTTTATAGCAAGAATATAAGCCTTTTCCTGAGGGTTGCAGAAGAGCTATAAATAGAAGTAGTTTTTAGTTTTTACTCTAATGGTTTTGCTTTGTTTTTTTCCTTTTTTTCATTAAAACACAATTTGAATATTCGTTGGAAGGAAATCAAATTTGTTGAAAAGCGCGAACAGTAGGCCTATATCTTTCTTTAAATGTGAAATACAATGTCACTAAAATGTAGTCTTACTAGCAATGTACACCAAGAAATCATGACAGATTAACGAATCCATTATGCTCGGATAAAGCGAAATTACTCAGGTGAAATAGTGTGATGGTTATAATAAAACATCTATACGTCTTTATGAAGTTCTTCGCCTTTTAATATCAGAAATATATTTGTTTGGTGTTACATAATTCCACCTACCTAATTTCCAAGTTCAGTCGGCCGCGCTCAAAATTCAAAATCTTCAAAGTTGATATCGGGGCTTTACGGATTACAGTGGAGCTGCCTTTAGTGATAAAGCGTTTTCCAATCTTTAGTTCCGTGCCTACATGCCTATAAAGCCTCGATGGATCACTTGGGTTGGCAACCAACTTCACACGAAAACCCCAGCGCAGCCGAGTCTTCAGAGCGAGATGAGGGATGCGGTGTACAGCAGCAACTCAGCGGTATATCAGTTGACAGTCTAGTCAACACCACACACCGCGCGCTCGAGCCGTAAGTAATGTACGCTTGTCCGTCACTGCCTACTTGAGATTCCGCCCGTGATTTCTTCGCTGCGTGAAGATCACAGGAAGGCGCACAGAGAGATGTGAACTCACTGGGAAGGACCGGGTGATGCACTTCTTCAAGTCTACGGTCACCTAAGGGTGAAGAAAGCAATGAGGTAACACAGCCAATAATAAGGTCTGTGACGAAGTGGGCCTTTTTGGTTTTCCGGCAAAAAGTGATGCTGATGGTGTCTTGTTAAGGAGTGACCAAATTCAAGCCTCGTTGGCGATTATTGATTATACAATCAGAGATGTGCCACTGTGTGTGTACCCTGGCTGTGTGTAGAACTTGAAGACTTAACATTGGACGTGTTCGACGGCTATTGCATGTATGCAAAATATTCCAGTGTGTCACGTCGATATATCGTTTTTTCTCACAATCGTCATCGGATTTTTCCACAGTCGATTCTGCTGTTGTGCTTTTTTGGTGCTTTTGTGTATTTCAAAAAAATCGCCTGGACCCCTCTGCTGACTGCTTGCCCTGTTTAATCAAACCACATTCTAAAAAAAATGACGACCGTCCAAAGTGTTTCCTTGAACGCGAAGTTGTCTTCATTCAAATCAATGAGTTAACGTGCGAAAGACCTGCGAAAGGTATGGGGGAATGACGGAAAATCAGCTGCTTTGGACACTGAGCAAGTTTAATCATGGCAAGGAACACTGGTTAGTGGTTGATTCGTGACGTAGCTTGATCCTGCGCACGCGCAGTTAAGTGCAAACGATAGCTAATCAAACTACAGTTTCTTTGGTATATCACTGGTCACCCTTTACTTGTAGCGGTTCTGAGTACGAACAACTAGATTCCAGAGGGAATGGGGACCTTTAATCGGGGACCGTCCTATTGTTCATACGATTTTCAAACGGGCCCCTTTCTCACGCAAAATGTAATGGCTGCGCCAATGTACGTTCAAAGTTCAAGCATTCGTTTCAAAAACCTGAATTTCAGACGCAAAATAATTTAATGGAAGCACAATAATTATACTGCATTTTCCCCTAGTTTGTTCAGAAAAAGCTTTATTTTCGAAACGTTTGGGAAGGGAATTTTAGGCAACATGTACGCCGACTTTTTATGCTACGTCAGATTATCCGCCATCTTTGGTCGTCTTCTACGTGGCGTCAAATTACGTCAAGTTCTTATAAACCCGGCCACGAGTGCAATGTTCTCGGGTCGCGTTCCCGCCATTCGGGTGCAAGAACAGGAAACTCGCGTTAACCCAGCCCATGAAATTCTAGATTATGACACGAGAGGGCGCATACCACAGCCATAAATAGCGCACAAAGCAAGAACAATAGAGGGCGCTAAATAGAGGACGTTGACAACTTCATCAGGGGGATTTCGCAAGCAAAAATATAGGCCGTATATGCAGGCGTAAAGGTCAACATTACACCAGAGTTCCTTGCGGGGACTCCTTGCTGGGCGGTGACGTGGTACGGACGTGTTTCTGTGTGGCGCGAAATTTAAATTTAAATTTTGCCCATCATCAACGGCTGATCTTTGATCATTTACTTTACCTTTTTAGGACACAGGTAAGCAACATCATTTAATCGCGAGGTGTATTGAAATAATGACATCGGCCATGGCCGATTTATCCACAGATTCAGTCTCAGATTCTGATGACATATCATGGGATAAACTCTCGCAACGAACCCCAATGGAAGCTCAAGATAATGTAGAACATGACGATCATCCACGATCAACCCTTGACGTCATATATAGCCAGGCACAAAATAAAACCCAGCTCCAAACCCAAAACAGAAAACGACCAAAGTCTAGTTTCAGTGACATCTACACAGATTCAGAAGGCGACACTCCTACTGAACATCCAACAAAACGCCGAAACACATATGATGCATACCAAACTCAGAGTCAACCTACTCTAGTTATTATTAACTCACCCGATGTCAAACTAGCCAGGATCAATCCTATCAAAATTGCCAAAGCCCTGAATAATGTGGGAAAAGACTACATTAAGAATGTTTCTAAGAACAATAAAGGGGGGATTACTGTGAGATGCCACACTCCAGCACAAGCAAGACAACTCAAATCTATCAGTCAACTTGATCAATGGGCAGTAACAACAGAATATGCCAAGTCCGAAACTCAAAGCAAAGGTGTCATATATGGAGTGGAAACTGACATTACTGATGATGAAATAATGAATGCAGTTAAGAAACACGGAGTCATCGAGGTCAAGCGCCTTATGAGAAAGCGAGACGGAAAACTTGAAAAAAGCTTATCTGTCTGTTTGACCTTTAATACTCCAAACCCACCCACCAACATGCAACTAGGATACGAACAATTTACAGTGAAACCATTTATTCCACCAGTGATTAGATGTTTCAACTGCCAGAGACTTGGCCATACCGCCACCAACTGTAGAAGTTATACACGATGTGTACGATGCGGGGGGCCCCACTCATTCGAACAATGCAACCAAAGGGATAATATCAGGTGTTGTAGATGTGGAGAAAGCCATTCATCTGCATACGGAGGGTGCAGTACTATGAAGCATGAACGAAAAATCCAAAGCTTCAGAGTCACCTACAACATCTCATATGCAGACGCTGCCAAAGCAATAAATGCGGACATCTCAATCCGTCCAACCCAATCAACACCCTCGCTAGCGCAACCATGGATGACTGTTTCACCCGCCATGACACAATCTACAACAAACAATAAGAACAAAGAATATCTGCTGCGTCCAAACACAAATGCCACAATGGGAAACACAACAGAGATGCCACCGCCAATCACTGTGACAAAACCCCGCAAAATCTCCAAAGACGCAAGCACGCAGACTAACACAACCGAAGCAACACAAACTGAATACACACAATGTATATGGAATGAACAATATCTAACTGAACTTCTCACTGGCACGCTACAAATATGGGACACTCTCAAAAACAAAGAGGAAAGACATGTGGCAATCAAGGAACTTATTAACCACATCATACACGCTGACAACCCTCCAACACAGACCAAAGATGCGCAAGGGAAACAAAGAACTCCCACACGTGCCAACACAAGGAACAGCTCGGGTCGAAAATCAACCCAAAACAAAGCTAATACACATTCGACCCAATCAAACACAGACTCGCTGGAAACCCGCACTCCGACCAGCTCTCATCAAACGACTAAAGGAAAACCAAACAAAACTTAATGATATTTCTCATTATGGTACTAATTGTGCAATGGAATGCCCAGTCTCTGTCAGCTCATAGTAACGAATTTAAATCCTATATTAATAATTGCTCCTGGACTAAAAAACCAGATCTTATATGTATCCAGGAAACCTGGCTTAAAGAAGGGAAAAGTTTTTCCCTACCTGGATACGACATTTACCGTCACGACAGACAGAACACAGGAACTAAAAAAAGGGGAGGAGGCTGTGCATTCATTGTTAAACGTGGTCTAGCCTTTAAATACATACAGGGTTCTGATGACACTCCCATTGAGTATCAAATTGGTGAATTGTTCGATATCCACAAAAATAAAATTAACATCATTAATATGTATAACCCCTGTAACACCTTATCTGATAGTTCTCTGAGAGAGATCTTTAATAAAACTGATAAACCTTGCATAATTTGTGGAGACTTAAATGGTCATAACCCCATATGGGGCAGCTCCAAACTTGATCATAACGGCAAAATAATCGATGATATTAACACTGAATTTGATATGGTCTGTATTAATTCTGGTGAGGGTACAAGAGTTGATACATCTCATGGTACCTTCTCTTGTATCGATGTCACCTTTGTATCACCTAATATAGCTGCTAAATGTAACTGGACAGTTCTGGATGATTCTTGGGGAAGTGATCACTTCCCTATTATTATCGATTATAACCATTCCTTTTATAAAAACAAAGGCAATCTCACACCTAAATGGTCCATTAAAAAAGCAGACTGGAATAAATTTCAAGTTGCATGCAATCAGAATATATCCGAACCCAATGTTTCAGATAACATTGATGAAACTTATAACAATTTTATCAATGAGCTTGAATCAGCCATGAACTGTTCAATTCCCAAAACCAATCCTAATTATCATAAAACCCCTACTTCCTGGTGGAATGATGAGTGCAAACAGGCAATAGATAATAAGAAAAATGCTTTAAAAATCCTTAGAAAAACTCGTCTTCCCACAGACCTTATACAGTATAAAAGGGCGTGTGCCATTGCCAGGAAGACGATTAAAAATGCCAAAAGAAAAGACTGGGAAAGTTTTTGCAACGAAATAAATCCCAAAACCAACACCAAAATTATTTGGAATAAAATTAAAAGAATAGAAAAAACTCGAATTACAAATAGCATCCCTGTTCTTAACCACAAAGGCACAGATGCCATTACTGACAAAGATAAGGCTGAAGCTTTCGCCGAGAGCTATGCAAAAGTTAGCAGTACAAACAATTACAGCCCTTCATTTATCCCCATCAAAAATAAAGCAGAAAATGATTTTTGCATTGATAGTAACAATGACAGTGTAATTAATGAACCTTTTACTCTAGAAGAAATAAATCAGGCAATTGATTCTTCTAAATGCACCTCTCCTGGTAAAGATGGAATAAGTAATGCCATAATTAAACATCTTCCTATGAAAATTCGTAACTATCTACTTATTATCTTTAACATGATATGGTATACCTCACAATGCCCCAAACAATGGAAGGATGCTATCCTTATTCCTTTCCTTAAACCCGGGAAAGATTCCACCAACCCCCTATCATATAGACCAATTGCCCTCACATCTACCTTCTGTAAAATTATGGAACGTATGGTTAACTCTCGACTACTCTGGTATCTAGAAACCCACAACCTGTTATCCAACCATCAGAGTGGCTTCCGAAAAGGAAGAAGTACCAAAGATCATATCATCAATTTGGAATCTTCAATCAATAAAGCCCGGAGTAATAAAGAAAGCACCCTTGCCATTTTCCTTGATATTGAAAAAGCTTATGATATGCTCTTGCGCAAAGGTATCGTTATTAAATTACACTCTATGGGTATCTATGGTCGGATAATAAAATGGATTGATAATTTCCTTACAGATAGAAAAATTCAAGTCAGAATCAATAACTTTCTTTCTAAAGAAAGAATTATGGAAAATGGTGTTCCACAGGGCAGTGTTATCAGTCCTCTTCTCTTTAACGTTGCTGTCAATGATCTCTCCCATCATGTGGTTGATGCTAATGTCTCGCAATATGCAGATGATATCGCCATCTGGAAATCCAACAGGAACACATCTTACCTGGAAAAGAAAATTCAACAAAACCTTAACAATATTAATTTGTGGTGTGACAAATGGGGTTTCAAGTTGTCCATCCCCAAAACAATTGCGGTTTTTTTCACCAACAAAAAACACTTTGATATCTCCTTACACATCAAAAACCATAGATTGCAGACTGTGTCATCGGCCAAATTCTTGGGAGTCATTTTTGACAGTGGGTTAACATGGAATAAACACATAGACAGTATCATCATCAAATGTAAAAAGAGACTTAACATCCTCAGATGCATCTGCGGTATTTCCTGGGGGGCTGATTGCAAAACACTTTATCAGCTCTATAGTGCTTTAATCAAACCTATCTTAGAGTATGGATGTGAAGCCTTTGACTCGGCATCCCTAACTATTAAGCAAAAACTTGACAGCATCCAATATCAAGCTCTCAAAATTTGTACAGGAGCTATTCAAAGTACTCCACTTTTTAGACTGCAAACTGAATGTGGAGACCCACCTCTGGCGCTAAGAAGACAGCTCTTATGCAATCTATACGGAATTAAAATAAATGCTCACAAATCTCATCCAAATGATTATATTAATCTTGATAACTGGCAAAAGCACTACTTTGCTGATAAATGGACTTCTGCTACTCACAAAACCCCTTTTGAAGCCAGGATCTCTCAATTCCCGTATACAATTTTCCCCCTCAATGATCCTTTCCCATTTTGGCATTATAGCAAGCCTTTTATTTCCACCGAAATCCTCTCTCGAGTGGCAGATGCTACCAATACCTACGATAAAAGAAATATTAGCGTAGAAATCATTAAAACAACCTGGATTAATTCACTTCACATATATACTGATGGTTCCTACAATCCCACCCTTGACACGGTCGGATGTGGCATTTATATCCCCCAACTTAAATACAGTAAAGCATCCCGCCTCAATAATGGTATATCTATTTTTACAGCAGAACTTTTCGCAATTCTCCTCGCATTAGAATGGGTTGAAGATGTCAAACCTTTGTATACCTGTATTTTCAGTGATTGTCTCAGTGCCCTCCAATCCATATCCAAACCCTTTCCGCAACATAAAATTGTCTGCGATATCCGGCATACCATAAATAATATCAAGCACCAAGGCAATACAGTTGGTTTTGAATGGCTCCCTGGACACTGTGGGATAAACGGAAATGAAAGAGCTGATGAAATTGCTAAGTCAGCCACATATAAAACCAATATCGACCATAACATACCCCTACTAGACAATGAAGTTAAACACATTCTCAAAGATCAACTGAAAGAAAAATGGACCAAACTCATCCCCAATAATAATCTGACTAATAATATGAAATACAAGGCTCCCTTCCTTTTCTCAAGCTGGGGTATGAAACGCTCCCAAGAAGTAATCTTACACAGATTGCGACTTGGCATATGCAAAGGTTTGAATAACTACCTTTATAAAATTGGCAAACACCCAAATGGGTTATGTGAAGTATGCTTATGCACCGAGGATGTTAAACACTTTCTTTTGAACTGCAGCAAATATAACAACCAAAGGAAAATCCTCATAAAGTCACTCGGCCTCTCCAACACTCAAATAATTACACTCCAACAGCTCCTTGAACCCAAACAAAACTACCACCACATCATTAAGTATGTCCATAACTGTAATATCAATATATAAATTATAATTCCCGATACACCTCGTTGATTTTCTGATGTTGCACCAGTTTTAGGGAGGAGTAAGTGTAAATGGTTGGCTGGACATAGTGTCACTCATCATCACCTGAAGGTGTTGCGGACCTGCGAATCACCCGAGCGGGGCCCGGGCCCTTAAATTGCACGGCACACGGTCCGGCCTTGCAGTACACCTTGTGACGCTTTGTGTCTGGAGGATCATGAGCACTTCTTCTCCCTACCATTTACCTGTTTGTTTGTTCTAGGACTAATTCCTCCAACGTTTTCGTAGTATCGACTCTTTCTGTTTTTCGATTAGCCCACAGAGTCACTACAACCGACCACGATGCCTATTACAGCGTATAATTTCTACGCGAATATTTTCTAAATGTGGTAGCGTCACTTATTCGCTAATGGCGCAAAGGGCATAAATTTGCCGTACGCGCCAACCTGTCTACATCAACAACAACAACATTACACCAGTAAGCATATACTGTCAAATTCATGGCAGGTTTCAGTGCGCGTGCGCCTTCCAGACGTGTGTGGTAAATACTTTATTCCGAAACATTACGTTTTCTTTACTTGGACTTGACTTCCTGTTGTTCTCATCATTAACTGATCTTATCGCAAATACCTAACGAACGTAGTTTAGTTGACTTGAGTCTTGAGACGTCACAATATTTTTTAACAAGGGATTGTGTGAAGGAAACGCGCAAAAACATGTTTCCTTCCCACCACTGGTGGCACCAGTGGCGTAGCCAGGCTCTTCCTAGAGGGGGGGGGGGGGGGCATGGCTATTTTCAAGGGGGGAATTAATTCGCTATATAGTAACGCATATAGTAACGCAAATTCGCTATAGTAACGCATATCCTAATTTTCCAGAGGGGGGACAAGAGGGGGGGCAAGAGTTCCCACGGGGGGGCAGTTGCCCCCCTTGCCCCCCCCCCCCCTTGGCTACGCCACTGCTTCCCACAATCCCTTGTAAGTTGTAACCATTGTCACATCTCAACCAGGTGGTATTTGCGATGGTCTATGGACTAAGTCGTTTCATGATTTGTTTCTTTCCCATATAGGCCCGACCAAACAAGTCTTCTAGGCCTATTTTTTTACTTGTAAAAAATTGACCGATAGGATCATACTTCAGGGTTTGTATACATCTTTTGAAGTATAACTGGGAGAACTTCCAAAGCAGCCATGACCGGGGCCAAGAAGATATCAAAGACCCGACGGATCAGTCGCAGCAGCATGTCTGCTTCGTACCTGATCAAAGAGCGCTGGAAAACATCCTCGGAGCGACTGTCAGACACCTTGGAACTGGTGTCCACCTTCTTCAATAACCAGGCCATCAATGCGGCCACGTACTTGGGGCTTGGTAAACTCTTCGACACACCTCACACCGAGGAGATGGTGGTCCAGCAGACGAAGGTTCTCTGCCGTGATTATATCTTCACCAAGCTGCGTGAGCACGCCTTGCTCAAGCACGACATTTACCCACCAGGGCTGGGCATGACGGACGTGGTGCAGGCCTGCCAGCCCCGAGGGCACAACGTGGCCTGTGGGGCGTGCGACGTCTCCCGGGAACTCATCACCATCACCCAGGAGTTTGACCGGATGTATCCCTACCTCTTCAAGGACGTCTGCGCGTACCTGCACGTCAACTTCCAGACAGGCGCGCAGCTGCAGACGGTCTTCATGGCTGTCGCAGCCGAGCTCTTCCGGCGGTCCATCACCTGGGCGCGGGTGGTGGCGCTCTTCGCTTTTGCCGGTGCCCTGGTTGTGGAGTGCGTGGAGCAGGGTCATGTAAACTATGCCAATGTGGTAGTGGATTCCATGCAGAAGTTTACCCGAAGACGACTGGCAGCCTGGATCATCAAACAAGGAGGCTGGGTGAGAAAGATGATTTGTACTCTCAACTCCCCCCCCCCCCCCCCCAACTTCATTTTACTGATATCTGTGATCCTTTAGATCCAATATAACATGTAGCAACCTTTAAGTGTCAAGTTTTGTTTGTCATTTTCTGAACAGCCCACCATGGTTCATCACGTCCAGAGCTACCGTGTGTCGTCCTCCCGCCTCTGGTTCATGTCGGTCATCGGAGCAGCCGTGGGCATTACTCTCACATTGGGCTTCCCCTAGATCCGACAGGTTGTCCACCCGACCCCAACAAGCATCATGCCTGTCATACCAAAGTAATTGAATTTTAACCAAAATACTCCTGCAGAGTTCTTTAGCAGTCATGTCTATATTTACATTACGACTGTATGCATTTTGAAGATGCGTGATTCACTTTGTCTATATCTCATACATATCGCACATACACGGGGGTGTTGCTCGCGGAACAAATAGTCGTACGTGTTAGTAGACTAAAGGTCGGTTCATACTCGCTGCGTATTCACTGCGTACGCAGCTCGCTGGTCCATTTTTAGCGGTGTTCAGTCCGCAAAAGAACACGCAGTGGGTAAACAAAGTTTGTATCTGTACCTGCACTTTTGAAAAGTGCGTACACACTGATCGTATGCGTAGTCGGAAATACACACTTGCCGTATGTGCACACGCATGAAATCGAGTTCAAACTTTGGCCAAGTATGAACGCTCCATCCGACAATCGAATGTGTGGATGTGCACATGCAGTCGCAGCGAGTATGAATCGGCCTTAACACACAGGTAACCCATGCAATAGTCTATTAGGCCCAGGGTCACGGAACTACATGTAACACGGAGTCGTACTTCGTGATTCGTGTAGAACATACACGTCCGAGCATCATTCACACCACAGTCTAATGAACTGGTACTCAGGGTATCTGCAGGTCGTTAAAAAGTCTTAAAAAGTCTGAAATGGACTTTTCTCAATTTAAGGCCTTAAAAAGCATTAAAACGTATTAAATTGAGTTCTCCAAGGTCTTTAAAAAAAATGGCCAAAGCGAGTAATGATTTTTTTATCAGCTCGTAAATAACAATCACAGAGCCTGTATAAAAATCAGCTATTTGAACCCTTAGAAATGTTTTTCCGGAAAGCTGATCGCATGTGGCAGACAGATTGTATTTACCAAGCGTTCTAATCCCGAGATCCAAAATCCACCCGTACACCTAGTGTCGGTCTGCGTATTGTTGGTCTTAAATTTCGGTTAGGGCAGCATTAAAAGGGTCTTAAAAAGTCTTAAATTTGACGTTCCGAAACATGCAGATACCCTGGTACTGTACTCGACTAAATTTTTGAACAAAAAAGGACACGTAAATGCGTGTGAGGTATAGTACAACAAACAGAACATGGTCGTTCTCGGCTGGACACTTTGTATTAGAAGTTGACAAACTAGATCCCTCGTCTTCACGTCTGTAACAAGTTTATTAGCTTTCACTACCTCGGGGAGCTAAAATAAACTTTCCACCTTCAAACCATGTTTTGTTTATACATTGTGCCTTCATTGGTCAAATCATAATGATGGGATAGATAGTATAACTTCTCACACAACGTGGTTACACAAGTTTAGGAAAAGTCTTCAGGAAAAGTCCCAACATTTTCGGATAGTGTATATTGGTAAAATACCCATTTACTGTGTGCATGATTTTGAATGGCAATAACGGAATACATCATGTGACAGATGTAAACAAACAAAAAACGATATAGAAATATCGATGAGGGTTTTACATTTTCAGTTAATTTAAAATTTGGAAACGTATACAGCATCTCAACAGTGTTCTAATCAAACGTAGTCAACTAACCAATTCTAATGGAAGGGAGTATTTGGAAGGGAGATCTTTTTGTACATTAGAGGCACAACAGCCTTTTTTTTCAGAGGGTTACAGAGGACCAAAATAGAAAAACAAGTATTTTCTTTTCCTTAAAATAAAACATTAAAAATTAAGAAAAAAATCTGATAGTTTGAAGAGCACAGACATTATATAAAGTATTGCCAGTTTCCATAGCTTATAGATGAATTTCACATTAGCCCCGTTTATGCACACTGCCAGGCTGAAAGCGAGGCTCTCAGTGCTAAACAAGCACCAGTGCTATTCAACAAATCCATTCGTGTAAAGCATAAATCACAGCAAATGACGGCCTAGTGCACGGTCAGCATTGTCAAGCGGTACCAGTTCATCACGACAAAAATGTGTAATGTTTAACTATTCCACAGAACAATGATTCTCAAATAAAGTTACTTGCATTAGATTGTTTTTGAATGACTATCAGTAACTTTTCAAAATGCAAAAGATTTTACTGTGCGGAGTGAATGCGATGGATTGTTTACTTAACACTGAGCCTCACTCGGAAGTGCGCAGATCGTTGCTATTTTCGCCAATGTAAAATTCGTCTATTCCATGTTTATTAACTTCTCTTCACAAGTTGAAATCGTAGAAATGTTAAAAAAATAACCAAAGAATATAAGTGCCTATTTTATTCCAACAAATTTCTGATTAAGCATGAAAACGTACGACCATGTAGTAGTTACATTTTTATGCAGAAATCTTGAAATGAATGAATTCACAGATATTTAAACTTGTTAGAAAATGTGCTCGTGTGTGACTTTATGTCAGGGTTTGTGTTGATGTGTGTTCAGATGTACGGGTTATCCATTATGTCCGAGGACTTGGGACAATAACTGAGGACCTGAGCCCATTCCTCGGTAGAGTTCGTGTACAAACCTTATGGGACTTGTTGAGAAAAAGTTTAAGTCCAAACAATGGGAACAAAGGAAGAGAACAGCTTGAGTCCTCAGTCGTATAGTAAAACACGACTGTGTGTCTGTAAAGGTGTCGAAATTGCTAGACAGGTTCTCTGAATTGGAAGTTTAAAATAAACTTTTCAAACCTCTTCACAGTAACAACGCCAACCAAATTTAGATTTATTGCATAATTTAGCAGTCAAGTTGTCCATACCTGAAACTGCTGTCCGTACAAGGTGTGCACATACCTCTGATTTGACCTTTTTAGTGTTCGATAATCTGAGATATGGATTGGCAAAAACAAATATGTGCTTTGAAACCAAACAAATATTGACTTCGAGGCTTTGGATTTAGAAACTGAATTCCATCGCATCGGAAATGACGCCAGTGATAATGTAAACTCACGGCTGTCAACAATACACTTCAAGAGTGGTCATGTGACGTTGGCACCTGGTGTTTCGCAAGAGGGTAAACTGGACCTCCAACACCTCCAAAGCATTGTCTGTGAGTGACCCCACTCTAAACAGTTGACAATGGCCTTGGTTATTACATGTACATGTACATGTACATGTACATGTATTTGGATTTGCCTGTGAACCGGAAATGTCCAAAAGTTTATCGCATCGTAACTTTATTTTGAAGCTTCTGGCTTCTGTGATTGTCTTTCTGGATTTATACTGATTACAGAGTATCATGTAAAACACACTCGGTCTGAATTGGTTAATTCTAACTGAAAACCCCAGACGATCCTAAAAGTACCGTTGTCGTCAAAAGTTTACAAATTCTTTAAACCCTAACCCTGCCAGACGCAGCACAGTGCATCTGTGGTGACAGCTTGACCTTGCTGCACTCTGCACACATGTCAATGTGACAAAGTATGCAATCTGATGCGTCTGGCAGGGTTTCTAGCCAAAATACCCTGGAGGGTTAGGGTTAACTGAAACAATTTTAATCAACAAAATTAGCCGGTCTAAGGTTTCAAACTTAAGCAAGTTCTTTCCCTGTTTGATTTTGAGAAAGAACTTGCTTAAAAGTTTGAAACATTAGGCCAGTTCATTTTGTTGATCTGTTGATTTCAGGCCAATCCAGTCAGTTTGCAGAAATTTAATTCATTTTCAGAAAATATTTTAGAACAGTTCATTGTTTTCTTCTGGGAGCTGTTGTGTTTCTCGCAATTTTTTTTTTAATTGTATATTCTTGGTACATGTTTATCAAAACAAATTATGTCTCAAATTCCTTCCTCATGTATGTGTGACTGATCGTTTGGATTTCTTTTGCAGTTGTTTTCGGATTTGTTTATAGAATCGTAACTTTTTAAAACTTTTGTAGACTTTTGACAACTGTACATTGACAAATGTGTAAATTTGGGATCATCAAACTTTTGCAGACAGGGTACGATACAGACTTGCTTCGAGTGTAATGTGTTCCCAGTGGAATGGTATAAGCATTTTTACCCCAACATAACTTAAAGCTACAAAATACTACTGGTAAAATGTAGCATGCAGTACTCTTACCTGCTTGTGTGCAATGCCTGTAGTAATTTTTAGTATTTAGTACTTCACCCCAAATAGTGTACGTAGTAATATGTAGTACTAAGGTTGCTGGGTTTAGAGGAAAATTGTTATCATCTAAGGCGGAAACACAGTATGAATTACTGGTTTTCAGAGATGATACATTTTTTTATCTTAGCCATCCAATTCATTGACACAAATATAATTTACCCAGTAACTTAACTGTATTACATAGAAGTAGTATTTTGTAGTTGCCAGTATCTAGACTGCTGTCATTACACACCAATTCATCAGTCGCAGAGAGACTCAGTGCTACAAATTACTAAGTAGTATTCTGTAGTACTCAGTTCTTTATACCAAAGTAATGCCTAGGACATTAGGGTTAAAGAGACACATCGCCTTTGAGGCACAGAGTCGAGCTACAGAATGCATTCAAATTTGCTGTGGGTGGAAAGTAAAATAATGTATCGTGACATTACTACGGTAATTCCACTTTTAAACGATCTTTCCAACCATAATAATTTTAGGATGAATGCTTTTCCCGGCTCCATAATGTGGTGTTCCTTTAGTTGGGACATGGTTTTGATATTTAGTTGTTACTTTTAGGGGAAAGGGAGGTGGGGGGGGGGGATTTTTCTTCTAGTTTGTATTATATTTTCTGTAGATTCTAATCCAAATGCTGCCTACTCTGTGTGTCTACAACTCTACATAATTATTATTATTGTTAGTACTTTCTTAAAACATTGAATACGGACGACGGCCATAACTACTGTATGAAAAAGATTACCTGGCCGGTTGTCCTCTATATGCGCATTCCTGCACATATTCTGACCATTGTGTGCATTACGCTTGGCTACACAATACCAGCACCCTATTAACCCTCCTACTGTTATAACTATCATAGCCTATCAAAAATCATATGCCCTTCCTCTCCAACAGCTTGTGTGTTTCAACCTGAAACTCGATAGGTTTTGATAGGTAGGGTAGTTGGCTCCATTTTGGCACCAAGAGAGGGAGGGTTAATAACAGCAGGCCAGAATGGAGCGATATCCGTCATGCATTATTGTTGGGGAGATATTTTGCTCTAGTTTAATTTGTTTATATTTCGGGGAATTTTTTTGGAAGGGTGGAAATGTTGCTCCGCCCCCCTCTAGATTCTCATCCAAATGCTGCCCACATCTATGTGTCTACAACTCTTCCTAAATATTAGACAAGTACATGTACAATGTATTTCCAGTATATACAGTGTGGTACGTATCATCTTGAGGTTCTAGTCAGTTAAATACCACAGGTGCTTTAATACTGTTTCCAGAGGTATGTACCTCGATTTTATAAAGAAAAAATGTAATGAAAATCTAACTTTTGTATGTTCTATACTCTGATTGTAATTCATTTACATATATGCCAGTGTGCAGATTGAATACTTTTGCATGCAATGAGACTTTTATGAATAGATGTTCCCCCTATTTTTGTAAAATTTAAATAAACTTTTCACACAAAATAAATTGCAACTCTTCTGGTATTTTTGTTGTTTTTATTACTCCCTTCAAACACAAAACATTGAATCATTGTTGTCCGTGAAGTCATTGTTAGAATCGCTTTATACAAGGTCTTGGAAAAGGAACAGGATATACAGTCGAACCCTGATAATAAGAGCACTGTTAATACAACATCCTGCTTATAACCAGGAAAAAAATAGGTCCTGAGTCTTTGTTTTTCTTTGTTTTTCATTGCTGATAATACAAGGTACCTGTTATAACAAGGTAAATTGTAAAGTCCCAAGGACCTTGTTATAAAGGTGTTCGACTGTATAAACGCATCACAAAAAGTAAGTCCCCCCCCCCCCTAAATAACTCACATAGAATAGAACTAGCATAGAATATACCCATGGTTATCAGGAAAATAATGTGTGAAGATTGGAGGCATCCATGACTTTATGGTTGACTGAGCACAAATTGAAGACAAAATCACCCAAAGTCAAAGTTCACATGTTAGTCCAGTAAGTTGTCTGACCAGCCTCATTCACTAGTCAATACACAAAGAACATTGGGAATCAAAAAGCATGCTGAAGTTCTGTACTTCAAATCATGCCCAGATTATCTGACCAAGACAGAGCCATTGCAATTGGGCTTTTAGAGGCTGGGACCCCTGTTAAACAGGTAGCCCGAAGGATGGGTGTTAGCCCAAATGCCATCAGAAAATTGTGCCAAAAGTTCATGGAGACTGGTCGAGTGATGGATAGACCTCGTAGTGGATGACCCAAAGTGACGACTGCTGCAGAGGATCGACTTATCATCAACCGAACACTAAGACGAAGAACATCAACAGGTAACATAACATGCTTTTCATACAATTGGAGTTAAACTGTTCCTTGTAAACACATTTGATAATCAAGCTTCTTTCACTCTTGTGAACTTTGACTTTGGGTGATTTTGTCTTCAATTTGTGCTCAGTCAAATGTAATTCGTAACGAATCTACAGATACCGTGGATTCGTTAAGTTTGTTGTTAAATTTACGATTATCGTACTGTGGAAATGTAAAGGAAAACAAATCGAAAAGCGATCATGGTGCGAATCGGTACCATCCTGTAATTGTTCTAATAGCCATTTAAAACGTTGTTTGAACAAAATACATCAAAATGGATAACACAAATAATCAAAAATGAAACAATATAATAGGAACCAAAACGAATCTACACATGGTGGGGTGAGACTCATTTGAATAATCCTTTGTTGTTTGGAAAATAGTTTAAGTCAGAGAATAGACTCGGAACTGTAGATTGGTGCTAAGAATGGACTCGGCTTCGCCTCGTCCATTCTTAGCACCAATCTACAGTTCCTCGTCCATTCTCCTTAACGGTGTGATCTGTAAGAAATTGTTACTTTAGAAATTATGAGGAGTTATTTAGGGGGAACTTACTTTTTGTGATGTGTTTATATTATTTAAGGGTCTCACTCTCAACAAACCCACCCCAACCCACTCATCCCCCTGCAAATAAGGTATAGGACAGATAAACCTTTAGTGGGGGGGGGGGGGGGGAGGGGCCATCCCCCACCCAAAACCTACTACATGAAACCAAGCAGGCAAAATAGAATTCAATGCATTAGACGAATGCAAAATTGACAAATAGCACTGATCTGCACACTTCTGGGTTGTTAAATAGCAATGTGTTTGTTTAGCAAGGAGAGCCTCACTTCCAACCTAAAAGTGCGCAGAATGAAAAATATACATTACATTACGAGGCTTTTTTCTCCATGCCGTGCACAAAAAGGTACATAACGAGGTCACGAACAATGGCATGCATATTCATGACATGCCAAGCATGTATTACAATGGGAAAAATGCCCATCCAACATTTTTAAATCCAATGGAGGAACGTTTTCAAGGTGATGCATGTGGGAGGTGTCGACCGATCATCATTTCTTGCCAAATGGATGAAGATATCCAGATAAAGGAACGCATTTTACAAAATTAATGAATCCTCTATGAGCTGGTACCCTAACTCTATAAGATGGAATTTTGAGTCAGGGTGATGTAAATTCAATATTGGGCTTGGCCCTTCACCGACATATTTTATAAACCCTGTATATTCAGTGTTGTCTCGAGAAATTATTTTGAAGAAAAAAATTACTCAAGTGGGACTCGAACCCACGACAACCTTTTGTGCAGACATCTTAATAGCACTCTAGGTTAAAGTTTGCACTAGAAAGGAGGAGATCGTGGGTTTGAGTCCCACTCGAGTGATTTTTTTTCTCCAAATAATTTCTCAGACAACACCGAGTATACAGTGTTTATAAAATACATCGGTGAAGGGCAGAATCTAATATTGAATACCCTAACTTTAGAAATCACTACCCCATGAGAGAAGATAATCCCGCTTAAAGTACAATGTATGTAGAGTATTCAATATCATCATGTTCCAATAGCTACGGCATGCTTGCCACACTGGCCGTACTACAGAGCTTTGTGATATGGTAAGTGCGGCCAGAGGCAGTCGGGCTAGTCAAATTGTTAGGCACTGATCACAGTCCACATCTTTTCATACAAAACAAATCCCAGCTGGTGCGTACCATCACGTAAATTCTGTGGTCCAAGATTGGAGAAAATCACTGGTTACGTCCAATCAAAATCAGTTGTCAGATGACAGGATCTTGTAAAGGTGATGCACACGCTTGATGCCAATCAGAACTCTCCGACGTCAGAGAGGTCAGCTTTTCTTGATGTGTGTGACAATGTGTTCTTTGAGTTTGGGCATGTTGGCCAACTCCTTCTTGCAGACATGACACCTGATGAGAAGAATGAGAACTTGTTTAACATCTTGAATACGGACGACGGCCACAGCTGCAATTTGAAAAAGACCATCTGGCCGGTTGTCGTCTATATGCACATTCCTGCACGTACTCAATCCATTCATATTTCAATTATGTTGTTCTTGAAGGGGGGGAGGGGGTGTGTAATGAATAGATAGAGCCTTTTCAAACAAAGCTTTCATTCACACTCTATTCAGTGTGGTGCCTATTGTTTGCATTTATGCTTGGCTGCACAGCCCGTTCTTGGCATACCAGCCCCCCATCAATAACAGCAGGACGCGTGGTAAAATGGGCCATCACACTTGTATTCCCATTCTAAATGCCTTTTATAAGACTAGTAATCCAAGTCTTAACCCCTTGCGTCTGGCTGTTATTGATGGGGTGCTGGTATGCCTAGAATGGGCTGTGCAGGGCAAGCGTAAATGCAAACAATATACACCACACTGAATAGAGTGGTTTCTATTCATCGCACTTAAAACCCCTCCTTTGTGTGAATGAAAGCTTTGTTTGAAAAAGCTCCATCTATTCATTACACTCCCATTCAAGAACAATATAGTTAAACAATTAATGGATTGAGTACGCGCAGGAATGCGCCCATAGGCGTAAACAAGCCAGGTGGTCTTTTTCAAACTGCAGCTATGGCCATCGTCAGTATTCAACAAAAATAACGAAGTTTGGACCAGGCTGGTGCAGTAATACGCATCTTGTCTTCCACATCTGTGATTTTGGATTTTCAGCCCCAACTTGTAGGTGCCAAGCTTGGGGTATTTTATTAAAAATTCTCTCACCTCTAAAAATTTCCTAATTCTGCATCTTGTCTTCACCAGCTACTTCAAGCTTTTTAGACACAGTGTCTTTAGTACTTTTAGACACAGTGTCTTTAGTACTTTTTAAGAATCCTTGGTTTCAGTACGCCTATGAGACTCACCTGAGAGGTAGCTTGAGCAGTGCCTCAGGGTTCTTGCCTGAGGTATCTACGTGGTCTTCTTTCTCCAATTGATCCATGACTTCTGGTCATTCAAATGGAAAAAAACAGGTCAAGCTATACGTTATAGGATGCATTTTAGAAATGGTCCAATGGAACTAAATCTGGAGACAACAGTATAAAACCTGTAAAAAAAATTTCCTTTGATTGTCTGTGATAAAAAAAAAAAATTTACATTTACAATTACATTTTCACACCTTTTACATTTTTTCTTTAACATTATTTGGCAAGAACAACTTTTAAAATGAGTCCCGAGTGCTGGCGGATAAGGCATTGAAATTGCTAGCCAACTAGCAGGGGTGAGATTTGAGGAGAGTGAAAAATCCAAGGAAAATTCGGAAGCATTTGATTTCATATGGCATTGCTGAAAAATGCATTAAGAAAACTACCAAAAGATACGGTTCAACGTTGAAACAAACACGAATTCGTGCAGGAGCCTATAGACTTTGCATGTGTGAGTATTTCGTCAAGGAAAACTGTCACGTGACTAAACAAATTTGGCACAAGAAGAAGAAGAACAACAACGCTAAGTGCTTATTAAGCCCAATCTGCGATGCGACGTGGCTAAAAATAGAGTCATTAGAATTAGAAGACTGTTTTCAGGGTTGCAGAGGTCATTTTGGAATGATTTAAGGGCAAAAAAATCATCCGGAAATTTGGAAGACGTCTCACACAAAAAAATCATCTATAAAAATCCGGATACATCTCACCCCTGAACTAGGAATTCCTATGTAAGGGTGGAGTGGTTAATCTATGGTCGGGCCAGGCCGTTGAAAAGCCTGGCCAAGCCCCTGGAAAGCCCGGGCCTTCGGGCTTCTATAATCCCCTGATTGTATACAATAAACCGTCCATTAATTCTGGAGTCCAGCTGGCTCCCATTGTCACCCAGACTTGACTGACAGCTGAGGCATCTTTTGATCCAGCCGTAAATGGGTACAGATTAGTGTGGGAGGGGCTACAACCAGGACTGGCCTGGCAGAGGCTGGGCTTTATTGATTAGTTGATGCTCTATTGTTAGGTGATTTGTGGCTCACAATAGCAAGAGTAAAAGCCTGAAAGCCCAGGCATGGCTGGGCTTTTCAAAGGCCTGGCCCGACCACAGATTAACCACTCGTCCCTAACTCGCATACACTGATATAAGGTCTCCAAACTAGTGTTCACACGTCCCAAAAAGTTGATTCGTGACTTCAAATTAGATGATGTGCCGGCAAGGCATAATGCCAACAGAGTTCCTTTACAGCGATTATCCATTACCTTTGGAGTCCACAAAGTAAGCCGATGTGAAAGAGTTCCAGTGCTTCTTGGTTTTCAGCGACGGTGAATCAAAGTCCTGACTGATGGCATGGAGGTGTAAATGGCTGGGGTAAAGGAACAAAGTCACAGGTGGATGTAACCAACAAAAAATTAAACAGTTCGATGTAAACAAATAATTAAGGATTTTATAAACGTTTAGCAAAACTTTCCTGTAGCGTTTAAACGTTTCGTCAACAATTGCAAAAAGGCTGCCGCCAGTCCAGGTATTTGTGTAGGAGAGGTGCCGTCCGCGTGGAGCATTGATCTTGTCCCAGCGGCGCATTGAAAACATCAAACACAAACAATTGTATACACTGTGTAGTACTAAAGGCGTTTGTATGTCTTTGTAAATTCAATAAATTTACAAAGATCCTGGATTCTTTGTAAATGAAACTGGAATGTAGATTGCGTAAATACAAGGTCCCATTTCTAAAATTCGAGTTCCGTTTAAACATTGGGGATAATTTCTAAACGGATTTGAATTTGTTTTCGTTTAAACGTTTAAACGTGTAAACGTCCCATCCTTACAAATAATTCAATGCTGAATCGATGTTACATGATATCGCTGCTTCCCACGTCTCAGGTTACACTTTGGAACTGACATCCTATTAACATCCTATTAACATCCTATTAACCTCTTCTGTCTGACTGTTATTAATAGGGTGCCGGTACGTCAATATGGGCTTGCGCAGCCAAGCATAACATAAACAATAGGCAAACAATGGATTGAGTAGGTGCAAGAATGCATGTATAGACAACAACCGGCCAGTGTGGTCTTTTTTCTTTTCTTTTTTAACCACGGTCATGGCTGTCGTCCATATTTAAAATGTTAATAGGGTGTGATCCAGTGGCAAGTTGCTTGCCCCTGGGGATATTTTTAAAATTTTTCTATTTTTTTTTTTATCATTTTTTTTCTTTTAGAATCAAAAGTACCACCATTTCACAACCAGTATTTATCCTTCCCTCAGATTTTTCATGGGCCAATTCGTCACCGTTTTCACGAACTGACACTCACGCGCACCTGTACGTGCACTGTATATATCTCCGAGGACAAGAGAAGAAAGAAAACACAAAGAAACCTTTCAGTCCTCGAACGTAGAGTCTTTTGTTGAAATCAGTCCTCGAACGTAAGGATACGTGCTTAGTCTATGGGGGTTGGTTATATTAAAGGAACAATAAGAAACACAAAGCATTGTCCTCGGACATATTGGGGAAGTACGACTGTGTGGGTGTCAGTTCGTGAAACCGCGTACTGAGTACATTTTGGTTTCACGAACTGACACCCAGGTGTGCGCGCGCACATCGGACACTGATTCGCTAGAGAAGACTTCATTTTCACGAATTGACACGCAAGCATGTAGCGGAAATACCATTCCAAGATAAATGCTTTAAAAGCTTTGACACGAATCTACTCCATCTGTATACTTGTGGGGTTACAGAAACATTGAACTGAAAACCTCTAAACTCTTGAAATTAAGAACGGTTCCTGTTCGTGAAAATGAAAATGTGGTTCGCGCGCGCTCCCCTACTTGGGTGTCAGTTCGTGAAAACGAAAATTACTCTGTTCTGTAAAATACGCGCGCGCCCTGGCACTCACGCGCTAGAGAGTGTCAGTTCGTGGTGTTGGTGACGAATTTATGGGCCAACTTTTTCAGACCAATTTGCAATTGTTGCCCTCCACTACTGAACAGTTACTGAACATATTGGTGGTATAGATATGTCTTGCTTCAAGACTACCCAACGTAATTTTCTTTTTTCTTTGCAAATGTAAGGAGATGAAGTGCGCCCTCAGTTTCTGTACGCCTAAAAGTTTTGCAAGTGATTTGCATATGTTTTCATTAAACACTTTGATTTGCATAATGTGACCTTTGTGCTTCCCGTGCAAAGGCAACTTGTATCGAGTCTTCTCCTGTGGGTTCTGAGCAGAGAAGGCCGATACTAATTGTCTCTGTAAATTCTCTCGATTTTGTAGGGAGCATGGCAACGGCCATGCTCCTAATGTAAACCATGTGGGAGAGGTGATTTCCTAGAAACTTCCCAGTGAGTATTGTTATGGTTAATATAATCGTTTTGTTAGAGAAATTGTGTTATTTTCGGGACCGGGTGATTCACTATCGTATTTTAATTTGTAGCGTACGTGCGTACACAGCCAGTCATGTGTTGACATTTGACCTTCAGGTTGTATTGCTGTGCCATTTTATTGTACTACGGGCTCACTGTTGAAGTGTTATCTTATAAGTAATAAATTTAAGTTCAGGAGATCATAGTCGTCATCATAGTTGTTGATAGTTGTTGATGGTTTGAATGCTCGTCCGCTTTAACTAGAGGACCGTTCCTCCTTCCTTCCCCCTTAATTGACATGGGTTCTGGGTCGTTACACAAACTCCACCCCAACATTAAATTCTTTGGTTGGGGGGGGGGGGGGGGTGATATGTGATACAGCACTTGGTCAAAGCGTACAAACTAAAGCCATATTACCTCATGCTAGGCACGGCATGGTAGCCAAGTCTGTAGGTGAGTTCATCTTCACCAATTGCCCTGGGAGAAACCAATAAAATATACAGATTGCAATGCAACTTTCTTCATAATTCCATAACCGGTCCCACACCTTCTTGTATAATGAGGAGAATGACTCTGATACACTCACATTGTATTTAGATAAAAATGCACCACAAAGCCCACCCTTGACAAAGTAACAAACTACCAGGGTTAAGCCCTAGGATCTGGATAAACCAAGACCCTCCCCTCCTTTCAGTTTAGTCTAGGCACCCTGTAGCAAAGCGTGAAGCCTCCTGAATTTCATAGAGCTGCTTAAGCACACAAAAATTGCTTATTAAAAGCGTTAAAAAAAATTGCTTAATAAAATCATGTTGCCAGCCAAAAATCCATGTGATATATATTGCTTGCGACTGCCTGGTCTTGCAGGGTCTTGCAGGGTCTTGTGATGGTCTTGACTACAACACTGTGATTTCGGAGCATTGAGGTTTACTCGGGTGTTGATAAACCACTGGAGGATTTTGCAGGATTCAGGCAGTGGTCCCCAGTCACAAACATTGGAGGATTTTGGAATCGGAGGATATTGGGGGAATCGGGTTACATGTAAGAAAAATGATGCAGGGGGTTTATGGAGAGCGTAAAGGAAATAGTGACCCAAGTGCCAATGTACTGGGCTTGCTTACTCTTTGATAATTCTCTCTCCTACTTTGTGCATGTGTTTCAGTAGCTCTAAGTGGTCAGGCTTCAGGGCTTTCAACCTTGTGATATTCTCGTTGGGAAGCACCAAGAAATGACACCTAGCCTGTAAAGAAAAAATGACAAGTGTTATGACGAGTGCAGCCTGGATACTCACTGTGCTACAGCCTAACTTAGCCACACATCCATCCATGGGTGATGCCTGTGCATTACAAAATGAGTGGAGAGTTACAAGCAGAAACAACAATTTTCCATTGAAAAGTCAATTTTGGGATTTTCACAACTGTACATTGCAAACACCCTATTCTATCACATCCCTAAGTTTTTAAAACTTAATCCAGTCTCGAAACTATTTTGGGGGATGGTTTCTTTTTTAACTTGGGTTAAAGTATCACAAACTTTGAGCTTCATTTTCTCAAACCAAGGGGTCAAGACTCTGACAACTCCAAAAGGTTGTATCGGGGCTAGGAATGAGATACCACGACATACCAAATAACAGGAAATTCCATAATCTTGATTTTGAAATTTTGTTCCTTTATCCCCATTTTGTGGGAACAGCTCACAAATATGGAGCAGTTTCTGTGCACTCTCTTGCCTTCTGAATGTGTGCTAAGGTACCTCAACTCCCCGAGTGTACATTCACTTGTGATGTGAATTGACAATTGTTTGAGATATTTAGTCACAAATCACAAACTTTAGTCACAAACTTTATACTCGACCTGCACACACTTTACCAATGGTTGGATGTGTGGCTATGCAGCACAGCAAGTTGTACAGCCACACTCATGTGGTTAACTTTTATGCAGTACGTGGGTTGGAGATCTATACCGACTCTGTCTGTACCTTCGGATATTTGTCTTTAATCACCGTCAGCTTGTCATCTTTGAAGACCTGCAAGGTAGGATCTTTCATGGAGTCCAGCAGGCCAAGACTCCAGTGTCCCCGCTTGGCTGGGGGGCCTCCACCCGCCTGGCCCGACGGACGTTTCTTCGCTGGTTTTGCTGCGGCCATGTTGTGAAAGTTTACATAAACTACGGACAGAGAAGGGAAAGATTCTACTTTAATACGCCCCACCCAAAATCGGTTAGGAACAGCAAAATCCTGGAACAACCGTTCTTGATAACAACCGTCTAAACATGGAGCAACCTATTTCAAGATTTTTGTCAGCAAAATCTGCAAAACAGGAAGCAGAAATTAACATGTATGTGAACACTATGAGTGACCATACACTCTGCCAAGAACATCTAACACAGAAAACACCAACTTTCTTCGCCCATATTGCATGAAATCACAAAATTAAAGGTTGTGCCAAGGTTTTTATACAATTCTGAACACAGATGGATAGTTATTTTCCAAACTTTTGCTGTTCCTGACTGATTTTAGTGGGGGTAATAAATCTTTCCCAGAGAAGCCACGTGAAAAGACGATTCATAACTGTCATGACTGTAATTTGTAAATGCCTATGTCATGTGTTTTGTTTCTCCATGCTCTGATTGACCTTCAACAAAATATGTGTGGAAATTACCCTCCATTCTTGTTCAAAATTGTATAAACACGTGGCATAACCCATTTTGAAGACTTATTAAGTCGGGAAAAATCTGTACAAAATAGGCTTGAAAATTGTGATTTACTGGGCCCATTTTTCTTATGATTGAAAACTGACAGACACGAACTTACGAAGGATATAAATTATATTGCAGTGGCTATTGTTACGGCAGCCCTCGTTACGAAACTGCTTTGTTCCCCGACATAATGGTATTCAACGTCACGATGTTTGCTGTTGGAACCAGACTATCAACTAAATGGTTCTTGGACTTTATTTTCCTTAAAAAAAACAATCTCCAAAAACCACTGAAATCAAAGGAAAGAAAATTAAATTTACTTAGGCCTAGGCCCTTTTTTTTTATCGGACAGCGCGGCAGGGATTTGACCCTGGCAGGGACCCCAGCCATCAAAATCCGACGCCTTACCAATCGAGCTACCGAAGCACTCTGACATGATGGGCAGTTTTAAATCTGATATACGTTCGCATTGTATGCCGTAACAATACTCAATAGCATTTGAAAGCTGCCGTAAAAAATATCCACTGCGAAATTAGGACTAACGTTAGGGAGACAGTCCCACCTTTTAAATTTTATTTATTGCCGTTGCCGTTGGGCTGTTTTCCCCACTTATCTCCAAATTGTACTGCAAAATGTTGTTGAATTTCTATCTCAATTTTTCCAACAATCGAGTCAACTCAAAGCAAGCTTCACTTACTTACCAACCATCAACCAACAGTACATGCAGTAGACGTTTACGGAGAAAGACTGGCGCATAAAATATTGCGTATTCGTTTAAAGTAAGTAAGAGACAGGGAACCAGATTATGACTGGTTCCTAGACGATTTTCACTCTTCTAGTACGCAAAATTTAGCTGGGAGCCTGTCTAGAAGCCGATCTAAAAATGAATGGGTAATCCCCTGGTTTGAGCGCCCTCTATAACCAGTTACTTTCTGCCGCCAGGAAAATATCATAACAGGAACATTTTGCAGAAAATTGGGTTATATGCATTACTACAAGAATTTTACTTGCCTAATAATTAAACAAAATCGTAACGGTGTGTGCAATTTGAAATATTCAATAAATAAATTATTAATTAAGTGATCTTTGGCACAGACAACCCCTTCTGCCCATAGCTTATTGAATTTTTATTTTAATAATAATAATAATTCATTTTATAAATGTACAATTACAAAATCTACACCGTTACAAACAATGAAAAGCTCACTCTTATTTTTAATTAATATAGGCAACTTTCATATCATTTTGGATTAAGTCAGTCATGGAAAAATATTCCCAGAATTAGTAACTTCATATCAAAGAAAGTATAAAATATCGGGAATCTTTATTTCATACATTCACAATCATAATTGACCTATCGCGGTCGAATCGCGTCAACGCAGCTTGTGAATTATTGTCCAATCACATCAATTATAATTCCACGTGGAACGCGCAAAATCTGAGACAAACAAAAATTACCACACAAAATTCCCTAGGTCTAAGGGGCGTGGTTAACTCGTAAACGGCGATAGGTCAATTGGGTAATTCCATTATATCTTAACCTTTTCAGTAACACGTTAAATACCGAAGTCTGACGTCAGTTGCCGCGGCAACTGGTTCCAAACACATGCAGTTTAGAATGTATTCTGGTTCCAAACATTGCATTGATTGACGTCATCACTTCGGTACTCTATTGGCTTATCTTCCCCAGTATACCACATTCTTTGTTCAGTCAAACGTAGACTACTCAAGCCGACTGCTTGCTGAATTGTTGTAGTTTTAACCAAAGTTTTCACCCTCAAGAATTGATTAAAAAGGAAAGTGTTGTGTGCAAAGTTTGTTCCATGAAAATTACTCTTTCATATGGTTTAAAAATGAAAGTCATAACTGCTAAATAAAATAGCAAAACTATGGCTGTTTTGACCCACTTTATAAAACAGGACACTTGTTTAATGTATGATTATTCATTCAATCATTGTCTTAACTTCGTCACCGCGCCGCCACCCAATACTTTGAATCTGTTATTTTTTTTTATTCGGCCGATTTTTTTTTTGAGAAATGACTCATTGGAAAGCGCATAACTTTCCTGATGTTTACAAATCAGCAGTTCAGTTTGAACATTTATTTGTCAGTACGATACACCCCCAAGCATGAATACAACTGTGCCGGTACCTTACCAAAACAGCACAAAACAGCATAATTTTTTGTATAGAGTTAATAATCAATCATGCTGATATTCCGTGCTTCATTGTCGAAATTCGATTCTTTTTTAACCCAGAGGAATCAGAGATCCAGCCAATCGATTAATCAAAATCGGGGGAAGGGGCGGGGCAAGACAAGCATTAGGGGTGTGGATGGACAGAAGACAGTTTCTGGGTATAGGACTCACTGCCCTTGTATTTTGTTACAGGGTAGAATGTTTTCAGAGCTACCTTTCCAGACAAACCCAAGAGAAAGACCGAACCTCACCACATTCCAATCAGTGCGCCAGTGACTGCAGTCAGGAAAATAGCGCCACCAAACGGCAAAGCACTCCAGGAGGGATACCGGAGTTGTATCAACGGAAAAGTTCAGTGACGACAGAATACAAATAAAACTTCAATGTGTTTTATTTTTATTCCGTCGTCACTGAACTTTTCCGTAGATGACAGAACGACATAACTATATTACAGTTTTGTGTGTGTTTTTTTTTCGTTTTTTCATTCTTAAAATATGTAGTTCTTTAAAATCTTGAGTTCGGTATACACTAAGCCACGAGGCTACAACACTCCACTTGATACAATGGCCATTTACCTGTCTTGAATGATTTGGCGAAATGACGGTCGGTGTTTCGACCTGATCATGCAATAATTATTCTAACTGGGACGAAGCGGTAGCGTATGCAGTTGCCCCAACCCACTCCCCGCTGGATGCACTTTAATGGGGCGATTATTCTCCACGATTTTTCCTGATGAACAACTGAATTAAAAGCCTGATATAAGAACGTGTATACAGGCGCGGATCCGGGGGGGGGGGGGGGGTGGTTTGGGGGTCGAAACCCCCCCCCCCCCCTGCTCGTTGGCAATTTATTTATTTATTGACAACATGATTGAAAAATAGTCACTTTCCATGCATTGTGGGTTAGACCAGTAGAAGCATGTATCCTTTATACCCCCCCCCCCCCCCACACACACATGAAATCGCGTACATTTCAAGTTAATGGGATTTTAGTACACAATTTAACGAAGAGAAGTTTGCATAATGGGTATATACCACGTCGATTTACTACTTCTAAAAGGAAGCAGAGATATTCTCCCGATGACGGTCAGAGCATTCTTAGAGCTATACTTTTTCCCAAATAGGCATATTTCGGATCCAAGATCAGACATGATTATTTCTTTACATTTTTTTCGAATGAATTCTACCACATGCATGCATGTTAATGTGTAAACATCCACCGCCCGTTCTGCCATCCTAGATTTCCAACATATCGCAATGATGATTCAACAGCGGATGTCTGTGTGTCACACAACTATATTATATTAAATTTAATCTATAATGTCACATCAGCGCAACCTAGTTGGCATAGGAAGCGTCCAAAACCGGTATCAAATAATCATGCTATTGCCCTACAACAAGCGGTCAAAATTCTACTATACCTCTCTCAAACCGTTTTCTTCTCTTGTCTATTTCTTCGAGGCTGGTACCTTAGGTATATAATACCACATTAGATCAAGTGTCACGATTTCCCATTATTTTGTTGATAAGATTCACTGTACAAAATTCCAATATTTTTTACAGCGTGCAAACACTATGAACATGCAACAAAAGAAACATTAATAGTAACTTTGGCACTAAATCCATTGTTACTTGTTCACAGTGAAAGCATGTACATTTTCACTGTGAGTATATTGTAAATGGACTGATGCGCGTTACATTTTACGGGCAAACTCGTATAAAAAGGCCGCTCGTTAGTAGTAATTGCACGATCAATCAGAATTGAGGAAATTTGCATGCGTTCACAAAAATCAGGCTAAATCGCAGTGTGTAGTCCAAAAATACACTTTCTTGACCGTAATATGTTTTATTCAAACAATGTTGATTTTTTACAAACATAATAGGTGAAGATTCTCATTATCTCCTTTCGTATTCAAATATTGAAATTCTTCATGAGAAACCATGACTTTAATATGGTGGAATATAAGCTAAATATAAAGCTAAAGCAAGCAATCATGCAGTTTGTAGCGTTTAGTAGGTTATCGTACTCTATCATAATAAGTTACTTCCGTTTAGTCTGGTTCTCACTGCATTTATTTATGTTTATCTGCAGTCAATTAATGGCAACCTGTCTTCCAGTAGGCCTACTACTTAAAAAAAAAAAAAAAAACCGGTGCCCGTCAAATGGCAGTATTTACAAACTTTCCACCTTATTAAAAACACGGTTTATCAGTGAATTTACGGTAAACGGGTGGCACCTTGCTGCACGCCTTTCGACCGTTAATTTTACGGGCAATTTTGTACAGTGTACAACAGAAATGCACTCTATAATAGTGTGCCTGCCATTTCACTGGCCGCCATGACAGATGACAGGTTTTGTTTGATTATTTTTGCGGAAACTTTCCATGGAATTTTCTTCATATTTTGACGTAACAAAGATAATTCGGCCGTGTGGGCTAGTAAGATTTACCACGTATAGGCTATTATGCAGCAGCAAGCGAAAAGCCCGTTGGGCAAGTCAGAAAGTTGGTTATGTATAGGTCTGTATATTGGGATAATTTCTCCGACTTTTATTGTAGATCTGGGTCCAGGAAACCCGTTCTGGTGGTGGGGTTACAGAAAGCCTGGGCGACAAGTTCATATCATAAAAAGATCGCTCAAAAAATTCCACATGGGAAAATTGTTTTCTTTCACTCCACAATATACAGGTTGGATTTTAAGTTTGGATTTCTTAGTTTGGATTTAAAAGTGTGTTATACTGTGGGTAAGTTTAGATTTGGAAATAACGTCTGACGAGTGTTTTAGTATATAAAGAAACTGAAGACGAAGCTGTAGCTCATAATATTCGTCACAGTACTGAATCCTGGAAAAAGAAACCTGCGTAAAAAAACCCACAATGAAACAAATAAATGCGAGTACCCCTTTGCAAGAGAAAGACGACGGATCTGTACAGCGTCACATTTAATTCTTGTTTCTAATCAAGCCAAAGGCCTAATTGGTTGATTAGCTCGGAGCCTCGGATCATCATTGCATTTGGCGTTTGGCGTATATTTGGCGTATAGGGGTGGATGTTTAAGCTCCTTTCTAGTTCTGACTTAGAAAAGCTGACCAGAAACCCGCAGCTAGCTCGTAAAATTAATTGAATGCGTATATAATACGCATTATAGCACGCGTTTCGGTTGCTGAGCGAGTTCACCGGTCACGGCTGGGTGGTAGCGACAGATTCGCCCAGGTACTACACCATACGATTCCGACCTTGTTTGTTGGGTATACCGTCCAGTGGCGTAGCCAGGCTCTTCCTGGGGGGGGGGGGGGGGGGGGGAACGGGGGACATGGCTATTTTCAAGGGGAAAAATTCGCTATAGTAACGCATATAGTAACGCAAATTCGCTATAGTAACGCATATCCCAATTTTCCAGAGGGGGGGGGGGGGGGGGGGGGGGCAAGAGGGTGGGCAAAAGTTTGTTGCCCCCTCTTGGCTACGCCACTGATACGTCCCTTTGTCAACCCCACACTCGGTGACTGAATACAATCAATGCTTGTTGTCGTATAAAACAAATGCTGCTTCTCAGGTGCGGGTGGCCCCCTATCATGGCCGCTGTCATCCTGCTGGCCCATAAAAGCTTGATCGGATTCGTTTGTATACAAACAGGAACCAGTCTGGTAAATGTTCTCAGATTGGTTGTGAACATTGAACCTGCCATATTCCTTTATAATTCAGCAAAAAATAGAGTAACTCGCCAGTGTTTAGCAGATGAATTTGAGCAATATTTCCTGCTTGCGATATGCCGCATGAAACTGGCCTGCATGAAACTGTTCTTGCGTTACCCCCCCCCCCCCCCCCCCCACCACCACCTGTCCCCACCCCCTACGAGAAAAATGTAACAAAATCAACAGCACATCCTTTTAAACCTTTTTCTTTGAGGAGAGCCAAACATTTGATGATGTGGGAAGTGTGTGTGGGGTGCATGGGGTGGGGGTGTTGGGGTCGCTGAAGTGGTCCATTTGTTAGTCGTTGGAATAAGTGCAGTGTAGTAAGAAGTAACTCAAGGGAGTGTCGGCTACACGAGAGGATCAAGAGCACGTTTTTAGGGGGGACAGACCCGGTAAAAAATCAATAAAAATAGAAACAAAAACAACCTGAAAATTGTTCCGTCCTTCCAAATAAATTGGGGGGGGGGGGGGGGGGGGGGGGGGTACAAGGGGGGGGGGGGGGGGGGGGGGAGGAGGCGTGAGGTCTATATCTGACGTTGGTGGCGCTATTATGTGCTATTTGCAGCACCTGAAATAAGCACTGCGTTATCCAGTGTTATTAATCCCAAAAAATGGGGGGGGGGGGGGGGGGGGGGGCACAGGGGAGCCTTGGGGGATTGAATGTTCACGGGGGGGGGGGGGGGCGCTGACAGTATTTTCCTTAATTATACTATTATTTTCTGTGTTAGCGAAATTTACAGGGGGGGGGGGGGGGGGGGCGTTGCCGCTGCTGCCCCTGGACAACTACATTTAAATGGAATGGGGTTAGGCATACGGGAGGGAGTGGTGTTTCAATTTGTTTGTATTTTTTTTTGTGGGGGGGGGGGGGGGGGGGGGGGTAGTTAAGCGGGCAAATTTTTCTGGCAAGGGTAGCCTTTAATTTTGAGTGCCAGTAATTTGAAAAGCGGGCCGGGGACGGGGGAGTAGTGACCAGTTCTGAAGTGGTGGGGGTTTGAACATACAAAAACACACAAAATGTCACCAGAGCTAGAGGGAAACGCCCACTTCCCGCTGGATGATAGAGGGGGACTGAAGCTAATAAATGAATAAATAAATAAATAACATAATAATAAATTAATTTTAAAAATCATATTTCTGAGGAAAAAAATGACGTTCCAACACCGGAAATCCAGTGTGTACGGGGGAGTTTTGTCGCCGTTGAGTAATTCTATTTTGTTTAAATGTATTATATGCGACAATTTTTTTACCTCTTTCTTTTCAAACGGTCTATTCGTGATGATACGAAAGAGAATTTTTTTAAAATTATCTATAAATTTACTCGTGTACAAAACGCGTTATGACCATCTCTCAGTTGTTATAAGACGGACCACGTGACGCAGTTTACTGCCCATGATTGGCTACACACCTACATGCAGAACATGTACAATATTCAGCGTGGAAATCCCGACTTGTGTTTTGATGTTCCATCCTGACCAAGTTGGGTGAAAACTTGCAGCTTTTCGAGAATTATTTCTGAGATTTCCACCATGACCGGGTTCTCGAGGAACTCATCTAGGGTTAGGGCTTGGTGTGGTTGAATTTCACCCCGAGAAAAATGGCCTCGGAGCAGGCCGGAGCATCGCTGCCGACTCTGACCCCAGCCAAGTCGGAGTCGGTCGAATTCGACAGGTATGGAAATGAGCCTCGGAAAGTTTTGACAATTTTGCATTTGAATTTTTAACTTTTCACCTATCAGTTTAAGATTGCTATAATTTTGCACAATTTATGTCTTTCCACAGCCGTCTTTTCGGATTTTTGTCGCTGGAAGGACCGGAAGGGCTGCAAAATAGAGCGCTTTTGACGAAGGTAGGAACAGAAAAATAGTGAAAAAAATAAATGGGGCTATCCGCCCTGGCCGCGGGTCATTCCAAACCAAGAACCCTGCAATTTCCCGGAGTATCGCAATAAAATTTGCGTAAAATTTAGGAATCTGGGGAAATAATGAATTCATCCTGTAACGAAGAGGGACACTAATTTACCAAAAACTCTAAAAATCTTGAGAGAAAAGTGTTACAAATCATGGATTTGTGAGCAGAAATAAAAACGTGTAACGTGTGTGGATGTGCTGTATTTTGTATGGGTGGTCCACTTCGCCCATGTACGTGTGCACGTAAATCTACGATTCAAAATGGCGGCCAATTATAATCGAATATGGCTGATGTTTTCTTTGTTCATGGCATTGGAAATCGGTATAAATCTCCCCACATTCTGCAGAAAATCCACCGAATTTGGCGCAGATCAGATAGGCCAGATCGTTTGTCATCAGAAAAAAATGTGCATGATGTTTAGAGGATTTGGGATCACGGAAAAATTGACATTTTGGGGGGGACATGTGAGATGATTGAAGTTCATGTGCTGTGGTCATTGAGTTGGGGTCACATTTTGGTTGCAGCCAATGTGTCAAATAAACGAGCAGCTTGTGTTTTCTAAAGTGACAATTTATTGAAAATTACTCCTACAAAATAATATATGTAGGCCTATGTTCATCAATATTAGAAAATTACAGTGTGCAAGAACGATCAAAACAAAAGATGGGAAATAAACAATTTCATAGCCTAGGTTTAACCCCTTGCGTACGGATGACGCCATATGGCGTACACAAATAAAAGTGCCACCAGGCCGGATGACGTCATTGGCCGCCGTTTGTGCAGTTTCAATCCATTGTTGGATGATTGTTTATGTCACGCTTGACTGCACAAACACATTGTAGCGGTTCAATTTGGCTGCCAGAACCGCTGCAACACCCCAGCGTCTCCCGTAAAATACTGTGCCCAAGGGGTTAAAGAAATTGTCAAATAATTAAGCAGAGAGGTAATTAAAGGGAAAATTAATAAAATTTAAATAGCATTGGATGTGCAGCCATGCAACTTCTGGACATTATAACTTAAGGCTAACATGGCTAAGCATATAAAATAAAAGCGCATCCAGGCAACTGCTTGAAAATAGAAATGTGAAATATTACTCGAAATATTTGCATATTGTCAGCGCTCAAACATCTGTTGTAAGGTTATATTCGCCTTGCTGTACCCGTGGCATTGTGTGAAGAAATGTATTCTCACACAACAAGCATGATACCATTGCTAACTTTTATTTCCAAGAGCTAGGTAATATTTGGGAAATCCTACGCATGCAAATGCGTAAACAACCAACTTGTACGTATTCGTACGCAAACCAACTATCACACATACCAAGTCGTATACACGTCAACTCATACACAGTTCCAGTGGGTGAAAGTAGTCATAAAAGTGCTCAGACAAAATGTACAGTTAGTAGAATAGATTTTGTCCATTATCAGTTTCAAAATGACAGCTGTCATATTGCGAACAAGCACCAACACATGAGTCTAAATACGGCAGTCTGATCCACACTCCACAGCTTTATTGGCAGAATCTGTACACTGCACATACTGCACACTGGCATTTGGCCAGATTTTTTTGTTCAGGGGGGGGGGGAAATACAATTGATTTCTTTGGGAATTCCTAAATGATCAATACACCTGAATTATGAGCTAGACCAAAGATTTGGAGCACAATGTACATGTTACTATAGAATGCAGGGTCACTTCGGTATAATCTTCCTAAAAGTTATATTTTTCAAACTCGGGTGAAAGGTAATGTAGTTTCGAATCAAATCAGCATCGACTGGCATATATATGCGTTGACATGAGTACGAGTTGGCAAGTGTACGAGTTGATTTGCATACGAGTTGCTATGCATACGAGTTGCTATGCATACGAGTTGACCAAAATGTGCACGAGTTGGCAGGTACATGTAGGTGTACGAGTTTCATGCGTACGAGTTGACCCGTTTTTCTATTTGAGTGACATGTCATGGGCAACCATTTTGGACATATTGGATGGAGATCCATCATAGCTGGCAGTGATATTACTGTGTTTCCTCCAGACTTGACTCTGTTGGCTGCAGGATCCTTCCATGTATTCATAACAGACACTGGCATCATCGCCAAGGAATACCCGAGGACACTGCATACGAATGGAGAACTTTTTATGGGGTATTGCAAACATTCCTCACTGTCACAAACGAGGAAGTGTATACTCAACAAAGTCGAACCAGGTTTGATTTTGCTGACTGTCTGTTAGTAGTCGTCTGAGGGAAATGCGACAGGCTTGGACGATTCCAATACTTTTGAAGTTGACTCCAAGCGGGAATTGTGATTCCATTTAGAATTGACTTCATGTACATGTATGTATTATGCACAAATTGCATGTCGGTGGCGCATCCTTTGATTATGTATGTGAAACCGGCTGCTTTTGTTGTGCCAATTGCGGTGGGATTCCGTCTGTCTACGTACATGTAGAATGAGGCAAACTTTTATGAGATAAGCAGACCATCAGAATCGCCAGGCATTGGCAGGATTCAAGTCCATGACTGCCGAAATGTATGCGAATGGCTGGCTGGTACATGTACAATATAGCATTCCGTACAAAACCTAGAGCAACACTACTCTGAGCCGTGTTTCATTTCACGGATGAAATAACTGGCTCTACAAAGTGCCGTGTGTAGTCCGTACAGAGAATCGGCAATCTTCAAATCCTTTTTGTGGAGTCGGCAAGTTTCAGAATGTTTGGGCGGTGCCTGAAATCTACTCCAAAGAAGCAGGAATTGGCTACTTCAAGGAGTCGACTCGTCAAAACAAAAAGTAATCAAGACTCTGATTACAGTGTTGGGGTCGAAGAGAGTCATCTCCTTCATGTAGTCACGATCTCCCAAGCCTTTTTAACTCAAGGGTCTTGTGCCATGTTCTAGGCTAATACGTGACATTCTCAAACGGGACTCTGTGATGTAAGCTCTGCATGCTTGGAACTTGGAAGGGAGGTATGAAAGTCTGGTCCTTACACTCAGTAAATGCTCCACATTGGCTTTCTGAAACCACATTGGCACGGCTATCCCATGTGCAGCGTCTAGAACTGGTCGTGTGCATGTACTATGCAACCTGATGTTGATATAAGGATCTGATACCATAGTCCATCAGTAGTTACATGTTTATGGATGTACCTGTATGTGTGTGCCTTGGTACATTGGTGCCCTTCCTTCTTGTCTACAGTAATTGGCCAACATGATATGCAGGTCCCAATACTCAATAAGAACATAGGTTTTTCTGCCCTCGCAAGGTCATGAGAACCGAATGCTGTTCCGAAGCAATGGTGAATTTCATCCCATTTGGCTTGTGCTCTTGATGTTTAGCAGTCAGATTAGTACTCTACATGTACACATGCATGTTTATCGTCTCATCCCATGCTACATCCTTTTTAACCCCTTGAGTACGGTATTTGTAGTGAGGCGCCGGGGCGGCCTGTGCAGCCAAGCGAAACGACCACAATGTGCTTGTGCAGTCAAGCGTGACATACACAATAATCCAACAATGGATTGAAACTGCACAAAGAACAGCTGTAGGTGTCATCCGGCCTGGTGGCACTGTTTTTTGGCGTCCCCAGACGTCTTCCGCACGCAAAGGGTTAATTAACCTCCTATACTTATAACTATCACAGCCTATCAAAAACTCTAAACACCAACTCTCACAGTTTGTGTGTGTTTCAATCTGTCATTTGATAGGTTTTGATCTGTACAACAACTGGGTCGATTTTGGCCAGGTGCACAGGAGGGTTAATGCACCTGTACATGTATATGTAGTTTTGTAGTTCTCTTGTTAATTGGATGGCATGGCCACAGGCTAGACAATTTTGGGAGGGGGGTTCAGGCCTCCCCAAATTCATGGTCTGCATTTGAAGAAATGCTTGAAGAAATCGGCTATAAAATATTGCAAATGGAAACATTTGGAGTGTGTTTACGTTGGCGTTGAATTGGTACTTATTGAGTGGAATGGATATACAGCGGCATGCATAAAGACATTTTGAAAACGGGAAATGTGACTGGCCAGCAGACATAATACACGTAGTGGGATATGGTGATGATATTGATGCAAGGCATGGTGTGAAACAACATGGCCTGGCAAGATCATAGATCGTGCCCATAGAAACAATGTGTGGGTTTGGAAGGTTTAGCCAAACCCCATGCTACAAAAATAGAAGTGTTGTTTTTGTTTGTAATTCTGTCAGTGCAACATGATTATTGCACAGCACACCCAAACACCTGAAAAAAAATTCTGCTGTTTTTTTTTTTTTTGGAATCACAATTTTTTTTAGACGGGTTCCACTTTCATGACAAACATCTACAGCAGGCTTCCACATTTTGTGTAAGTTTTCATTAGTCAGAGCAGCCAACCCGTAGTCCAGAAAGAAATCCTTGCATCTGTGGAATTTTCTTTCCCAACGGCCAATTTATAATAGTCTTCATTAGGATTTTCTTCATGTTATTATTGTGTGAGTGTAAACTTTCCGTCTCAAGTGCATTGTCTGGTGCATTTACTCATGTACGCAAACAACATAGACTTTGTATGTAGAGCAGGAAGGTAGTGCTTTCCTTGTCTTTTCACCGTCGTGACGTGGGTTCATATCCCACCCAGGCCAACACGTGAGCTGGATGTGAAGTCCCTTCCCTCTTCCTGTCCCTTAATGGGTTCTCCATGGAAAAGTGGGGTATCTGGGGGACCTTTGTAAAGCCTATTTGTGGTAGGCTGTCTTGATAATTTCTCTATAGAGGAACCACAGATTCTGTGTGTGTGCGTGAATAGAGCAATTTTTATGGTTTCTTGGTGTTTTTATTCTGAGAATGTTTATATTGACCCTAACGTCATAGGCAATGACGTTTGTAGTTTTAGATGAGGTTAGGATTAAAGGTTTACATGTATGTCCAGAAAAGGATGTATGTAATACTCGATTATAAATTATTATAATAAGGGGATAAGAGTGTGATGACCCGGTCTTTACCATGTCAATAATAACCGAGGAGGGGTGTGGCCGCTGTTAATGGACCGAGCCGAAGGCGAGGTTTATTAACAGCGGTCACGACCCTTTGAGGTTATTATTGACTGGTAAAGACCGGGTCATCACATTTTTATCCCCATTGTTAAATGCCTTCTTATGAAAAATGCAAAAACCTCCCGTAAAAAGTACAAAATGCGAAGCTTTTTTACCCCACTTTTTCTCCCATTTGCTAAGTAAAAAACACATGCATACGTATCGGCCTTGTGAGCGCGTGAAGGCGCTCTGTGCCTGTCTATCGCGTGCGCGTACGCACATGCACGAGATGCACCGTTTTATACGCGTGCATTAGCATTCTCTTACATTATAAAGTTCAGTACATCTTGTGCATGCACCTACTACGCTCTCCCTGTTGCGTATCGGCTGGGAACAGCTGGTTATGACGCGCCGTGTTTAAACAACACCCACGTGACAGGCTCTCGACCAATAGGGATAGTGAACTCGCTGAGGCATTTAAGTTTATCCTGTGCAGGAAAACAAAAGCTGGGTTTGTGCTGGACTTGTTTTGGTTATAGCGCAAGTCCAAGAATGTGTGCATGTTAGTGTTACATTGTACGTATGGGACATTCAATAACCATCTTACCGTATCTCACCAACATGTACATATCATGTGACTGCAGATGACTTCACCCATTTCAAGTGTGAACAGCTCAGAAATCTTTTCTGTTTAATTTTCAAATAGTCAAGTCTGATTTACCTCGAGTCTTTGCGCAAACAGCAGTCAGATTTTACCATTGGAAAGTGTGTACCATCATCCAGAGGAAATGTTTCCATTGTGAACAGAGTTTTATCCACTTCAAATGGGGTACACGTACTTTGATTTGGATCCAGAAAAGTGGATCTACACAAGTCCAAGAATTTGTGCATGTTGGGGTTCCGTATGGAACATGCAGTAACCCTCTTAAAACAAGTAAGATTTCAGTGTTATGTCATTCTGCTATTGAACAACTGCAGGGGGAATTCCCACAAGACGTTATGTTTTTCAGTCCTTGGGATGATTATGCAATAGCATGGTGCAATGCTATGGGGACAATTGGGATTAGCACAGGTTGTGTCAAAAATGCTCTCTCCTGCTAGGATGTCCTGTAGATGGTCATTAGAGCACAACTGACCTCATGTACATGTGTGACCTTTGCATACCAAGTTGGCTCAACTCAAAACCGTTGAGTTGTATTATAAAAACTAGAGGGTGCATGCACTTTACCGCGCGCACTGTGCGGCAAGTTTTGCACGCAGAATGTGTAATAACCAGATGTACTCATTCAAAATGGCTAGTCCTGCCCACTTTCAAAATGGTTGCTGTCAAGATGCGCACTGTCATCCTGGGGCCCTCTAATTTTTATAGCACTCCGTGACTCGAACCTATCTAAAAGATTAGTTTGACCACAAGGTGCAGGATTAACTCTTGGATGAATGGGGGCCTGTTTTGGATTGAGGGATTTTTGAAACTCGGCGCGATTGGATTAAGCCCCAACTTTGCCTTCGTGAGCTGATATATTTGTCACTACCGCAATGACATTAGGAGTAAATGACATGGCATCTTTAAACCATTTACAATTTGCATTGAATGATTTTGAATGGCGTCATAGCACACAAAGAATTCAAATTAATATGTTTCTATATTAAAGTCGGAACTCAGTGCACACAAATATTTGTGTTCAGAAATTGTGTGTAAAATTAACGATTTCTTATATTGATTTGTAAATTATTTAAATGATCTTTTTGTTTTAAAGGTAAGATACAGCATTGGTGGATCTGACAAAACGGTTGCAGGCAGCGATAATACTTTTAAGTGATTCAGTATTTACAAGAAATAACAAACCTGGGAAAGTTTTGAGCTCAATCCATCATCCGAGTCACGACTGAAGAAGCTTGGATGGGGGGAAATTCTCAGCAACTTGCATTCAATTAAAGAAGAGGTTTTTTTTTTTATATCATTGACCTTTTACTGGTTGCTATTTTTGTTTTTCTGAGAGCCTGTGTGAAAAGATTTAACGGGCTTATTTGGGTGGGATTTGAACCCACGACCTCCTGCTTACTGGTGCAGATGTCTTAAACGCTCAACCACCAAGCCCGTTGGGGTCGACTGGCCGATCAGAATCCAGTGTACATGTAGCAGTGGATTCCATGCAATCAATGCGAAGATGGATTTTTTTTTCTCTCACTGGCTCCCGGAAAGTACTGAGCATACATGTACAGTGCTTCTTACACTATGTTGGGAGAGGCGACAAATAATCACTGATTTACATCATCCAGGGTGCATTTTTAAAATATTAATTTTACCAGTAGCAGTGCGTTTCGTGGACATACAAAAAAATATATTCCGTCATTCAGGCAGCTGGCAATTTTGATTGTCACTTCCATTAATGCCCAGTAAACATTTTTTAAGTTGTCCGATGTCATCCACAGATTTCACAGCAGGGGAAACTAGCTTTGTGACAGTCGTCATTAGATTTATGTTAAATTCAAGGAGAGCAATGGGCAATTGTACACGGCGTGCTATACTCGGCGTTATTTCTCAAATACGCAGAGGATCATGGGAAGGCCATTATAGTTCAAATGCAGTTTTAGGAAGTTGGGGGTTTATCAATGAAATGACATTTATTTGCGTTGGAAGCATTTTATTTCCTGCAGGTAATGGTTAACTTGTGTGTGGTAGGCTGATGTATCAGCTCAGGAAAAACAATGTAAAGATGTCAAATAATGTGATATGGAACGTGTTAAAATGAGCGGTAATCTAAGTTACAGGCAGAAATCAAAAAAATTCACTGGGATGTTAGTTTGGGGATTGGAATTTTTGTTTACGTCCAAAAAGCCTTTGTCCGCATATCTGTGTTAAGCCCTGTCCGCACTGGACTTTTTTTGGTAAAACTTACTGAGACGATGGGTACTTTCCCATTTTAAGTCCAGTGCGGACAGCCTAGGACGTTTTCCTCTCAGTTACTTTTCCTGAGTCCAGCGGTTACTTCTACCGGGCAACTGCTGCCAAGGAAAACTGACCAGCTAACTTTTCCCGAGACGATAAGTCCAGTGCGGACAGTGCGAGTCGGTAAAAGCGGCTCAGAAAAGCGTACATCCGGCCCGAGCGCGAGGTCATGCTACACAGGGACACCACGCATGCGCTTTGCATTGTTTTACCGCAGTGCGGTGCACGTGGCAAGTTTCCAAATTCCAGTGCGTTGTTGTTCCTCTTTTGGTCACAATCATGGCAGATTTTATTATTGATACAGTCGGAAGTTTGATTGGTGCAAAAGACGTAGGCCTGCGTGTACACATCAGCCGGAAAAATGAAAAGGCATGCGTGATTTGGGTCAGTCGCGTCAATGTAGAAAGGTCACGCAAAGCGCCCTCATGAGTCGTTATATTGACAGCTCGGTTACTTCTACCACGGTCTTGGTAACATGTTCCCGTGTCGAAAGTCCAAGTGCGGACAGTAGTCACATTTGACCATTTTTCATTTTACTATCGTCTCGGTAAACCTTAAAAAAAAAAATTCCAGTGCGGACACGGCTTTAGACTAAGCATGCAGATTGCACGGTTCACAGACTACAAGCTTCATTGTCTCAGACCAAGGTGTAATAACTCTAACTGCTCAAAGGGTGATGGCTTGGGCTAGGAATAGGCTACATGTACAGCAACATACAGTACATCAAATCAATGCTTATTACCTATACTTTTGGGAAACACAAGTACCTGAATCTCAGTTTTCATCATTTTTAATTGCTTGTTTTTAATGTTATGATTTTCCAGTTTAAATATTACTCTAGTTAGTCAGTTATATTTCTGATACAGGTACACATGTACTTGATCATTATATCATTTTATGTTAGATGTTATTGGTCCTTTCAACCCTCCCTCTCTCGGTGCCAAATTGGAGCCAACTACCCTATCTATCAAAACCTACCGAGTGACAGGTTGAGACGCACAAGCTGTGGGAGAGGAGAGGATTTGGTTTTTTGATAGGTTGGGATAGTTATAATAGTAGGAGGGTTAAAGAAGGTTTTCGTGTTTGCTTTTAAATGTCCATTTTTATAAAACTGCTTGCGCAACTTTTTTAACCTTTCCTTTGTGATTTGACCGCAATTCAGCTTTTGGCTGCTATGGTTGAATGGTAATAAACCATCTCAGTCAAATTCAAAAATTTGGGCTATTTTCCCACACATTTTGTGGTGCCATGTCACATGTATGTACAGCACTGGGTAAAATTATGGGACCACGAACACTCCAACAGTGTCCAAACATTGTAGAAATTATCAAAACATTGAAAAATAATTGAGATTTTTTTTTTGCAGTTTGAAAGTGTTTTCACCCAGTCCTAAGGCATATCTGGAGCAAATTACCTGTCAATCATATGGATACCTACATGTTGATGGTCCAATCATTTTTTTCCAGAGCCTTACATTTGCATATTATTAGATAAACTGCATACAGATTTGCTTATTAAGACATTTTGTGAAGAGCATGTCCATTGAGTGGTACACTACGTGTGTACTTTCCCTTGTCATGCTTGTGAAATTGTTTCTGGAAAATCATTGCAAAATGACTGATACAAGCAGTGACTGTATTGGGCTGAACAGTGCATCAGCGACTGTACATGTCGCACTGTATGAGTGCGTACCTGTCGTTTTTCCAATTGGAATCACACATGGGATCTTTTCCCGTGAATAGCATCGCAACCCCCCCTCCCCCCCCCCCCCCCCTGTGATTACCTCAAGTGGCTGGCTAGTAATCACTTGCCATGTGATGATGTTGATTCAACTGCAGATTTGCTTTTTCCCCCACTGCATGCGAAAACAGCGAACCCGCAGTGGGCGGAGCCTGTCATTGTCAGAGCGCACGTGAGATTTTCCGATTTTTCCACCTGAAGGTGATTCATTATATACACAGGTAGACCTGTGTGTTAGAAAATAAGTAAGTTGGCAGCCATCTTGGATGTGGCCAATGTGATGTGAGGTAAATAAAAGTCTAGTCTACACACTAGGCAAATGTAATTGTTTATTTTTTTAAAGTGGGTTTCCTTTTAACTGGACTTGCGCATAACCCATTCTGGGCATTCCAAGGAAAGTGCACAACACTTTTGTTTTCGTTCAGACTAGCTTTTCACATGTGACCTATGTGTACGTCACATTTGACACTGGTACTGCAGCCAAATTCTTATTCTTTACATTGCAAATTATGCTAAGCATGGGGCCCAACAGACACAAGGCCTAACCAGTACAGTTTACTTAACTGCCGCCAGTTTTAACCCCTTGCCACCGGTTGACACAAATACGTGCAGATTGAAATTGCCACCTGGCCGGTTGACACAAATAGAGGCAAATTTTTGCATTTTCAATCCATTATTGGGGTATTGTGTATGTTATGCCTGGCTGCACAAGCCTCTTGTTTCCGTTTCGCTCGGCTGCATAACCCGGCCTTGTGCCCCGGCAAGGGATTAAGGAAAAGCTGTTTTTTTTCACAAAACAGCAAGCACGGTGACCACTCTGACGGGAAATGTTGAAATAAGTTGCAAATTTAGTAGCTATTTCAATTGACCTAATCCCACTGTACTTGTGCGCTGCAAGATAAAAATTGGTTTGCCGACTGAACGCAAATCATATTTTCTATAACGGCTCCAACCCTGGTCATGACCAGAGTTGAGGCCTGTGGTTGATGTCAGTGTTGCACATGTAGGTCTCGAGACCTTTTTTTTGTCGGTCTCGGTCTCGGTCTCGGTCTCATCCTAACAAAGTCTCGCTCTCGGGAGGGCTGGTCTCGGTCTCGGTCTCGGTCTCGGATGCCACGGTCTCGGGTTTTACCCTCGAGACCCGTCGAGACCACAGCAACAAAATGTGCGATGGGCCTCACAAATCACTTATCACTTTTTGTTGGCGTGACTGTTTATAGCTGGATGGGAACTTCCAATGAAATCAAATAATTGTTATTCGGTAAAAAAAATAGGGAAACTGGATTTTATAATCTCAGATTTCTCCCAGTCAGGGTTGTTTGAAATAAAACTGCAGGTGATGCCATCGAGTTATTTTTAAATAAGTTTTTCACTAACATTCTTAACCACTTGCGTACGGATGACGCCATATGGCTTAAAAAAAAGTGTCACCAGGCCGGAGGACGCCATTTGCCGCCGTTTGTGCAGTTTCAATCCATTGTTGGATATGCTTGACTGCACAAACACATTGTAGCGGTTCGCTTGGCTGCCAGAAGTGCCGCGACACCCCGACGTCTCTCGTAAAATACCGTGCTCAAGGGGTTAACCCTAACCCCTTGGGTAACTTTACTAGAAAGTATCCTGAATCCACCAAAATCTACCTATTTTGTCATGCACAAAAAGTTGGTTTTGGTGACTGCTCAATATGGAGGTATCCTGAATCCATCAAAATCCTGCAGTACCGCTAGGCTTACAATCCTCAATCCATCAAAATCCACCAGTTTTCAATATGGAGGTATCCTGAATCCGCCGAAATCGTCCAAAACAGGGTTTGGATTTTGATAGATTAAGGTAGGTTAGGGTTAAAGCAGTAATCCACGTTTTAATTAGATTTTTCTTCAGTGTTTTGAATACATGTACACAACTTCTTGGAAAAGCGAGAGTCATTTTCCATTTAGGACAATCAGCAATTCGAGTCGGTTTAATTTTTATGCAAATAATATTTGGAGAAATTAGTCTGTCACAGTGCCATAGCTCTCAAAGCCCCAACTACATGTATTGACCAGAGATGAAATAACTCAAATTTGGGGAATCCTTGAATTTTTGTGTGTACGTTGTGAGTCTTTATACATGTAGTTGAACACTTAATTTTATATAACTTGCATAATTAAAGATAGTGGCCCTTTGATAAAGCCGACTTCATATACATGGATATTTACATTTATGAGATGATCCCCAATGTTAACCTTTCGTACGAGTTAGCACAAATAATCATCCACGCGTTTTTAAACCTTTTGATCAAAAGTAGGGCACGACACCCCATCAGGGAAATCGGCTTTATTAACCACTTGCGTACGGATGACGCCATATGGCGTAAAAAAAAAGTGCCAACAGGCCGGATGACGCCATTGGCCGCCGTTTGTGCAGTTTCAATCCATTGTTGGATTATTGTTTATGTCATGCTTGACTGCACAAACACATTGTAGCGGTTCGATTTGGCTACCAGAACTGCTGCAACACCCCGACGTCTCCTGTAAAATACTGTGCCCAAGGGGTTAAACACCATAATTTTTTTTTTCATTTTTGGTCTCGGTTTCAGTCTCGGAAGTTGTGGTCTCGTTCTCGGCCTGCAAAAGTCTTGGTCTCGGTCTTGAAAGCCTTGATCCTCGGTCTTGGTATCGAAAGCCTTGGTCTCACTCTCGGTCTCGGTCTCGGCCTGCAAAAATCTCGGTCTCGGAAGTGTTGGTCTCGATCTTGAAAGCCTTGTTCTCGGTCTCGTTCTCGGTCTCGGCCTGCAAAAGTCTCGGTCTCGGAAGTGTTGGTCTCGGTCTTGAAAACCTTGGTCTCGGTCCCGGTCTCGAAAGCCTTGGTCTCGGTCTCGGACATGAAGGTCTCGACTACAACACTGGTTGATGTCACTCTGTAATTTGTGTAAACACATTACCCCACGTAACAATGCATTATACACTGATGTTGGCGAACAACATACATTTATAAGCAGGCATTGAACTTCATACCGTACTTTTTGGGGCAAGACCATTTGTTGGCCTCAGGGATATTGTAAAAACTTGGGACACTGGAGGCCATCTTTAGGCAGTTTAAAGGACATTAAGGCCATCAAGATCATGTTTATACCCGATACAAAAAAAAATTAATATTTGGAATCTTCAAATCAAAAAATGCAATTGGCCCTGTTTATATTTGTTCTTTTTTTTTCCTTATCCGCAGGTCAGAAATCAAAATTAGGCCTATTCCTAAAGCCAAGAAATCAAAAGGCCTATTTCTGTGTTGTTTTTTTCTCCAAAATTTGGCAAAGCCCATGAAAAGTTTGGTAAAATTACAAAAATATGTAACATTCCGCATTGTAAAACTTCCCGAGTATCTTAAACACTGAACATTTCCCACAAAATTACAAACATTCTTATTCATGAAAACGAAGAAACTTGGTGTCAGGAATAGACATCCTTTGCATTAGATATCATGCTACGTACATTGCTAGTGACGATTTCAATTAGTCAAAATAAACTCGTGTATGAATCCAGTATTTTGCATCTTGTGCCATTATGAATGTCATTATTACATGCAGTTTGCACAAATAGAGGAATTTTCCATCCAAAATGTACGGGAATTTGGTTCATTGACGACAAAATAATAAGTACAAGGGTGTATTCGAAACCCCGTTCTCAGGTAACCCACGAAGAGTGTTCTCTACTTGCCGATTACCAACACCAAAGTGCCGTGTAGAGTGCATCTGGGCGAAAATTCAAGATGGCAGACGCCCCTCTCTCGGTGCCAAAATGCAGCCAACTACCCTACCTATCAAAACCTATTGAGTGACAGGTTAAAACACACAAGCTGTTGGAGAGGAAGGGCTTATGTTTTTTTAATAGGTTATGATAGTTATAACAGTAGGAGGGTTAATACTCGGAATGAAAAGAAAGGAAAATTCACGATCTTACGAAAATAATTGAAATCTTGAAACAGCAATAAAAATTGGCAAAGACAATCCCACTCCTATGATCACACGCAATTTATTTTCTTATATAATTTGTACTGTTCCTAGACTGAATGAGGGCTAAGTTCCGGAAGAGCCTAAGTCCGCCATCTTGTTTCTTGAAGTTCTTCCCAATAAGTGGGGAGGGAAAATCCTGTTGGAGCACAGTTTACTAAACTGAAATGGACTACCCTCGGTAAAGATTACAATAAATAAATAAATAGAAAAAAAAGTTTGCGTGTTGGTTCTCATCATTCGAAACCCTAATCACGTGTTCATTCAACACTATACTAGAACGGGGTTTCTAATATGCCCCAAGTGTCTGGACAGTTCCTATGAGAACCACGAATCTGTCCAGCATCACAGTATGTCATTGCCACATTGACATGCTTTAGGGAAGCAATGATGCGGTTGTTGCCCTCCTGTTTCTGCCGATTTGTCGTGAATGTCAGCCCCACTACAGCACATCATTGTTCTGCATGTCAATTGTCAGTAGGTGGCGCCATTTACACGGAGTGCACATGCCATGACTTGCGGAGTGATGCCTGTTTATAGGTGGAGTACACAACAGGAAGGAATGTCTCCTAATGATGTACTTATGAATGTATACGTCTTGTAGCCAGTGATGGAAGCATGGTTTGGGCAGGTCTTTTGAAAATGATTTGAGACAGTGCTGTGTTTCTTAATTAAGAGGTGGTCGTGTTGTGCCAACTGATGAAAAGCAGACATCGTGATTCTTACAATATAGAATTTCAAGTTCCGGAATATGTGATGGTTTTTAGATCAACGAAATGACATTATTAGAGACATGATTTAATATAACAAAAGCGAATATTCATATTCCATGGTGTCGTTTTGCAGAGCAGTTTTTGTGCAAAAACAAAATTGTTGGTAAAAATGTTTACGATGATTTGTCATTGATTGGGATTTTTGATCAACATTTTGCCAGATCATGTAAAATGATCGAGTCAAACTGGGATGGAAATTGCACAAATAAATGGATTTTATTGGAATGCATGCATCATATGCATATTGTACTGTGTAAATGAACATACTTGTTTTGGGTTGTACACGTACATGTACAAACATTTTATTGTTGCTCTTTTAAGTGTTAACGTGCAAGCTTTTTTTAGTTTTTTGCTGGCAGGGATTGGATTTTTTTAAACTATAAAATAATGACCTTTTTGTCAGGATGGTGGGTTGCAGAAGGCAATGCACTACAAAGTGAAGGATTCAGTTGTCTACAAATGTCACGTGAACTATATTGAATCAAATCCAATATGGTGGACAAAATCCACAAAACTTTGTCCTCCGATTTTAAAACCCCCAAATGCTTCATTGTTGCCCCATATGCTTTACATGTAAGGTCAATATCAATATACACTTGTAACTTTAATTTTTGAAAATGTAAAAACATTTGGGAAGGGAGGTTTGTGGGGGGGGGGTGTGTTTTTTTCTTTCTGGTGTTGCATGGTCATAGAAATATGATTAATGGCACCATTAAAAGCCTGTGCATGTGCACTTTAAAGGAGTTACATGTAACAACTTCATTGAAAGTGAATGTGATAGGGTGAAGATTTGCGGTAGCACCTTGCGGAAACGACCTCTTTTGTGAGTTGGTTAATTTCTGAAAAGAACCGGGGAAACTCGACGTTTCGGACAGTACATGTATACTCTGCCCGCCGTCAGGAGACTGGGGGTTTTCCTGACGACTAGCAGAGTATACTGTCCAAGTTCCCCCCCCCCTAGTTCTTTTCAGAACTTCACAAACTCACAAAAGAGATCCTTTCCGCATGGTACTACAATGTACTGCAAACATTTATCTGATTGCTGCATTGTACCTCCATCATGCAAACCTTTAAATCTTATCTGAAAAAAATGTGTACACGTACATGTACCTTTTACATGTACATGAATAGGGTACCAGTGTTTTCTATTTCACCGAAAACTCAATATTTAACATTTTGTCCACCTGATTTCATCCCTCTCCTCCCGTTGCAGAGAGTAAGTCAGTGCGAGGTGCTGATAAGGAAGAGAGGCAAGAACACGGACCCCCAGACATTTTGCCGCCTGGGGCACCTGCAGCTGTTGCTTGGAGACTACAGCAAAGGTAAAAAGATCCCAATGACCCTAGACTCCATGCAATAGCAGAAGGGCTTTGGAGAAAGTCTGTATTCCCACTGACTTCCGGGGCAGGCTCAAATGAGCAGGCCATCTGCGGCATCTGTGGGTTACTGATGTTAGAGATTTTTGACTGCAGAAGATGAGATCCAATTGAATTCAGTCTCTACTCTCTTGCAGAAGGGCTCATGATGTGATTGTTCTCCTGCTGACTTTCAGGACATGCACAACCAGGGGTTTCAAACTTTTGAACTTTTGCGCCGGCTACTTTTTTTTCAATCATGAAAGAAAAAAAACCTCCCTGAGCTACCGCTTTGGGGGAATAGATCCTTGTTTTTAGTAGAAATTATATTTTGTTTGTTCACCCCAAAAAAGAAGTCTTGAACGGACCGCTCGCGTGCAGATCTATACATCCACGTTCATGCGATAATTATGCGATAATTATGCGTGTGAAGCTTAGTGAGGCATGAATCGTGCATGTCGTTTCAATGTCCAGCCGGGAGTATGCACATGCGGCAAATATGGACTATCGTATGGAAAAACCCTCCTGAACGTGCGTATTGCAAAATTGTGCAGAGCGAGTCCATTGTTTGGGGGACTTTAAATCATGTAACGCCGAAATGTATAGTCAGGTCCCACCATCGTCATTATGTGTGTTGTTAGTGCGGCAAGCTAGTAGCTAGACACGTATGCTGACATGCAATTTCAAAACGATTTTGGAACCGTACTCGACAAGATCATGGATAGAGGAAGGAACATGACAAGATTAACAGAATCGACCAAATCCGGTAAATAACCAACAAACAGTTGTTTTATTTCCCCATCAGTCAACAAGGATAGTCATTTATTTCAATCAAAACTTTCGACAAGACCAGCGGTTGAGTGTGCGATAAATGAAGGTGTGGATAATTCCACGTGTGGCCAACGTGTTACGGTAATGTGTCTTATTCCTCCATGATGCATGATGCACCGTGCATACTCGGCTAGTCGGCCGAGCATGATCCGGCACGTTGTACGGAATGTAGTACCGCGGCACAGTGACTCTGCGTGCAGTTTGATGGTGATCGCAAAAACGTCAGTATCATTTTTGGGGTGTTTAGTTGATTGTCAATCAAGAATCCTTGATATTGACATGTATATGTTTGTACCCCATGTACACAAGATGAAACTGTCATTTGTAGTGTCTGTATAAAGGATGATTTTAGAGTGTCAGATTTATTTGGTTGTGAATTAAAAAGAAAATCAACAGAAATGTCTTTAAGTACTGTACAGTAGGACCTTTGAAACCCTAGTCTCAGATGCCAGGAAATGCCCAGATTGGACCAGAGAGCATCTACAATCCGAAAACTTCAGGGGCCCTCGGCGGGCCCCGGACCCCACGCCATTTGGGGCTAGGACTCACTGCCGCCTACTTTCATCCATCGGCCTGCTACTCTAAAACATTTTGAAACCCCCGACAACTTTGATGACCACTTGTAGGGAGACTAATAAATTTTGTCAAATAAATTGTCTACATTTGTTTTTGATGTAGTTTTGTCGAGAAAGTCACACTTAAACAATTTGATTCAAGTTTGGGTTCTATCCGATTCTTGAAAACAAAGAAAAAATTGATTTATAGCAGCGATTTTGTTGTCCCTCAAATGTGTACATTAATGCAGTGAACTTATTATTTTTCCAACAAATTGGAGTGCAGATTATGACTAAAATGATTAAAACTCCCATTTTCTCAAAATCTTTGTCTTTATTCATGCCTCATTTCAATGAATAAAAGGCAGACGGCGATAAAGATTTCAAAAATTCTGAAATTTGAATGTAAATACGAGCTGTAAGAATGTGCAAAAAATTATAAATCAAAATTTTAATCACAATTTCTTAACAAAATGAAAACTTTAACCACTAATCTGAGCTCAACAGTCACCAATTGACCAGTGAAATAATAAACAACATGGATTACACAACGATAAAACAGACAAAAACGAACAGACGCACCACACGATTTGTGAGGTGTGAACGGTACTTACGGTACATTTGCAATTCTATTCGGTCCCTCTGGACTGGTTTCCTTTATTTCCAACACGTGAGTAGAGCGAATGTAAACGGCAACCAGGGTTCGAAATTCGTAATCTGGGGGCCAAGGCCATTTTGGCCTTCGTGACGTCAACATTTCCTGGGGCACAAAGGCCACTAATGAAGGCACCAAGGCCAATGACAAAAATTGATAAGGGCACGAAGGCCAGATGAAGGTCTTGCTTGCATACTGGTGTATTTGTACAATTAGTCTCTCACGGCAGTGAGCGAAACTTTTACTAAGTTTTAGACATGTGGAAGGTGCCAAGAAACAATGAAAACTGAGCTTACGGCTTGCGTATTTGTTTTCTTAACCACTTAGAAATTAAATACGTTGCTTTAACCCCTTGCCACCGGGTGGCGCTTGGGCACCAGGCCGGGTTATGCAGCCAAGCAGAACGGAAACAAGAGGCTTGTGCAGCCAAGCATAACGTACACAATACCCCAATAATGGATTGAAAATGCAAAAATTTGCCTGTATTTGTGTCAACCGGCCAGGTGGCAATTTCAATCTGCACGTATTTGTGTCAACCGGTGGCAAGGGGTTAATATCTTGCACACCCATCGATCAATATTAATAAAAAATGATTCATATTAATAATAACATTGAGTTTGTCGCGGTTTTTCTTTTGCTAGTCAATTTTATCACATTGCTAATCAAATGACAATATGATTAACATAATTTGCTAATCATTTTTTTTCTTATTTCCATTACTGCCTGAACTTGTAAGTTGTATAGTCATGGAGGAAACACGGCCTGTGCCGGGCATGCCGCGCAACGGCATGAGTGGTTTTACCGTGCGTTGCCGCCATCTTCACCGGCCACGTTGCGTTCACGCCCCGCACGGGCCATTCAGGAAATCACGGTGTGCTATATCGCTGGCGGAAAAAGCGTCAACATTGTCGATCTCCTTTTCCAAGTCACCCAGTAAAAATGAGTTTGGTTCCGTGGGGCAGAAATGAGTTTTATCATGATTCATGTCATTCTTGCACTTAATAGTCGAGTTCAATTTGTCTGGAACGTTTTAATTAATTAAGCGATGCGAGGCATAATTGTCAAATAAATCACAGAAAATGCTTCGGTTTCCCCGTGTCCGAGTCATCGCAGCACACATGCACTATGCACGATCGTTTGCACGAGGGGAGTTCGTTGTGTTAAGTTGAACAGGCAACGCTACTCCCTCTGGACCATCGCTAAACCGCACACATGGCTTAGCCGGCTTTGGGGGGTTCGGGTTACTGTAGTAAGAGCTACCTGGCTAAAGCTAGCTGCGGATTCGGCCGCGGATTCGGCCGTGGATTCAGAGCTTGTTCTTAGGCTGTGACTGGTTCCCCGCCCCAGTGAGAAAGAAGAAAAATAATGCACGGACGGGAACCAGTCTGCTTGGGGAATCAAGGTTTTGGGGCGCACGGGCCGTGCGGGCTCTAGCGCGATCGCTCATCACGCGCACGGCAATTACCAGCGCGATTGAAAAGCGCTGTTTTGTAGGATCCGGCAACGGTTTGGTACTGAAAAATTGAGCAATTTCAGGGCTTGGTTTGGCAAGAAGGGCACAACGGCCAAAGTATTATTGGGGCACAGCACAACTAGCCGTGAATAGTGCATTTTTACAAGGGGCATCACGGCAACTAAAAGGGCATCGACGGCACTGGCCGCCGTGGCCGTCGTGAATTTCGAACCTTGTGTGACTGATTATATTCTTCAAATGTTACTGTATAAGCCGCCTGGAGTATAAGCCGCAGGGAAATTTTTCAACGTGAGAATCAACGTATAAGCCACGGCCTATATTCCGAAAATTACGGTAATGTCCCTACCACTTGTCAGAAAATTATATCGAGGGTCTGACTGGTTTGCGCTGTAATATACCTCCATGCTCACTTGGCGGACGGTTGAAATGGTTGTATTACCACTTACTGTCTTCAGTTAAGAACACATGTTGAAAAGCATTTTGCTGTTTGACACTATTACGTGTAGCAATGGTTAAAAAGATTTTGCAGACTACCTACATGTATGCATACCAAGAGAAGAAACTGATGTTTCTGCATTTACCATCCCAGTTCTCTTAAACCCCTACCAGTACCGACCCTTCCTTTGCTCAGTTTAGGAACAAAAACTGTGAACAGCGCCCTCAGTGTTTTAAACCAAGAGATGTGGCCCCCCATCAGTCTATTAAAGGCCCTAGTTTTTTTACCCTTCAAACCCCCTTTGAAATTTGTAGTATGTAGAATTTACATATTAAAACCCTAACCCTCCAGGGTATTTTGGCTAGAAACCCTGCCAGACGCATCAGATTGCATACTTTGTCACATTGACTTGTGTGTAGAGTGCAGCAAGGTCAAGCTGTCACCACAGATGGCAGGGTTATGGTTTAATGTAATAGGGTTGAGTAGTGCGATTTCTAGCTGCTAACCACGGTGGTGAGTGAGCTTAGCAAATTTTTGAGCGACCCGATACATTGTATCTGAATTTGAACACTTTTCATACAATGTTCGTCCCCATGCAGTTTTTTCTTCATCAAAACAAATTTGAAAAAATTGAAATTGAATTAAGAAAAATCCTCCTTTCTTTTTTAAAAATCTTGGTTGGCCTTGATTTAGTATCTGGATATTAGACCCGGAGCTCCAAAGCACAGCAATTTGCTTAGCACAGAAAAGTTTTGCCAAGCAGAAACAGGTCACCAGCTAAAATGTCAAGCGATGTACATTAGTTGTGGCTGGTTCACCACCTGATGTACAAAGCGATATTTTCTATTAATTAAAAACCATGCATTTGCGCCGAGACGCATACGCTCACTCTATCTGGGCCATCCACAGCTTTCCCCAAGACCTGTCCGCGCCGTGCAATTCATCATCTGCAGCTGTTGCCCCGTTTTCTCCCCACATTTTCATACCCCTCTTTTGATTAGCCTAATATCGGACAAAATATCCCCTCAATCTATTTGTGATGGCAGCACCCCATAGTGGGGCCCAGCGGGGAGTGTAGTGCCCTGATTTTTATTGCTGCATTTGGAAAGGGTCTGCTCTCCAATTTCTCAAGACAATCAACTTTGCCCTTTCACCCAGCCACAACTGATAGAAATAGTTTGTTGGAAATCAGAATTATACAACCAACAGAGAAGGAGCAACTCACATTTTAGATTTCTCAGTGGACAATCAAAACACACACATGTACATGTTGTACATTGCACTTGCAGAAATATTCTTATAATTAACCCCAAACAATTGTCTTTATTTTTATTATTATTTTTTTAAAGAAATGCAAGTTCCATAACCCTCTTATAGTATACAAATAATTAATGTTTAATGAGTGCGATGGTAAGAATAATTTCATGAGGTGACAGATTGAATGTTCCATTCCACGAGGCGAAGCCGAGTGGAATGGGACATTCTATCTGTCACCGAATTATTCTTACCATTGCACGAATGTGAAACATTTATTTATTGTTTTATACAATGCCTGAATAAATCCGACAGATTGCATGCATGGTGTACAACGTGCCGTTTACCCACTCAGTCCCGCATAAAACCGTGACAAAAAGTGGTCCAGTTCCGAATCAGTTAAAGCATTAATTGTTGTTCCTGCGTGTCTTGCAAATTCCTCTAATCGTTTGACTGCATATTTAATTTGTCTCTTTGTGTTAGCAGCATCAGCATCGCCTGCGAGTTCCAATATTTCGTCTTCTGTTAGGAAAACAAACCGCGGTTCGGAAACACCATCCGCCATTTTGTGTGAATGACAGCCTAGACTGGTTCCCGGTCCCCATATGTATATAATATACATTTGAAGTCCGAAGGACAATGGAGGGACCGGGAACCAGTCCAATGACAGCCGTGTTGTGGCGGCGGGGAAGTTCTATCAAACGCGTTTAATAAAACCAGGTGATAGAACTTTTTTTGGCGGTGCGGGTTCGCGTCGTGCGATGGGACAAATAATTCAATGCACGTGATCGACGATCCACCAATCGGATGGCTGGGATTTATTCAGGTGTTGTATAATTATAACTACTTGTATCACAGCCTATCAAAAAATCTACCCACCAACTCTCACAGCTTGTGTGTGTTTCAACCTGTCACTTGATAGGTTTTGATATATAGGGTAGTTGCCTCCATGTTGGCCCTGAGAGAGGAAGGGTTAATACCTTGAATTTTGTATTTTCTAAAGAATTTAAGTCATTCTTAGACCTCATCAAATGTGTCAGCCCTTGCTGCACACAAATGCACGTGCAAACTGGAAAGATTGATGTTGATTTGTGAATCGAATAGGAACAACGGTTGTCTGTTTTTACGCCAACTTTTTAGGGCTGCGCATTGCTCAACGTCATTGTGTTGAAATCACTGTGTGGGTGCTTCACGTTCTGTTAGTTTCATACTACGTGAGCCAACTGAATGGTGCATTGTGCTGGTAAATGAGACTTCAGATACACAAATTAAGTTTCATTGCTACCGTTTAATTGAGTCATGGGCCCATATGGGCACATAAAGAAAAATATATAAACAGTTGCCCACAAGAAAAATGTCAATCCATTCTGTCCAGCTGTTATGAATGGATGCTGGTGTGCCAATGTGGGCTTGTGCAGCCAAGCGTAATGCACACAGTTGGCAAACCATGGATTGAGTATGCACAGGAATGCGCATATGGACGACAACCGGCCAGGTGGTCTTTTTCAAACCATGGCTATGGCCGTCGTCCGTATTCAATGGGTTAAGATTCCGGAGAAAAAAAAAGTCTCCTCAGAAATGTTTCCAGTCAGTTCTCACTGAAAACCCAATCAGCATGGTGACCTACAAATTATACAGGATTCAGACCAGCAACCTCCGAGTAGAAAATGTTGATGTATATTTACTATTGATGAGATCCGCCTGTGGTGCTAACATTATTTTCCTTTGTCTCTTCCAGCCCTGTCTGCATATCAGAAGTTCTTCTCCCTTCAAGAAGACTACTGGAAGGTTGGTTGAATGCTGTCTTGACTGTGCCCCACTTAATACAAATCCAAGGGGGCAACTTTCCCACCTTAATCTGTGTGTTGTTACCATAGAGCTATATTAAATTACCAGAGCGCTGACTCGATGTACAAAGTGATGCCTGCTGGGCGCATCCATGTTTGTGTACAAACCTATGGAAAACTCGAAATCTTGTACGGCTTTTGTACGGCTATTTGCATATCTGCGTATGTATTCTGTAAAGTTGCGTTATCGAAGCCGATACGCCGAAACCCGAAACGCACAAACAGTAAATGAGCGTTTCATTTTGCTCAGTGCAAACAACGCAAACGCGTGTGCGTACCGCGCTGCAGATGATTTTTGCCGTGACGTTAAATAACCGTTACGACGCGCTTAAGTTGTTTGCGTATGTTGTACTTCTGCGTTGCATTTAGAGTACACTTTTAAACTTCACTCCATCTAATTTCGTTATGTTCTGCACACACGCACATACATTCACAATGTCTGCGCGCAGGACGGATTTAAAGTATCTCCGCGCCTAAGATAGGGAGTTAGCGCTCTAGTAATTTAATATAGCTCTATGGTTGTTACCCATAAACCTGACTAATGTAGTGTGCTGGGTTAGAGGTGTGCATTTACGAGTGGTAGGGGAATCAGGTACCCGATTGGGAAAAAAATAAAAGCATGGGTACAAGGGTACCTATTATAGAAAGCCAATCCGAAAAACTGAATCTTTGAAATTGCTGTTCATATTGTTCATATTGTTCATAATGTCTGCACGTTACTATCAGTGCAGCAAGATGCAAGTGTGTACAGTGAGCTCTCTAGCTTTTAAACCATGTACCCTGGTTTTCATTTTGAAAACTCCGCACAAAATGACATTCAAAAACTTTCTTTTTCATTGTCTGAAAAAGTACTAAGTAATATGGTAATTCGGGTACTCGATTCTATAATCTGGAACCGGTTCCGGATATTAAGCGGTCGGGTACCTGGGTACCTGGGTACCCGGGCAGCCCTACTTGACTCTGCCCCATAAAAGAAAGGTGACTTGTGATTGACTTGTGATTGACTTGTGATTGACTTGTGATTGACTTGTGATTGACTTGTGATTGACTTGTGATTGACTTGTGATTGACTTGTGATTGACTTGTGATTGACTTGTGATTGACTTGTGATTGACTTGTGATTGACTTGTGATTGACTTGTGATTGACTTGTGATTGACTTGTGATTGACTTGATTACAACTCTGCTTTTTGGAAATTTTTACATACCTGTACAAGCATGTGCTGGGTGTCTTTTCAATGTTGGACCTACATGTACATGTAGTATGTGTGTGCAGCAGGCAATATATTTAACACAACTTGAGTCATTATTATGTAGTATATAGTGAATAATATATCAATTCAATACTACATATAGAAATATATAACACTTTCTTTCGATTTTTGTCTCGGCACAGGATGCAACGTTCTTGTACGGCCTGGGCATGGTGTATTTTCATTTTGATGCGCACCAGTGGTAAGTCCCTTCCAAACGTTTTCTGATGATGCGCGAAGACATGCCTGTATCTGTGATGTGCCTGCAACAAGAAAGAATGAGAAATTGAAAAATGAAAGGAAATCTGAATGTGGAATGAAAGAACAGGCAAACGGAAAAAGGACCGTTAGTCGGCTCAGTGTAGAAATGAGTCGTACAACACTTTTAAGAAGGTCAACATTTTATTTCATATATTTTAAAATGAACCACAAACCACAAAATAGCTATAACCCAAATTTATATGACTCAATTTAATTCTCAAAGTAAACAAAGAAACTGTGGGATTCGAACCTTCGACCTCCGGGTTACCGTACCGGCGCTCTACCAACTGAGCTATCTTGCCCTATGTTGGCGGTTTCCCAAATTGTCAGCATCTGTGTGTGGATTGTTTGACGAATCAATTTAATTCTGACAGTTTCAGGTTTTCAAATGAAATGTTCTCGAAATAATGAAAAAAAAGTAGATTTTTGCTTATTGTATTCATTTTGCAAATTAGTTTCTGTTTAGACACTTCATAAAATTGAGCCCTGATCTTTCAATACTGTTTTTGTTTTACCGTAGAGTCTCCTGAATAATTGTTCAAATTTCTTGTGAGACCCGACCCTCTGTGAAATACAGTATCTGTCCCTCTGCACTGCTATCTCTCTTATTTCTAAACCTTTTTGCTCATTGGAAGTTTATCTACAGCCGGTTTCATGCTTCATGCAAATGCAAAATGAATTTGACGTCACGAAACATCCGTAGCGAAGGTTCGCACCACTTGAAATAAATTCAACGTTTGCAAATTGGCAGTGCAAACATTAAAGGGCGTTAACGTCATCAATTCGCATTTGCATTCATGTGAAGTGTAAAGTGTGTTTTTTCCCCCTTCAGTTAGGAAAAATAAAGCTTATGACCATCCTGAAATCTTCCCTCTTTAACTTGGAGACATTTTTCAGGATTCTGTTTTGTCTTCGCCTGTTTGCAGATGTGTGTTGAAAGAATAGCGTTATATAGCAATTCTTTTTGGGTACAGTGCATGGGTGCTCTTGTAAACTCCATTTGAAGGGATTGGAATTTGTGAGAAGTGATTGGATGTACATGTACATGTAGATCAGTGAAAGGGTGCACGTTGATGTATTTTCACAAGTCTATTTTATGAAGAATTTACTTCCAAAATGCTATCCATTTGATTGAATATTGAGAGACTAGCGCCAATAAAATTCATTGATTGCAGCGAGAATGCGTGATGTCACACAACCCGAGTGCAGCCACATTGAAAAATAAAAACACGTGGATTGGTTGGCTGGATATATCACAAATTGTCATGGAAGTGGACTGGTGTTGACTGAATTAAAAACATTTTTTGTTTCTAATTTGCAGGGGAATTTCACTTTCAAGTTTAATCAGTTACTCAGGAAAAAAATAGAACAGAACTAGCTTGTATCCATAACACAAGACCTCATTCATTAATTAACCCTCCAACTGTTATAACTATCATAACCTATCAAAAAACCTAAGCCCTTCCTCTCCAACAGCTTGTGTGTTTCAACCTGAAACTCGTTTTTATAGGTAGGGTAGTTGGCTCCATTTTGGCACCGAGAGAGGGAGGGTTAAAGAATAAGAGACATCTATGATTTGGGACAGCCATTTTGAAAATTATGACTACTCCGAAGCTGATAAGGGCCTTTCTGCAGGGTCTGTTTCATTCAAAATGGTCACAAGTTGGAAGCCAAAAATACAGTAATTCCCTTAGGATAACCATTTTTTCATCACAATCCCGGAATTTCATGGCCCATAAAACTCCTATTACAAATAATTAGTAGCCATTCAAAATGCAGTCCGGTCCAGGTTTGTTGTACCTCCATGTAATTACAACATTGCACCTGAAGGTGAAAGTGCTGTAGTCACGCCAGCACAATGCTGCCCTCTGTTGTCGTGACAGAGAGAGTCCTTGGAACTACATGTATTATATCCCCTTCCGTTCACCGCATACATTTCACAGATGTTCTTTCTTCTCGCAACAATGAGGCAGCCAGGCAACAGGAAATGGCTTGATGCTGCTTTTATTTTTGGCCAATTTCTCTTAATGAGGATATGAGTCATCATTTTAGGGTTATTTTGGGGTCCGTTCCAAAAAAAGGTTGATGTTTCTTTCACTTTTGTGGACAATTTGAGCAGTTAATATCGAAAACTAAACACAAAATGATCCTTTAACCCTAACGTCACCGAATACTACTAAATACTACTTGAGTCAACTGTACATTGTAGTATGCAGTACTTTTAATACACAGGCCTATGAGAATTGAGTAGTATTTTGTAGTACATTGTACTGTACCCCAAGTGAATGCCTAGGGACGTTAGGGTTAATATAAAACAAAAATACATTTGTGTGTTCTTTAAAACTTGATGTGCATCACTTGTACATTTTGTATTGTAAATCAAATTTTTTTTAAAGGCTTAAATGGATCAATTTTTCAGTTATACTTAAGATGGAAACAAAGCTGCATAGTTGTGAATGAATAATGTGTTTTTTTTTCTAGTAATCTACCAAAAAAATGGCAATTTTCTGTTTACTATGCCGAGGTAAAACTTTTTCTCAGTTTTAGCAATGATTGAAGACAATCAACATTTGTGGTTTATTTTCTTTGGTTTTCAAAATGAGTAAAACCTAATATTAAAATAAATACCTTTAAAAACTCACTTTCCTTTTGTGACTTGTCAAATACAATGCAAATGAATTTCTCAACTTTAAGCCGGAAATTCTTGTTTTTGTTTTTGTAACAGTAGCAAATTATCAAAGATAACCTAACAAGCTCATTACGGCCTCATCTCTCACTATTAACTTGGTCTTCTGTATTCTAAAATAAATGTACAGGAACATTGTACAGATTACCTTCGTACACCTGTGCACACATTTACATTACCCTAAATGATATCATAATTAATTGACCTGTTTGTCATGATTCTTGCCGACATCAACAGTATACATGTAGGCCCTACGTGTACATGTGTACGTAGTACCAGCGCACATTTGGCAATCAGCAAATGGTTTTGTAATTTGAATGGCGGCTGAGTATGTACATGTATCAGAGGTTTGAAAGTAGAAAAATGAATTGCTTGTCTCACTGATTGCAAATACAGTACACATGTACATGTAACTATTCACTGGACACAAAAGCTCTCCCAAAGATGAACTTGTAGAGAGATTCCGCTAAGTGGTTGACGCTTACAAAAATGGTACGCTTTAATTCTTTTGGCTTCAGCACTAGATGCTGGTGAGACATGGCTAGGTACATGTATGAGAGTGCACAGTCCGGAAATCGCGTTAGAGATACACAGCTGCCATTGTGGCTGTGCCACAAAGTTGCATAAACTAGCTTTGTCAGCTTTAACCAGTTCGCGCCAGGATTATTTTTTGCCGGAAATTTATATTTTCCAAAAGGGCAAAATATAGCAGCCAACTTCTGATATACAGCAACACGCCACAAATACTGATTAGCAAGAGTCATTTCAACAGTGTTTTTACAATATTTCTTGCCGAAACCTCATATATTTCAATACTCTGGGTGCGCCCACCGGAGCGTAAATTGTAGAACAACATGCCGTGCGCAGTGGCCAAGTTGAAGTTAAACACACGGTCCGCCTCCACAGACTTCTCGGACTTTGTGTGCGTGTACAAAACAAATGAGGGATTAGCGTGTTGAGACGTCACCCGGAGGCGAGTCGAGGCAAGCTTGACGTTTTAACCCTGTCAGCCGTGCTCCGTGTATAATAACAGCCAGATCGTGTTAACACGTCCTCCGACGCGAACTGGTTAAAGGTTTACGAAAATCAAGCAAGGGGAAACACCATAAACAGTTCAGAAACGATAATGAATACGTAACAAAGATTTTGATGTAATTTGTTTATTAGGACTAGGGGCAGAAAAAAAAATCAAGGGGTGTTCCCCCTTCCAAAAATCCCCCTGAAATTTTGAAGACATTTAAGGTATCGTTTGCCCTATTAAACACTGAACCATTGCAAAGTTAATGATTTGATTCAAATCCTGTCCATTGCTGCTATTTAACATGCAAAGTTCTCCAAATTCTGTGTCAGAGTTTTCCTTGGAACATGTTTGTCTGTACTGCAGCCGATAGAACATGTACATAAACGAACATCCCCCACAAAAATAGTAAACAAAGACGGTTATATCCCAAGTCTGTAATTTGCACATAGCTGGGCAATGTCAAGCATAGATTTTTTTTTGGGGGGGGGGGGGGGGGGGGCGCTGATGTAGACTTGTCTCGGGTTGGCCGAGCATTAAGTAGTAAAGCTCCCTTTGCAGCCTGCACTGTAATAATCATCAGCAGCCCCCCCCCCCCTATAGCCTGGAGCAGATGGCCTTGCATATTTATAATCTTTCTGCATGTTCCAGGGCTCTTTAAGTTCATGCATATATTAATGGGGAAGGGGCAGATACCTGTGTACAGCATCTGGCCAGATGTCTTTGCCATTGTGTGTTCGTTATGCGGACACATTGCGCATACCGAAGTGATGAGCATTGCCGGCAAAAATCTTGGGTCTGGCAAATTTTGTATGAATAATTTTGTGTGGCATGTTGCGCCCCCGACCCAGCTGCCCCAACTCCCAATTCCCTAAACCCTGAAAAAGATGGAATATTTCTTGTTTTGAGCGGTGGGAGTTGCTAACATTTTGTCAGCGTGCATACACATACAAGTACATGTACATTGGATTGCGGTACGACTGCGTAAAGGTACATGTAGCACATGGAGTCTGTAGCCAACCAGAAACTACGGCATACGTGTTCATCTTGGAACAAGTTCAGTCAAGGAATATTTGTCATTGGTTTGTGGCGTACCATTTACACCTGCACAGTGACATCCAAGTGCAAATGCTGGCTCGTCGAACTGTGGTTTCACTGGTCCCCGTCCTACTTGCCATGGTGCCAGTTAATAAGAAATGTTGCTGTTGATAACCAATGTGACCATGCCCATGCTGGTTCCTGATGGTTGACAAGCCAGTAGTTAATTGTAGTTTTTTATAGCCCTTGATTAAACCTGCTCATGGTTTGAGAGTGGACAGTCGATATTAGTTGTTCTCTGTTTGGGACGTTGACAAACTCCTTTGGATGTTTGCCATGTTTGGATCAACATTTTGGAATTCAAGCCCCAGTGTCGTCTTTCTCTACTTACCCCTTGTTGAGATTGTGTTGGTTGGAGCGCCCTCTTGAGTTTTCTCACGCACAGCTATTCTAACTTTGTGATGCACACTGCACAGTCTGTCATATTTAGTCGGACTTTTCGGACCCCCAGTGTCTTACATGCAGCTCTCGGTCTGTCTCTGAATGAGATTGTGTTGAGTGCCCTCTGTAGTTTACTGACACACAGCTATTCTAATAATGTGGCCATGAAGACATGACGTGCATGCACATGCTCAGCGGGACCCCAATGGGCATGCACCGACTTGTCCACAAAGTGCCCTTCTGTCCCGATGAGCGAGCGAGCCGCGCATAAAAATATCAAGCCGTGCTCCACTTTTTCTTGAAGGGTTCATGTAGAGTTCGTGCATACATGCAGGACATTTTCTAAAGGCACTGTCGGAATTTGTTTTGATGGGTGATTTTTTTTTTATTTGTGTAATACATGTATGGCCAACATCTAAAATCAGATTATTGCCAAGGATTTTCAAGGCCTCGATTTCCATATTTGACACTAACGATGGCTGTATACACCCATGTTAGTCAGCTAGATACAGATAAAGGAGATAGCACTTTTATAGAGAGTAATTAAAATAATGGCATAAGGCCAAACAAAAAATAGTTCTACTTCTTGTTACCCTACCTACCCTATTTCAATGGCCCCGACCCAAATTTTTTTCTTGGAAAAAGTAACAAAACCCCCCCCCAAAAAAAAAAAAAAACATAAATGCTGTAAATACTACCTTCAAACCTTGACTACACGTAGACACCTACATATGATCAGCACCAAAAAAAATGCCCCAAAAAATATAAAATTCCCTACCTACATACCTGTACGTTGTACGTGTACCCTATTTTCGAATGCCATGTAATCGGAAGTAGAACTATTTTTTTTGGGCGTAAGCTTCATACATGTAGCTGCAGCTGCTGAATCAGATGCAAGTTGGCGACAGAACAAGTACATGTACATTTAATGTGTAAACAGTTTAGGTATGTCGTTTCTTTATTCTCATTAAAAACAATTGTACAATAATAAGCATTGCGTTGTACAGACACAAAACTACACATTACAAAAAAAATATGATTATACAATGTTTTTTTTAAGGGGAGACGTCGGGTGTCGCGGCGGTTCTGGCAGCCAAGCGAACCGCTAGTGTGTTTGTGCAGTCAAGCGTAACATAAACAATAATCCAACAATGGATTGAAACTGCACAAACGGCGGCAAATGGCATCATCCGGCCTGGTGGCACTTTTTTTTTTTATGCCGTCTTCCGTATGCAAAGGGTTAACAACAAATTATAAACCAGACAGGGGAGGTGAGTTGATCTCATCGAGGGTTGGAATTACCCCACTTGGGTCCTAAAATTGGGATAATTACACTGGCTTCAGTTAAAATTTCTCCTCTATTTAGATGTAGATATGAGCCAAGTGAAACCGTAACGGTGGTAGGGTTGGCACCCAAAATGTGGCCCACCCTACAGCCTGAAGCCTTTTACCTAGAGTTGCGTTTAGCCTTGAATTGGTCAGACTTCGATAAGGTAAAAAACATACAATCTACATGTAATTGGTACACAAAAAGTCTAAACCCATGTAGGCCAATCCCATATATTGTGGTCCTATGATATTCATAATTGATCATCTCACTTGTCTATATTTTGCAGTTGAAACACAAACCAGGAGATAGTCATGATTTATGTATTTTCGACTGTTTATTGTTTTTTTACATTTAAAAAAAGAAAGTTTATCTCGAGTCTCAGTTTCAGTGAGAAGTTTCAGTGAGAAGTTTCAGTACGAATATAAACTATAACAATTTTAAAAACGATATGACGTATGACGAAGTGTGTATGAAAGCTTCATGTACATCTAGAACTATTCTTAGTCGCAAGATATTGAATATTTACAGTGTAATGAGGAAACATCCAATAATGTAGTCCCTTATGACTTGATATCATTCAGTTTTGAGTTGCGCATCAAGATTTCCCCCTCCCCTCCCACCACCAAAAGAAAATAAAGAAATTAGAAATGAAACCATTGTTCTCGCTCTGCCAGTGCCTCTATCACTGTCATGTATTGTATGTACGAGGGAGGGGGGTGAGTTCGTCTTACCAGTGGTGAAAGTTACCATGTAATTTCTTCAGAATCTGTCGTAGATTTTTCCTCTTTAAATGTGGGCCCAGGAAAATCGTAAGGGTGGTAGGGTTGGCAACCTTAAAATGTGGCCAACCCCACCACCTCTATAGCCTTTTACCTACAAGTACAATGGCTTTCAGCCTTGTATTGGGCGACTTTAAGAAAAAAGAATCTTTCGCTTGTTTTGGCAGGTGATTTTTTGACGCCTCAGAAAACAGTGCCCATTTCATCAGTTGGGTAGCAGAGCAGACTGTCTGGGCCCTCTCTTACACACGACTGCCCATTGACAAGTGGTCCCACTTTCACGTGGAGGCCTCGGTGTCTGGCCACATTGTGCATACATGTTCGGCAGTCACTATGTTGCAGTCTTTGCCCTTTGTTTGCCGAGCAGTCGTTCATTTAACTGCTCGTGCACACGTAGGCATTCGTGTACACTTGACTTGCTTGGCGAATCTTTTTCAGATTGATTTGTTTTGCTTTTAAAGATTGCTGTGGTCCATTCTTTGGGGTATCATCCCGAAAGATAAATTTTGAAAATAAATTGCTAATTTGTTAGCATCGGATAAGTTGTGAGCGTTTCAATAAGATTTTCCATGCACAAAAAAATTGACCAATGATAAGTAACCGATTTACATGTAATAGGTTTCACTAAGCCAGTTCGGTATCTCAAAGGTCAGGGGTTTTTCGGGATAATATTGCTGACGTACTGTCACGCCATGTTACGCGAACGCCCATTCTGATTGAATTTAACATGTGCGCGTTGTGCGACCACCTTTTGCGTTCACACACACACACACACACACACGTGCGTGCGTTAGGTCACGCGGGTCATTCGGGATAAAATGTCATTGTGCACACGCGCAGTTGAAATACCGAACTGGCTTATGCCATTATTTGCACGTAGCACATAATAAAATGACGCATTGTAGGAAGACGAAAGACACGTAGAGTAGACAGTGTAGCGTTTTGTACTTTCAAAAACCAGTTTTCCTCCATTATTCATTTGTAGGGGGAAATCCATTGAATTAAATTTTCAGTCAGAGCATATGTACAACTTTAAACACTGCCAACCATAAAGGTTAAAAATAACGACTTCAAAAATGCAAAAAGCATCGTCTTAACCCTAGTATATTTTATACCCATTCTTGCAAATTCCAACACCATATGGTAAACTGTACAACACAAATTGTTGGACTCTGATTCTGGTGGTATGCCAAAATTCGTTTGGTGGTCCAGTACCCATCCTAACAGATTCCAACCAAACATGCTGTTGGGTTTTGACGGGTTTAGTACTCTTAGGGTTAAGTCACTAATCGTCCTGATATTCCTGTTCATTCTGAATAGATAATCACCTCTAAGAGAATCACCATGTTCCTTTATACAGAATTCGAGTTTAGATCCATCCTTTACCAGAAGGAAATTTTTTTTTTAAATCCAGCCCTGCAAGTACGGTACATTTTTGCAGATCATTTCAGTCAAAAACTGAATGTCAAATGTGATAACCTCCATCTTTCGTTTAGTCTGAACTCCTAATTTCTGTATCGGATTCAATTCTGTAATTTGACAGCTTTTGGTGCAGCATGCCCCCCCCCCCCATCCCAGGACACTGTTTTTAGCCTTCCGTATTGAAGGAAATATCCCGATGAATTTCTCCTCTAAACGGCACCTACGCCCAAACTCCTAGACCCGTGCCTTCCTCTCCACCTCTTGTGAGAATACACTGCCCCTCCCCCATTACTCAGCTAAAAATTAACCCAATTACATGTACATGTAGCTTAGCCACACTAATAATAGCAACACTGTTGTATGTATACCATTGTGTATATTAAACGTCACTGCATGATAGAATTAGTAGCAGGCCCTATTTTTAATTAAAAGAAGGTTGCTGAAATAATTTGTTAAATTTGGGGGAAACAACTGACAATAAGAGTTCATCACTTACCAGAGGATCAAGACACTTTTTATGGTATTACCCCTGATTGGCAGGCTTATTAGTTTCTGGATCCATCTCAATTCTCTGGGTGTGTACCAAGCCATAATGATATACAGGTAGCATTGGTGGATCTGACAACACAACTTTGCATTGTTCATACTTTTGTGTGATTCAAACTATTGTACATGTACATGAAATAACAAACCTGTGAAAGTTTAAGCTCAGTCCGTCATCCGAGTCCAGAAAAAAAAATAGAGAACAAAACAATGATTTGTACACATTTATGTGTACTTACACAATGTACATTGTATTTCAATTGTTGAAATCAAAATGAGCCACTGTCTGTGGAGGTTTCAGACAGTTTTCTCAGCATTTCAGATGGAAAATTTCACTCAGGCGGATTGGGACTGGCACCATCTTTGTAAACAGCTTTGACGTTCGCACAGATCATTTTATTTTTGGGTCATTACTAAAGCTGTATGGTACATTACATTAACCTGTAATCGACCATGAGTTTAGTTAGACTCTGTCCTTACAGTCGCTGGTTCTTGCAATACCCCCGGGTTGGAAGAAGCAAGTGTTTTAAAGTGCCTTGGCCAGGGACACATTATTGTGTTCCCACAGTGGGAGTCGAACACTTATTCCTTATTACCCTTAAAGGTAGTGTCAATGATTGGTCATTGTTGTAATTTTCAGAAATGGGCGGACTTGGGGGTTAGTATGTTATAGGAAAAATCGTTCCACTGACCTGTTCAAAGATTTGCATTGTTGGATGGCGAAAAAAATGAAAGAAAAACGGCCCGTTCGTTTTCAACCGTCGGGCGGATGATAGCCTTTAATAGTCAAGGCGTGCGTGGCTACCAGCTGGACACGTGACGCGCCCTGAATGCCAGCATGTCCGCCGCGCCACTCGTCCGGGTAGCCACGCGCTCCTTGACTAAAGGCTACAGGGCAGTTTTCCCTAATGATTTCCAGCGTTGGAACACGATATAAATTTCCACTTTTCTTGACAACGACAGCACACCTGGTGCCATAATTTCACAGGATGATTGAGACTACTATTAACTTACAGTCTAGTAATGTACATGTACAATGTATTTCATAATAAAAATTGGAGGATTACCAATCGTGTACACTACCTTTAACCACTGGACTTTGAGTCACTTTCTACAACCACTAGGCCACAAGGACATACTTGTATATTTGTAGGCAGACAAACCTAGAGGGTTGGCTCCCCACCCTCTAATAATGAACAATCGAATGAAGGGGGAGAATTGTTAAAAATAACAGAAAAAATTGAAATTTGTATGTGTCAATGAACTGTGCCAAAAATATACTATACCTCTGCTGATGAGTTTTGAGATTGAAAATTGATATGTTCATCAAGGATTGTTGCTGCGTAGGCCGTGTACATGTGCACTGAGATCCGTAAAACCCACACATGGCCGGTTCAAGGAAAATGATTGTGAGGCACATGCACAATGCATGCAAGGCCCTTTGTGATAATGTCCTTTCTCCGAATGCTGTGGCCCAGCCAAGTAGAAGTGGCCCAGCGTAGGCCCCAGTGCCGTATTCTATACCATGAGTTTTGAGGTGATGCGTTCCAATTAATGGACATTAACATGATCTGTACTCGATCATGATGCCCTCCCACGTTGGTATTTACAAAGTTCAGGTTCAGGGTACACACAGAGAGAGTACATGTACAATGCCTGCAACATTTCTTTGAAAAGTTCACCGGCGATGGAAAGTGTGTCCGTGGGCATTGTTTGAAAAGGACAGCCAGGAGAAGTAGAAATTTGGGCCCCGAGTGACACTTGTCTAGTCAAAAATGTCAGCCGTCACAAACATTAGCCGGAAGCTGCATTTCTCCACGGAACCACATGAATTGATTTTCTTTCGGGTATTTCACTCTCAAAGGCTAATTATCGTAGTGTTTGAAAGGAGGAGCTTTGTTCGGCTGACATTTTACAGCGGGAGACAAACATGTTGTCATTTTGTGACTCCCAGAAGCTGTAGCTTGTATGCACGTACAGTACATGTATGTCATCCAATGTCAAAGGTCAATTTAGATTTGACGGCCAAGTTCCCAGAGTAGCCAAGGAGAAACTGCTACTTGGGCCGTGTCCGAATTACTTGGCTATAGCTTGAAATTACACACGAATCTATGGGACGTGGCTGCAGCCGCTACCATAGGCATGTGTGTAATATCTAGCCGTGGCCAAGTAATTCGGACGCGGCCTTAGCAAAAAATCAGCTGAGTACAGGGTACCAGTCATAAGCAAATGTGTATGAGTATATCACAGGTCATCTTGGCAGGTAACCTGTAGGGGTGTGCGTTTACGGGTAGTACGGGAATCGGGTACCCGATTGAAAAAAACAAAACATGGGTAACCAGGTACCCATTAACCCTCCTATTATAACTCACAACCTATCGAAAAACCAAATCCTCTCCTCTCCCACAGCTTGTGTGTCTCAACCTGTCACTCGGTAGGTTTTGATAGATATAGGTTAGTTGGCTCCATTTTGGCACCGAGAGAAGGAGGGTTATAATTTTGGAAATTGTTGTTCATATTGTTTGTAATGGTCCGCATGTTACATGTAGTACTGCCAGGTCGGTTCATCAATGCAGCAAGATGCAAGCGTGTACCACTGTACACGCTTGCATCTAAGCTTTATGGGTGTATATTGCATTTTTCGCAAGCTTCATAAACATCGATCCGTTTTGTTTTTCAATGTACCCTGGTTTTAATTTTTGAAAATTCCCCACAAATAACATTAAAAAACTATCTTTTTTATCATCTGAGATATTTACTAAGTAATTCGGTTATGGGTACTCAATTCCATAAAGTGGAACTGGTTCCTGACATTAGCACCTAAACTTTTTTTTTAATGAACAAACGCTAAAAGAAATAACTCCTTCATGTATTTTTAGTGTTTTTGCATCCTGTAGTCTGTGGTCTACACGTACATGTACTTCCAAATTTTCCGTTTCAAGCAGGCAGTGTACATGTATACACACATATATTTTCCATCCGTTATCCCGATTAAGCAGAAAACTAGTGGCGCGTTTTCTCAAGGGATACAAATTCTCACAGGCTATAAACGGCCCACGGGACTTCCTATGTACAATGTACACATTACATTCATTGTTTGGGGGTTGTCTGAATTTTTTTTTTATAGTGTTGTTAATTCAGGTCTACGAATATTCCTCATTTATACTATGTTCTTCATACTCTGTCTGAAAAGGAACATGAAAAAAAAAAGCATTGTCATTTTTGTTTCTGGAGATTCAATTTTTATTTGTAAAATCCACAATGACACTTTGGTGTCACCTGTCACAGCAGGTTGTATGAACTTGACAAAAATGTGAAAAAACATTTTTAAAAATTGCCAAACTTATCTTGTCGGCAATATCAGTGTTGCATTTATGATTGACCTGAATACAACAAAGCAAACATCAGAAGGATTAATTTTCTGATTTATTTTGTTCGGTTTTTTTCCCCGTTCTTTTTTGCTTGTGTGCATGTAATTGGTATCAATCTGATAAATTAGTGTATACACAATTGTACACATGTACAACTTGTAGTTTGCTTCTCAGGCCAAATTATTTTTGACAAAAGCTTTTGGTTTAGTCCATGTTCCCATTGGAGAAGGCAAGTTGAAGGCAAGAATGTGCACCAAAACAGCACATCTACATGTACATTGTACACTGTACAAACAATGGACCTGTCCTTTGTTTGAACTCAGTGTGACCCCAAGGTCACCGACCCCTTTGTGGTCTTATGCAGCACAGGTGTTAAATACATCTAGGAGAGAGTCAACAGACTTACCAAAAGAAAAGAGGAAAAAATCAAACAAGATTGACCCTTTGACCTGATCCCAGGTCATGTTGGGTCACACTATGTCTAGGATAGAAGGTTTATATCGGGACACTGTACTTTTTGGTTTTAAAATATAATTACACTTCTGCCTAGATCTTTGTGTTATGATCAAGCAAACAGCCAGATTAATTTGTAAACAAGAAATGCGAGAAGCAGTCTTGAGGAATTAAAACCCTAACAGCCCAAGCCTTTTTACTAGAATCCTTCCCTAACCACACAAACTCCAACACTGTGTAGTAAACCAATGGCACATTCTTTGTACTTAGACAAAATCAGGGCATCAAGTCCCATGCAAAGTGATGGTGCCAAGGCTCTACAGTACCCAATCACACAAAATTCAACACAATGGGGTGTTTGATTTTGGCAGGTTAGGGAAGGTTAGGGTTAATTAAGGAGATAAAACTTATTGATATTTTAAAATCACCCAATGCCAGTTGGAATGGAGAGGGGACGGATTCACCTGTTAACAGGGCCCACTTTCATGGAATCTATAACAATAATATTAATAATAATAATAATAATAATAATAACAACTGTAAACTACATGTATATCACAGCGCTTACAATATTATTATTACCCCTGCTCATCAGGCCCATTTATCATTCATGAAACCTTCTCAACTCCCTGGGAAGTATAGAGCCCAGGCTGCAAGTTACATTTGTAACAGGCATGCAACTTTTCCGCGGATCCGCGGATTTCCACGTTTAAAAAAAAATCTGACCGTGAACAAAATCCGCGCTTCAGCTCGTTTCCCACCGTGCCGACCGCGGAATCGTCCACCAACATGACCAATATTGCTAGCGCACATCGTCTGGCTCCGTATTTTGTATGTATACATACATTACATAGAAAGGTGCAGGACACAGACTCCGTACACATTCTGTCGCGTACGTACATGTATAGTCTTGCCGTTGTATGAACTAGTCGCTATAGCGCCCTCAATCGACTATAGACTGATAGTCTGGTTCCGTTTTTTTTTTCTCGCGTCAATGAATACAATACAATACATCGGGATACGGACACTATACCTACAATGTACATGTACATGTTTGCACGACGTCGAAAGAGCTTCACGCAAGCGCTACATGCTCGCATTTTTATTTTCCGCATTTTTGGAAATTGAAGAGTTGCATGCCTGTTGTAAGCGCACATGGGCTAATCAAACACATAACCACCACCCCCCTCACAGGTACCCATTTACTCCTGGGTGGAGAGAAGCAACATGGGACAAAGTGCCTTGCTCAAGGACACAAGCACAATGACCCCCAGCTGGTCTTGAACCACAATCTGCAGTATCTGGGGTGTTTACGAAAACCCCTAGAGGATTTTTGGAGGATTCATGCAGTGGTCCCCATATGAGGATTTTGGAGGATTCATGTTACGTTATGCAACTTGAACACTTTGAAATCAGAGGATGTTGGAGGATTCAGGTTACTTGGATGAAAAATGGTGGTGGGAGTTAGGGTTATTAAAGCTCCCACCTCCCATATGTAGATACAGCGTAAAGATTAAAATTATAGTCCAAGTTTATCACTTCCATGTAATCTTTGTCATGACAGAGCTGGATATGTAGTGTATTCTGTCTAAGAAGTTAATGATATGAACACAGGTCCCAGACAAAGATTTTTGTCTGTTATCCCTCTGGGTAGGTTCAATATACTTTCACTGGCCCATGTAAAGTTTTACTGACCCACATGATAATTGTACAGGTTTTTAAAAAAATGTCGCACATGCTTTCAGGAGGAAGCATAGTTTGTGCAGTAAAGTTTTGAGGGTTTTCCCACTAGCCCACAGGCAAAGGTTTGGCTATCATACATTTTGCAATTTTACTTTAGTGGAAACAAGCAAACCCTAGACATCTTTAACAAAAAATACCCAGGATGTACATACATGTACATACATGTACAAATGTACATGTAGCTGTGTTACATGTGGGTCTGTAGATTAGGGAATACCCATCAATACACACGTTTGATAATTGCAATAACATACTATAGCTAAGAATTTACGTAAAAAGATTTAGTGAGAATCTATTAACTTGGCAGTCTTAATCTAAACTGCTTTGTAAAAATTGTACCATTTGGAGTGTCTAGTGCCTTACACACAGCAATGATTCAAGTGAAATATTGTAACATATATCTGATGAAATACGTATACGTTTGAAGTGATGTGATAAGCTGTGCCCTCCGTGTGCGTTGTTCGTGCTCATCTCTGGAAAGGGAATGCCTCTTGCCCGTCTGATTTCACTCGGCAGTTGTGTACATCGCGGGGCCCGCCCACCACAGTTGACAGAGAGGGCACGTCGTCGCTCAGGATGACGCCACGTTGGGGTTGCCGTGACAACGTGGCGGTGAATCGTTTCGTAACCGGGTCACAGCAAGGCTGTTGCGTATTGATTTAGGCGGTGCATTATCTGCGGGTTGAACGAGGGTACGCACGTCGTTGGGTTTTGGCGGACAGTCGTTGGAGGCTGCATGCGGGGAAGTGGGTACTGTAGATCATTCTTCAAATATTGTTTTAGGGTGGCAGTATAAAATGCCAAATTTTCATGTTACAATAAACGTGTCAAGAAAATAAAAAAAAAATAAAAAAGACGTTAAAACAATTTTGTGAGGCTGTGTATTAGCTGTTGCCGGAGGGGGGCAGATATATTTTTATCCCATATTCAGTGTAGTGATGAGTGACGGACCATGTGGAACACCAGTGAATAACCGGTGTTCATCACTGAATTGATCTTAGCCAGTAGTTGGTGAAGACACCACCACTGCACATTGCCACTTCCTTGTTGTTGAACAATAAGGAAAAGCTGCTGTTCACAAAGCTTGGAATTTAGCTGCATTGAGATACCTCCTCGGCCATTTTATCCCCCCCAAAAAAAACATTTTGTAAATGGTAACCTAGATTTATTAAGACGGGACTTTACATGATTTGGTCCCATAAAGATTTCAAAATTCTTTCAATTATCACTTAGTCCAATATTTTATTCAGAAATATTTTCATTGTAACTAAACACCTTGTCCTTGTACTAGATCCATGTTCAAAACACATTTGTAACATCCCTCTGTTGACGAACCCATCTATATTTAGCGTCCCCAGTAACATGTTTAAGGTGATTCCCCCGCATCTAACCCATCTCTGTGGTTTTGTTGTTTCCTGAAAAATTTCCCCCTTTTCCAACCTACACTGTATTTTCCTTTCCTGATTCGCATTATATGTGACGTCCGCTATGTACAGTTCATTTTCCTAGTACTTGTAGTCCCATTCTGTTCCCCTAATTATTAGCCGATTGTTGCCAGTATTTCCTCGAGAGTAGAACAGTGCTAACATATCACGAGTATTAATTCATTTCCTGAAATAGACCTCTCGGAATGCCTTTTCGTGCTACAAATTTTGCAAGTTGACATTTTGGAGTCGAGGCCCATTTGTGCAGTCCAGAGCTCGACAAATCCCGGACGCCTGGGACAACCACGCCAGGCCTCCGGGCAATTGGAGTTTCCCGTGCTAGAGCCCGCCGGACCACCAACTGTATTGTACATGTTTTTCAGAGAATCAAACTCAATAATCATGGACCAGAATACAAAGTTACACAGATCAACAGGTACAAGCAAAAATATCATTAAACATTCACCCACAAATAAAGTTTAATATCTCCATTCAGTGACTTCGTATTCCGAGAAAAATAAGTGGAATTCTCGTTTGTATGGAGCTACGTGTATAGCTGCCATCTTTATGCCACTGGTATCGCGCGCTGTCCATGTGCTGGCCGTGCAACAGTTGAACGGAACCAGCGACCTCAACAGATTGCACGTGCGTGATGTCAGTTACTTTTCATAGACTTGTTCCCGATCTTTCTATTATCTTTTGGCTTCAAAAATATCGAAAATTCGGCGCTAAATAATAACTATAGCAGAACATTTCGCGCTTACTATCAGGGATGTATTCCATGGGTTAGTAATTTTTTGTTTGGCTTGTACACACTACTCACGCTTACTTTGTGTAAGTTAGAAAATGATGGAGGGACCGGGAACTAGTCTATGATTGACCACGATGTGCTGAATGTAGTTCCTGCCGCATGCTATGAAAAAACAAATATAATAGAGGCCGAAACCAGTCTGCACTGGGTATAAACATTCGCGGGCATGTAATTATTCGCGTGCTATGATGAGCTGTACCGAGGTTGAAAAGTTTAGATTTTTTTTTTTTGGCCGGGCGCTGGATTCGGATATTGTGTGGAAAAAGCAAACGCTGTAACTTTTTTGTCAATTTAGTAAAAACGCTGTATGTTGCTTGGCTATGCCACAACAGAAGTGAAAATGAAACGTTTTCTGATTTCATCTAAATATGGTGGTGCTGGGTCCCACAAGAATCCAAAAAGAAACTTCAGTTTTTATTTTCACATTCCATAAATAATAACATTTTAGAAAGTTTGCATTTGTTATTTTCAGGTTTAGGTTTGGCCCCACAGGACTACCAATTTCAAACATTGGGCCACCGTTTTTCTCAGTGTGGTAGTCCGGTGCACTACCAGTTGAAATAAAAATTTGTCGAGCTCTGCAGTCGCTATCCCTGAAGATGTGGTGGTTATTTAGCAAGGCTGGAATAAACATGTAAACAATTTCGCCTGCTCTGTCAAACTACAGAATACATGGAAATGGCTATGGTTGTTTTGAATGATTTGTAATGTTTTGCTCTTGGAATATTCTGGATCTGATAGATTTCGAAATTTGATATCTTTAATCATGGGAGATTTGACCTCATCCCATCATAGAACACATCATAGTATACATGTACCACTACCATCATGATTGCCATCACCCATCAACAATATTTTGGTGTATAATATACATGTACATGTACCATGGAGGAATAAGACACATTTATATTTTTTATAATTTTGTTAATTTGTAAACTAATTTTAAGATAATTTTTGTAAAACTGTTTTTAATTCAGCCTCCAGCCTGCCATTCAGTTATTAATTAACCAGCAATAATGATGATTACAAAAATAATAAATTTACATTTCTATAGCACCCAGTTCACCTAAAAACATTTTTTGGCATTTACAGATGAGAAAAAATATAACTAAAAAAAGAGTTAAAATGCTCGACAATTTCCATTTAAAATACAAACATGTATTAAATGTACACTGAAAATACACTATGAAGAAAAAAGGAAACAATGAAAGAAAAGAACTCCAGTTAAAACCACTTGCCCAAACCAATCAGCATTACATAATCATCATAATCACCGTGATCAGCATAATTTAACTGAATTGCCAAATGAGGCGACACATAATGCTACAAAAGAGTGGGTTTGGGTGACAGTGGTGAATAGGGCGACACATAACTGTGTGGCCCGTTTGTGGCATGCGTAGTAATTCTAATCAACGTCATCATCATAATCACCATCATCATAATCACCATCATCATAATCACCGTCATCATCATAATCACCGTCATCATCATAATCACCGTCATCGTCATAATCACCATCATCGTCATAATCACCATCACCGTCATCATCATAATCACCGTCATCATCATAATCACCGTCATCATCATAATCAATGTCATCATCAAATCAATGTCATCATCATAATTTTACTGAATTGCTTAATGAGCAACACATAATCCTAGAAAAGAGTGGGTTAGGGTGACCATGGTGAATAGGGTGACACATAACTGTCGCCCTATTCAAAAGTCGCCCCTTTGGAGTGTTTTTTAGTAGGGTGCGTGGGAAAAGTGCTATAATGGGGCGACAGTGCTGTCGCCCAATTGGGGTTATTCGGTGTAGTGTGGCCCTTTTGCGGCATGCGTAGTAATTCTAATAACCGTCATCATCATAATCACCGTCATCATCATAATCACCGTCATCATCATAATCACCGTCATCATCATAATCACCGTCATCATAATCACCATCATCATAATCACCCACTTTCTAAAATGTATATCCTTATGGAGATGTTGCTTTGTTCTTTTCTTTGTTCTTTTCTTTGTTCTTTTACTTAAGCATTCCCCCATAGACTTTGTGCACAAATTTCCTTGTGGAGACATCCTCCTCTTTAGAATTTCCTTGTGAGACCTTTTGTCCTCTGTTTCTCAGTCTCCACAAGTAAGTGAATTTAGAAACCACGAGCATCACCATCAGTTATTGTCACCACCACCACCACCACCACCACCACCACCACCACCACCACCACCACCACCACCAGCATCATAATCACCATCATAGTCATCACAATCAGCATCATCTACATGTATTATCACCACTATTGCCCATCACAAACATTGCCATCTTCACCGTCAACCCCATCACTTTTTTATATTACCTTCATTTTTGTCATCCCCAGTGTAATTTGAAATTGCTGGAACCTCGCCAGTGCATGCCCAGTTTATCCCACATCCGTGGTTCCATCCACTACAAAAGCACCATTGGTATGCACACATCACCGTGGAATTTAAAATTCCCCTCACAAAGAATGGATTTTTTTGGGCTTGAAAGCGAAAATGAAAGTGGCTGCGGATCCCTACTTTGTTTACATTCTGTGCTCCATACTTGTGGAACTGAGTCTTCATACCATCACAGCTAGCCTTATTTAGTCAGAGCTCCATTTTTACACCTGCCAATGAGAGTAGATATTAAAATCCTGTTGGACTTGAATCTAGTATTCATTGATAATTTGTAATGAATTCACTTGACAGAGAAACTGTCCCAAAATTATTAATATTCCAGGTGGTCTAGATATTAAAAATTGGTCTAGATATTAAAAATAATGGTATCTCTTTGCGAGTATGAAAAATGAAATGTCAAGTTTGATAACGTGACATGTTGAGGTGCCGAGTTTGCTGTTATGGTGCATGTCATTTTTGTTAGTCGTTTTAGCAGGCATGCAACTTTTCCTCGGATCAGCTGATTTCCTCGTTTTTCACTTCGCACTTATGCCATTGAAAATTGAAAAACGCTGTACAAAGTCTTGTAAGATTTGGAATTTCCTGGTTCTTTTTGTTAATTCCAAGTTGCATGCCTGTTGTAACTAACATTAGAATTCCCAATACAATCTATGTTAATTTGCAATTTGAAACACATGCTGCTGGAAAAAAAATTGGGCTTAAACGTCCTGTCATAAATTATTTTGGAGTTACAAATTCTCACATTATATCAGCATAATCAGGAATGGGAAGTAGGATGTGGAAAATGTGCAGTTTTGCTTTCATCATACACATGTACGTGCAATTGCCGCAAGAAACACCAGGTTTGTCCATTGAAATGCCTCGTTTTATCAACGAACAAATGAAAGTGCCCTCCAAAAAGTGCGTAACCCGAGATCCACATGTGTACTCTGCATGTACCCATGCCAGCCACAATCAGTATGTGTCGGGGACTCACTCCAAATTCTGAAAGGAAAAAAAAATGGGGGGTAAAGAAAATGTAGGAAAACCTCCCTCGAGTTTGAATGTTGATTTTTGGCCAAGCAAGAAAGCGGAAAAAGGGAAAGGCTGGGCAGAGAATGGGGCGTAGAGAAAGGGGGGAAACAGTGGACAACAGTTAGTGACGCGAGGCACCTTATTCAATCCTCCGTCTCTGGGGGAATGTGGGGACATCGAGGTTCATTCTTATGGATGGGAGGAAAAATCAGAAGGGGGGAGGGGGGTGTAGAAATGCCCATTATTGAACATCTTTTGTGCATCAAAGCGGGAGTGAATGTGTGTGTTGTCTATGAGGCATGAAACTTACTGGCGCTCTTAATGGCGCGAGCAGCGACAGATTTTCACCGACTAATTTGAAGTGCCTCTGTAATTGATGGGCTGGGATTTTTTTTTTTTAAATCAAAATGTCAAGACGGCCTGTCCTGTGTACCAAGGACCTTCACATTGTTATTGCAGGTTCTTAATCATTCCAGATCACTTAGGCACTGATTGTGTATTCTGCATGGTTACTCCAAACAACTTTCAGTGACAGAATTTGATACCATTTCTGCTCGTTTATGTGCCGAATGAATTGCGTCTCGTTTGCCGGAACCGTGTATTATAATGTGATTTCAGTTTTCTAAATCGTATTGTTATAAATCCATTAATTTTTGTTCGTTTATTATCAAAAACATGTTTTACATGAAGCAGTAAAAATGCTAGAAAGCACAATGTTTACAATCTTTATGTATCCTTTTGAGGATGCCACCGGTTTATCCAAATTTGACTAGATTTAAGATTTTGCCCAACCATCTTTGTGTTACACACCACACACGGTCAAAGAACAAATGATTTCCTCTAAATTTCTTCCTCCTCATCGACCTTTGTTTCTGTTTTACGTTGTAGTTTATTGGTTACATGAAACGTGAACGTGCACTCATATTGTACCCTCCCGGTGCTTCCCGTATTCCAGTCAAGTCCATGTAACACTCCATTCTTCGTTCCACGGCTGCTGCCCCCCTTTTTTTTGTCTTATTCTCCTCGCAATGCAAAGCCTGCTTCCATTTGGCTGCCATGGGGCCCCCATTGTCCAGCCTGCTTTTTGTTTGGCACATTTAAGGCAACATGGTCACAGGAGGATGATGATGACGCCCATGAATACCCTTGCTCTCCGGAGCCTGGGAGGGACAGTGAAAGCGGAGAACTTGGAGCATGTGCCCAGCGTGAGTGGCTACGTCGGAAAGAGGATACTCACCGAGTAGCGTTGAGGAAGGGATATTTATCGCAATTAAACGGCCGGTCCCAAGGGTTACGCAAATGTATAGATTTTTTTTTCCGTCTTTTTTTTCTTGAACGGCAAGCAGAAGTTCACCATCGGTGTGCTGTATTGTAGGCCAGAAATACCACCCTTTGTAGCCCAGGGCCGAGTTTCATTGCTGTGCTTACTGTTAGCCTAGAATCGCCACTAACCATGATAGAGCGTTGTGTACAAATGTAGTAATGTAAGCATATTTGACGGGTTAGCAAGAAATTTGGGCATGTGCACATGCAGGCATCCCATTACCGAGGAATCTGTGCTGTACATTGTACATAATATGTGTATAGGGTTAGTACAAAATGTCTGTACCACCACTGATAGCTCAAAATGGTTATTCTACAATATACTCACGTGGAATAATGAGGTTGAACAAAACTACATGTATGTAGGCCTAATTGTATCAGCCTTGGTGCCCTCATAAAAACGTTTTCATAGGATATTATAATGGAATGCACTTTACATACGTGGGGATAAATGGACAAAAATTCAAGCCAACTTCCGTGATATTCCGTGAACTAAACAGGATAGAAAAAATGGATGCAAATTAAGTGAAGAAAGCTTTTCTCATTTCATTTCATGTCTCTCCAAGTAGAAGTGTTTGTGGATCTAACCTGGAAACCCGAAGCATCTGATCTCATGTACATTGTAAAACCACCCCGTGAATTCCTTCAATCACAGATTTGTTTCCCTCCTGCGTGCGTGCGTGTTATGGTCAGTTGTGCGTGAAGATCGCAGTAGTCGAGAATAAAATGGGCAAAGAAACCAGGCCTTCCCTTCAGACCAAGGCCATGAGGTCCTACTGCCTGTGTGGGCAGGAAATTAAAATGAGGCAGTGTTGGATTGGACAATTGGCTTTTATGTGCTTCTGTCAAAGCAGGGACAAGGCTGGGTCATGGTCGGTCCATGGTACAATAGTACTTGAATTATGCGCTGTGTGGAGCATTAATGCAGGCTGGATTTATTCACATTAAAAAAAAATCATTTCATGTCATTACATTGGCCTGTGTTGTGCATTAACTGATTTTGTGTTTACGATTTGCATGAGAAAAAAATGCATGTATGTTTTGGTATGTGTACCATAAATGGTGCACATAAGTTATTTAAAATTATAAAAAAGCTATTTAAAATTAGAATTTTTTTACAATAACTGTATTTGCGGTACATATATTTTAAGTAAGTCTTTTTTTTTGGGGGGGGGGGAGTTTTGTGTAAAAATAACAATTTTCTGGGGTTTTGTTTTGTCGTATTGTGATACTTTCATTTTCTATTTGTCTCCACTGCAATTCATTTTTTTTTTAGGGGGGGGGGGGGTCGATATATTTCCACCACAATTCAATTCATCATATCTCTAGTGAGCTGGCATTTACAAATGTATTTGAATGTGTTCATTAACCCTTAGTAGTTCCAAATCCTCAAATTTTGCATGCATACAAACAGTGCATCAGACATGTTTGATTTTTTGCTTAGATTACATTTGATGTGTGGGTTGCAAATTTGTACGAATTGTGTAAGTACATTTGTATTTTATTAACTTGTTTATTTTGTCTTTAATGAATGATACAACTTGTACACACGTAGGTGTATACATGTACAATGTATTTGTGTTGATGGATAGAACGTTGGAGAGTGTTTTTATCTGTAGACCTCAAATATTGCCTTGATGCACGTATATAGTGGAGTACCATTTTGTATTCAGACATCTGCATACGGCATGACCGAGGTTGGGCTACGGTGTTGTAATTGAAATTTCTGCCTCGCTCTCTCTGTTTTCTCTCCCCCCCCCCCCCCCCCCCATCCCATCCTCGTGGTGCAGTCCACTGCAGCCATGTCTCCTAGCGAAGGCAGGAAATGCTGTTTCAATCGGTCTTCTTGTACATCATCACCTTGGCTTGTTTTTCTTACCAGATGTTCTTGATGGAGGGGAGTTTGGTTGGTCTGTGGACGGCCAACTGGGGGGAAAAAAATGGGAATTTGTGAGAAATGAATTTCGAGATGGCACACATGTACATGTATGTGTGTGTGGCAGTCAGTTTGTTGACGTTGACGTTTCTGGCAAAGGGCAGTTTGTTCTGGGATAAAGGTTTATCACCATAGTCAGGAATTATGCAAATGACTTGTCGTTCCAGACCAAAAAAATATTGGGAATTTAAATTGCTTACATGTATACCTGTACATGTATGTAACCAATGTTACACAATGCGTACACGTACATGTACATGTACGTACATGACCTGTAAGTTTACTGTGGGTTAATGAGGCAACTGACCCACCTTCCCCCACAAACTCTCCCCAACCCTTTCCCCTATCCCAACCCTCTTTCCTTTCTCATCCCACATCAACCCAACCCCTCATCCCGTCCCCTACCCCCATCCCTACCCCGTCCCCACCCCACCACCACCCTTATTCAACCCAACCATTAACGAACACTTCAAGAAAATTAAAGATTGAAATTTAAAAACAATAGGAAGTGTATTTTATTAAATACATCGCAGATTAAACAAACGTTATACATGTACAATGTAACTCAGCTTAGCATATAATTGATTTTGTACATGTATGTACAGTGAATGAAAGAATTACCATTATTCATACACTCGACCTTTTTTTTACCAAAATGTCCCAAACGGACAAACTTACCTGTATGTGCTTGTCTGTGTTACTGTACACTGTCTGAATTTCTCATTCCGGGCACACAATGGCCAACACAAAAGAGAGGGAGGGGGTTGTGAGGGGGTTGTGAGGGGGAGGCGGTTGTGAGGGGGGTGGGAGGGAGGGGGTCCCTCTGTCCCATATCTTGCCTCAAATGTAAAATTGCTAGGCCAGGCCAAGCCCGGTCACTTGAGATTGTAGGCATTTGTCTTCAGTAAATATATAAAATATGTAAATATTTAAATATTTAATCCAGACTGTACATGTACATATACAATTTGTAAGTTATACAGAATAAGAAACCCAAAATACCAAGTGTGTGGTGGGTGGATAGCCTAGTAATTTGACACCTTAGTCACTGGGTTGAACAGGATGGAACCCAGTCAGGTGTGGGCGTGGATCCCAGTAACCCAACACCCTGCTGGGTTCTCTGGGGACACATTCAGTATTCTACATGATAATAGGATGAAGAAAACCCAATTGGGTGTGGGTGTTTATCTTGATAATTTGGTGTGAAGTTACTTGTTTCTCTTGAATTCCCCAAACAATATCTGGATCTTCAGACAGAGGGAAAACTAGAAGGAAAAATCAGGAGTGGGTGTTGATCCTAGGTACAGACATCAAAATTCAGAAGTGGGTGTTATCCTAGAAAGGAACCCAGAAAACCCAGTCATGAGTGGGTGCTGACCCCAGAATACCCAGTTTGTGAGTGGGTGTTTTGCCCATTTTCTGGGTTCAAAACAAGCTTGCATACAAGTAGCTGTTTGCTAACGTCTATACATTGTTTTGAATTTTTAAGTCACAAACAACAAATATTTTGTACCCCACCAGCCCATTTAGCCCAGTCTGTGGGCGTCTATCCCAGAAATTTGACACCTTTCTGGGTACAGGGGCTCAAAAGAGTCCAGTGGGAGCCCTATTCATATGTTCTGCGAATGCGCATCTGATTCTGCGTAGCGCAGCCGGCCGCATACAGAAGTGTATTTCGACGTAATCAAGCCTCCTGATGAATGCAGGGTTCGACGTAGCCGGCCCCGAGCTAGCGCAGTCGGTTTTTACTCCATGAATGAAACATGACGTGTTGCTTAGCTATTGCTTTTTCGTTTGCATTATGTCACAGGAGAGTTCATATCACAATCGAATTACATAGAATTTTTTTTTTTATCACCTTTCTTTCTCTCTTCCCTCCCTCGCTTTTCACAGTCAATGATGTAACTATCATCACTGGCTCGGGACAAGCCATTTTGATATGGGGGTAACAGCGTTCCTTCCTGTCATTGAAAAAAATGTGTAGGTTTGTGAGAACCATGCAACGTGTGAAAAATCCTGCATTTTATTATTAATCCAAGGACAAGGCTGAAATTACGTATGTGCTCGACCAAATGATAGGCAGTAGGGCTATCCTGAATATACCGAATATTCGAATACCTTTTTGCCGGTTCGAATATTCGAAGATACGACTCTGATGTTATTTTAACCCTAACACTGCTGAATCTATCAATATCAATAGGAATTTCCACACACCCTAGGGGGTTAGGGTTAAAGTTATAGTGCTTAGCAGTGTCAAATGCCGCATTTTTGTGGACGGTAATTTTTTGTGGACAGAGGTTTATTGTTCCCGTCTGTAAAACCTTGAATACCATATATAATTTACTGCAAAAATGCAGTAATTGTGCATGTAAACCACCGGCGTGCGATTTGGTGACAGAGATACACCTTCACACGGCACAGGAAACCGTGCGTTTGTGCCATCGATGCAATTTCATCGCACAAGACCCGTGTTTCTAACGGTCGTGTGAAACGGGCTTTTGAAACCAGATGCTAATTACTTGTATAATCGTTACAACGTTCACCCCAGCTGTGACTTAAAATGATAATTTTTGTGCAGTATCTTTGGTGCTCAGCGATTGTAGAAAGAGTGTGTGCATATCAAATACATGTTGGGATATTCCTGAAACCTCTCTGTGTGTGTGCCCACCTCCCCATAGCCCGCAATGGACTAGTCCCCTCCTTTGATGCCAACACAAAGAGCATTGAGAGGCCACTATCATTATGCGCACCGTGCTGATCTCAATATACATGTAGCCCTCCCTACAAGCATACACGTACATGGACTGACTGAGAGCCTTTAATGTATGCAGTGGTCATATAGGGACCATACACCCCCCACACTGTTTCATTATCAGTCTAATCCCACACCATTGGCCGAGCTGGAGGTGCCCGTATTAAAAAGCCAAGGGGTGGGTTGCATTTTCGAGACTTTATCATCAGTGCAGCATGGACATGGACCAGTGGACATTTAAATCGCCTGTCTAGCCAGACACCAAGGAGATTCCCCTCTGATATTTACATCAGCCGGCCTCCCCAGCCCCCACACACACACACACACACACACACGTAACGTAATGACGCAGGGACTGTCACACTCATTACTGGGGAATTCCTCTGTGGAACAGTGCCAAGACCACAAGCTGTAGTCATTAGCCAGTCAGGGAAACCGCGACCCATGTCCGAGGTACATTGTACATGGAGGGAATTTATTAATGCTATTAATCGGCAGTGCTGCCCACTCCGTTGACCCGGTCATCGTGGCCATGGACTATTTACACCTTGTGAGCTGACCAGCAGTGGCTGACCATTCAGGTCTGGTCACACTCCTGTGTTGATTTTTGCTGTGTTATGCTTGGGACCAGTGTTGGTGTATGAACTGCATAGAGAGAGGTGAGTACAGTACATTGGCATTCCACTCATTGTTATTTCATGCTCCATTCATTACTGTACGGCCGGCTGTGTGCATAATGTCTTGACTGCATGCCAAGAATGGCACATGGCTAGCTGTCTTAATTGTTTTGGCCCAGCCTTTAATGTTGCCCCCCCCCCCCCCCCCCCCCCCGGCCCCCCCTTCTCCTTTGTCTAGTCGGCAAAGTACCACTTAAATGTGCTACCTCATCAGTAGAACTCCGAGTCTTCGCCAACAGTTTTGAGAATCCTGTTGTAAATATACATACATGTGCCTGCAGTCTGGCATTTGTTTACCATCGGTTGGACTACCGGCTTATTACCTACTGCTCGAGATACTTTATTTCTGCTGTCATTTGGTATTCACGTCGGTTGGCCACACTCCCGTACAGCACTAAGGCATGGGTTATTGGTTAACTTGACAGTCTGCACACACGATAGAGCCCGATTGGTAAGTACCAACGGTACACACTTTCTGCAGCATGCGATTAATATTCATCGCAGCCCCTTTAAAGTCGAAACGTCAACTGCACTCTACGTTTTAGAGATCAGGTTTTTATTTTTTATTTGTACTTCATGTATTGTGATGCATGGGGAGGGGGTAACCGTTTGTTGTACGCACAAGTCAAACAATTTTGTGAGAAAGAAATTGTCATGAAATATTCATTTGCCTTGCAGGTGGTAGCGCTTATTATGACTTGGCTGCTGATTATATTATGTAGTATTTAAGGTGTGTGAAAGATGCGAGATTGTAGTTCTGGACATTTTGTGTGTGTTGTTGATAGTGGGAAAGCGGGAAGGTTTTTTTTACATGGTAAAGGTTATTGTTTATACATGTACATGCATCATTGGGTGAAGTTTGTACATTGTAGTTTACATACATGAATGTATAATGTAGGTAATAGCCAAACCTGCTTAAAGTGAAAGAGAATTGATATGTTGATGTATGAGTTAACTGTCCGTAAAGCACTATGGAAAATTGGAATTTTGTGAAGTAATATATTTGTCTTGGATTGTTAGATAATTTTTTATTTTTTTTAAATTTATTTTTTTAGCAGTCACCGTTTGAGTGGGTGTGTTTAGACTCGACTCTAGTAAAAACAAACAAACAACAAAACAGTTATGACACACCGACGTGAAGAAGGTTCAAGAATTTCAAACCCACTTTTTCTGTTGAATGGGAAGTGATGAATGGAAGCGTAGGAACAGATTGTCATACTTTCAGGAAAGAATTCCTTTCCGTCCGGTGAAAAGCACTTCCCCGGATTTTTGGTTTAAGTATATGATGTGTATTAACACTTGACATGTACATGTAAGAAACGTGTGTGTTTAGTCATAGGGGGATAATACCTGCACATGTACTATGTTTCAAATGCCTGGAACGATGTCTCGCAAAGCCAGTTGTGATTGATCGGGGGGGGGGGGGGGGGGGGGGGGGGGAGTAGATGTTTTGTTTACGAAACGTTGTGATTTCTGTGCCAACTGCCATGTGCCAAGTTTGAGAGAAATCTATCATAAAGCCTTACACCCAGGCAGCCATTTCAAAACCGACAGTAAGTTCTAAACATTTGTGACACCCCATACCAAAATTCCAGACACTTCCCGCCAAACATCACAATTTGTTTGTTTTTTGGCCCATAATTTAAAGGAGTTTAAGAGCTTTAAAATGAACCCTCACCGGGGTCTATATGTAGGTGAAGTATTTCTCAAGTTATGGCATGTTTAATATGTAGAATTTGAGGAAAACATTACCACTTTTTATTTATTTATTTATTTTTAAAATAATGTTATTCGTTAAAATTCAGGAACAGCCATATTTTTGCAAGGGCCGTCACATTTCATGGCAATTTAGTACACCATCTTCTACACGTTACATTTCCACCGCAGTAATTTTGTTACCATGATTGACTGACAAGCAACTACCACCGTACATGTATCTCTGCCCTATTTGCATAATGTTCACTGTAGGCTTACATTGTACAATGTACGTGCAGTGCGTGTTTCCAGCTGTGCACGTCTGGCATGTACATATTGTGTATGTTTTCATATCATGCACATCCACAATATTCACTCCAGTCAGTGGGATAATTTGTACACAAATGCCGTTCAGCCTATAAACCCGGACTTTGTGATTGTTAGGTACGTGTACATACCAGCATACACGGTATACAGTATCACAGGTCATTTTTGCACAATAAAGTTACCTGCCCTATACGCTGCTCTTCGTCTGAGTAAATATTCTCTGTTTGTTGCAGATTTCACATGGGGTGTTGCAAACGGGGATTTCCTGGTTGTCTACCTGCCATGTTTTTAGGTTTAAGGGACAAAAACAAGAAAGATTGTAAACATGCCCTGATATTATATTGTGCCATATCAGTAACCTTTTGCCTGTGTACAAGGTTTATACATGTGTACGTGTACATTGTACATGTGTACATTCAGAATGGTACGTGTAGTTGGTGCCACAAGAAATGGACGCATGTGGAAATGGCTTAATATTTTTGTTTTGTATGTGCTCCAACATTGGTTTTCTTTTGTTCACTGGGCCACAACATATGTGGTCTGGTCTGGCCTGGTTGATTAGCACACACACTGGCCAATGCAACATGAGGTTTAGGCCTTTGTGTGTAAAAAAGGGGCTTGGGTGGTTATATTGATTAACCCCATTTAGTAGACAGGATACAGCAGGATGGGTCCAATCTTTGCCCTTGGTGGTAGGGTTTAGGCCATTCATTGCTTGGGGGCATGGCCTCAGTTTGTTGGCAACAATTGGGGGGTTATGTGATGCCATGAATGGCAAGGAAACACCTGTTAGCCATTTTCTCCAACCTTTTTGCTGGGTAATAAGTTTAGTGAATGTGCAAGTTGTACCAACAGGTGTAACAACATCCTGTCCACTACTGGAGTGATAAACTTAAAGACACTGTCATGGAATTTTGAAAGTCTGTCGGGCATTACTGTACATATTTGTTGACCATTCCACCTCATTCAAGATTATTTTATGGCTGGTGGGGCCCCAAGGTCCCGAATTGGTTCCGTGAACATTATTTGCTCAATGGCCAATGATTTTTACAATATAATAAACAGGAAAAAAAGATGGAATGAATGGAGTATTATTATGATTTTGTTTTTACTTTGAACTATTTTTTTGTCTTTGTAGGGAAATCCATACTTTGGTATAATGTTACACGTAGAATTGCAAAATATGTAAAATATGTAAAAATGATGGTTGCAGACAAACCGTAAATTTATAAAGCATTTTGGGGATTTTCTTTGGGCAAATCATGTGGCGTAATGAATTGATAGGAAAGATTGTTTGGCCCAAGTTTCAGTTGACGTGATCTACTTGGCAGAATTGATTAAGTTGGAATGTACATGAGCATGTATTTGAGAAAAAAAAATCATGCACTGTAAGTTCCTGACTGTGTAACCTGCCTCAGTGCTACAAATAATTTCACAGTGACAGTATAAACTGATGTTTACCCACTGCCATGCTCCCTTGCATCCCTCTTTTGTGTTTCTCCACCCACCCCCTCATGCATGTGTGTTCCCTACATGTTTGTTTCTTGTACTCTGTCATTTGCCTTTGAGAAAGAACTTGCTTAAGTTCGAAACGTCAGGCCAGCTAATTTTTTGATTTGTATATTTCAGGTCCATTCAGTCAGTCAGCAGTTTGCAGCAGTTTTATTCATTTTCAAGAATTTATTTTGACTCCTTTCTTATTTACTTGAAAGTTAACCCTCCTATGCAAACATACATTCTGAGCCATGTTGTTGTATGGGTCAAAATCAGTCAAGGTGATTGTTTTTGACCCTCCTGCCATAGTACAAAACCACATGTAATCTGATCATGTCTGTGTAAAAGTATAGCAGGGGGAGGTGGAAGAAAATTGTGACTGATTTTGACCTTTTTAAATAGTAGGAGGGATTTATTTAATACACCCATACACATCAAATACATCAGTGATCTCTATCCCCATTGTTGCATGGAGCAGACTTTTGACCCTTGACCCCCCTTTCTTTATTATGTGCACTGGCCTGCACCTGGTTCTTTTTAATGGATCCTTTGTGTTTGAATTCCTATACACCTGTTGGTTCCTTTGTGCTCAGTGCAGGCAGATGTTGACATCCACTTATGATGGGGGTTTAGTGTACATATATATACAATGTGCATTGTGCATCATTGGCATACACAGGGAACTACCCATCTAAAAAACACAGTGCACATTGGCCAAACCAAGCAGGGTCATATCTTCAATGAAAGTTTGCTTGTAACCATCTTAAGTTTGGGGGGTTAGATCAGTGTCGAAACGTAGTATTTTTGTAGACTTGTTTCAACCTGTGTAAACCAGAAATGTCACTTTATACAGAAAACGCTGTAGATGATGTATACATGTACTGTATGTAGATCTTAATCTGGGAAAAAAATCACAGGATCTAAGAAATTAGAACTCAGAGATTTTCCTAGGTTTGGGATTGTGTTCACACTACACTTTTGCTGATCCTCTCTTTCATTGAAGGCCCTGGCCTAGAATTCCTAAATCTGGCCTATGTGTACAGTTAGTGTTAACAAATTGGGGGTTTAATGATGGCCAAGAGGTGATCCCCTTGGTTAGCATTTTCCAGTGTGAACGATTCTGTGGGATAGCACCTAGCCCCACGAATTGTGCAGTAAAAAACATACAGGGATAAACTTCCTGGGGGTTTAGACAGTGTGAAAGAAACTTAAAATTGAGTTGAAAACCAGTTTCTGGTCTCAGAACCTCAAATAACATGTAGCATAAGAGATCACTGTGCAAACCTTCAAATCTTATTTGAAACCCAGCATGAGGTTTTTTCCCCCGACTTTTTCATTCAAGGTTAAGCACAAGTCCAACACTGATAGTTCAAAATATATAAAAAGCATAATGACGTCATGGGTACAATGTAAACATGGGGCAGTTCTTGCGTTGCATGACAACACATTATACAATGTACATGTACGTAAAGAAATGTACACAATACAAGTACACCAAAAACACGACGGCACAGTGTTGTACACATACATGTATCCACAAAAATATTGTTACCAAAAACGGATATCAATCTTCTGGCGACGGCACAGACGCAGAGGCAAGTACATTCAGTGGACAGACCATGACAGCAAATGAAAGCATGAGCGTTGGCGATCCTGAATGATAAAAAGTAGGTAGGGATTGTTACCGTGGCGACAGGCCCGTGAGAACTCCGGAGACTGACAAGCACTAGCAGCCTGTGTGACATCACGCCGGTCGGTCGGCAGTTGTATTTCACATTGTGCGTTACGTCACCAGAGGAATGCTTCGGTCATGCAGATGTCACAGTGCATGAGTGTGTAGAGGATCGTCAATTGATTGTCCATGGGCTGTAGCGGTATCTGTATTTTGTCAGTGTAGGGTTTTCATGGTATTCTTGTGACAACGATAACAGCGTGATGTCATTTATCTGCGATCGATAGAGATAATGTATTTTAAGGAGGCACTGGTTTGTTTTGCGGATGATTTTCATCACTGTTCAGTTTTGGATTTTGTGCTGCGAAGGCCCTAAGCCTAATCTCCCCCCCCCCCCCTTCGTCTCTCCCCCTCCCACGCTTCCCTTCCTCCCCCAGCCATATGACACATTCATCTTATTGGCTGGTTAGTTGTGTGGGAAGTCCCTTATTATGCTATAAATAGACCTTGTGGCTAACCATTATCGCACCCTCAAAACCTCACTGACTTCCTTGTGGAGGCTGGCTGCAAACTTCAAAACCAATTCCAGCTTAAAGGGGCTGTCTTGTAATGTACTTTGGATCTCTTTTCTTTAATTGTTCAGGTATGTGTACTTTCCTCAACTTAAGCCCTTAGTGGTCTCTTTTAAATATGCCTTAACCCCTCGAGTACGGTTACTTACAGGAGGCGCCGGGGTGTCCGGGGCAGCCAAGCGAAACGGACACAATGTGTTTGTGCAGTCAAGCGTAACATACACAATAATCCAACAATGGATTGAAACTGCACAAATAGCGGCAAATGGTCATCCGGCCTGGTGCCACCGTTTTTGTTTTTTTTGTGCCATTTGGCATCATCGGTATGCAAGGGGTTTAACCCTAACTAACCCAAGCCTAAATAACTCCAACAGCAGGTTGTGTTGGATTTTGATGGGTTCAGGACTGTAGCGCCTTGGCACCATGACTTTACATGGAGCTACATGTATGATGCCCCAATTTGTCCAAGTCCGTAGGATGTGCCATAGGTATACTGCACAGTGTTGGACTTTGACAGGTTCAGGACACTTCCTAGTAAAAATGCCTAGAGGGGTTAGGGTACATTTTATTTTGTAAACATTTGTACAAAAATATGAAACACCATAACCCTAACCCTGCCAGACACAGCACAGTGCATCTGTGGCGACAGCTTGACCTTGCTGCACTCTCCACACAAGTCAATGTGACAAAGTATGCAATCTGATGCGTCTGGCAGGGTTTCTAGCCAAAATACCCTGGAGGGTTAGGGATAATCTACCGTGAGAGAGTGATTGGAATGAGCCCAACTCTTCCACCCCGTTCACACTGGATCCGTTTAGGGGATCGGGTCCGATGGGGTAATAAAACCACAAGAAAACTTCACAGCAAACTGTGCTGCGTTTACACTCGATCCCGATCCTGCTTTGATCCACCATTTACAGCGGAAGGAACTTACATGTAAGGTACATGTACCAAGAAACGAATAGGAAAATTTAAAATGTGTAAAAAGCTGTATGATAATAGGAAATTCAGAGCTGTCCAGATGACGATGTCATGAACGCGAAGAGAGAGAAAATGACACGGTGCTGGCAAAGTACCAACCATGCATTTGCAGTGTACTTGGAACCATGTTGGGACCAATGCTCATCTGTACTGTATCTACTCAAGATGCATGTAAGTGAAGCTCCAGCCCAGATGGGGGGGAAAAGTCCTCCATAACCAAAAGAATATTTGTCTTGTACACATTGTGTATACATTGCTCAGTCTTTTTTTATCAGACAACAAGTATGCAGTATCTGCATAACTGTACATGTAATTCCTGTGGTTTCTGCTCCCTTTTTAGTTCTTGCCTCCCCCATCTTCTTAATGGTTTGGCTCTTTGTGTGCCCAGCCACCAAGGAGTTTGCCTGCCATGTGGGCAACGAAATTATTGCTTAAGGTCTTTTTTTAAGTTGAGTTACATGTATGATGTAAACTCAAGTGACTGGTTTTATTAATTTAATTGTTTACTTCATTCTTTGCCAAGTTTTGCATTTTTCATCATTTGATGATTTTTCATTTGTTTAAATTTATTATTTTTATTAAAAAAATTTTAATTTTTTTTTAACCCTAACAGTCCTGAATCCTCCAATTTTAATATGATTTTCCATACACCCTAGGGAGTTAGGGTTAAAGATTTTTTTAAAATGCAAAGTTGTGTTTATCAATTGTCGGACTGTTAGCTCATGAACTGGCACGCAATGTACTCTGGGATTTGTTCTCAGTTCAGTAACGCGTACATTATAATTCTGGTTTTCACGAACGGACACTCAAGCACTGTGAACCAGCAAGAGATGTGTTATATAAACACAGTGTGTTGACTGGGTTTATTTAGAACAAGGTTGTAATGACAACAGCCAGCCATGGCATTATGGAATACCCTTGACCTGATATTGACTGCACAACCATAGCACAGCAGATAGGATTTAACCCCTTGCGTACGGATGACGCCATATGGCGCAAAAAAACAGTGCCACCAGGCCGGATGACGCCATTGGCCGCCGTTTGTGCAGTTTCAATCCATTGTTGGATTAAACAGTGCCACCAGGCCGGATGACGCCATTGGCCGCCGTTTGTGCAGTTTCAATCCATTGTTGGATTAAACAGTGCCACCAGGCCGGATGACGCCATTGGCCGCTGTTTGTGCAGTTTCAATCCATTGTTGGATTATTGTTTATGTTACGCTGGACTGCACAAACACATTGTAGCGGTTCGCTTGGCTGCCAGAACCACCGCGACACCCCGATGTCTCCCGTAAAATACCGTACTCAGGACGTTAATACACTGGGCCAGGCCAAGTGTAAACACATGCAGGCAGTAGCTTAGACTAGCTCCCAGTCACTCCATCTTCTTATTCCTCCAAAAGTAAGTTCATTGTTGTATCACAATTTGAAATCAGAAGCATGAGAGAGCATTCGGCATGATCAAACATTTCAGGGATTGCATTGAGACACGCCTGTTTTTTCTGTGTGTATTTCAGCTATGCATTTATTTCTGTGGAACCAAAGTAAAATTGTTAATTCGGAACTTGTTTGAAGTTGAAAATCTGAACTTGGATCGGAAAATGTCATTGATGTATACATGTATTCTGTCTTGTGCATTGCGCATCAGTTTGATTGGGTTAAATTGTACCCAGGGGCCTGTTGGAATGTGGTTTCCATATTTGGTTTATTAACCCTAATACTCCTGAATCCTCCAATTTTAATATGATTTTCCACACACCCCAGGGAGTCTGGGTTCATTACAAGTGGCCTTTTATCATTAGTTCCTCTGTCCAAATTTAATGGCACTCTACTCGCCTGGCTGTCTCATCACAACCTTTCACTGTTGTTGTTCCAAAGGCTAGTATGTGAGATACTCTTTAAAAAAAAGTGTTTTCCCCTTGTAAGTTATACTGCCTCTCTCTGGAACTCCTTACCTGTAACCTGCTTCTTTTACAATTCAAACGAAATGTGAATTGATACTTTCTGTCCCGATGGTTTCTGTCTTTTCTTGTCTTTTGTAGAACACCTTTAGTGGCCTTTAGCCCTTGTGTCGAGCGATACCCCCCCCCCCTCCACCCAAAAACACCTCCAAAAGTATACAGATGTGCATAATAATTTGTGTGTACAATGATGTACATTTGTACAGCAATACCATACCAAATGACATTTTTTTACAAACAAATCATCAAAGTTCAATTCAGCTGTGCAGAGCAGTAGCAGAGGGGGAGCAAATCGAGACCCTGGATCGGTAATTGTGGGGACCTCGATCAATTGAGGCCCTAACAATTATTCTACGACCCTAGTTGTAGGTTATCGTATGGGTCACCACAGCTAAATGATATCTGCTAGAAAACTGGCAGGTTTCAGGGGGTTAGCCGATTCTGTTTGATAGCAATACCACACCTGGCAGTTTCAGATACTGGTTGAAATTTTTTATTTTACTTTCCTCACTTTTTTGGTTCAGTTGAAAAGCCAGAACCCTGATTTATGTGCCCCAAAAGGTGTCAATATTTTCCTCAAAGGTAACAAATTTGAACGTGCAGTTGGTACAGCAGGTTAGGTAATTGCTCCTCGGTCAGGAACCATTAACCCGGCACAGATTGGTGTTTTTCAACTACATGTTCATTAAGGGTGGGGGGGGGGGGGGGGGGGGGGGGAAGACACGGCCCATTCAGCCAGGCTTGTGTGTACACATGCACTTGTCCCCAGTACAAAGGCCATTAGGGCGGGTGTTTTGATCACGTAGGCCAGACTGGGGCGAAATGAGGTCACCAACTGTGGGGAACAAAACAGTGCCTACCACTGCTCTAGGGCTGGGCTGAGGATGGCCCCTGCTGATCACGGGTCAGAAGTGCACCTTCTCTAGCCTTTAGCATGAGCCGACCTGCTGCCGAGGTGTCTTGTATTGGATAGCCAGCTATTTACGAATTGCTTTCTGTGACGCTGGAAAAGTAACCCTGGTGAAACACTCAACGTTTTAGAATGCTTGGAACTGAACTGGTGTATACGTATTGGGTATGAACTTTGCATCTGCATCATTGTATCAATTATGCCGCCATATTTTAAGAAGTAAAGGAAGAAAAATCGGTTTAGGTAATATCAGAAAAAGACCCAATTACTTAGAAAACATCATCTGTCATTGGTAGCTTATGGAGCATAGTTGTAACTATTGCTTTTGCTAATATTACGATACGTTTTTTTTATCAAGGCTGATATATAGACTAATCCGGCGACCAAACTTAGAAGCATTTACTGCAGTGGCACTACGATCACGTGCGTGTTTTACGCACGCACTCGACACAGCTTCGACCAACAGGGTGTTTACAACTTGCCAAAATGCGCACGCGACTCAAATTAAAGATTGCGGGCAGCCTGCGCGCGAGCGCGGCACCACTGTAAAACTGGCTTCTCATTTTGTTCGGCGAATTCCCGTATATTACATGTGTTTGGGGTTTTGTTTATTTTGTGTGAAGTTACAAAAAAACATAAATGCTCCCTGAAGGCTATATTTACCCTAACTCCCTACATCATTTTTCCTGTATGTAACCTGAATCCTCCAATATCCTCCGACTCCAAAATCCTCCAGTGTTTGTTACTGGGGACCACTGCCTGAATCCTGCAAAATCCTCCAGTGGTTTTTAGATCAATACTCCAGTAACATCAATCCTCCAAAATCATCCCGCACCAGATTGGGCCTGATGACCTGGATCCTCCATTTTCCACCAGAGGAAAAATCCTCCGATGCTTCAACTTCCAAAGACTCTCAATCCTCAAAATTCCTCCATTTGGCAAAGAGGATTTTTGAGGATTTGGGTTAAAGATCTGAAAGTTTCATTGCATGGAGAACGCACAGTGTACATCTACAAACATTAACCCTAACCCCCAGACCCTTTTTGCTAGGAACCATCTGCAATCCTCCAAAATCCTCTGATTGTCCTGCCCCCAAAAATGCATTTATTCTTAATCCTCCAAAATCCTCCTGTGCTTTAAACACCATTCATCCTCAATCCTCCAAAATCCTCTTTTAAGAAAATACCATTCATCCTCAATCCTCCAAAAACTTCCGCTTGAAACACCATTCATCCTCAATCCTCCAAAATCCTCTCTTTTTCTTGAAATACCATTCATCTTCAATCCTCCAAAATCTTCCGCTTGAAACACCATTCATCCTCAATCCTCCAAAATCCTCTCTTTTTCTTGAAATACCATTTATCCTCAATCCTCCAAAATTCTCCACTTGAAACACCATTCATCCTCAATCCTCCAAAATCCTCTTTTTTTCTTCTTGAAATACCATTCATCTTCAATCCTCCAAAACTGCAAGGAGGATTTTGGAGGATTGAGGTGGGTTAGGGTTAATAATATTATATGTCATTAGGAAACCGGTAATGCGGTATTGTGGCTAGATCTTCTCCTGCACATGATATATGCATACATTTGTACATGTATGGGGACATCTAACCCAGATTCAAGCCTCTGCATATTTGTACATGCTCTATTCTCAAGGACATTGTACATTGGTATGCATATCGGTATTAGGTTTAACTTGCCAATTTCAAGCATAATGCTGATCATGGCCTGTTGGGAAAATAAAGAGCAGCGCCGCCCACCCCCCCCCCCCCCCCCCCCCCCTCCTCCTCTAGGGCATGTATGGAGATGATGCAAAACAATCCCTCAGGCGTAAAAAAAAAAATTTATAATTTATAGAAATGCAGATTAGGGAGTCCACCGGAATTTTGTTAACATTACTTTGTACACTGTGCTTTTCTGAATAGCACCTGTTTGTCAACAAGTTTGTTACCAGTGAGTGGCAGCTGTGATGGGTATTGTGTTTTACTATGGGCTTATTGTGTGATTGACCCCCTGCCAAACTCCCATAATTCCCCCATCAATCAAAATGTATCCCCCCCAACCCCAACCCCCACATGGAGTACAATAGTACACTGATAGGCCAGCAGCTGTTTTGGGATTGATTTCCGGTAACAATTTATGTTGAAATGTTTGGAACCATAATTTTGGAAAGCATATAAGTCGGTAAGAAAAAAAGATGTTTGTGTTACTTTGATCTGGTGTATGTATGAGGGAAATATATTGATAAAACAAGACACTTACAATAAACGTATGTACAAAAATACATGTGAAAGTGAATTTCCCCTCATTTTTCTTGTAATTTTTTCTTTCATATGGAGTGACTTGTAATAAACTACATTTGCTCTCGTATGCCTTTTCAGCAGAATTCCCCTATTGTGTTCTGATTAACTTTTGCTTTTTACATGTAGCTCTTCTGAAAAAAATACAAATCTGTAACTTTTTGTAACCTTACAGATAGGACCCAAATTCATTGATGAAACTGATCACATAATTTCAACTAAGAAAAAAAAACTTGAAGCGAACTGGTTGAATCCCTCCCCCCTCCCCCCTCCACCCCCACTTATGTTATCAGTAGAGCCTGAGGTAGTCAAACGGTAACTTCCGTCCCCACTTTTGCCAAAGGCCGAACCCCAATCAAAGAGAGAACAAAAATGTAAAGCTCTCAACTTCCTGTGTTGCTAAGTCGATTGTACTCGGCCCCTCACTGCTGTTCATTCCGGCCAGCAATCTGACTTGGAGTGACCCTCCGCGATACTCCAAGGGCCTCTTGGGGGTGAAACCGCATCCCATCGCGTCACCTGAAGAAAGCCGGTTCGGATTTGCACGCGCAAGCGTGGGAGTCGGAGGTACAGCCGAGTATAAGTCAAAAGAGAATGAACTATTTACATGGTACGGGAAATCCACACTAAGTACGTGAGAGTGATTAATGGCATTTCCCCTTCAGCTGGGCTGTTCCTGTGCGTGAATTAGAACAGAGAACGGATGTGACGTCTCATGGCAGTGACATACGTTTTACATCATCATTGAGTGGAGCACATTGTATGTGTGGTGATGTTTGGTGTCTACCATGTGTGTGGTTTCTGTGATGTGTAATTATGCTTGGAATAGCAAGTTTCGGATATGACCAGGACTGTGGTTGACTAACTTCCTTGAATGTTGTGAATGTTGTAGAGTCACTTCTGCTCTGATGAATGTTGTGTGTACATGTACTTGGTGTGTGTTACATAACTAGTACGTTCCCCCAAGTGTTTGAATTGTACTCCCGTAAATAAATTTGGCTTCCAGGTTTTGAAATCTTTTAACAGATGACCTTCAGTTGTACAGCTATCTTCAGATCTAGACAATGACTCTTGAATAACCTACAAGTAGTTTAAAGTGTAGATTGTGTGATTGGTTGTGTGGAGAAAACCTTTGTGTTGGATTAGCCAAGGGTGTTCCTGGTACGCATATCCATTTTTCTCAGTGTTTTAATGGATAAGCCATGTACATTGTGAACAGTAGTATAAGTGTATAAATCCCTGCTCAGAGTCACTTACTTGGATTTTTGTTCCTTCCCCCCCATTTTTTTTTAGGGGGCGGGGGGAGAAAAGGGCTGTATGGACAAAGTTGAAGATGCACTGTACCTTCAGGGGAGGACTTCGTCTAGAATGTGCCAACACTTAATTTTTTCGCCTCCTCCTCATTTGCTCTTGACTACAGGGCCATCCGCGCATTTCGGCAGGTGCTCTACATCGACCCGGGTTTCCAGAGAGCCAATGAGGTCCACCTCCGCCTGGGTCACATGTTCAAAGTCAACTCAGATTATGAGTCCAGCCTGAAGCATTACCAGCTCGCACTCATTGATTCTACTCCTTGCACCCTCACCAAAGCTGAAAGTAAGTCACAACTTCTTTTTGTCTTTCTTTTTTGTATATAAATGCTTACCATCTCAAAAATGCCTTGGTCTCACCGATGGTGGAAGTTACCCTGCCTGGGTCTATAGGTCTGAAAGTTGGGATAATTGCTTTAGAATCTGTTGAAGGATTAGATCTGGGCCCAGGAAAACTGCAAGGGTGGTAGGGTTGGTAATTCAAACTGTGGCCAACCCTACCACCTCTGGGCCCAATTTCATAGCGCTGCTTAACACACGATTTTCTGCTAACGGAACCCTCGCCCATTTCATAGAAAATGTAAGCAGTAAGCACAGCGAAGAGCCCACTAACTCCGGGAGCAAGATTTGCTTAAATTAGTGACGCAACAATATAAATCTCCATCCACGTGCAAGCGTTAGCATGACTTGGCCATGAAATACGCTAATGCTTAAGCAAACTTTTCTGCTTACCATTAAGCAGCGCTATGAAATGGGGCCATGATCGTATCCCTTTACCTACATGTAGAGTGACTTTAAGCCTTGTATTTATAGGTAATTAAACAAACAATCGGTGGAGTTCCCAACAATGCCTGTTGGGGGTTGGGGTTGGAGCATGTGGGATTGTAGATCTTGAAACTTGAATCCCTTTTGCATGTCCAACAATCATGAACTTGTCTTTTTGTTAAAATGTGGTTCCTTTGTTTTTAAATGCTATTTAATCTTGAAATGACTTGTGAAATGACTTGTAAAGCACTGATTGGTTTGTTTACTGTACTGCAAAAATGATTTGTGGTGTTTACTGTGACTTTTAAAGTAAATACATTTTTTTTCTCTTTCTTCACCTCTGTTTATGTGCAGTCAAGTTCCACATTGCACATTTGCATGAAATACAGGTAAGTCGTGTCAACTCGTTACATGCAATTTAACCAAATCAAATCTGGTTGGAATAAAATTGACTGGCCTAGTTCGGTTGATGTTGCGAAACCACTTGCAACATCTTGTGACTCCCTTGTTCCCCCCTTGTGCCCGGCTATTACTGATGGGGGCTAATATGCCAAGAACGGGCTGTACAGCCAAGCAGAATGCAAACAATAGGCACCACACTGAATAGAGTGGTCCTATTCATCACTCTTGGAGCCCGCCCTCCCCATCCCTTTCGAATGAAAGCTTTGTTTGAAAAGGCTCCATCTATCATTACACTCCCGGTACAGTACAGTACAGTATTGTTGAAACATGAATGGATTGAGTATGCTCAGGAATGCGTATATAGACAACAACTGGCCAGGTGGTCTATTGCAAACTGCGGCTATGGCCGTCGTCCGTCATCTTAAAGAGGAAGTTCAGTGGTCAGAGAAGTCTGCGTCATTTTTCATTTTTATATAGATTGCGTATTGCAAAATCAAACGGAAAATTATTTCTGCCGTGAAATAACCAAAAAGAGACTTTTGAGAGCTATTTTTATCAAGTCCCCTCTAGCCCGCTGGTGCCATTTGTCTAAAAGTCGTCACTGCAGGCAGCAAACAATTTGACGTCAAAGGATGAACTCCCCTTTTGTGTCTAGCACAAGGCACAAAAGGGGAGTTTGTCCTATGACGTCAATTTGTTTGCTGCCCGCAGTGACGACTTTTAGACAATGGCACCAGCGAGCAGTACTGCGCTAGAGGGATTTGATAAAAATAGTTCTCAAATGTCACTATTTTGGTATTTCATGGCAGAAATGATTTGCCGTTTGATTTTACAATACGCAATCTACATAAAAATAAAAAATGACGCAGACTTCTCTCAGCAATCAACATCTTTAACCTTTCACTAAACAAAAAAAAACATTAACTTAAAAATTTTAAATAAATTAGAAATATTTTTTCCCGTTTGTTTCACTTTTAACCCCTGCAGGGCAAGTTTCAGACGTCAGTAGAAGCGTACGGAGAGCTGTTGTCCTTTATTCCCTTACCTGACACAGTCAAAGCCAACTCGCTCAGGCAACTAGGTAAAGAAAAACTGACAAAAACACCATGTATGGCACATTCTTTGGACTTTGACAAATTGGGGCATCATAGCTCCATGTAAAGTAATGGTGCCAAGGCCCTACAGTCCTAAACCCATCAAAATTCAACACAACCTGCTGTTGGAGTTTGTAAGGCTTGGGGTAGTTAGGGCTAAAATAAAGTTTGAAACTTTCAAAAACTGGAGTCTTTTTTAGCGAGTAACCAGTATCTGCCTAGTAGAAAATTTAAACAAAGTTTGAAGAAAGCTTAAGTTTAGAACTCGCCAACTTCATTTTTCTTGATGAGTGGAATTTCTATGTTTAGTCTTTCTGTGAAATTCACCCCCAGCTCTGTGGAATGGTTGATGGTACTTACCCAGTTAACAAGTAATGGTTACAATTGAAATAGCAATTTCCCCAGTTTTAGTTTCTCCAACGTAAGCTTCCTTGAATGAGGTTTCAATGTGCTGGTTTGTATGATTGTTGCAATGAAACCAGGTTCCGCTCAGTATGAAAGCTTCTCGCAAGCCGATTTTGCTTTGTTAGGAAGTAGTTGTGTCACGATGCTGTAAGTTTCCTTGATGTGAAGGAAGAATTCTAGTCTATTCAGGGTATTTTCGCATTTAGCATTCCACTCGATCAACTATTCCACTCCATCAACTAGCCACAAATCCACACACTTCTGTTGACAATCCACTAAGAGGTATCCTCCCCTTTTCAGGCTAGCTCCAGCATAGCTGTGAGCAGCTAGGCAGCAGCACCAACCTGGTGATTAAAGCTCTTACACCCCTAAGAACTAGTCCACGCTATCAACTAATCATAACTCCATATTCCACTTATATTCCTACCTCCTTTTCCTCTCCAGGCTGGCTTCAGCACAGCTGTAAGCAGCTTGGGGACAGTGCCAGCCGAGAGACCAAGGCCATTCAGTTCCTGGTCAAGTCGCTGGAAGTGGATCCCAACAGCGGCCAGTCTTGGTACTTCCTCGGCCGCTGCTACTCGAGCAGTGGCAAGGTCCACGATGCGTTCACCTCGTACAGGCACTCCATTGACAAGTCGGAAGCCAACGCCGACACATGGTGCTCAATAGGGTAAGAAGAAATAAGTGGTAGAAATTTGAAGAACAACTTCTGATGTTGAGGCTGCTTTGTCCACAATGTAGGACCTCTCCATCTTTGTCTGGGACGTTGTCCACTCCACTGTCATCGTATCAGTGTCTCATTCACGTGTCCCCAACCCTCTTCCATCCACAGAGTCCTCTATCAACAACAGAACCAGCCTATGGACGCCCTCCAGGCCTACATATGCGCCGTGCAACTAGATAAATCCCACGTGGCAGCCTGGACGGATCTCGGTATACTCTACGAAGCTTGCAGTCAGCCTGGGTAAGTCGGCCACAGCCCTTGTACCTCTTGGCAATTATAATACGCACCTGTTGCACTTCGGTCTGCATTTAGTGCAACGCATGTAGTTCACAAAGGCTGTGGACAGCTTAACCAATAATGCATGTCACATCTCCAACCTGTAGATGCGGAGTGCCACAGGGGTCAATTTCAGCAGTGGCTATAGACCTTTATCATGCTGTCACCATCTTTGTCTTGTTCCCTGTATGCATTTGCAATTATGAATAGTGATTCCAATTATTGAATGAAGGTGCCAGACTATTTTTCCTTCCAGCCTCGGTTTGGTTACATTGATTTTAATAGGAGAAAAACAAGATGGCTGTACCATGATAAAGGTCTATAGTCTTGTGTCCTTGGGCAAGACACTTTGTCGTAAATTGTTTCACTCCACCCAGGAGTACATGTGTACCTGTGGTTGTTAAGTTTGATTAGCCCAGGGAACTGAACAAACTTTCAGGAATGATTGATGGGCCTGATGATCAGGGTCAATAACGTAGAGCCTAGAGCACCATAATCATGGTGGACATGAGTGGTTTAGGAATGCACACATTATTGTCACATATGGTTCAGGTCCAAGCAATCTATGTAGTTTTATTAGAACCTTTGCAGAACTTGTGAGATCAGTAATTTTGCCAATATTCAAATATGTAAGATTTCTAAATTTGTTTGGAGAGATGTCTTTCAGATTTCTGGAAGATTGTTTGATCCTCAAATTGTTTTATCATTTCAAAATGACCTCTGCAACCTGAAACTCTTTTAATTCTGATGACCCTATTTTTTGCAATTTTGAACTGTATCGTTTGGTAGAAAATGCAGTTTTCAGCAACACCATACAATTGAAATGTCTCCGGGTGTTCCGTGGATTTGTCATTTTCCTCAAATCTCACCCCTGAATTGTTCGTTTGATGTCACATGCATCTGCCGGCTTGTGATGCGTCTTTGCTATGAAATGATTTCTGACAACTAGCCTTGGTGTTTATCTGCGCAGGGATGCACTGACATGCTACATGAATGCCTCTAAGTGTTCCAAGACAAGCGGCGCCACGTCGTCGCTAGCGCCCAGGATCAAACTGCTGCAAGCACAGGTCAACGCACTGCCTCAACTACATATGCAAACCAAGTAAGTTGCTCTTTCTGCAGTCCTGTATTCTGTTTTCTTCAGGGGGAGGAGTTTAGTTAGGGGTTGGGGGGGGGGGGTTAGTTACGTTTGTGTGGGCCCCGGGGTTACAAGTTTTTTTGCTAGGTGGTTCTACATAGACGTTATAATGATATTTTACAAATATGGTGTCTTTGAAAGAATCAATGATAGATTATGACAGTTTAGTTGAGAGTGTGGTTCTTGAGAGAATCGCAGACTTCTTTACATTCGTAAGACTAATTAATTTCTTGGAAGGAATCAGTGACATCCTGTCACATTTTGATGTTCCGTTGGGTATGGGTGGTACGTGTAGTTCTGAAAGAAACCAGCTGTGTCTTGACTATTGTCAAGAAGAGATTGCGATTCTTGGAGAAAACCTCTCTTAAAACTTCTGAGAATAGGGGGTGGTTTGTGAGAACAATATCTTATTTTGAAAGGACAGTTAAATGTCATGACATTTTGTGGGAATGGATGGCATGTCTCGATAGAGCAAGTCAAATCTTGATAATTGTGAGAGGGGTGTAAGGTCCATAAAAACACAGGTGATTGAGATCTCGACACTTTGTCGAGCTGAAGTTGTGTTCCTTAAGGCACGAGTAGTTTAAGCGAAGATGTGGACAAATCTCGCCCTTCTTATTGTTGAACCGACTATCTTATAATTTCAGAGAAAGCCTTGTGGCTACACCATGTGAACAGGGGTGAGATTTGTCAGGGTTTTTCCTGATTTCAGGATTTATGCTGATTTCAGAAGACTCTCTTTTGAAATCTGGAATTCCTGAGGTGTTACCCTAAAGGTGTTTTTAACTCTAAAAGTTCATATAGGCCAATAGAAACGGGTATTTTAAATACAAACCATTTACCCCACATTGGTCCTCGGCAACCCCCCAAACACTGCAGATTTTGTGGATTTTTCATTTTCAATCAATCTCGGCCCCGATGTGAAGTGACTGAGTCTAAATGCAAAGTGTGGTCCCGACAAGAACTCGAGGGATTAACTTGAGGTTTTTATTCGGCGTGCTTTCAACCATCATGACAGAAATGAAACCATATTTGACGTTTTAGCGCTGGTCACTTCGGATGGTGTATCCGCGGACTTTTTTCCCACTTGCAAAGCCTTGGGTCACATTAACCCTCTTACTCTAGGAAAAAAGTTCTGTGTAATATGCATGACACTTCAAAAGCCTTCAGATATTCTCATGTGAAGGGTTCTGAAGTGTTAAAAAAAACTGTGTGCAATGTGGCATCCTCTGTTTTGAAATTTTAACTGTCCTGTGTGGGGTATGTGTATGGATCTAATGGTGGGGTGGCTAGGAAACTTTGCAAGCAAACAAATTCTTCTGGCAAGATCCCCTTTTCACCACAAATTCCTTTGGGTTGTTTCGAAGAGTCCACACAACTCCCCCTCAATTCACTGGCGTTTCTTGGATAGTCCACACAACTCGGCCCTATTTCAGTTTTCTGGAAGGGTCCCACATTAGTATGTGAATTTGGATGATCACGGACTACTAAGGTTAATTCCAACCGTTTCCCATTGCAACTCCGCAGAAGCAAAACACTGCCAAGTATTGAGGAAGCGTGGAGTCTTCCCATACCTGCTGAGCTGACGTCGCGGCAGAGCAACATGGCCACGATCCAACAAGTAGGTCCTCGCCCATTATCGCTCAGACCTAGGGGGCCTGGTCTTGGCCGAAGGCACTTGGCACGCAAACGTGCTTAGGGGATAACAGTTTACCAGATAGAAGGTGTGAAGAATGTGCTCCTGACTGTTCCCTGCTGACGTTTTTTTACTTGGGTCATACATTTTTATCAAGATTACCTAAATTGGATACCAGCCTGGCTGTGAAGAGCAGTTATTTAGCTCCTTATTGTACATATAAATTGTATTATCCATCAAAGTTTTGCATTTTTCAGCTTCATTAAAACAAATTAATATTTATAAAAAAGGAAATTATAACAAGGTACAACGGCAGGTAAAATATCAAAATGTTGAAATTTTCTCTTAAAATTACCCCTAAAAATACGGAGACTTGAAACTTTTTTACTAATAAGGCCTCACAAAAATGTCGCTGTTCAGTTTGTCACCACTGTTCAGTCCAGACCAGGTCACATTTTGCATGTACACATCTAACAATTATTAGATAGAATGTGCATTTCTCAACGGGTGAAGAGCAAGCCAAAAAAAAACCAACAAAATCCACACACAAATCTTGTATCTGTATGTTTTTGCAGGCGCGCATGATACCGCCCTCTGTGGCCGTCACCAAAGCTATGCCTCCCCCGCCCTACCCCAACCAACTAACCAACCAACTCACCGTGCCCAACGCTGCACCCAGCTGCCTCCAGACGCCGCCCCAACCCGTCTCCGTAGCCGGCGGGGCCCAGAGCGGGGCCTCTGTCACCTCAACAGCTCCCCAACCCGGCAATGCACCCAAGCGCCGAAAAAACTCTGCTGCACAAAAGAAGAAGGTTAGTTGAAAAAAAATTAACAATCTTGGCAAACAAAACTTTATTGACACAAGCTTTTAGCCCATTATTTACATTAAGAATTTTCGGAGAAAAATATGTTAAACGGATCGGATAGCTAAGTTATAAATCTCCATTAAATGTGTGGTAGTGATGGTATTTGCCAGAAAGGTACACAAAACCCCATCTTCCTTTACATTTTTTCAAGAACCTTCCTGGATCTTCCAAAATCCAACACTGCAGTAACCCAATGGCACATTATTTGTACTTTTCAAGCGAAGTTATACCATGTAAAGTAACAGTGGCTGGGCTTTTACTCTCTTTGATCCTAAACCTTGAGTCCTAGTGAATGTTGAAGAATCTTGTGTGCATTGTATGGTACACCTCAATTCAAACCACGTAAACATCCTAAAATAAGTTTTTACCTGACATGGCTGGATAGTACTAATCTGTCCAGATGATGGATTGTTAACATTTTGCTTTTTTCTATTTCTACACAATTTCCAGTCTTCCACCTCAGTAGCTGAGCTCCTGAGCATACAGCAGCAACAGCAGCAACAGCAACAGCAACTGCTCCAGCAACAGCAGCAGCAACAGGCCCTGCAGCAGCAGCAACAGCCCAGCTTAAATCCCAGCCAACCCAAGCAGCAGCCCCAGCCCCGCGAGCCACTGCTGCAGCAGCAGCAGTCGCCGTCGCCGCCATCTTTCTACCTGACACCCCAGCAGGTGGCCCTGCTACAGCAGCTGCAGCAGAACCAGGCCAGCCTGAACCCGGAGCAGACGGTGGTCATGCAGCACCTGCAGCACAACCTGTGGCTCATGCAGCAGCATCATCAGCAGGTTAGTGAAGAGCTTCTTAATCACACAATTTTGCTTAGCAGGAAAACGATTAGCTTAGCAAAAAAGTCACTGGCCAAAATGCAATCCGATATGTACTGCTTGTGGCTGATCTCAGCTGATTGCTGGTGAGCAGGGAAACTCGCTAAGCAATAAAGATAGTTCTCTTTCCTGCAGAAGTGCACACTGTCCATGGCACAGTGCATTGTCTTTGGGATTAGCATTCCTTTGCGGTGCTGAAAAAATTGTTGCCATTACCGAGTCCTTACCGAGTCCTTACCGAGTCCTTACCGAGTCCTTACCGAGTCCTTACCGAGTCCTTACCGAGTCCTTACCACAGAATGTTAGTGAGCATTGTCTTTTCTGCCAAGCACTTATCAGCTGGGAACCATCAATACACCTTAAGTGACATTTTGGCTGGTAAACCTGTCTGTTCTAAGCAGAAGTTTTCTGAGCTCAGCAAAATATTGTATTTTGCAGCTCCACGAAATCAGCCACTTTACTGGTATGATTTAGATAGTACGTTGCAAGGTGCATTGCAAGGTTGTTTAATTTGTGTAGCTTTTAATTGGTGGAACTCTGGAAGGGGTGTTTTACTTGACTGCTTTGAAAACTTGTTTTTCAGATGCTGAGAAAGCACCAGCAGATGCAACAAGAACAGCAACAGCAGCAGCAGACCACAGGTGGGCACTTACAGCTTCCAACCAGTGGTGCCAGCGGGGGTCAGCAACCGGCCCTGCATAGCCTCGCCGGCCTACCCAACGTGCCCCAGATAGGAGAGCCAAGCCTCACTAACACCCCGTCGCACTCCCTGTCGAGGTCTGCCCAGGCCCAGCCCACGGACTTGCTGTCCACTTCCTCCGGAATCACGAACTTTGATTTGCTGAGTCGGACACCCGGGAGGAATTCGGTGTCAGCAGTGGGATCCGGCATAGCCGTGACTTCGAACGGGGGAGGGATGATTGTGAGCACAGGCGGTGCATTTGTACCCTCAGGAAGTACAGTCACCAGTGTGTCGAGCTTTGGGAGTGTTGGACTTGGAGCATCGGGTGCGCAGACGCCAGGGCTTGGCTTTGCACGCCACCCTTCCTCCCCAGGCGATGCCCCAAAGACCCAGGAGCTATTCAACAATCGGGTCATGGCCGCGTCACTTCAGAACCGGTCGGCGACGGCTTCCCCGCTGCACGGGCCCAAGAGGATTGTGACGCCCCCTGGGCCTGCTGGCAGCCCCGGGCATGCCCAACCACCCCTCCAGAAGTCACTGGACTTCCCCGCCCCCAACGTGGTGGCCCCTCAGAATGTGGACATGAACCAGAAACTGGCCGATTTCAAGTCCCGGACGGGTGGCGCTGAGCCCCCGAGTCTCATGTCCCCTCAGGAAATTGCAGACTCCATGCTGGCCCAGCTGTCCCACACGGACAACTCCGTCACCACCAGTAAAAGTGGGAATTTCATAGGAGGCAGCTCCCCGAGCGTTGGAGCCATGGCTGGCGGCGAAAACCCTACAAGAAACAGCACCGCAGGCAATGCATTTTTCAGTACTATGTCCATGGGGGCGGGGGTGGTGCATGATTCAAGTAGCTCCAGGCATGATGGTGGGGTCTTCAAGACGCCACCGCCCGTCACGTCAAGCATCAACTCTTTGGAGAACATCTTCTTGCAGACATTCCATCCGGGACCTGACAGCAAGCCCAGGACGCCTGAGCACCGAACACAAGGACTCAGCTCCCCCTTGCATGTGGCGAGCAGCACCCATGGCCCTCACACCTTGTCCGTGGACGGACTGAACAGTGTGGTGTCCGGGCTGAACCATGCCGTCTCGAACTCTGCCTCCCCAGCCCAGTCGGTTGGTACGCCGCCCAGCGTGTCCAGCCAGCTGTCGCAGATGGAGTTTGCGAGTGGGGAGCATGGAGTGAATGCAGTGTCGGGCATCCGGTCCCCTCTTGGAGGGACGACGATACGGCGGGAAGGCAGCACGGACGCCTGCATTCAGAATCACGTAAACGGCATGGGAAAAAGCAGATATGATCAGGTATGTAAGATAGTGTATCGCCTCTGAATATCACCTTTGAACTTAGAAAATAATAAATACTGGCCTATTCTTGTCTCTTTGGCATAGATGTACTCATCGTCAACTTCAGTGGGGACTCAAAATTTGCACTGAACCTGTGGACCAGGCCAGTCATTAATCAGTGGCTTAGTAGACTCCAACTAGACTAGTCAACTAGTGTTTTTCTTGTTTGGTTTCACACTTTGAATGGAGGCAGTCTTGCTTATTTTCATGCACTTGACAAATTTTCAGTTAACGAGTTGGGATTCCAATTGCAATAAAAATTAACGAAAGTTTAACGAAAGAATGGGTTTTTGTCTCTCGCCACCAGACATTAAACATCAACACCTGCAGCGTTTCGGGCCGAGGCAGCCACTCTACCTCCCCCTGCCTCTCGCCCTCGGGCCTGTCCATCTACTCCAGCTCGGCCAAGGTTCTGGAGGCTTGCCGCAAGCTGGGAAAGAACGGGCTGCGCAACAACAGCATGCTGCTGGAGAAGATGCCCCCACCGGCACCCCCAATCGCCCCCTTCCCGCCCCTGCCCAAAGACCAACTCAACCCGCCCACGCCCAGCGTCTACGTGAGTATTTTTTTATCGTCTTTTTTTTATCGCCTTTTCACACAAGTGGGAGAAATGTTTTCACACCTTTTATCAAAAGTGGGAAAATAATTTCCTACTTGAATTCGGGGGGGGGGGGGGGGGGGGGGGGGGGTGGGGGTGGGGTTTGCGAGTTGCGAGTTGTATGTGAATGTGAATTCTTTTCAGAAAAGTTTTCATTCCCATTCACAGTGTTAACTTTCAATTGCAATGTACTGTAGCCTGTTCACAAGAGAATTTATTGTCAACTTGAATTTAGCTGTTTTTTTTTATTTTTTTAAATTTTTTTTATTTAATTAGTTGGCATTATTTTGGACATGGATTACAGCAAAAAATATTTGGAAACCAGTTGCAGCTGTTTCCCAAAATCAAATGTCGAAATCAGTCAATTTATACAGTTAAGTGCAGTTATTTTGTTGCTGAATTGAAGAGCTAGCGACAAGTATTTCTGGAGATGATGAATGGTTAATGAGTAGTGGTATTCTTGAGCCTCGGCTGTGAAGCAACATTCACTGATAACCACTTCTGATCCAGGAAAAATGCTCACCGTTAACCACATACAGTCGCGAAAAGGGTCCGTACAGAGTGGAAGCGGATGTTCGTTGAAATGTAAACGGAATTCTACTGCATAGAGTACCGAAGTCTGACGTCAGTTGGCACGACAACTGGCTCCAAACAAATGGAGATTTTGTTCCTTTGTTAACAGCCAGTCGTGCAAACACATTGACACAAAATAACAAAAGTATTCTGGTTCCAAACATTGCATTGACGTTATCACTTCGGTACTCTATATCAAATGGCAACTGTTTAATTGGACAGGTGGAGACGAAAGCGGACGCCTACTCACCAGCTCTGGAGGAATATTGCATTTCACCCGACCAGCCCATCACGGTGATCCGAGGTTTGGCAGCAGCTCTGAAGCTGGACCTTGGCCTCTTTTCCACCAAGACCCTGGTGGAGACGCAGAGCGAGCACCCAGTAGAGGTTAGAACACAGGTGAGATTGGGGAAAATATGACAACATCGGAGAGAAGAGTGAAAAAAAAGAAATGCTTCCTGGTTGATCTGTTGCATGTTTGGAATTGATTTGTGGGGTTCCACCACTGATCTCTATATAAACTGGATAGCTCATTGGCCATTGTGCGCTGTACAAGCAACTGAAGCCAGCACCCGCCATATTACCACTCCCAATTTACCACTGATCGCTATGTAAGGAGAAAGAGGATGAAAGGAGACCCTGGGGACAAGGTTGGAAAACATGTTGTATTGGGAGTGATAACATGGCGGACGGTGGCCTCAACTCGAACAGCCAATGCCGTTGCGCTATCCAGTTTACATAGAGATCAGTGGGTTTCCCTGTCGGTGAAAGCCATCTTGGGGGGGAAAAAAAACCCAAAGGATCAGCTATTGATGAAATGCAACTTTTCCTCGGATCAGCTGATTTCCTCGTTTTTCACTTCACACTTATGCCAATGAAAATTGAAAAACACTGTACAAAGCCTTGTAAAGATTGGAATTTCCTCGTTTTTTTGTTAATTCCAAGTTGCATGCCTGATGAAAATACTGCCAGGCAGAATCTTCAAAAAAAATAAAAAAATGGGGCCTCCTTATTTTAAATGTGTGTTTCCTACAAACACATTTGCTTCTTGCACCACTATCATTTGCCTTTGAGAACTTGCTTAAGTTGGAAATGTTAGGCCAGCTAATTTTGAATTATTTCACATAATATATATATTGCCTCAAATTGTTGGATTTAAAAAAATAATTTCAGAGACAACAACCTCCGGATGAGAACTGGGACCAGGCTGGGCTGAAGAAGGTGTGGAAATGTGAGAGCAGTCGTTCTTTCACCACCATCGCCAAGTATGCGCAGTATCAGGCATCTTCCTTCACAGAGAGCTTAAGGGTACGTCTGTGACAGTCTACAATGCAATCTGCAGTTTAAATTGTTGTTTTTTTGGTGACCCCAGTTCAGTTTCTGCCCACTGCACTAAGGATTAGGTTTTAGTTTTGACCCGATTGTGTTGGTTGTCCCCATTAATGTTTTTCAGTGTTAGTACATAAATGTACAATGTAATATGCAGTCGCGTTTCCGTAGACGTCCTTGACTCGCCTTCCATCTCTGGTGACCGTGGTTCGATTCCTACAGGGTGCACTATTCGGGTTGGGTATTCAGTCCCTATTTGATTTTCTGTTTTTCCTCTGGACAAAAATGATCTCCGCGGTTTTCTTTTCCACTCAAAGTTTCTTTCCTTTTCAAAGTTGGATCCCATGGTTGCAGACCAGGCACACATTTTGTAGAGTTTCTTAACTGTTGGAAGAATTTTGCTTATCTTGAGCGTGTTATACAACATAGCATGTAAGCAATTGTGCATGTATAGCAATTTTTATTGTTGTCCATATTTTAAGGGAATTCTGCTTACCCAGTTAGCATGTTCTTTTCTCTGTTTATTGCTTATTTAGGGGCTCTGTGAAATGGAGAAGGGTTCCATTAGCAGAAAACGGCGTGCTTAGCCAAATGATGAAATGAACCCCAGTGTTTAAGTACAACATTCTGAGTTGTATGAGGTGTTGGCTAAAAATAAGACTAAATATTCGGGATTTGTTTTTCATCAACAGGAAGAAACGGAAAAGAAATTAATGGCCGATGACCCTTTCTCAGCCAAAAGGTAAACAAGTCAATTTTTTTTATAGTTTTGCTTCACAATCCCATTCAAGAGACATGAATTGGTCTTTGTTCGTCTGTTTGTTTTGGAAACAGAGTTTTTCAGTTTTGAAGCAATTAAATCTAACCGGTTGCTCATTACTTTCTAGGAAAAAGAAAACCAACGGAGGTATGACACCCGTAGGTGGGCGGGACGGAAGCAGAGAAGGTGTGCGGGAGTTCAAGATGCTGAAATTCGGAACAAATGTTGACCTCTCTGACGAGAAAAAGTAAGTGCTCTCTAAAGTCCAAGTCGGGCGGTCAGCAACATATTCAGTAAAATTTGTTATTCATTGATTTTTTTCTTTGCACCGTTAAATGTAAATGTTAAATGTAATTGTTTAAAACAATGCTTGTGATTGGTCTACAGGTGGAAGAAGCAGCTCCACGAGTTGACGAAGCTGCCATCGTTTACCCGCATCATGTCGCCGCGCAACATGCTTAGCCATGTCGGCCATTCCATCCTGGGCATGAATACGGTACAGCTATACATGAAGGTACCGGGCAGCAGAACACCGGGTAAGAAAACCGACCAATCAGTGTGCAGAGAGTAATATGGGTCGAAAATTTCAGAGCATGTCGGCAGTGTTTTGCAAATTGACCTTGTGATAATCGCAGCAAATCTTTTGATCTCTGTTGACAGGACACCAAGAGAACAACAACATGTGTTCAGTGAACGTCAACATCGGTCCCGGGGACTGCGAGTGGTTCGCGGTGCCCAACGCCTACTGGGGCACCATCATGAACCTCACAGAAAGGTATGTAGCAGTGTCATTGAACCAAAGAACTTGATGTCTTCTGGTACCACAAAACGGGTGGAATGTAGCCAAATTTGAAAAATTCCTAGCCTGTGCTATTAGTCATGAACACTTGCTTTGAGAAAATGTCTGTCGTGTGTGTGAACTACCTGTATACTTGCAGCACAACACAATATATATCGCCATAGCAACCACTACGTTCTCTTTTTGGTAAAAAAAAAAAAATTAATCACTTCACCACCGGGCTTGCCGGGGTTTGCGGCAGATTCGAATCCGATGTAGCAGGGGGTACCGCGTAATCGGTGAGAAGATTTGAGAAGATGTTTGCACTAGAAATCAGGAGGTTGTGGGTTCGAGTCCCAGTGAATTTTTTCCACACAGGCTCCCGGAAACCACCGAGCAATTCTGTGCTTCATTTATGTGACCCGCTCCAGAAAAAGGTGATATAAGTCGCGTTATGCATTTACGTATATTGGCCCTTTCAACCCAAGAGGGTGAAATTTTTCGTCAAAATTCATTTTGTGTTTTTTGTCTTTAAAGACATCTTAAATATCTAAAGTTTCAGGTTTGGTGCACAATAATGTTGATTTCAGTTAATAAAGTGAAAAAATTTCCTTTTTAGAGTGCATTGTTCCATTGCATTGTATTAGAACTAGCTATTTCAAAGCCTGTTTTCTCTGTTGTGCAATTTGAACTCCATAGAGCTAATTAATATGCAAAAAATGTGATATCTCCAGAACAGAAAGGGCATTGGAGCTCTATCATGTACCAAATGAAAGCTTACATTGCAGGCTTTCCAAACGTACATAAAACTCCTTTTTCATATTTTGCGACATAATATACCTTTTTCCAGAGCAGGTCACATATTACGTCGGAAAAGGGCAGAAGTGGACTCCTTAGGAGTCGTGTGTATTCTTAATATAGACTGCCTTGGGAGTGGTCATACCACACGCATAGTGTGGGGCAGATCAAACCATGTGGCATGCATGACCTTTTTATTTTAATAAGCACTGCATTCCTATCACTTGGTGGCCCAATATAAACTATTGCAGGCGTGAGATTTGTCGGGATTTTATGATTTTTTTGTGAGGATTTTTTTTACTGATTTCAGAATTTTTAAAGAGTCTCTTTTGAAATCTGATATTCCTGAGGTGTTACCCTAAGGGTGTTTTAATAGAAACGGGTATTTTAAGGGATGCCTTTAGGTAAATACAAACCATAGACCCTACGTTGCTCTGGGGTCCTCGGTGACCCCCGAACACTTCAGATTTTGTGGATTTTAAATTTTCAGTCAATCTCACCCTGCTATTGACAGTGCATGAAAAGGGTCCGTAGAAGTAGATAGCTGTTCCAGTTGATAACATCCAGTTGATGACGAAATCACATGAATTCCTCCTCCATGCAGATACAACATCAACTTCTTGAAGGGTTCGTGGTGGCCAGTCTTAGAAGACTTGTATGAGGAGAATGTTCCAGTGTACAGATTCATACAGCGACCTGGGGACCTGGTGTGGGTCAATGCAGGAGCTGTACATTGGGTGCAGGCAGTGGTGAGTACATGAAACAGCGATAGAGTTTAGCAAGAATGAGTATTGTGAATGAAACAGTTGTATAGTTTATTAGAGGTCGTACAGAGTTCGTAAAGCAGTACAATTCTAGGAACATTGGTAGTTTATGAAATACATGTTTTTTTAAACAGCTTGGTGTGCATGTTTGAATGAAAGGATTAATGGAACTGTTCATAAAACAGCAGCAGGGTGCAGGCATTATTACAGTGCACAAAACAGCAGTTGGCTTCAATGGAACAACTTGTACATTGAAGGACAAAATATCTTCCCTAACCTCTTGGGCAGTTTGACAGGTTTTTGAATATTTTTTTTCAAAACCTGAAAATAATTTGATTATTTTTTGTATGCTTATTTCTGGAAGTGATGAATGGTTATTGAGTAGTGGTATTCTTGAGCCTTTGGCTGTGAAGCAACATTCACCGATAACCCACTTCTGATTCGGAAATGGCAGTTGAAAGAAATGAAACAAGCGAAACAAATTTTGGTAACTTATAGCATCCACCACAAGCTTATACAGGATCTGTGGACTTAATATTGAAATGAATTGTGCTGATTTGGTATTTTTTACCCAGGGTTGTTGCAGTAACCTAGTGTGAAATGTGGGTCCACTGATCAGAAGCCAGTACAAGCTGTATAAGATCTGTGGATTTGAGCACAGAAATCAATTCAACTGATTTAGCTTGCTTTTATACCCAGAATTGATGCAATAACACATGTGGAACGTGGGATCACTGATCAGCATCCAGTACAAGCTATAAGTTCTGTGGAAGTGTGCACAGAAATCAACTGATTTTTTAATGCAGTAATAGTGTGTATTCGCAGCCAGCACAAGCTGTTTAAGATCAGTGGAATTGAGCCCGGAAATCAATTCAACTGATTCGCCTTGCTTTTATACCCAGGGTTGATGCAGTAACGCATAGCTCGGAATGCGGATCCGCTGATCCGCAGCTGGCACAAACTATTCAAGATCTGTGGAATCGAGCTTGGAAATTAATTTTTGCATTCTTTTAACCCAGGGTTGGTGCAATAACATAGCGTGGAATGTGGGTCCACTGATCAGCAGCCAGTACAAGCTGTCAGTTAAACGTTACGAGTGGAACAAGCTGCAGGGGTACAAGTCCATCGTACCCATGATCCACCTCTCCTGGAATATGGCCCGAAATATCAAGATCACCAACCCAAAACTCTTCGAGATGATCAAGTAAGAAAGTCACTTTGAACTGTTTTTGTAAACCCCCAGGCTTTCCTGCTTTTCCTACTTTTTCCTATTTGTTTTTTTGCCTTGCTTCTACTTTTCCTACTTTTTTTCTTCAAATTCCTATTTGTTTCCTACTTACCCCACTTTTTTGTCCCATAATGCCGAAAAATGAAATCCTATTGAATTTTTTTCATAGCAGTGTTATACACCCATATGAAAATCTCACAATACCAAAGGGATTTTTGGGAAGACGGCTTCCAAATTTTCGAAATATTTTTTGGTCATTAAATTGTTTTTATCATTCCAAAATGACTTCTGCAAACCTGAAACAGTCTCATTTTTGTTCCAATGACCCTATATTTTTGCAATTTTGAACTGTATCTTTTGGGAGAAAATGCAGTTTTTCAGCAACGCCATACAAATCAAATGCCTCCGAATTTTTTGTGGGTTTTTGATTTTCCTCGGATCTGACCCGCTGCGAAACGCCACGTCACCTTTCATCTTTTATACTATACATTGTACCTCCTGCCCTTACTCCCATTTACAGGTACTGCTTATTGAGGACCCTGAAACAGACACAGATCACGTTGGACTTCCTGAAAGAGATGGGTGTGAAGGTGCTTTGGCATGGCCGAGCCAAGAACGAAACGGCGCACTACTGCGTCAACTGCGAGGTAAGATTGAAATGTCCTCTCTGCTGTCAGTTCTGCAGCAAGTTTGTGCACCAGACATTTTTTGTTTGTTTTTAAACTGGAGAACTGAGCCATAGTTTGTTTTATCAAAGCAACGTCGCCTTGCCTTTTTTTGGGGGAGGGGGGTTGGAACGATAGGAATGGCCGCACATCCCCACCCCTCCAAACGTCTTGACGAGCACCAGTAAAAACTATATTCAAATTTTTCCTTTCCAAGACTGCAAGATTTTCAACATTTATTTAGTCTTTTCAACCCCTCGCCACAATAACAAAAATTGGTCTAGAACCACTCGTTGCCCTATTGGGAGAAAACTGTAAATGCAGTAAGTATCTCTGCTGAAGCTTAGTGACTCCAGGGAAGCAGCTTGTATAAGGCAGTGAGGTACCAGTGAATTGGTGGCAACGATCACTGTACACAAAGGCTAGCCAGAGGCTGTGTATTGCAGTGTCTCACCGTCGTCTTGTTTGTTTTCAGGTTGAGGTGTTCAACATCCTGTTCACCACGGAGAAAGACCGGAAGTTGTATGAGGTGCATTGTCAGGACTGTGCCCGCAAGGCCAGTCATAACCTGGAGGGGTTCGTGGTCTTAGAGCAGTACCGGTTAGAGGACCTGATGGAAGCATATGACATGTTTACCCTTCATGTGCCGGAGGTGAGTGGTCCAAATGAGTCAAGCCCGATCAAAAAATGAACGGATGGGGGAAAAAAAGGAAGACGAAATGTGTCATCCAATCGAGAAAACCGCTGCGTAGCAGTTTGCATATCAGTCTCTATTGCTTAACCTCTTGACCCCGGATTTCATATGGGGGCGTCGGGGCACCAGGCCGGCTTGTGCAGCCAAGCAAAACGGAAACAAGAGGCTTGTGCAGCCAAGCATCACGTACACAATACCCCAATAATGGATTGAAAATGCAGAAATTGACGTGCATAGACGTCAACCGTCCAGGTGGCAATTTTTTTATCTGCACGTATTTGTGTCAACCGTACGCAAGGGGTTAAAGATATTGCTGGAATTAAAAATGGCATTTCTGCAGTGTTATTTTTAGACTGAAGTAAAGTTACTAAACCTGAGAATTTGCTTCAACGAATGTGCGTTATTGTTACGACACCCTCATTTGCTTAAAAAATATTTATTAAACCTAAAAGGGGCCAAGAAGGATTTTTGTTTGATATTGAGGCCAGATTTTGAATTTTGAATTATTTTTTTACCGAAAACCTTAAGATGTTTTTATAAATTGTGATTGTGGGTACCCCATGTGCTCCTGGTTGGAAAGAAGCAATCGCAGCAAAGTGCCTTGCTCAAGGACACAAGTGCCACAAACATTCTCTAGCCCAGTGTGTGTCTGCCTCACCACAGGATCATGAAACCCCATACTTGCAACCGTCAGTGATTTTGATGCCCCAGTTTGAGACATTTGTTGTAAATTGTTTTTTTTATTTTGGTATTCTTGGTTTATTTGTCCAGAAGGAAGACAGTCGAGGGTCAACATGACGGAGGTTCTGCGGCCATGCAGAGGCTGCACAGTGCAAGGTATGGTCCACAACCGAATCACCTTTACGATAGTGACAACCACACAGCCGTGTAACTAACTGGCCCATCCGTGGCCCCTAGACAGGTTGGGATAGAAAGAAAAAGTGGACTACAACAGAAGTTTTCTACTTGTCAACGTCATGGTCTTGTGGATTCTGTAGGATTCTGTTGGATTCTGTAGGAATTTCATAGCGTGGGTGAATGCTGTGATTGGTGTTGGCGAATCCCCCCCTCAAACCAGAAGCACCCCCTCAAACCAGAAGCACCCCCTCAAGATGTCGGCACTTGGACAGGTCCATGTGTGATGCAATCAACCATGCAAACTTCAATCGGACATGAAAACCCTTGCAAGGGTTATTCTACGTTATTTCCACAAAAGGAGAAACATTTCAACGGAGGCCAGCTTTTAAGCGGAGTTAGGCTGCTCAGACTCTCCCTGAGGCCCGACAACAAAATCAGACGACAGTGCGTTTTGTGGTTTTTTGGCCGAATTTTGAATCTGCAGCTTGAAAATTTGGTCAAAAGGATGCCAGGAAGACATGCCGTAACACAGCGAATGATCATGGAACCCAAAGTTAAAGCAGGAATTGCTCGTCACCATTCGTGCCAGAAGGATCATTTTACCCCAAAATCCAAACACAAATGTTGCATTGGTTTCTACACGGACACCAGTGAACACACTTGCCGAATACCAGTGAATGTTATTGAGCCGTGGCAAGACACCTGTCATGCACAGCTTTACATGAGTATGTTATCCCGTGGCCACAACCTCACCGGCCGCCAACAAGTATGAAGTAGTTCCACCTCGCTTTGGTTTAGTGAAAAGCACCTTCAAGCTTTGACGATCAGACAGTGTCGCTGCGACCTGAGGAGAACTGTACAGCACGAAGACGTAAAACCGTTGGATAGCATCGCCAAATTGTTGCACATGAAGAATGAAAAAAAAAAAAACACTTGTGAAATCAAATTTACGGAGCCGATTGTTCTTAAACCAGGTCACTGAGGAAACCAAACGTGAACTTTTTACCTGGTACTGACTTGAAACCAGTGTAGCTGCACAACTGTTTTTTTCTTTTTGTTTCCCCGTGAAAACCCACATTGAAGAGACTAGCCACACAACATGAAATGCTGCATTGGGCACGTTGATTTCGCGACACACAGCGATGGACTAGCAAGGAGGACTGAATATCACGAGAATATCTCATCCGTAGAGTTCTACACCGTATGGAATGATCTGTGCCATTAATGTTTTCTTTCTTGATGTGTATATTTAGGTTTTTGATCACGGCCAAGTGTACACAATATGCGATGAATAATCCGAGAGAACTGTCCAAGTTTAGGACTTGTCAACAGAATCATTTAGCAAGTTTCTAAACCGAGACTGAAGCCGTGACGTTCAAAGCATGACTGAGGTTCTCAAATTAAGCCAAACTGCAATTGGTACGTGTTTAATCTCCAGATCAGTAAATAACAAACCTATCCGTAGATGATAACTATCCTGCTTTTGTTAAAATAACTGACTACGTCAAAGTTTGAATTTGTCAGAAAAACTTTGGCAATTCATTGAAGCACTGCTCAGTTTTACCGATGCTGCAGTACAGCTAATCTTCATGTCGCAGAGCATTCTGGCACTGGGTGTGTTGTGCGTCACTGTAATCCCATTACGCAGCTTCCCAGAATGCTTTGCGGCATTACGATTTTCATTGAGAAAATTGCCAAATAATTAGAAGGAAACAATTTTTAGAAAGACTTGATTCAACTTGATTCTGGGGATTCCCATAGCGAGGGGAAAGCAGTTATATCTTTTAGGTTTTGCTTGAAAGAAACAAAGAATTGAAACCAACATTTTATACGGCTGTCTCTTGATGGAAATATACATGGACACTTGTAATCCCCCATTGGAGTCTCAACTATGCAAATTTTTACGTTGGTTGTCATGTTTTATGTATGGGCATGTGTTGAATATTCATGTTTGGTTACCGAGTCTTATTACTCTGTTAAATTAGGTCTTGACGTCCATTAATTTGTGTCGGGGCACTATCGGTACTTGGTGTGCTTGGTGACGATAGAAAGTCCAATCCTTTTCCACTGTTCTTAGCGCCGTTAAGCAGCCACAACTACCCGAGGAATTCGCGTGACAATGGAAAACGACTGGTTCGTTCGCCAAGCACCGAGTGTTTCAAAAGTTTCCCGTTTGTCATTAACCTTGCACGCCCTTGTAAAATGAACTCTGCAAATAGTGCCAAATTTAGTCCGTTGGAAGTGCAGTGGAAAGTTGCTTGTTAATCGGGACCAAGTTGTTTTCAAAAAGCAATAATTCTGCTGTCCTTTGAAAGCTTAGAGTTCCAACGTTTGCTAGGTTTCAAAATAGTGCCTGTGAAATTACTATGAGTAGGTCGACTGTATTCAGACTAGTTCATATTGCAGGCTCCATGGTCTTGCTTACCCGTAAACAAAGTGAAACGTTATGACACAAAGGTTGTTAAATTTCTTCCTTAACTTGTGCACGATGCAAAAAAAAAGTAATTGAAACAAAATTTGGTCACCAAGTGAAAAGCATTAGGTACAGTTTCAAGCGCTCTGCGCTGTTTGTGATTGGCCAATGGGATAAGCCAACCAGATTCATGTTTTTGTCGGTCATGCATTGATCATGCGAATGGCTGCATGATTAGCCAATCAGAGATAAACAGTCTCATGTGAGAACCCTTTTCCTAAAAAATCTTTTTTAAGTTCTGTACACTTACTGTCAATATGTAAATATTTGGAATTTTTTTTATTAAATATTGCTTTGGTCCACAATGACCGTTTTGATGAACTTATTCTTTTCAAAAGTCACCTCGCATTGTACAAATAAAAATACAGCCCATTTTTGGCAATTTGCAAATCATGCAGAATGAAATGGTACAACTGAAAAGCCAACGCAACAGTCGATAATATGAAATGATTGACTGACATGAAATTCCAGTTATCATTTCTGAAGTTAGAAATGGGTGTGGAATCTTGAATAAATAGTTTCTGCAGATTCTGGAAGAATATTTTGTTGGGGCAAAACAAAGGAATGTCCATAAAGATTAGAGTAGTGGGTAGATAAATTTAACATTAACCACGTCTGCACACTTCTGGGTTGAAAGCGAGGCTCTCGGTGCTAAACAAACAGTGCTATTCAACAAATTCATTTGTGCCATAAATGGCAGCGCAGCACCCTTTTCAGCATAGTAAGTTGTTTACTTAACACTGTGATCCTCGCTTTCAAACCCGAAGTGTACAGATTGGTGCTATTTTCGTTAATTTGGGATTTGTCTATTAGCAGTGTTTTACACTCTATAATCTCAGGGAATGCTGTTAATTTGTGATTTTACTTAAACCCTAGTGAGTTGGGTCATAGGAATGCCAAAAAGCTTTGCCCGCTGCAAGATTCTTTGGACGACTTGACACAGGGAAGATGTTTCGAGTTGGCGGAAAGATAAATGCAAACTTTGAAATTGCCTTCAATTCCGTTCTATGCATAGACCCTGTTTAAAGGAAGATCCACGATAATGCCAACTTAACTATGCTACATATTACCTAAGTTTTACCTTCTTGGCATGTCGGTAACGTTTGGTATTTCTGGTTATGGGGGAAAAGAAAATGAACTCGTGTTTAGATTAAAATGAAATCATGAAATGACATTTTCTTTAATTTGTTCTTCTTTTCTTGAACTGTTCTGCAATCTTTTATGTGTAAAATTTCGCTTTGTGCAGTTCCTTCCGAGATATGTTCTTCAAACAATATGAAGCAAGTGTAATATTCTGTCTGACTTTTTTTTTTGTTAGAGCTAGAAATTGGCGGGGAAATTGCCAAGATGGGAAAAATTCTTGCTTATTAAGCACGTCACATTGGATAGCAGCCAGAATTTCACAAGTTATGCACTTTGCTCTTTTGCTTTGCTTAGCAAAGAAACGCTTTGCTAAGAACACAAAGTAAATGCTGTTACTGTAATTATCACCTGCATTGTCCTCAGTAACTTCAAACTGACACATGAATTTCACACTTTTCGTTTGGTTGGGGTAAAATTGTCTTCATTTTTGTGTGCATTGCTTTGAATTGTTTGTTTGTTTGTTTTCAGCAGATTTTGATTTGTGGAGACTGTTTGTTTTTGTTTGGCTAGACTTTTAAATTGCAGGCAATGAATTTATCTCAAACGTGCGTCAAGGAAAATAACGTCATTCAGTTTTGGATCCAAGTATGAAAACCAATTGTTTAATATAGCAGTCCAACATCCCGGACAGGAGAAGAGAAATCATTCAGCCCTGCCCTTTCATGTATTGGCCAATCACAGCCGTGTCTATGGTCCGACAAAAGTGACAGACGTGTGGCACACATGGCGGTGATTGGTCAGTACATCTAGTGGCAGTGATTGGTCAGTACATCTAGTGGCGGTGATTGGTCAGTACATCTAGTGGCGGTGATTGGTCAGTACATCTAGTGGCGATGCTTAGTGAATCGGTCTATCGTGAGATTAAGTCGTTGAAAATAGACTGATCAATTAAGCCCCGCCCCCTTGTCATGTCGACCAATCACATCCGCTCGTGCCACACATGCCAGACTTCTGCCCGACTTAACTCGTAGTCACGATTGTGATTGGTCAATTCGTCCAGGGACGCGGGTTTAACAGATTGGTCGCTTTGTACCGATGTACAGTGTGTCCCAAAAAAAAAAGGAAACTGAGAAATAAATCAGTATTCCTGATTTGTTGGGATTGAAATTGACCATGGCGCTGTATATTATGTTATCTCTTTTTTCAATTTCTTCCACAAATTCCTGTGTCGGGTGGGTAGGTACTTCAGATGTGAAGATGGTGCAGTTAATGCAACAGCAAAGGGTGTTCCAAAGGGCGTTAACTGCCCTCTGGCACAGTGACAGGGTCAATTTCAGCCCTTCCATGGTAACAAAAGTTGTCAATTTCCCTTTCTTCACAGTGATGCCCGAGCTCAAAGGCGCAAAACTGAAAGTGTCCAAAACAACATTTACACCTGTCCTAGTAAAGTGCTCCTTATGTCATAATGCCCGATTGGATTACATCACATAAGGTGTCATATGAAAACTGACTGATTTTAGGCAATGTTACAGTACACCACTTGTAGCTAGGCTCCTGTGTGTTGACTTAAAGTAGGACGTAGTAACTGATAAAAAAAAAACCTTGGATGTTTGTTGTTGCGTTTGTGCTTGTCAATTTCCTCACAGAGTGCCTAACATTTTTTGACTTCTCGTTTCATACTAGTCATAGAAGTGTTTTCCAATACCTCAATACGTTTCAAATCAATTCTTGAGAGAAGAATAAACAAAAATTAAGATAAACAGAGAAAGCGGGGCTGTAGGCGAGTCCGCTGCCAAAACAGTGAAAATAGGAGTCCAAAAGTTTGTTGAGTTTTGGACACTTCTAGTGGATTTGACTGTTTTGGCATCGGACTCGGATCGAGACTCAACTACAGCCCTGGTCGAAAGTAACTACTTTTTGAATGTAATAATGCCAAGTTTAGCGTAGGTTTTTTTTCACGGATTGTACAGAGTAAGAAAAATATTGTACTTATTTTGAAGATCAACTGAAGCTCCGTTTCAAATTTGTTTTGATGCCAACAGCTGTTTCTGTATCGCTTCTTTCAGTGTGGGACAGTATACATAAAGGTCGCTGGCTGGAATTTACATATAAGCTGATTTGCATAAAGGTCAACCAATGTCTCACTTCTGCCTGTAGTACACGATTACATTTGCTACAGTTACGTTTTTGCCAAAAACATGCATTTATTTTCTTGGATTATTTCATTCCTAGACCCAAGTTTATTTTCAAATTCACTTCAAATTTCACCCCAGCGTGCATTGGTCGTGACTCGCGAACAAGATAAATTTTGATGGACTTTGTTGAACTATGGTCCTCGCATTTTAAAGTACGAATTGAATTCTTCTTTCTAACAGTATTGTTATGTTTTGCATGTCTGCATGCAGAACTAACCCTTTCTATTTTCAGTTGAAATCTCACATTGAGATCATGCACACAGTTAGTCTTGAAACCAATTGAGAGTTAGTGAATTGGGTTTTGGCAGCAAGTGCCAAGTTCCCCCCCCCCCCCCCCCCCCCCCCCCCCCGCTTTTGAATTTCAGCTGTTTGAAGACAGTTGAATTTTTTGTACACAGATCTTGTTTTATACCTTTTGGCATTTCTGAACGAATTTGATGTAGAAATGTCTGCGTGGTTGAGATTGTTTGCCTTGGTATTTTTTCTTTTCTTCAGTCCATGGTGCTGTGCTACTGTGTGTTTCTCCTCCCTCTGTTTGATAACAGTGTGTTCGGCCAACCACTGTCCTTGTAAGACACAAGTTTATACATATATGTTTATACCGTAAAGATTCATTCATGACCAATGTTTTAAAAAAAACGGAAGAGGAAAAGTCTTAAAAAGTAATTAAAGACTGAATGATAGATTTTTTTGTACTCACAAAATGTATTTACTCGATTTTTTTTTGCCTGACTGGAATTTAAAAGAAGAAAAAGAGGGAAATGGCCAGGTGACAATTTGTATATTGTAAAAAGAAAATCACAACTTTTTTCTGATGTTTTAGGTAAACATTAGGATGGTAGTATTAATTGTATCTACAGTCAGATATTGTATTAAAGATGTAATATTTTTTTCTCTCTCTTGTCTGTGATGATTCACAGAAGGTAAACTGCAGAAGCCCGGGCAATTTTGATAAATGGATTCAGATGTAATTCAGATGTGTTTTGTGCATACATTTTGTATTAAACATCTTTACCTTTTTATTTTTGTTTTTGGTCTCGAGTTGACTGGACTGGTCAGTGTTGTGCAGATAAATGAGAAAGGGAGAGAAGTAATCATTCCATTGTGTGCTTAGAGTCTAGAAGAAAGAATCTGAACTAGGCATGGTAGTTGGTTGACACGAGAGATGAAATTGTAGTGTCTATTTCCTCGTTTTCTCGATTGATTTCTTTTTTTTTATCGTAGATGTGATTGATTTATTATTAATGAGGTTTGCACATTTCATTCTCCAGATTGGATATTATGAAGGTAGTTTCTTACTTTTGTTTTTTCTCTCAATTTGGTAAAATTGTACATTGTCACTTTATTTATGAAATACATATTTATTGCAAAAGCAAATACTTCAGAAATTGGTGCGTTGAGACTTTTTCTTTGTCTGTTTTAGTCAAATCCCCCCCCCCCCCCCCACAAAAATGTTAGGACTCCAAAAACTTCTGAAATATTCAAAATGAATTTCTGACACCTAAAGTTATTCTTCACGTGCCATTCTATTTCAGAGCAACATACTCATTTTGTTTAGGTGCTGATTTGTGACAAATTACATTTTCAGGATTTGGTTGGAATTGATTCCAGAGAGACTGTTTATGATGTTCCAGGTCAATAAACTTGCCATTTTGGAAAATTTAGCAAAATCATAAAATCTTTAAAAAAAATTAAGGATTATCCCCCTCAGCCCTGCAATTTTCAGAGCGACTTAATTTTTGACACCCCCCCCCCAAAAAAAAAGCCATTGGCCCTTGCCATTTGTGCTGAATTTTGAGCCACATATATTTTCCATATTTTGTTTGGGAGTATGTTCATGATGTTTCGCATCTATAAACTTCATAATTTGGAAAATTTAAAAAGGCAATTTCTACAGCCATTTCTTTTTTTAACAAACAAATGGTAAGGGGTACCCCTTGCCATTATTTGCTGATTTGTGCAAAACAAAAAAGCATTTTCCAGATTTTGTTAAAATTGATTCCAAAGGGGCTTTGGAGTCTATTTATGATGTTTTGGCTCAATAACTTTCCTTATTTTGAAAAATTTAGCAATATCCCCCCCCCCCCCCCCCCCCCCCAATGAAATTACTAAAAAAAAGAAAATAACAATTTATGAAAATTTCAAAGGATTATTCATCTGGGGCCATTAGCATTTTTTCCTGCAATTTTCAGACCCACTTTTTGATCAAACAAAATTGCAAGGGGTACCCCTTGTCATTTTTGCAATTTTCGGCCAAAAATGACATTTTTTACAGAGATGCTTTGGAGTAAATCCATGATGTTCCAGCTCAATAAACTCCCCGATTTGTAAAATTTTGCATAATTTTCTAAAATAAATGAAACAGTTAAAAATGAAAATCAAAACTTTATGAATTCCTGACACCTGAAATTCAAAACTTATTCTTCTTGCCCCATTGCAGTTTCTATAATGCAATTTCCAGAGCAACTTAAATTATGACTAAACAAAATGTCAAAGGGGTACCCCTTGCCATTTTTGCCGATTTCTGCTTTTAAAAATTACTGTTTTTCCAGATTTGATTGTAATTGATTCCAGAGATGCTTGAGAGTATAATTTAGGATGTTCAAGCTCAATAAAGTTCTAACTTTTGCAAAATTTAGCATTTTGAAGGAAAATTTATGAAATACATATTTATTGCAAAAGCAAATACTTCAGAAATTGGTGCATGAGACTTTTTCTTTGTCTGTTTATTCAAATCCCCCCCCCCCCCCACAAAAAAGTTAGGACTCCAAAAACTCCTGAAATATTCAAAATAAATTTCTGACACCTAGGTTTATTCTTCACGTGCCATTCTACCATTTCAGATCAACATACTTTAAAGAATTAGCAAGGTGTGCCCTTTTTCATTTTTTTGGGGCTGATTTGTGACAAATTACATTTTCCGGATTTGGTTGGAATTGATTCCAGAGATACTTGCAAGTATGTTTATAATGTTCCAGGTCAATAAACTTGCCATTTTTAAAAATTTTGCAAAATCATCAAATCTTTAAAAACTCCCCTGAGCCCTGCAATTTTCAGAGCGACTTAATTTTCGACACCTGCTCCCCCCCAAAAAAAAACAAACAGTCATTGGCCATTGCCATTTGTGTTGAATTTTGAGCTACATATATTTTCCTTATTTTTTTGAAAATTATTCCAGACATGTTTGGGAGTATGTTCATTATGTTCCGCATCTATAAACTTCATAATTTGGAAAATTTAGCATTTTTTTGCAAAATTTTTAAATTATTGAACAATTTGAAAAGGAATTCCTGGCACCTGATTATTCCGCACCTCGGCTTTCTTTCCTGCAATGAATTATTTTTTAAAATCAAACAAAATGGCAAGGGGTACCCCTTGCCATTTTTGCCGATTTTTGCTCAATTTGGACTCATTTTGAAGCTTTTGAATATTTTTGGTGAAGTAACGCTTTTTCACCCAAAAATGATAAAACAAGGCTATAGCCTTGCCATTTGGACTGATTTGGAAGCTTTTGAATATTGTTGGTGAAGTAACGTTTTTCACCCAAAAATGACAAAACAAGGCTATAGCCTTGCCATTTGGACTCATTTTGAAGTTTTTAAATATTTTTGTGAAGTAACGTTTTTCACCCAAAAATGACAAAACAAGGCTATAGCCTTGCCATTTGGACTCATTTTTAAGCTTTTGAATATTTTTGGTGAAGTAACGCTTTTTCACCCAAAAATGATAAAACAAGGCTATAGCCTTGCCATTTGGACTGATTTGGAAGCTTTTGAATATTGTTGGTGAAGTAACGTTTTTCACCCAAAAATGACAAAACAAGGCTATAGCCTTGCCATTTGGACTCATTTTGAAGTTTTTAAATATTTTTGTGAAGTAACGTTTTCCACCCAAAAATGACAAAACAAGGCTATAGCCTTGCCATTTGGACTCATTTTTAAGCTTTTGAATATTTTTGGTGAAGTAACGCTTTTTCACCCAAAAATGATAAAACAAGGCTATAGCCTTGCCATTTGGACTGATTTTTAAGTTTCTGAGTATTTTTTGTGAAGTAACGTTTTCACCCAAAAATGATCAAACACAAGGCTATAGCCTTGCCATTTGCACTGATTTAAAAGCTTTTGAATATTGTTGGTGAAGTAACGCTTTTTCACCCAAAAATGACAAAACAAGGCTATAGCCTTGCCATTTGGACTCATTTTGAAGCTTTTGAATATTTTTGGTGAAGTAACGCTTTTTCACCCAAAAATGATAAAACAAGGCTATAGCCTTGCCATTTGGACTCATTTTGAAGCTTTTGAATATTTTTGGTGAAGTAACGCTTTTTCACCCAAAAATGATAAAACAAGGCTATAGCCTTGCCATTTGGACTTATTTGGAAGTTTTTAAATATTTTTGTGAAGTAACGTTTTCACCCAAAAATGATAAAACAAGGCAATAGCCTTGCCATTTGGACTGATTTTTAAGTTTCCGAGTATTTTTTGTGAAGTAACGTTTTTTGGACTCATTTTGAAGCTTTTGAATATTTTTGGTGAAGTAACGCTTTTTCACCCAAAAATGATAAAACAAGGCTATAGCCTTGCCATTTGGACTGATTTTTAAGTTTCCGAGTATTTTTTGTGAAGTAACGTTTTCACCCAAAAATGATCAAACACAAGGCTATAGCCTTGCCATTTGCACTTATTTGGAAGCTTTTGAATATTGTTGGTGAAGTAACGTTTTTCACCCAAAAATGACAAAACAAGGCTATAGCCTTGCCATTTGGACTCATTTTGAAGCTTTTGAATATTTTTGGTGAAGTATCGCTTTTTCACCCAAAAATGATAAAACAAGGCTATAGCCTTGCCATTTGGACTGATTTTTAAGTTTCCGAGTATTTTTTGTGAAGTAACGTTTTCACCCAAAAATGATAAAACACAAGGCTATAGCCTTGCCATTTGCACTTATTTGGAAGCTTTTGAATATTGTTGGTGAAGTAACGTTTTTCACCCAAAAATGAAAAAACAAGGCCTATAGCCTTGCCATTTGGACTCATTTTGAAGCTTTTGAATATTTGTTGTGAAGTAACGTTTTTTACCCAAAAATGACAAAACAAGGCTATAGCCTTGCCATTTGGACTCATTTTGAAGCTTTTGAATATTTTTGGTGAAGTATCGCTTTTTCACCCAAAAATGATAAAACAAGGCTATAGCCTTGCCATTTGGACTGATTTTTAAGTTTCCCAGTATTTTTTGTGAAGTAACGTTTTCACCCAAAAATGATAAAACACAAGGCTATAGCCTTGCCATTTGCACTTATTTGGAAGCTTTTGAATATTGTTGGTGAAGTAACGTTTTTCACCCAAAAATGAAAAAACAAGGCCTATAGCCTTGCCATTTGGACTCATTTTGAAGCTTTTGAATATTTTTTGTGAAGTAACGTTTTTCACCCAAAAATGACAAAACAAGGCTATAGCCTTGCCATTTGGACTCATTTTGAAGCTTTTGAATATTTTTGGTGAAGTATCGCTTTTTCACCCAAAAATGATAAAACAAGGCTATAGCCTTGCCATTTGGACTTATTTGGAAGTTTTTAAATATTTTTGTGAAGTAACGTTTTCACCCAAAAATGATAAAACAAGGCAATAGCCTTGCCATTTGGACTGATTTTTAAGTTTCCGAGTATTTTTTGTGAAGTAACGTTTTTCACCCAAAAATGACAAAACAAGGCTATAGCCTTGCCATTTGGACTCATTTTGAAGCTTTTGAATATTTTTGGTGAAGTATCGCTTTTTCACCCAAAAATGATAAAACAAGGCTATAGCCTTGCCATTTGGACTGATTTTTAAGTTTCCGAGTATTTTTTGTGAAGTAACGTTTTCACCCAAAAATGATAAAACACAAGGCTATAGCCTTGCCATTTGCACTTATTTGGAAGCTTTTGAATATTGTTGGTGAAGTAACGTTTTTCACCCAAAAATGAAAAAACAAGGCCTATAGCCTTGCCATTTGGACTCATTTTGAAGCTTTTGAATATTTTTTGTGAAGTAACGTTTTTCACCCAAAAATGACAAAACAAGGCTATAGCCTTGCCATTTGGACTCATTTTGAAGCTTTTGAATATTTTTGGTGAAGTATCGCTTTTTCACCCAAAAATGATAAAACAAGGCTATAGCCTTGCCATTTGGACTTATTTTTAAGTTTTCGAGTATTTTTTGTGAAGTAACGTTTTTTCACCTAAAAATGATAAAACAAGGCTATAGCCTTGCCATTTGGACTGATTTTTAAGTTTCCGAGTATTTTTTGTGAAGTAACGTTGTTCACCCAAAAATGACAAAACAAGGCTATAGCCTTGCCATTTGGACTCATTTTGAAGCTTTTGAATATTTTTGGTGAAGTATCGCTTTTTCACCCAAAAATGATAAAACAAGGCTATAGCCTTGCCATTTGGACTGATTTTTAAGTTTCCGAGTATTTTTTGTGAAGTAACGTTTTCACCCAAAAATGATAAAACACAAGGCTATAGCCTTGCCATTTGCACTTATTTGGAAGCTTTTGAATATTGTTGGTGAAGTAACGTTTTTCACCCAAAAATGAAAAAACAAGGCCTATAGCCTTGCCATTTGGACTCATTTTGAAGCTTTTGAATATTTTTTGTGAAGTAACGTTTTTCACCCAAAAATGACAAAACAAGGCTATAGCCTTGCCATTTGGACTCATTTTGAAGCTTTTGAATATTTTTGGTGAAGTATCGCTTTTTCACCCAAAAATGATAAAACAAGGCTATAGCCTTGCCATTTGGACTGATTTTTAAGTTTTCGAGTATTTTTTGTGAAGTAACGTTTTTTCACCTAAAAATGATAAAACAAGGCTATAGCCTTGCCATTTAGACTCATTTGAAAGCTTTTGAATATTTTTGGGGAAGTAACGTTTTCACCCAAAAATGAAATTGATTTCAGAGATGCTTGAGAGTATAATTTAGGATGTTCAAGGTCAATAAAGTTCCAACTTTTGCAAAATTCAGCATTTTGAGAAAAAAAAATGACATTTTGAAAAAATCACAAATTTATGAAAAATCAACGAATTCCTGACATGTAATTCAAGGAATATTCCTTTTCGGTCCACCAAAAATTTCCGAGCAACTTTTTTTCATGTGTTTACAATGGGGAAATAGCCAGACACACAGTACTTGGAAACTGGGTATAATCTTGAATTAGATTGCATTACATTCCTGATTTTTAGACCATAAAACAAAATCAGTATCAGTATCAGTATGATTTCTCAATAATAAATCACAAACATTTTATTTCAAAATGTCCAAAAGATATATTTGCACAACAATACCATGTGGGAGAATACGAAGGCACATTTTCTTAAAAAAAAAATCACCAATGCATGCAACATTAATCAACGAAGCTCAAAGTCAGTACACCATGCATACTGTAATCTGAGTTCTAAAAAGAAATCGCTCCAAAACAACATTTGGAGATTTAATGCAAAACTGTGGAGATGTGATAGAAAAGGGCTTTTCATATGTAAACATGTTAAAACCCAAAAGATTGACCGCCCATTCAATAAAAATGCTTGTTCCTGCTTGTAACTCAGAACACCATAGTCAGACTTCCAGTTGATTTCATTGTGCCACACCACAAACCCCAAGCCAAGTCGATTTATAATCAAAATCAGGGGTGAGATTTGAGAAAAATGAAAAATCCACGAAACATTTGGAGGCATTTGATTTGTATGGTGTTGCTGAAAAATGCATACGAAACCTTGCATTTTCTAGCAAAAGACACGGTACCAATTCCAAAAATAGGGTCATCAGAATTAAAAGGAGAATGTTTCTTCCTGTTGCAGAGGTCATTTTGGAATGATTAAAAACAATTTCAGGAACCCAAAAATCTTCCGGAAATTGGGAAGATGTCTCACAAAAAATCCCGAAATCAGGAAAAATCAGGAGAAATCTTACCCCGGCCGAAAATATTGTATGCATGACCCACATCCTAATAAAAGTTGCATCATTATTAATCCACAGTTAAGTCAAACTGGCCACCCTCGAACCAAGGCTGCCATAACAGGGGTCAACATTTCATGTGAAAAGGTCTTTACAATTCAAAGCAAGCAACTGGAAAATCATACTACAACACTGACAATAGACATATGTACACTTTTAGCCAAAAGTATCCGCGAAATACACAGAATACAATGTCTACGACATTTAAAGAATACTGCAAATTTTCAAACTGCAAATGGTGAACTTTTAGGGGGTTGTTTTAAACTATTTACAAACACACAATTATTTCTGCTGCATTTCACTCTCATCTCAGTATTTTTAAAAGCATTTTTTTTTATATATAAAAATGTACTACATTTGGACAGATCATGGTATTCTGCACACCATGTGAGAAAGCTTTGAGCACCCTACAACCATCTCAAAGTTTGAACAAATCCTTGAAAAATTTGTCGGGAATGTACTTGAAATAGTCTCACACAGCTAATTCCTGGCAGCACCAGGCCTTCAGTTATCTTTACCAAGTTTCTTTTACACAATAAACAGTTTTTAACAGAACTTTTGGATTTACCATAACCCTTATCAGTCTTACCAGGAACCTTCCTGAATCCCCCAGAATCCACCAATTTACAGTCGCACATTGTTTTGCTTTTTCTTTTGGCTTTATCCCCTTCAGTACGTTTTTTTTACGGGAGACGTTGGGGTGCTGCGGCGGCTCTGGCAGCCACTGCGAACCGCTACAATGTGTTTGTGCAGTCAAGCGTAACATACACAATAATCCAACAATAGATTGAAACTGCACAAACAGCAGCAAATGCTGCATCCGGCCTGGTGGCACTTTTTTTACGCCACTTGGCGTCTTCCGTACGCAAAAGGGTTAACGAATCGGGATTTAATTTTTTTTTTAATCACCTAGTACAAGGCTAAAAGCTACTTCAGGTAAAGGGTTATGATCAGGGTTACCCTAGGTGGTAGGGTTGGCCACATTTTGAATTGCCAACCCTACCACCCTTAATGTTTTCCTGGGCCCAGAACTAAATAGATTCCTGAGAAATGTTCAGACCTATAGACCCAGGCGGGGTAACTTCCACCATCGGCAAGACCAACTCACCTCCCCCCCTATTGAAGCCCCATGTGAAATAACTGTGGTTCGGTTGTACACCCCTCAATCCTTCAAAATCTTTCCAAAATCCAATGGTGAATTTTGTAGGATATAAGAGGGTTAGGGTTTAAATATAAAATCCCCAATGACTTTTTCACCATAAACCCCATTCAGTGACAAGAATGTAGCCACTCTCTTAACCCTCCTACTGTTATAACTATATTAACCTATCGAAAAACCAAATCCTCTTCTCTCCCACAGCTTGTGTGTCTCAACCTGTCACTCGATAGGTTTTGATAGATAGGGTAGTTGGCTCCAATTTGGCACCGAGAGAGAGAGGGTTAGTAGTCGATCAAATAAAGAATTTAGTCAATCAAACATAGAATTTATTAACACATCTTGCGTTCAAAGACCTCTGAATAAAAAGCATTATGGTTAAGGCGAGGTGGCCTTAAAGGGGTTAACATTTATTCTGTTAAAACCCTGAACTTTTACAATAAAAAACAATCAAAAGCAGATAGCAACTTAAGACCAACTTTCTATACAAACAAAACATCTATAATCAACTTGGCAAGCATTTTACTACTCAAAGTCTAGAACTGGTTCAAGTTTGTTACCATTCAATGAATCTGTATTCACACTGGACTTTTTCAGCAAGATTTTACCGAGAGGATGGTAAAAGAAACAAATGTTTAACTGCTACCAATGTTCGCACTTGGACTTTCGAGTTAGAAATTTGTTTATTGGGACCGTGGTCGAAGTAACCAAGCTGGCAGTATACTGACTTATGAGGGCACTCTGCGTGACCTTTCGACATTGACCTGATTAACCAAAAGCGTAGAGCGGGCCTTTTCATGCTTTGTATCATCATCGTAAAATACGACGTTGACGTCCGTCATCATCATCAGGGAATGATGCACCGCTAGCACCAATCATACTTCAGACGATTTCAATAATAATATCAGCCAACGATTGTGACCAAACAAGGAACAACGCACAAGATTAGATACTTGCTATGCACAATGCACCACAGTGAAGCAATGCAAGTGCATGTGTGAGGCCGCTCTGTAGTATGACCTTTGACCCGAGCTGGACATACCACTTCCCTGTGCCGCTTTCCTGTCCACACTAGACTTATTATCTCAGTAAAACTGACCTGGTCAGTTTTACTTGGCAGCAGTTGGCCAGTAGAAGTTATCACACTGGACTCGGGAAAGGTAACCGGGAGGAAACCGTCCCAGGCTGTTCACACTGGACTTAAACTGGAAAAGTATCCATCGTCTCGATAAGCTTTACCAACAAAAAAGTTCAGTGCGGGCAGGACTATAACCCTAACCCTCCAGGGCATGTTTGCTAGAACCCTGCCAGACGCATCAGATTGCATACTTTGTCACATTGACTTGTGTGCAGAGTGCAGCAAGGTCAAGCTGTCACCACAGATGCACTGTGCTGCAGGGTTAGGGTTAATACAAGGAATGACATTCTGCCTGGATTTTTAATTTATTTTTATCGCATTTGGAGTATTTTATTTTTAGTACTAGTATAATACATGTTTATGCTTGCTTTTCTATTTCCACTTGTAACCCCTGACAAAAAAATATTGCAGTCTAATGATCAATGTCAAACAATAAAGGACGGATATTTCATGTGGATTTGTGATATTAGAGTACTCTTTGGTAGAACATTTAAACATAAGGTTACACTCGAGGCTGTCCCCTCTTAACAGCTATGGTCAAATTCACACAGCTGCCAGGTTAATGGATTTGATCACAGACAAATATTTGGCTTTAAAACATGGATGGGTTACCAGCCAAAATGCCATTTGATTCACACTGCGTCAGATTGGTTCTCGGCCGACTCTTGCAAATTTGGTACGCCGTATTTTTCTGGGCTGTATGAAATTTAGTCCAATTTGGTGGCTGAATCGGATCATGTAGTCTGGTGCATTACAAGCCAAAATTTCTTGCTGAACCATGAATTATGCTTTAAGCACAGAATTTTCCACTTCATGGTAGCTGTAGTAAATGCACATTTTTCTTTTTACTCACGGTAAGCAGTCATAAAAATTAGGCTTTGTGCAATTGACCTATCGCCGTTTGTGAGTTAGCCACGCCCCTTAGACAACTTTACACACGTGCAGCACGTGGATGCGATGCGCGAAACGCGCAGTAGCGTATTACGGGGAATCATTGCATACACGCTCTCTCTGACCGGAGGCAGGAGTTGTCTCAGATTTCTGAGACAACTTTGCCCACGTGTGCAACTGTGGCATGCAGACTTTCGTGCGACCACTTCTTGCAAAAAGTGGGAAAATATCTTTTTCCAACTTCCAGCTGCTCGTTATGACGCGTATCTGAATAATGCAGACTCCCGGACCTTACCCACATAATTTTCACCATCGGAGAATTGGATAACCTTAAGAAATATAAACAGAACAAACTATGCTAAACTGGCTTGCCCAATGTGCCGCAAACAAAATTAGTATATGAAAACGCGATGGGCCGGTTGAGCGTTTGCATTAAATTTGACGTGTATTCCCGTAGTGCGTTTCCAACGAACAGGACGCACCATACGGCCAAATAATGCGCGTCTTTGGAATGTTTCTTTTTTGTCTAAGATTTGGAATATCATGTGATGTTCAACAGACGCTACGATTGGATAATGGTCACAAACGGCGATAGGTCAATTCCAGTTTGTTCAGAAAGCTGTGAGTAAATTCAAAATGGATAAAACATCACTCACCCCCCCCCCCCTCACTTGCCCCACCCACAAAAAAAGGCAGTATTTATGGAATGAAGTACCTTTGCCTGCAGCGTGCATAAATGGATGGAATCAAAGATTGTGTCGGTCCGTTGCCACATTACGAGTCCGTCAGGAAAGTCATACCGTCCTCGGGGGGGTCTCGCTTCTTCTGGTGACGTCTCAACTTAACCTGGTAACGAAAACAACTCCTAGAAGTTAGAGAAGTTTGTTGGCTCACGCAGTCGTGTTTTCCTAGAATATGAGGACTCTTGTTCTTCTTTTCCATTGTTCCCATTGTTTCGGACATGTCCCATAAGGTTTGTACATGACAACGACCGAGGACTTGGGCCCAGGTCCTCAGTTTCATTGTTCTCTCAGGTAACCCTTTGTTCTAAGTCCTCAGTTTTGGGTGACAAACATTTTTAGACTTGACCCTGACTCCAAGTAGGAATAGCAATTCCATTCGGAACCACCGTCATAATTATGAATATCCGACTCCCATGAATATCCGACTCTTTACCCATGATGCATTGCAACACAATTGTGCTTTTATAATGAACACAATACTTTATGGCAATGGCATAAGTGATAACCTTTAACCTCATCCTGACCCTAACTCTAACCCCTACCCTAATCCATAAACCATAATCCATAAACCATAAACCATAAACCATAAACCATAAACCATAAACCAAACCATAAACCAAACCATAAACCATAAACCATAAACCATAAACCATAAACCATAAACCATAAACCATAAACCATAAACCATAAACCATAAACCATAAACCATAAACCATAAACCATAAACCATAAACCATAAACCATAAACCATAAACCATAAACCATAAACCATAAACCATAAACCAAACCAAACCATAAACCATAAACCCCTAACCATAAGCCCTATACTCTAGACCCTATGCCCTAACCTTAAACCTAACCCTACCCTAAACCCTAACCCTACTTCTTACCCTAATCCTTGCCCTTACCTACATCATCAGGCAGAGCATACACTGCAGTCTACTCCAATGAAGCAGGAATCGGCTATTTCAAGGAATCAGGATATTTCTTTGCAGTAAATTTCCAAAGATTGCACATTCCGTAAATGAAGAGCATAGCAATTTATGCAACTCCAAAAGATCACTGTTAAAAGTATCATAACATCGTAGTAACATGTCGCCTGAATCCTCGAGGGGGAGGAGGAGGATATATCCCCTCCCCCATTCTTTAGCAAGACGGGGATGGCTCGTAGCCTCATCCCCAATCATTTCTAACACCAAGACAAACATTTTAAAGAAAATTTGCAAAATATAATGTGCGTACAAATAACATACCATTTTGAATAACGCCCCCCATCCTCACTGTACAAGTGTACAAAAAATTGACCAGGCCAGTCAATGTACCTCAGACGGCCATAATAAACACAGCAGAGGAATTTACAGTTCTGGAATCTCATTGTCAGTCCTAAACCACCCGACACAGAAAACCTGAATGATTGATTTGGAAATCCTTGCTCTGTGGAGTGAGTAAAGGTCATTTCCACGGCAACAGCACACACAGATGCACACAATCCTGTGAACAGCACAGCTATTTTTATTCAGTCAATGTTCGTGTCACAGATAAAGCACATGGATACACAGCATGTACTGCCTTCAATTGAATGTTATCTGCAAATCAGGTGTTTCGAGTACAAGCAAAAATAAATTATCAAGAATTGTTCGGATTTTTGTAGTGACCGCTATGAGTATTGTTTCATACATTCTGCAGATTTCTGTCTATAAATAACTAACACTAGACAAATACTCATGTGGCAAAATGATTAAAATTCTTCAACAGCACTTCATTTCTTTTCCTAATTTTATATTTCAAGCCATTTTTGTACATCCTGTTCTTGCAATGAAGCATAAACGGGGCATAACCATATTATTTTTTTCTAGAGAGGCACCTCGGTTAGTCCTGCGCATCCAAACCAGGTACCCAAGTACCAGACTGCTTTTGGAATCGAGTACCCGTAACTGAATTAATATTACTTAGTAATTTCTCAGACAATGAAAAAGACAATTTTTGAATGTCATTTGTGGGGAATTTTCAAAATGAAAACCAAACAGATTAACGAAACAGATTAACGAAACAGATGAACGTTTATGATGCTTGCGAAAGGGCAGTTTACACGGCTGGTGCACCGATGTGGTAGCATTAACGTGCGGACCTTTACGAATAATATGAACAGCAATTTCAGAGATACCCAGGCACCCCATTTTTTTCAATCAGTTATCTAAATGCAATATAAATGAACACCCCCAACCTCAGGGAATGTAAAATAGACTTAACAATGTGGGGGGGGGGGGGTGTCAGTTCTCAGAAAGAGGCATATGCCATGCCATGCCATGCCATGCCATGCCATGCCATGCCATGCCATGCCATGCCATGCCATGCCATGCCATGCCATGCCATGCCATGCCATGCCATGCCATGCCATGCCATGCCATGCCATGCCATGCCATGCCATGCCATGCCATGCCATGCCATGCCATGCCATGCCATGCCATGCCATGCCATGCCATGCCATGCCATGCCATGCCATGCCATGCCATGCCATGCCATGCCATGCCATGCCATGCCATGCCATGCCATGCCATGCCATGCCATGCCATGCCATGCCATGCCATGCCATGCCATGCCATGCCCCCCACCTTTTTGTTGCATGAACTCAAGGGCTTACCTGCAGCTGAAGCTTATTGGTGAAGAACATACGCTTCCAGCCCATCTCGTGAGCCAGCGATCGCATCTCGTCCGTCACTGTGTCGCAGTGTGTCTCATAGATCTGCTCCCATAATGCCTCTGTGTTGCAAATCTGTGACGAGAACGACGGCGGCCCGTTAGACTTGTGCTAATCAAATATGTCTGGCCCTGGCTGCTTCATGTAATATTATACACTTTCCAACCAGAATACCTCTGGGCTTTACTGAGCTCCAAGTTTCAGTTTTGACCTCATGATCATTATTCAGTTGTTCAACATTTCCCATTTATGTAATTTCTTGAGCGCCATTTCTATCAAAAAAATATTCAAAAGCGCTGTACATACAATAATAACCATTAAAAAAAATTAATTATAAAAATCCAACTAGCTATACAATACAACATTTAAAATTATTAACCCTAACCCTCCTGAATCCTCCAATTTTAATATGATTTTGCACACACCCTAGTTAAACATTGATAAAAAAACAAGAATTACACACAAAAACACAAAAACAACAAACAACTAAAATTACGAGGACAACTCAAAAAATCATTGATAAGCTTTGACAGAATGACACAATTACACAGAAGACACTAAAAGCAATCGTTGTTAATCATCATTAATCATAAAATTGTTTAAAAAGATACGTTTTAATTGCACACTTAAACTCTCCTTCACTGACTTCCCACTCGTCAGTTAGGTTTGAGGTACAGTTTGCGGCACTGCTAGGTACAGCGGTACTGCAAACAAAACCACGCCACGACAATATGAAATTAGTTATGTAATACAGTTATGTAATACAGCTCTATGGCATTTTCAAATTCAACACAATAGGTCAATCCCAAACTCATGAAACATTCTCTCTTCTCATGTACACATACACAAATGATTATCTCATATCATAGCATTACTATCTCATATCATAGTATTACTATCTCATATTATAGTATTACTATCTCACATCATAGTATTACTATCTCATATCATAGCATTACTATCTCATAGCATAGTATTACTATCTCATACCATAGTATTACTATCTCACATCATAGTATTACTATCTCGTATCATAGTATTACTACCTCATGTTATGTATTACTATCTCGTATCATAGTATTACTATCTCATATTATAGTATTACTATCTCATATCATAGTATTACTATCTCATATCATAGTATTACTATCTCATATCATAGTATTATCTCATATTATACAACACCTGAATAAATCCCCGCCATCCGATTGGTGGAGAGTCGATCACGTGCATTGAATTATTCGACCCATCACACGACGCGAACCGGCCCGCCCAATACGTTCTATCACATGGGTCTATCACATGGTGCGCGCGCATTGATAGAACCAAAAAACTTTTCTAATTTCATGGTCACTAGGTGGCGCTACAACAGCGCTGTCATTCACACAACATGGCGGCCAAGTTACCCGAACTGCCGCGGTTTGTTCTCCTAACAGACGACGAAATATTGGAACTTGTAAGCAATGCTGACGCTCCAAATACAAAGAGACAAATCAAATATGCAGTGAAACGATTAGATGAATTTGCTAGACACGCAGGAACAACAATTGAAGCTTTAACTAATTCGGAACTCGACAATTTTTTGTCCCGGTTTTATGCGGGACTGAGAGAGGAAAACGGCACGTGGTACACAAAGAAATCCATGCATGCAATCCGCATTTTTTACTTTTCTGGACTAGTACAGTTGTAAACTTCCATAAATTGGATATGAAAGTGTATTAATTGGTTACTGAAAGTTCTGAATTTGTGAAACAGCTTTTTAACAATTCTGAACAGTTTGATCTTCAACACTTCGAAACGGATATTTTTAGATGACATTCTGCATCTGAAGTGAATAATTCTTCTGAACTTGTTGAAAAACAGTGAACATTTTTAACTGTTTGAGACTTTTCGAGACAGTAATTGGTTACTGGAAGTTCTGAATTTGTGAAACAGTTTTTTACAATTCTGAACAGTTTTTAACTTGAATAAAATGCATTGAAAGTGTTCCCCCAGCTATCAGTGTTACTACATGTTTCTTACATTTATGTAAGCACCAGTTTACAAGTTACCAATCAGATGACGAGAATTTATTCAGGCGTTGTATAAAACAAATAATGAATGTTTCACATTCGGCTTCGCCTCGTGGAATAGAACATGCCATCTGTCACCTCATGAAATTATTCTTACCATCACAACCATAAACATTCATTATTTGTATACTATAGTATTACTATCTCATATCATAGCATTACTATCTCATATCATAGTATTACTATCTCATATCATAGTATTACTATCTCATATCATAGCATTACTATCTCATATCATAGTATTACTATCTCATATCATAGTATTACTATCTCATATCATAGTATTACTATCTCATATCATAGTATTACTATCTCATATTATAGTATTACTATTTCACATCTTGTTCTCTTACATCGTACATCAGCTTGCACGTCTGCGATAGCGCAGCCACATCCTCCAGCTCTAGATAAGACACCATGTAGATGAGAAGGGGGCGGGGCATCCGTACCAAGTAGTCCAGGTTACCCTTGCACAGTTCCATGGCATACTCTAGGGTGGGCTCCCCAAACACCCTCCCGACGTCAACTACACGTTGTGAAAGCGAGGGAAGGAAATACAACAAGCATTGGTATTGTTGGTACCTTATTATGGCACACTGACGTGGCAATCTTTAATTGACAACAGCGTATCCAACTTTGCTGCAAATTTTAACTTGAGTCCGGGTATTATAATGGGGCGACAGTATGCCAAGCCGGCTTGTGCAGCCAAGCGAAACGGACACAAGAGGCTTGTGCAGCCAAGCGTAACGTACACAATGGATTGAAAATGCAGAGAATGCGGGTACAGCCGTCAACCAGCCAAGTGGTAATTTCCAAACGGCAGCTGTAAACGTCTGCTGGGTTCAAGGAGTTAAATGTCCAGAATTTTAAAACAGGGCGTCCAAAAAAACACATGGACAACTCTCTGGCTAAAATCCTGCCTGTAGCAGATGGAGTGAATATTTTACCCCTAAACTGAGATTTGAGTCAGTTCAACTAATCCTAAACCACCCTAGACCCACTGACAAGCGCCACAGACAGACTCACATTGCATACGGTCGTCAAATGTGAAATCCTCATGCGATTCTTTCATTTCTCCTGGGGCCAATCGGCGATAATCGTTGCGAAGCGTTATCTTCCATGTCCTCCAAATAACCTACATGTATATATATGGGAAGTAACAAATTTGAACATTCAAGGTTCAACTACATCCTTTTTGCAAGGTTTCATGAATCAAAATAAAGTGCCTATTAATCAATAATAAGCCAGTTCCGTATTTCAACTGCGCATGTGCACAATGACATTTTATCCCGAATGAGCCGCGTGACCTAACGCGCGTGTGTGAATGCAAAAGGTGGTCGCACAATGTGCACATGTTAAATTCAATCAGAATGGGCGTTCGCGTAACACCACGTGACATTACGTCAGCAATTTTATCCTGAATAAAAGATGTTAATCCATTCTCACCCATGTTTTTTTCAGAACCACACATCTTCCAAGAAGAAATTAATTTCACATGTTATATCGCAAACACCGCTTGGGTGATTTTGCACAATGGTCTCAAAGGCACTGTGGGAAGGAAAAAGGCACAAACATTGCACCCTTTCCCTTCCAACAAAGTCTTTTGCAAAACTCACTCGGGCAGTATTTGCGATATACTTTATCATGTTTATGCCGAACGAAACCTTAGACCCACTGACTTGGCAAAACACCCCTGGTTGGAAATGGACTTCATTTACCTCTTTAGCATTAATAACGAACTGGTTGAAATCTTTGGACGGGGCAGGAGCCTGATTGCTGACATCGAGCAATATGCCGTCTACTGGCAACAAACTGGACGCCATGATTGCAAATAATGACACTGGTCTGGTCCCCAGCGCTTGGTGCACGGAGAGCAAATTCAACACTATCTGGTTGCCAAATCAACATTCGGTTGGCGACCAGTCTACAGTTAAGAGTGGGCGTGGCACGCACGCAAACTTTCCCATATCATCAGAGGAGGTAATGGGGGGGGGGGGGGGGTCTGCAAATAATAATTACTGATTTTTTTTGTTTCTTCGCCCCAAGTGAAAAAGTTTTGAAAAGCAGTGCCGTGGACTATAAGCATGGAGAATGTGTTTTATTTATCCATGCTATAAGGAACCCCCCCCCCCCCCACTGAATAAGGCTACTCCCAGCCCTACATGATGTAAGGGGTGGGGATGGGACCTCCCCCTGCTGAAACTTTTGCTTTGGTTCGATATGCATATGATGCACGATATAGGGCAGAGGGAACCCCCCCCCCCCCCCCCCTTTGTGTTGGTCAGTGTTTTCCCGGTATTTTAGGAATTCTTTTCAGAAGTCTAGGGGGGATGTGTTAGGTAAACAATAGTCTGGAGTATAGGGACAAAAGGGGGAGGGGGGGAGGGGGGGGGGGGGGGTACCCCTCTTCCCCCATATCGTGCTGGGTATATCGATATGCGTTCAGTTTGGATCTGGCCTGGTCCGTGACTGCCATTGAAAGCGCTACCCATTAAAGACTGGTATAGATGCAGGCAACTCGATTTCTAACAACATTAAACTCGTTTTTTTCTTTTTTCTTTTAACCTTGTAGTTTTAAATCAATGTGGAGTGCCAAAGTTCGTCTGTTCGTGAAAACTGACGAAACGTCGAATGCGACCCGACAATAATTCTTTTTGTCCGGCGTCAGAGTGCAAGTCTTTTTTTGTCCAATATAACGCAGAGGCGCGGAGGCAACCAAGAATAACAGTTTTTGGAGGGTCGCAAACTTCAAAAAATAGAAGAGAAAAACCTTTACAGCCTGAAGCATGGACGTTCGATCCTGGAAAATTCTTTTTACACCCTCGTTTTGCAAGAGTGGTGATGGAGCAACTGCTTTGTTTCGACAATGGATATCAGTGATGATAGGAATTTTTTTTTACAAAACATCATTTTACTTTTGTTATTAATTTAACATTTGAATGATTGCGCCATCGATTTTGTACAAAAAATCCACATTATTTATTTACAAACAGTTGGAGGCAACAACATTCTGAACTTGAGGGGGTTTGTCGTCGCAAGAATTTTCGTGTTTTTCTGTCGGAAAAATCATTTTACTTGACAGCGCGGGAGGGGGGGGGTTCGCTCGTACCCACCTGTCCTATCCTTGGATGAGGCGGTGGGTAGGAGCCGAATGGGGGGTGGGGGGTCGAGGAGAAGGCTGAATTTGAGGGAGTCGCTTATTTGGGTGATTTCTCTACTATAAATGTACACATTTGACTGTCCACGTCCAAAGATCCGAAAACTAGAGAGTAACAACAATGATCAATATTTACAACAACCCGACACATAAATACCAAACAATAGTTGTTTCTCATAATGATATGCAATTTTATTCCAATGAAGAAGATAAACGTGATTGAAATTTACATGGTTATTATTAGGCGGCAATGTAACTGGAATACTCAATTCATGCCCGGCATTTACTGAACTTTGGGTGAAGCTGGTGATGATCATCAGCCAGCTCATATCGTACAGATGTCTGGAGGAAATCGCAAGAAATATGGTTTGATCTCTACAATGCCACTACATAAATGAGGTTCAAACTCATTCCACAATTAAACGTAACTAATTACTTTGCAAAATAAATTCTCAGTTTTTTTTACCCAGAAAAAAAAGCAAGATCATAATAATATATTGGAAGGATTACATTTGTGAAAATTCGCAAGAAACGAAGATTTTTTTTGGGGGGGGGGGGGGGGGAGGGGAGGGGAAAGAAGATCATTTCCAAAAGGTGACATGCACAAGCGTCTTGCATGCCAATATAATACGTACAATAATTTCCCCCCAAGGGATATTAAAATGTGCATCCATACCATACCAAAAATTAGATTTTTCAAAACAACTTCAACAATCAGTGCAGATACTGAACTAATGATCATTGTTTCATGCCAATAAACATGACTCATACAGTGAAGACCAATAGGAACTGTCCAGATTTCCACCCACAAAATGTCCAGTATTCATCAGGATGTCAAACTGAGCGATATGATATAAACATGATCAGCCAGGTATGCTCTTACTGAGGCAAAATTCACAAGTCCAAAAAATTTCCTTAAGACTCCTTTTTGTTGGATCCGGTAACAAATGTGAATGAAAGAAACGCGACCAGATATTTAAAAATAATAGCACCTGAGTGAAATTGACGAAGTTCTACATGCTAACCGGATAATTAATACTGAAAAGCATTCAGAAGTTTCTGTCAGCCCTTGCTATTTCTGAAATATTTTCTCAAATATCTGAAGAAGGCAGTTTTAGGCAATTAAGATTCAGGCAATAGACAATTTATTGGGGTTTTTGGAGGTTGACCTGGAAACAGCACGTTACATTTTACAGGGATTTTAAAATGCATTCATAACTTCAGACACCGGATGTTGTGGCCTGGCATGAATCACATGCTCGGATTTGGGTATAATCCCATCCAAAATTAACCCTTCAATTGACCTATCACCATTCATAAGCATTAGCCAATCACAGCATCTGTTGCATATCACATGGGCGGATCAAGAGTGCCATTTGCGATAAGGTGATAAGCGCCCAGACCCACGTAGTACATACCTTGTGTGAGACCCGCCACTATCAAGTGACATTCTTAATCTTAGACAAAAGCTGCCCAACACGTGCAAGCAAATGCACGTCATCAAACACAAATGTGGCCCGTAAATTCAGGCACATAAACATTATGAGAAAAGTTGTCTCCGACAATTCCAAGACAACTCCAGTCAACGTGCAACAAAGTCTTCATGAGTATTTGTGCCTGCATTGCGAGTTATATATGTGCTATACATGTGCAACATTCTCCAAGAATTCACAAATGGTAATAGGTCAATTTTGAGCTACATGTACATGTTTAAAAGTAACCTTACGACCCAATATTACTCACCGTTTTGCAGCATTTTGGAGTTTATCTACAAAGTAAAACAAACACATATCAATTCACCAAAACACTACTGTAAAAGCTAATGTTTAAAATACGATAAAAAAACCTATGAGCACCAGATTTGAGTTGAAAGGCATGTACAAAACTCCTAATCACCTAAGTCAACAAAGGCAAACTTTATATACTTTATTATTTTCCTTTAAATACAACACAAAATAACTACATTTGTCCATATATTCCACTCGACTACAAAACAAAAATATTAACCGATAACCCAAAAATTGCGGTTCAAATATTTATGGTAAAAAATTGTTCATGATTATTACAAGAACAAAAAACCCAGCCCATGGCTGAGATTAATCAAAACCAACCAACCAACCCAACTACTCTTCTAAGAAAATATTGTTCATGCACTATTTTTGTGTTACAAATGTTTTTGTTTATAAATCACAACAGTTTTTTTTATGCAAATAAGCATTATGTACACTGTTCTTAAAAATAGTTGGTTGCAATTTATGGGAGTAACTGCAAAAATACCATCTCTTCGTGAATGCAGTTGTTAAAATAGCCAGTTGCATGTTATGCGTGTATCTGTAAAAGCTTTTTAAAAATAGTCAATTGCATAAGTGCACTATTTTAATTAACACCAATTTAATCAAAGTATTCCAAAGTATTCGAATAACATCAAAATTTGAGATGTTGTCATATCAAAGTTGGTCATGAGATACAAGTTTTTAAAAATATCAAACAGACTAAAATTACCACAGACCACTAATGCAGGTAAAAAATAAAAAACTAGATCAGGCAGTTTTTGCTGGTCATTATGAAGTATTACTTCAGAACGGCGCATTATTTTTGAGAATTTTCATATTTTAACTGGTGACCAATCTTGTTTATCTGCCGTCGCGCATGCAGACTTGGCAACGGCTGATGCGGGTGCGCAGGGAGCCAGCCTTCAGCGTCTCGGAGACCGGAGAGGAGAACTGCTCGTCTGAGTCCACCGTGGTCAGCCAGAAGCTGTACGTGGTGCCATAGTAGTTGCAGCGGCCATCACCGTGGCACTCCACGAAGGGGGAGGAGCGGAAATCCTCCAGGCAGGAGCCGGGGGAAGAGAGGGCCTGGCCAGACCCCTCAGCACCAGCACCAGTGTGCTGAAAAAGCAAAGCAATACAGGTACTCAACGATCAGGACTACATTTGACTCATTTGACAAGGGTAGGCTCTTACAGTGAGATGCGGAGGCAATTTGCTCAAGACACAGGAAGTGAGGATTCATCAACGCACATTCTTTTTTTTTCATTCAAACTGAAGGACCCTATTAATCATGCTTGACATATTGTAATATTGGCGGGTTCTAACAGCAATATTTGTCCCTAAAACATATACTGTAACATTTATTTCAATGCTGTCATTCATTACAATATGTAAAAACATGTAGAAAAAATCAAAGAATACAATATGATATTTTATAGATACTATGTACAAAGCAATTTAAATAATAAAGAAGTATTAAATGACAACATTTAGGTATAAACTAGTCTGTCTATGTTGTGTTCTGTTTGTCATTATGTCCGGTGCTTTAGTTGTATGTTTGTCTGTCCATAGGTTAGGGCACAAAAGCATTATGCTTAACCTTATTTTTTTTACAAATACAGATAGAGAGGATAGTGATTTAAGAGAATAACACTATCTTTAATAGACATTGATGTTCTGTTAAATTGGACAAACAAATTTCCCCTCGCGCTACTTCGAATATTATATACATGAATGTTAGATGTTAAGGTAAAGAATGATTTAAAACGGGGAGAGAGTATATTATGCATACATTTTCCAAAATTAGGGTAGTATACATCACTACATTGTAATAAGTTTCATTTAGCAAATAATGGAGCAGAATGATCACGATAACCCGCATTCAAAATTCCACAAACCACTCGGGGGGGAAACATTCCAAAGAGCCATCTGCTGTATAGATAACAAAATAATTGACAGACTCACCATCATGAAGCTGTAGCCAATCCACATACCCCGCCAGCCCTGCGGACAGACGGGGATGTCCAGGGACTGGCTGTGCACGGCGATGACATGGGAGGGTGCCTCGCAGACGGCGCAGCGACTGATGAAGGGTTCCAGGGCACTGCCACCAAATGGCGCCATGTTCATGGGCATAGGCTCAGGGGTGGACAGCCAGTAGGAGTAGTCGCTACGGGAAGCCACGTGGCAGACGTTGTCTATGTTGCAGAACATGAAGGGCATGGTGCTGAAGCGGCGCAGACAGCTGCCGGCACTCCCTTAACACGGAAACAAATAGAATGTTATTATACAATAGTCAAGCCAGGACCTGAACCCAAGAACACTCGATTGCCGTTCCTTTCAAGCAGCACAGATGACCAATTATGTGGAAGCAAGGCCCCAATTTCATGGACCTGCTTAGTCTTAGCGAAATTTCCTATTAAGGGAAAATCAGCTGAGTAACAGCTGCCAGCAGTATATATTAGATGTAATTTTGGCTGGTCACCTAATTATGCTAAGCAAAGATTTTCTGTGCTCACCAAAACTTTGTGCTCAGTAAGCTCCACGGAACTGACCCCATGTCACACATGTCCAAGTTTGTTTTCAACTATTAAGCAGTTCCATCATTTCTTCCCCCTCCACCCATCTTACCCAAGTCTTGGCCGTGGCCTCTTTCGTTGCCTTGTACGAAGAGCAAGCTGTAGCCCGCCCACATGAGATTGGTTCCAAATGGGCACGCGGGCACCTGCGAGGTCTGACTGTGCCTGGTGATGAAGTAGCCGGTCAGTATCTGGGGTCCTGGAAGGCCGTTCAGGCCGGGTTCACCCGGGAAGCCTTGCGGGCCGGCAGGACCAGGGAAACCTGGATAGCAAATCAAGAGTAACATTTGTAATGCACAACATTGCTACCCCTTGCCCACCGGGCAAATAAATGATTCCTGTGATCTTGCCAGTCAGCACCTGGGGAAACCTTGTGGGCCATCAGCACTAGGGGAAATCTGGACGGAATAATGGTGGTAATGTACACTGCTACCCCTGCTAACCAGGCCCACAAATGATTCATGATACCTCATACCCTCGAGGAGTTTGCAGCTCTGACTGCTAGTCAAACAATAGAGTTACTTTTCTATTTAATTTCTTTAATGCTTTTTTTTTTTTTTTTTTTTTTTTTTTTGTAGGAGCCAATAGGAAGGGCCATGGGTAAAGGGCACGAGGCAGGTTTGGGGGTGGGATGATTTGATTGCACTTTTGCAATAATTTTACTTTCAGGGGGCAAGGGGGTGTGTGTGCTGGAGGGAAACAAGGGGACAAGTGGTTTATCCACTGAATTGATAAGCCTCTTAAAGAGAAATTACCAAAGCCACTGGCCCTCTACACCAGAAGATTTCAGATAACGGAGGTACTGACTATGAGTTAGGGGAGTAAAAGGAACGCAACATGGTACCTATGTTTCCTTTCGGTCCATCCCCACCACGCCTCCCATCAAAGCCTCTGGAGCCGTTGGGCCCTTCATCACCCTTGTCTCCCTTAGGGCCACTAGGTCCATCCGGTCCGCGGTCCCCACCTCGTCCGGGCTCCCCATCAGTCCCCCTGGGTCCCTGAGGCCCTATGTCTCCCTTGGCTCCCTTCATCAGCGCCATGTTGATGGGTTCGGCTGCAAGAGAAAAACCAAGGTGAATATATGCAAGTAACCATCCACGAGTTATAAAGCATTTTTGTATTCATTGTGTGGCCCTGCAAACAAAACGCAAGAAGTGTGGACTTCTTTGAGGCACTTTTGGGTGAGGGTCGTTTGTAGCAAAATAAAGTAGAATAAGTGATTCCAATATTTGAGTCGAGTAAAGTCAATTTCTGCCCGACGGTAAAATGATGTGCCTTAAAATGTTTAGTTTCAGGCAAAGTAACATTAAGAAACTTTCTACTCCACGAGTCAGAAAACACTAAATGCTTGACAGTTGAACAAATCGATACCGTACACAAATCAATCAAAAATATATTAATCACATTTAAAAACACAAAACAGCATATGATAATTATAATTTTTCTTATAGGTTCTTCTTTCAATAACTTCAAACAAACCACAAGGGAAACTGACTAGGTAGTTTGAATGACAATTTGGGAGACCGCCAACACAGGGCAAAATAGCTCAGTTGGTAGAGCGCCGGTATGGTATTCCGGAGGTTGCAGGTTCAAGTCCTGCTCCTGCCAGTTTTCTTTGAAAGTTCTTCTTTTAAGTTACATTGTTCTGCCCTACAAGGGCTGCACACTGATTGATCTCTCGTGCAATGAACTCACTAGCAATATTACAGCAATGGTCAGACTACACACCAATCTGAGAATCACGTTGAATGCACTCGATGCCACTGCAGTTTCAGCTGTAACAACCTGCAATGATTCCTGATCACCTAAAACTGCAGCGGCGGAGGGTACATGAATCAACTGATTGTCCAGTCATAAATATGCTACCCATCTTACCAGGTTCTCCCTTGGGGCCTGGCAATCCATTATTTCCCCTCTCTCCCGGTTCCCCGTCTTCGCCGCTGGTTCCCGGCAGCCCACGGCCACTCGGCCTTCCCGGCAGCCCACGGGGGCCCGTCGGGCCTGTGTCGCCCTTCTCACCTGGCACACCATCTTGTCCGGGATCGCCCTAATAGAAATTAGGGAAGCAATTTGGAGGAAATATTGTGAGGAGCAAACTCCAATGACATGGCCAAGAATTGTGTCACACTATTTCTAAGGGGCAGGTGCAAAAGGTGGTTTGGAACTCAAAAACTGTCTCAGCTCCAGGAGTATACCGAGTACATCCTGAAAAGTAATCCATGGAACGAAATGAAAAGCTATTTACCGATGGGCCTTGTGGTCCCGGAATGGGTGGGGGGGATGGCCCTGGGGGTCCATCTTGGCCTTGCCCGCCCTTCATTCCTGGCGCTCCTTGCCGGCCGTCTTCTCCTGGTGCTCCGTCATTACCAGGGGACCCTAAGGAACACAACAATCACAACATCGGTATTACATCACGGCCGTTGCTAGAGGGTGTGGGAGTGTGACACCTAATAAGTCTTTTTTATAGTGTTGCTCTTGGCAAAATCATGTCGCCACTGTCAGCAAGTGGAAAGTGAAGGATGTTTCTTAATACATTAGCAGTTGAGTGGTGCCGTGGAATGGCTCATGATATGAAACTAGCAGTGGGAGAAAACAGATTTCAAAATCCGGTTTTCCTAATTTTATTCAAACCGAATAACGGTTATTTTATTTCACCGGAAGTTTCTATCTAGCTCACAGTCATGCCAACAAAACGTGACAAGTGATGTGCAACATAAAAAGCCCTCCCAATGACTGAATATAGTTTGCAGGATTCAGTGACCACTGGGCCTTTACAAAAACACTCCAGAGCTGTAATGTAGAAAACAATGGATGGGCAGCCTATTCAGATACCAAGAAGACCACTAGCGAGTGAATGCAGTTACAATCAGAGACCATGGAGCAAATTGGAGGATGTTCCAGTTGTTTTCTTTAGCCCGTGTCACAAAAAGTGGAAGGCTTCATTTTTTAAAGGTTGCTTTTGAATATCCAGTTTCCAAAATCGAAACCGAATTCAAACCGAATGTTAAAAAATTAGGATTTATATCCCACCACTATAAGAAACCATGCCGATATCTTCACAATCTCACCTGGTCTTCCTTGTTGGCCGGGCAGTCCATCGTTTCCCTCGGGTCCAACCAGTGCCTGGCCCGGCCGTCCCGGTCCGCCCTTATCCCCGCGAATGCCAGGGAATCCACGCTCGCCTATGTCACCGTCCACACCAGGGTTACCGTTCGTCCCCGGGACTCCCATGGGGCCGATGTCACCCTTAGACCCTGTCAAAGGTCAAATGTTAAATTATGTTGAATATTCACCGTGACTTAATGTGAATGAATGGATCAGAAAATCAGAAAGCAAATAAAGTAGCTCCTTTATCTACAAATATTCCTTTTTTAAGAACCTCTGTTCGGTCAAGATCACTCAAGTTGCAATTGTTTTCAACTTTAGTTTTAATTCAGTTAAATTAATTCCCCCACCCAAAAAAAAAAATCAACAACAAAAAGCACAATGCACAGAAAATAAAGGTAAAAACAAAAAACAGTTGATTTTTGTCTGGGATAGCTCAAAATATTTGCAATTACACAGGTTTTTCCATTGGGGGTCCCATACAAGTCGAGTCAGAAAAATGATAAAAGCAATTAATTCCACTTACCATTTCTATTTATTTTTAAAATCCCAAAAGGCTACAGCTCAATCCATGCTTATCTACAGACATGACCAAATTCTTTTGCCCAACTTGTACTAACCTAGGCTGCCTGGTAGACCAACTACTCCGGGCGATCCAGGAATACCGTTCCTTCCTTTAAGCAAAAACAAAACACCGGAATATTTAAGACAGCATTCTAGTTAAACCTGATAATTCAAACCTGCCAGACAGTCAGCTTGCAAAGCCAAAAGCCCATCAGTTTGTTTCGCAGAATAACCCAAATTTTAAGTCAAGGTCAATTTTAAAGACATTTCCAAAAAAACATTTACTTATTTGGGGCCCCGGCAGCATGAAATGAGTCGCATAATAGCCTTCAGAGTTTCAAGCAGAAACAATTTTTTCACTGAAAAACCAATTCTGGGATTTTAACTTTTTTAATACATTTGAAAAGCAGTATTCTACCATATGCCAAAGTTTTAAAATTGAATTCAATCTCGGGGGCGACTTCATTTTTTAGGTATGCACAGGTCCAAAACTGAGCTTCATTTTCTCAAAACAAGGAATCAAGCCTCTAACAATGTTAAGAGGCAACAGTGGGGCCAACTACAGCAACACAAAATATGTTAAATGCAGGGCTTATTGCGTGTATTTTCGTGCCATAACCTCAATGTTCATCTTTTCTTTCTTTCCACCCGTTTTTTTGCTACTAGGTCACATTTGTTTATCATGTTCAAGTTATTCATTGCGCCCACCCGAACAAAGATACTGACAATTTGGGAGACCGCCAACATAGGGCAAGATAGCTCAGTTGGTAGAGCGCCGGTACGGTAACCCGGAGGTCGCAGGTTCGAATCCCGCTCCTGCCAGTTTTCTTTGTTCACTTTGAAAATTAATTCCCGAGTAAGATATTTTTACGAAAATTGCTCATTTCTTGAATTCTAACCGGTATTGGTTTCGTTTATATGGAGTTCATCTCTATAGTTCTTTTTTTTTTATCTCTAAAGTACGAGGGAATATTAAAACTATTAAAAAAAATTCTGCTCTTCCAGATTGTAAACAAATTTCAAAGTTCATATTGTGATGAATTTTCATAAGCAAGAGGTGCAGCCAAGTCTGGCAGGAGCGCTAGAAAAAAAGGAAGATAAATGCGGTAAAACCACTACTGTTAAAAATTCACAAGCGAGGATATTTACCATCATCTCCCTTGGGTCCAGGGCGGCCCTGGGGTCCCGAGTCTCCAGGTAATCCACGTTCTCCTCCGGGGCCTGGCTCCCCTTGCTCTCCATTCACTCCTGGGGATCCTGGGGGACCTGTGAAGCCCTTCGGGCCCAAATCACCCTTCAGTCCATTCAAGCCATTCCCGCCAGGACCACCTGTTGGCAAAAAGAGTCCAAAGATTATTGTGAAGGGCTATTAACGTCAGAAGTGTATATGCCACAAGTTCAGGTTTAACTTGTTTGTAGACACGTTTAGCCCCATACCTGGGATATCCTGGTCTTAACTGCCACAAAATTTCAGATCCCATGATATCTCAGAATGTGTAGGTGTGTACTAATAAGTGGGCTCTAAAAAAAAAGACCATTGCATCAAAGTATTAAAGGGCGTTAGACAGACAAATGGGAATTTCTCGGGCTCCTCGTCACAGCATTACTGGCTTTTCTGTGTTTATCTGTAGCCATTGCTGAATGCATAAACTCAACCAAGCAACTGGTATTCTGCAAAAATTCATGCCAAGTTAAACAATTCTAGGCTTTCAAGCAAACCCAGGTGAAAAAGTAGGAGAATAGTAGGATCAAAATAAATAAAAAAAGAAAAGAAAAAGAAAGAAAGGACAAAAGTAGGACTTTGAAGGACCAAATCAGTATAAAAGTAGGACTTTTGTGGGATTTCAGGAGTAGTTTTCATTGATACTCACCCATGACCACAGCATCACAAGCCTCATTTGGCATGTTCTGTGCTCACAACACTCGTGGCTCCATCCTCAACTAAGCTCTTGAAACTAAAGTTGCAGTACTCCTGCACCCAAGCCCTTTATTGTGTGATTTTCATAAGACAGTGTGTAATACTGTTATGAACAACATTCAATGAGATTTCGGTTTTGGAGTTACGGGACATAAAAGTAGGAAAAAGTAGGAAAAAACAGGAATTTCAAGAAAAAAGTAGGAAAATTAGAAGCAAGGTAACAAAACTAGGAAAAAGTGGGAAAAGTAGGAATACTCGAGTTGAAAGCCTGCAATTCTCTTAATGATGCTAGAAACAAGACTAGTATTTATAAAGCACCACCTTTCCAAACAGTTTTAAAACACTGCAGTGTACATGCAGCCAGCCAGCAAAATTTGGGCAAAGGCCATGGCTGATAGGACCCAATCCTAAGGACGCTGCCCACAATTCTGATCATGAAAGTCTTTCCGTACAGCAAACTACAGTGCACTGCTCTAAGTCGGCAACCTGTTCACAAAAACTATAAGGTATGACCTCCCATTTAGTTACGGACCACAGTCAACATTGCTAAACACTAATTATGTTAATTAATTGATGATTATTGGGCGACTTAGCACAAAATATTGCTTAACAAAATTTCCTGCTAAGCAAAGAAAAAGCTGAGAACCAGTCATACGCAATATACATCACACCCAATTTTGGCTGGTAAACCGTTTTTGCTAAGCAATTCCATTCAACGCTAAGCAAAACTGTGTGCTTGGCAGGTTCTCAAAATTTGTACCAGGTGGCTTTCACAGTAGGATTTTTATTTATTTTTTTGAGTATCCCAAGGCCAGGAGGCCACACAAGCTGTGGGCTACAAAAGACAAGAAAAAAAAGAAATCGCAGGGATAAAAGGTATCTATTCACATTTCGTTTGAATTGTGAAAGATTATAGGTTGAATGGAAGCAGGTTACAGGTAAGGAGTTCCAAAGACAAGCAGTACGAGGAAAAACAAAACTGGAAGAGTATCTCACAGTAATAGGCTTTGGAACAACAGTGATAGGATGTGATGAGACAGCCAGACGAGTCGAGTGCCTGAAAGTTTTGGATGGCGGAACTTAAAGATGAAAGGCCACTGGAACACCTTCCATAATAGTATCCATAAAAGAGGCTTAACCCCTTGCGTACGGTTGACACAAATACGTGCAGATTGAAATTGACACCTGGCCGGGTGACGTCTATACACGTCAATTTCTGCATTTTCAATCCATTATTGGGGTATTGTGTACGTTATGCTTGGCTGCACAAGCCTCTTGGTTTCTGTTTCGCTTGGCTGCATAACCCGGCCTGGTGCCCCAGCGCCACCCGGTGGCAAGGGGTTAATGAAGCAATGGAGCGTCGGACATGAAGGGGTATAAGATTCTAGGTCCTGCAAATAGAAACATGGCGTACATTAAAAAAAAAAAAAAAAAAAAAACGATGAGACTTACCATAGTCTCCTTTCTCTCCAGGAGGTCCTTGCGATCCCTTCATCTCCAGGCTGCAAGGCACCACCATGACATGACCCTTTTCACCCTGGCGACCTGATGGTCCAAGAGGGCCTCTACCTCCCTGCAAACAAAATAGCAAACAAAATAGCAGTGATTGGTAGCCGATTAGGCATTTCCACTGTCGTAGGGCTGATGCCCAGGGCTCCGACTCACATCCAAATTGAGCTGCATTTGGACTCCCCTCATGTAATACAACTAATGACGACTTGCATTCACAAGAGTATTTGACTGACAGGCTACTTAACCTGGCCAGTTGTTGTCTATATGTGCATTCCTGTGCATACTCAATCCAATGTTTGCCTATTGTTTATGTTGTGCTTGGCTACACAATCCTGTCTTGGCATACACCCTGTAAAATATTTAGTCTTAACTTTACATGTGATAAGTGCCCTATACATTAACTCTGTAAGAATAAGCCGCTCCTATTGCAAAAAATAAAACTGATTAACCAGTTCGTGTTGGATGACGTGTATACACGCAAATGTTTTGCGGTATTCAGAATGGACGACTATTAAACACGCACTCGATCGAGGCCGGAAATATCTGTCATCGACCTGCTCGCAGCAAGCGAGGCCAGAAATATATCAAGGTGTGCTACCCGCAGATTACGGCCCGATTCCACCTCAACCCGGCTGGCATCGAGGTTCGTGAAAAATGATCCCGCGCCTGGGTCCGGTGAATGTCAAAATAATCCCGGCGTGAACTGGTTAACTGTGTCACTTATCTCCAATCAATTTTTGTGGAATATCTCATTGGAAAGTTCCCAACCCGTCTAACGCTTACAAATTAGCAGTTCAATTTGACAATTTATTTGTTTAGGTGCCACACCCAAAAAGCATGGAGATAGCATTTGGTTCTGAAAATTTAGATACAAATTTGACTTGCCCACTAAAATATTCAACACCCAGGACTGTCGCCAGCTCCAGGCATTGGGGGATGGGCCCACATCACAAGAAAAAACAACTATATATAATTCTTATGATTTAACTTGACATATATACTCAAATAGCAACATGCCCGACTGGCAAATTTTGAGCCAAAGAAAAAGATGCTTTCACAAAGTCCCATCAAGTAGATGACTGAATCAAGAGATTTCAAGACCCAACCATTATTATGACTCACTTTGGGTCCTGCTGGGCCGTCCCGTCCCGGCTGGCCGGGATCACCTTGTTCACCGGGTATGCCGGAGAGACCTTCCCGTCCTGGGGCACCTGTTGTACCGTCAGGGCCCATATCTCCCTTTGGACCTCGCGGACCTGTGGGTCAATCGTCAAAATATTCAAGTTGGCAATGTTGCACCTTCTTATACTGCATTGTCTCTTATAAGATCTCTGCTTTGTGCAGCAAGCTAGTCTTGAACTAAAGTCTATTTTATCCCTAACCCCCCAAAAGACCATTCGGGTGTTCTCACAGAACCCTAGAAACAGAATCCAACACGTTCACATCAACAAAATCAAACAGAAAAATGTGCATGACACTCCAATCTTGGGAAACCTTGAGGGCAACATCAAGTTACCCCTTTTATATCATTCTGCATTTTCCTCTTTAGCAAAACAAAACATAAAGCATGTTTAACCCCTTGAGTACGTTTTTTTACGGGAGACGTCGGGGTGTCGCGGCGGCTCTGGCAGCCAAGCGAAACAGCCACAATGTGTTTGTGCAGTTAAGCGTAACATACACAATAATCCAACAATGGTTTGAAACTGCACAAACAGCGGCCAATGGCGTCATCCGACCTGGTGGCAGTGTTTTTTTGCGCCATATGGCGTCTTCCGTACGCAAAGGGTTAACATGCTAAACATCCCCTGCTTACTTTCTTTTTCAAGACTTGTCTTTTTTTTTTTTTGCTTTTCTCCTTAAACTGCCTTAGCAATGAAAGGGGGAATGCAAAAAATCTGAAACAAAATAGTTGATGTTTTATATGATTTGATAAGGGGGATTACAATGTCAGCGAAAATCATCCGGGAGCGGCCAATAGGAGCAGCCATCTTCGGAAAATATGACCCAGCATGATCTAAAAAAGCAAGTATAAAAAAACGCCTTCCTTTTAAAAAAACAACATGACACAGTTTTTTTCAGTCTGTGATGGCTAAACGGCCGTTTAAGCAACCGTCTCAATGGACAATATTGGAGAAGATTAAGTTTCCAGAGGACCCAACAAATCTATAGCCCAAGCACCGACCCTCTTACCTGGCTCTCCCATGTCACCTATCTGCCCCTTGAGGCCCCTCCGTCCCTCCAGGCCTGGCAGCCCAGGGGGGCCCCGCTCCCCTGGTACAGCGATGTCGCCCTTCGCTCCATCCAGACCCGGTAGGCCTCGGTTCCCCTTATCCCCGTTGGCCCCAGGGGGACCATCTTCGCCAGCCGGTCCGGGCTGGCCTGGCTGGCCATTCTGTCCCGGGAGGCCTGGCTGACCCGATGGTCCTGGGAAGCCCTTGTCACCCTTATTGCCTCCTTGTCCATCCTCGCCGCGGTCACCCTTGCGTCCGGAGGGGCCTTGATTTCCATTTAGACCCGGGAGACCGATGCTGCCCCGATCACCTTGAAACAAAAAAAAGTTGATTTAGTAGGGCCTGATGTTTCACTCCAAGCAAAATCTTTCTCAAATGCTACATGACACTGATTTGATTTTGGAGGTCCATTGTTAAAATAGCATTGTCCTAATCTCTATCTATTTTGTATTGAAATTCACATCCCAGCAGTGGCGTAGCTAGGGGGGGGGAATGGGGGTGCACACCCCCCAATAAAAAACTGTCGCCCACCCCCCCCCCCCCCCCCCCCCACCACTGAAATTTTCGCAAATGCAGAAAATAATAGTATTATAAAGAAAAAATACTGAGCGCAGCCCCCCCCCCACCCACTGTAACATGGAGACAGCCCTGTCTACGCGCCACTGCATCCCAGGGTTCAAAGTGTCACGTGTCAATAAAACGATTGACATTTTCGGACCGGGTATGCCAATAAAGATTACGATGTAATTTATACCACAGCACGGACTCTAGAAACAATGTAGCCGGTCCCCCTTGATTTGCAATGTACATCTCCTGTGAATGGATTGACCTACCTTTAGCCCCAAAGGATCCGCTCTCGCCAGGCTCACCAGGGGATCCAGGCACCCCTGGGTTACCAGACAATCCTGGATCGCCTTTCTCACCTAAATAGGAGCAAATGGACAAACGGAACAAAACAATGTCATCATTTCCTATATTTTGAAAAGCATTTAAAGCCAGTGACAAATTTTACTGCATCAGTGGTGCATTCTACTTGACTAACACTGGAATCGGAATCCTAATTCCATTCTTAGGAGTCAGCTCCTTGAAGTAACCAATTTTTGCTTGTGTAGGGTAGATTCCAAGCATCGCCTGACGATTCTAAAGCTCACCAACTACAACAAAATGGGATTTTTAGATTGCAGATTCCCCGAAAAGACCAAGTCTATGAAATCAATCACGACGCTGCATGGATTCATGCAAAGGATGGAGTCCATTCTAAATGGAATCGCGACTCCTGCTTAGAGTCAGAGTCAAATCAAAAAAATGTGACAGTCTCTACAAAAATAGGTATGATGTCGCAAAATTTGAAAAATGAGTTAATATACATAGTTGGATGTGTCACATCCTAAGCTTTAATTTGGTGTAGGTTTGACCCCCGTGGCATTTTGTGTTCGAAAAAACCTTGACATTTTCAATTTAATGGAAGTGCGTTTAGAGATATAGCCCATTAAACACAAAAAGTGCAATGAAATGAGATAGATGTAATTTCTATCAACATCTATTTTTTCATCTTTATTCATCAATATTAACGTTTCTGAAAATAAATTATGAAAATATAGATATAATAGAAGCCAACAAATCAAAAACAAAAACAAATCACTTATGTGAAGATTTGTTCACATAGTGCGACATAATCACCCTTTTTGTAGACCGGGTCACAAACATTGGAGTCACCCAAGCCTAGGTCTAGGGTGGTGAACATTTTATTTTCCAATTTCACGACACTGCTATGCACACAAAATTTGCTCAGCATGAAAAATCTTAGTTTTTAATTGGTAAAACAGGATTTTCATTGCTTGTGATTGGTATTCAGAACTTATTTGCTGAGCATGTGCTTAACTGCCCCGGGAAATCAGCCCCAGATTCCTGTGCGTCTTACCTGGTCGTCCGTCTTGGCCTGGCTGCCCATCTCCTCCTGGTTCTCCAGATTGGCCGGGTAGGCCAAGGTCACCGGGCCGACCCGGTCGACCAAACTCGCCCTTCTGTCCCTTGATGGCCGAAAAACCTGGGGGGCCGGTGGGACCTTGAGGGCCCGGCTCCCCTGCTGGGCCTATAGCAGGGTGGAAAAAAAACTCAACGCATTCAATTTGTCTTATTCACCGCAGCTACCCAAGCGACACTGCAATAAGTACATGCCGAGTGCAACAGAGAAGATTTAGCAGTCACAAAGCATAGACGAACCCCGTTGTCCTTCAATGAAGGAGGTCTTGTGAATTTAAGCTAGCTGTGTTCCTTTTCCAAGAAATCAATAATTTTTTTAAGTGAGCATGTCCCTGCAAAATTGACAAAATACAGTAGATAATTGGCATTCAAGTCTACATGCACAACATTTGAAACTAAAATGTGCTTGTAAACTATATGCATGTGTATGGATGTACATATCGATGTTCTTACAGGATGGATTTAAGAAACACGATATAACATGGCAAACTCGTGAATAAGTCAAAATATCCTGTATCCAACTTACAAGGTTAAACAGACAGCTGGGAAGATATTTTAGTGTGTGAATACCTCAGTACTTTTCAGTTTCGGGCACATACTAATGGCTTAGATTGAAATGACGTTAACTTTTTTGAGTACTTTTAACCCAGTGTTGTAGACAAGCCCCTGATCCAAATTAGAATTCAAGTCCACTTGAGTCCAAAAAATGGACAAACAGACCGAGTTGTCGACTTGACTTGAGCATGGGTTCCAGCTAAGACTAGATCCTGGACTCCAGCATACTTTTAGAATGTCTTGATGGTCTTAGATGCACATCCAGACATAGCCAAGTCCGGATTGGCCGAGTCCAGGCATGATTACAAGACCATTATTTACATCAAAACATACTTTGGAATCTAGAATCAAGTGTACACTTGGACCAGCTAGGGCTCTAGTTAAGTCAGAATTTGAACGCAATTTTTGAGTTGTGAATTCCCCTTAAACTTCAGTCCACTGTTCTGGAATGGGACTCTAATTGCGGCTCAACTGCAACACTGCTTTTACCGCAATGCATTCCATCAATAGGAATTCTCATGTGCTGATTGACACTGGGTGCTGCGTAACTACTTGAAATTCAGCACGGGACCGAGCTGGGACCGACCAGTCTCAAGCCGGCAAGAGGGAGTGGGGCAGACTTACCAGGTTCTCCTGGCCGGCCTAAATCACCAGGGCCTCCGTCAAGTCCTGGTACTGAGTCGCCGATGCTTCCCGGTTCACCTGGCCGCCCAGTTTGCCCAGGAGGTCCAAAATCACCTGGAGAGAAAAAGAGGGGGCCGAGAAATTAATGTCTGGGTTTAAACATACACACAAAAACCGCCATTACTTCTGATAATCACATACTTTTAATATACATCAGAAGCAGAGGCTTAAAAGTAGATGCCAAAAGTGCTCGGACAAAATGTACTGACACAATTAACTATGTTTGGCCATTGTCAGGTTTTGATCTGCAAAATCATACAAACCACAGCTACAATAAGCCACATCATTCCCTTATAAAAATAACAATAATTTGGGAGGCTAATCATCCTTACTCGCAGCTGAGAAGCTGTATTGCGAAGGACGCGGCTACAACGTGTGGTCGAGTCGCTGGCACATAAAGGCACCTCTGGCAGCGGGCCTCATCGACCACCACGGAGCACAGCCAGAGATCGAAAGCGTTTTATTTTTCTGGGAGGGAGGAAAACCGGAGAACCCGGAGAAAAACGCTCGTGGCACAGGAGAGAACCAACGCACAACTCAACTCACATATGGTCGAACCCGGGCCACATTGGTGAGAGGCGAGCGCTTTACGCACAAGCCACCCATCCTTAGGGAGGACATCTTTATCAAACAGGTGGTAAATAGCGTGACCAGTGCTTTTCTTCAGCCTTTTGAATGGATATCCCAACTTTTTGATCATAATAAATTCAGTGGAGAACTCTTTGCCGGCACTTGGGGTGGGGGGGGGGGGGGGGGGGGGGTGGGTGGGTGGCGGAGTGCGGGGCATTGTACCCCCCACTTTTTTTTACTTTTTCCACCTGGGGGAAATGGCCCCCCCACTTTTGGCAGTTCCGCATAAAGAAAAACATTTAAAAGGGTACCAGCCGGCCAGCACCGGCGTTGCTTTGGCCCCTCACTTTCAAAAGTGTTCCACGACACCCGTTTGCCGGTAATAATTATTCTGACAAAACTGCCCGTGTGTAGTCCATTCACAATCAGAGCCACAGGCGGGATATTCCAATACCTCCAATACAGTGGTACCGTTAATAATACCAGCTTTTTAACAAGGACGTCATTCCTTACCCCTGTCTCCTTTGGGTCCTCCCGGTCCAGTGTCCCCGTTTCCGCCAGGGAGTCCTGTTGCGCCTCGTGAGCCTGGTGATCCAGGGGGGCCGTAAGAACCCTTCAAACCACGGGGCCCCTGTACACCTGGTATGCCGGGGATACCTGTATCTCCCTGTGAAAATAATCACAAAAAATCGAAGCATGCTAAGGGAAGCTGCAAATGTTTTGGAAGGCCTTATGTCATGGGGATGCTCAGAACAAATTATTGTTCAGCACATTTTCCTGCTAAACCAAAACTCAGCTCAACCAGTCACATATTGAGTGTACACACATGAAATTTTGTCTGCCGACATGTTTCTACCAAGCAAACAAATTTTCTTTGCTAAGCAAATTGTTGTGGTCATCGGCTCAATAAAATTTACCCCTGGTCAGTATGCAACTGAAATTACACTACCACCGGATCAACCTTGCAGTAGAGGCTTAAAAATATGTACATTACATTCTTGGTTAAAATAACCTTTAGAGGTTTTTTTTTAGAACTAGCAGTTTTTTTTGTGTGTGTATGTTCTGGAGCGTGATTCTGTCCTCCAATTTTAATAGGATTTTGCATACACCCGAGGGGGTTAGGGTTAACCCCGTGAGTACAGTATTTTACGGGAGACGTCGGGGTGCCGCGGCAGCTCTGGCAGCCAAGCGAACCGCTACAATGTGTTTGTGCAGTCAAGCGTAACTTATACACAATAATCCAACAATGGATTGAAACTGCACAAACAGCGGCCAATGGCGTCATCCGGCCTGGTGGCAGTTATTTTTCTTCGCCATATGGCGTCATCCGTACGCAAAGGGTTAATGGTGTGTATATAATATCTGTGGCTATGGGAAAAAGTAGAGGGGGAAATAAACAAGTGTCTTAAAAATTCTGCCCCAATTTTCAATGTCTCTGTTCAAGTCCAACAAATCAATTATATTTTTCCATTGAAATGCACCTCTCTTCTCAAGTCGCAAAGTAACTTCAACTTGGGTCTTTTCTTTATTTTCATTCCTTGGGGATATCCTCAAATCCTACAGTCTCAAGACAGCTTACCTTATTACCCTGTGATCCCTCCACACCTGGCAGGCCTGATGGTCCCTGGGTACCCGGTAAGCCCTGAGGTCCCAGGTCTCCTGGAATACCCCGGAATCCCTTATCCCCGCTCTCTCCGGGCATGCCGATTCCCGGCGGGCCCTGGTCACCTTGCTCTCCCTTCTGTCCGTCGAACCCGCGGCTTCCTCCGACACCACTGGGACCAGACGGGCCTGTGAAAGAGTTGATCAATAATTGACTATACAGGGAATTGAACCCGAGACCTTCACTTTTACTGAATTGGTGCTTTCCAACTGAACTATGTTACCTACAGCAATATGTTGGCAAATGCTTGTTTGCAAGTGGAAAATGAATATCTGAAATTTATAGTATAGATAAAATACAAAGACTGTTTGACCCAGAGAATGTCAACTGGCCAAGCACAATAAAGTGATCAACCAATCTCAAATTTCAGGCATGATGCCAAGAATTTTTTTTTTCTTTGTGGGTTAAAAAAAAAAAAACTGATATTAAGTAACGACGATTTCATACTGGCTAACACCACCTCGATCTATCTTTTCGGCATAATGAAAACAGCTTGCCATGTGCACAAATTAGTTTGTGTGGTGTGCACACACTGTGAGAATAGATATAACAGTAAAATCGCGATAATTCAAACTCGGATAACTCAAATCTCCATTTATCTCGAAGCTACACAATATTTCTTGCGAAAGAATACTCCTGTAACTTGAATTGCTGGCTCCGGTGAATCTGTTTAACTCGAATTTTTTTCCAGCCAGTCCAAAAGAAACTGCTGTCCAAAAAGCCACAAAGAAATGTCAACCATGGCAAAACTTTTTTTTCATTAACCCTAACCTTCCCAAATCCTCCAAAATCCTCTTTGCAAAATGGAGGAATTTGGAGGATTGAGGGCACTTGGAAGTTGATCCATCGGAGGATTTTGCAGGATTGAGGTTACTAGGGGTTTTTGCCCCTGCAGGAATATGGAGGATTCAGGTTATCAGGCTCAATGTGATACATGAGGATTTTGGGGGATTGAGGTTACTAGGGGTATGCAAAAAAAACCTGGAGGATTTTGGAGGATTCTTGCTATGGTCCCCATAAGAGGATTTTGGAGGATTCAGGTTATATGGAGTTTTAACACTTTTAAATCGGAGGATGTTGGAGGATTCAGGTTACATGGGGGGGAAATGATGTAGGGAGTTAGGGGTTAATCATAATTCCCATCGCCTTCATCTTTTTCCAGTGATACATGAAATTGTGTTAATAACGTGTCTATAGCCCAGCATAGCGAGTTACGATGGAACCATTCACGTACATATACATACGCGTATGCGTAGATGATAAGACTGTTCAAAATGTCCGGACCTCACGAAAGTCGAATTCCGGATATCTCGAATATTTTGCCCATTCCCTGGAGCTTTGAGTTACCGCGATTTTACTGCATATTGAAAGTAGCACTTTAAAGACAAATGAAAATTATGGCATAAGCTTTCGTAAAAGATTAGGTAGCCGAAGCTACGAAAGCTTATGCCACAATTTCTATTTCAGTTAGTCTTTTGAAGTGATGCCTTCGATATTTATCTGCGTCTAGCTGATTAATGTGGCTGTAAATGACTGAGAATGTCAGGAATGCTGGTTGATACAACACATTTCTCACTCTCGCTTCTGAAACAATGTTGGCCAGCCATATTTTTTTCCCCCAAGGCACAAAGTCAGCAATACATCAGTGCATAATCCTACCTGGTGGTCCTCGCTCGCCGAAATCACCGTTAGGACCTGGGGGCCCGGGAGGTCCTCGAGGGCCAACCTGTCCAGGCTCCGATATGAAGATAGGTTCACCTCTCTCACCTATGTGAATTTTTTTAAAAATGAAATCAAAGCCTTGATGTGACTCCTTGGAGAACCTGAGCCAGTAGAATATCCAGGATTTGAGTCCCGGGAGGCAAACACTCATTTTTAAAAATTTGTTTTAAGATGACTGCAATTGCACACGGAAACAAAATAAAAAGTGGGGGTGGAATAAATACCAGTTGAGAAGTGGTCTGCTTTCAATTACAAAATTACTCTCATTTCAGGTAAATCATTTTCTCTTTTTAATCACTGATTGAACAAATAATTACAATGACTACTACTCCATCCTTACTTAATTTAAGGTGTCACAAAGGTAAAACCATTTAGCATTTTTTTTTTTTGTTTTTTTTTGTTTGATGCTTACAACCGGCCAGGTGGTCTTTTTCAAACCGTGATCCATAGTCAAGAGGTTAACCAAGTAGTGAGTCCCACAGTGCTATGATATGATCACTTTACAGTTCAATTCCATTATTCAGAATCTGTGTGAATAATGGAATTGAACTATAAAGTGATGTGTCCTATGTGTGTTGTGTCAAATAGGGTAGAAAATTGTTTTGTTTGATTTTCAGAAGAAGAAAAAAAGACAAGGTGACAGGAATGCCAAGGTGGCCGACGATAAAGCCACTTGTTACTAAAGACTAGTTTGAATGTTTGTTACCCTTCGGTCCATTGGGGCCTCTTGGTCCAAAGTCTCCGAGGTCACCTTTCGGCCCCGGGGGTCCTGGGTTACCTATGACAGATGCACCCCTTTCTCCGGGTAACCCCTGCCTGCCTGGTAACCCGGATATTCCAGGATCTCCCTGCCAACCAGGTTCACCCTTTGCACCCTACAAACAGAAATGGAAAGAAAAAAAAGCGTTCACACTTGTGCATCTGAACTGAGTACCCGACCGCTCATGTCAGGAACCGGTTCCAGATTAAGGAATCGAGTACTCGTAACTTTAGATAACACATTACTTGGTAATTTCTCAGACAACAAAAAAAGAAAGTCTTTGAATATCATTTGTGGGCGATTTTCGAAAATGAAAGCCAGGGTACATGGGAAAAAAAAACACACAAATGTTTCTGAAAGCTTGCGAAAATTTACAACACAGAGCTGTAGAGCTCACTGTTCACACTTGCATCTTGCTGCACCAATGTGGTATTGCATTGATGCACCGATGGGGTAGTATTAATATGCCGACCTTATGAATAACCATTTCCAAGATAACATTTTTGGGATTGGCTTTCCTTAATGGGTACCCGTGTTTATTTTTTTTATTAGGTACCTGATCCCCGTACTACCCGTAAATGCACACCCCTGGGTTCACACGCAATTTGTATAACAGCACAATGTAGTACAGGTACTGTGACACAAACTCCTTGCCAAGTAGAATGACCCAGAGGGCCATTTAGGAAGGCCTGATGTTTTGATCATAGTCGAATCTTGCAATTACTTACAAGTCGCTGTGTAAATATTTTTCCTCAGCAAAATGCACTGGCGAAAACTGCCATTACAGTTTGTTTACAAAATCTCTGGACTGCTTATTCCCAAAAAAACATGACAGGTTAGTGAGTATTTGTTAAATGGTTGCATCTTTCGAGTATTTGCACTGGGAGTTCTTCTTACACCCAAGGGCAAGTTCAACATTAGTGAGCAGTACAGTCCAATGCCCATACATGGAAGCCAGCTGTTAAAGGCAGCATATAATTACACCATAGACATGGTTCAACGTAAAATGTGACCAGAAGAGTCAGAAGAGCTTAGCTTTTCAGTTACAGCCCCTTAAACATGACTTTTACAGCGGAAATCATAGGAACGCTCAAGGGTTTTTCCCACATAATACCTACGTTCAACAGCCTGTAACACTGAATGATATGAAAATGAAGACGTCTGCTCTTTCAAGCATAAAACTAACCCAAAAATGTCCTTGACATTTTCATTTTGTAGGATTCGGTCGTAAATGTACTCTCTTCACCCCTTTAAAATATGTATGGACGAATCCGGCCTTCTTTATTATTACTGATAGGACATGGGTGGCCATTGCCTGGGGGGGGGGGGGGGGGGGGGGGTTCCACATACCACCCTTTTGTCAATTCGTCAGTGGGGGAGGTGAGTTGGTCTCACCAATGGTGAAAGTTACCTTGCCAAAGTCTATAGGTCTGAAAATTGGGATAATTTATTAGGTATCTATTGAAGATTTATCCTCTATTTAGATCTGCACCCAGAAAAATACTAAGGGTGGTAGGGCCGACAACCTAAAATGTGGCCAGCCCACTACCTCTGATGTAGCCCTTTACCTAGAGTGGATTTTAGCCTTGTATGGGGTGACTTCCATTAAAAAAAAACTCTTCAAGATCAGGTGACTGAATATAATCAATGCTTGCAGTCATACCAAAATAACTGACTGTACAGGTGTGGAGCCCCCCCCCCCCCCCACCTTTATCACATCTGCATCCATCCTGCCCATTAAAACTTTGTCAGATTTGTCCACCCTTACAAAAACCTCCCATGGGATTCCCACGGTGTCCAATTCACCATGCAATTCCCATGGGGTTTCTGCATGGGAGATTTTTGTAGGGTCATACAGGTGTCGGACATGTTTACCTTGAGCATTGCCGATATATTGCTTGGTGCAGTACAGGGTGGTCCCGGATAACCATCCGCTCCCTTCTCGCCAAAACTGCCTGGGATTCCACGGTTTCCTTTGTCCCCCTTATCACCCGGCTGTCCTGGGATGATTGGGCCAGGGTCGCCCCGGTCGCCCTTATCACCATAGGGCCCTGGTCCCCCATTGGGTCCCTTAGAGACAGGTCGGAATAATCAAGAGCATCATATCAAATAAAAGTACTCGGCAAGCAAGACCTTTTTGAACCTACAAGCACCATCTATAAGCTTTTTTACATTTGAGATAGAAAGACAGTGGTGCTAATAATAATTAGAATTCCTGTGCATGCGGCAAACAGGCGACTCTACCCGAAATAACCCTAAAGGAGCTACGCACGAGTCGCCCATTTAGAGCACTTTCCCCACACGCCCTACTAAAAAACACTCCAAAGGGGTGACAGTTATGTGTTGCCCTATTCGACCGCGTCGACCCGAACCCACTATTTTATAGCATCATGTGTCGCCCCATTAGGCAATTGAGGAAAATTTATTAACTTATATTGCGCAAATTCCATAAAAAGATGTTAAAATTTACAAAGACATTAAAGTTTAAAGAATACAAATAAGAATAAGTGATTAAGAATAAAATTACATGTATATTAAAGTGTAAGACAACAATAAACAAAAAGCAAGTAAATTACAATTACAATAAAAACACCACACAACAGTATCAATAAAATGCCATGGTAAAAAGATGTGTTTTAAGTGATCGTTTAAAAACATTCAAATTGGCCGATTTCCGGATATTCAATGGAAGAGCATTCCATAATTTAGGTGCAGCAAACTCAAGTGCCCTATCACCCAGTGTGATTTTAGTCTGACACGTCGGGTAGCTAAGGAGCATGTCGTCCCTAGAACTTCTAAGATTGTACAGAGATGAAGATTTTCTTTGGCATAAGTATAAGGGAGCAAGACCATTTAATCATGCAAGATAACTTTGTTTTGCTAAAAAAAAACACTCCTTGTCAACAGATGATGATAACAGTACAAAATCATTCCTGCCAAGCAATGTTTTGAAGAAATATTGGTTAGAGATGGGATCCAAACACACTCATATGGAAATCAAACACATTCAGCCTTCTAAAAAAATTGTAGAATATGGAGTAAATATTTCATTTTTATTGTACACAATGCTATGGAGCCAACCATACTGTGCCTCTGATGACATCATACTTTGGCTCATGAATATGTAAATTTGCATTAACACAAGAAAAAAAGAGTGCATAGGCACTAACTAGAATTGCTACAACGAACCAGGAGATTTATAGCAATGTGCCAATAATGTGCTTCAAGACGTATATTCATATAATAATCCTATTGCATGGTGCCTATAACTATACCCCCACAGGTGCCCTAATGGGTGCCGCCTGGGTAGAGGCGAGCAATTGCAGCAAAGTACCTTGCTCAAAGACACAAGCCCAGTGAACCCCTGGTTGGGTTTGAACAATTCTGTTACTTCCCCTATTAAACCGTTTCTTCTTGTCAGCCACGGCATGATTTCTCTCAACACAGGAGAGCTCTTGACAGACTTTAAGGGAGCACTGCCTAAACCCATGGTCGGGCCAGGCCATTGAAAAGCCATTCGGAAAGCATTCGGAAAGCATTCGAGGAGGATGTTAGGAGCATGCGGAAAGCATTTGCCTTCCCTCGTTATTCGGGCTATTCTGAACCAAGTAAAAATATTCTATTTGAGAAACGTTCGGAGGCTCATTCTTTTTGGTGTGACAGCAGCATTAAACAGAGCATCTACTAATCGATAAAGCCCGACCTGTGGCATCTCCCACACTAATCTGTAGTGATTGCTTTTGTTGCCATTCCATTCACAGGCCGGAGATCAAGTCTGGGTGAACAATGGGAGCTGGCTGGACTCCAGCATTAGTGGGCAGATTATTGTGTACAACCAGGGAATTATAAAAGCCTGAAGGCCCGGGTATTGCTGGGGCTTGGCCAGGCTTTTCAATGGCCTGGCCTGACCATGTGTTAGGCAGTGCTCCCTAAGATCAATCATTTCTTGAAGACTCACGTTTTGTCCAGGGTCTCCATCTTCGCCGGGGTTTCCACGAGGACCCTGTTGTCCGGGAGGGCCCTGGGGTCCTTCAAAGCCCTGAGGGCCGGGCTGGCCCGGGGTACCATCAGGACCAGGATCTCCCTTCATCCCCCGGGGGCCGGAGGGACACTGTCCACATGGCCCTCCAGGCTCACCTGTGGTTGAATAATTTTACAAGAGTCGTTAGGGAGAACATCTTTATTAAACAGGTGGTAATATTAGCAACTGAACAGGATGTTTCAAAGTAAGTGTTTCAGACCAGTGTTTCTATTCAGGATCGCATGGTGCTCCCTGGTTGTTCCCAGTGTGAACAGTGCGCATTCCGGACTGCAACAGGCAGTGTTCTTATTGGAATGACCGAAGCATTCCAACTTGTGAGACTCATAACAGGGGTGAGATTTGAGTTAAATGACAAATCCATGAAACACGTGGAGGCATTTGATTTGTATGGCACTGCTTAAAATGCATAGGAAAACTGCATTTTCTACCAAAAGACACCGTTTCAAAATGGCAAAAAAAAGGGCCATTAAAACTTAAATCAGACTTTTCTTTTTAGGTTGCAGACGTCATTTTGGAATGATAAAACAATTTTAAGGACCAAAGAGTTGTCTGGAAATCTAAAAGACGTGTCTCTCACCAGGAACAATCTAGAGAAATCACACCCTTGTCATGAATTCATGAAGTTAGGGGCGACACTAAACTTCTTACTCACCCGTTTGTCCTTGGAAGCCCCTGGGTCCAGGGTTACCAAGCGGTCCTGGCTCCCCTCCAGGGCCGGGCGGTCCAGGGGGGCCCGAGGGACCGATGCTACCCTCAATGCTGCCTGGAATACCAGGGTATCCTGCAATGTGAATAAAAATGCAAGGAGCGTGAAGACAAGAATAGAACCCAATTCATAGAACCCAAAAGTTGAAAGTCAAGTTGAAAGCTTAGATTTATTTGTGTAAATAATTCTGTATTTGCGTATTCTTGCATTTCCATAAGTATTTTGGTATAATACTTATTTGTTTGTGTGTAAATATTTATTTTTAATTAAAAGTGTATGCAGGGCACCAAGGGAAACCAGTTTTAAACCATTTGGGCACACCCTGGGTAAAGAAATGTAATAAAGCATTCGATACACCGCCTCAGTTTATTGGAATACACAACATCATGATATCAGACATTCCTGCTCACTTGGCAATGTGAAACATAACGAAAAGAATTTCAATCCAAGTGTTAGCAGTATGGCAATTCATGAATAGATAGATTTCCGTTGAGCATTACTGTTGTCAATCCCTTTGATGCACTCATCCTCTCCTCAGAGTTAAGTGGTCAACAAAGTAAAGGACTAATTTAAGAACATGTGCGGTTAAGGATAACCCTCTTAACCAGTTCGCGTAGGAGGACGTGTTCACACGATCTGGCCGTTTTTATACACGGGCACGGCTGATGGGTAAAAACGTCAAGCTTGCCTCGACTCACCTCCGGGTGACATCTCAACACGCTAATCCCTCATTTGTTTTGTGTACACACACACACACACACACACACACAGTCGTGTACCGACCTCCAAACGCGGACGTCCCATTGTTCCTCTTTTGTTTATACTCTAACTTTTTCGGAAGGCCTCCATAGACTTTGTACACACTTCCAATCGCGGACGTATGCTGGGAATCGCGGACGATATTGTTCTCTTTTGTTCTCTGGCATTTTACGTCCGCGGTTTGAATACGCCAACGCGCCCACACACACACACACACCTCCCATTGTTCCTCTTTTGTTTATACTCTAACTTTTTCGGAAGACCTCCCATTGGTTTTGTACACGATTTTCAATCGTGGACGTTCGGTCAAACGTGGACCCCTTTGTCTACGCCCGAATTCTTTTGTCCTAGGTCCACGATTGCCGGCATATACAAACTCACACAGTCCGAGAAATCTGTGGAGTACGACCGTGTGTTGAACTTGAACTTGGCCGCTGTGCACGGCCTGTTCTACAATTTACGCTCCGGTAAATTGAAATATATGAGGTTTCGGCAAGAAATATTGTACAAATACTGTTGAAATGACTCTTGCAAATCAGTATTTGTGGCGTTTGACTATATCAGAAGTTGGCTGCTATATTTTGCCTTTTTGGCATTGATTTCAGTGTTTTTTTTATTCTGATGTTAGGCATCTGCAAGGACAATACCCACACAAACCTATTAGTTATTAGTCCTTGCAAAATGATCTGTAGTTACAGAAACATGAAGCATTATGTATGGGACTGCAAGGGGACTTTTTCTTTTGACTTCTACCAACCCAGCAATCCGGTATCACCAGGGGGTCCGGGTGGTCCAGAGTCCCCCTGTCGTCCTGGGATGCCGTCCATTCCGGGAGGTCCCTGCACAGACAATCCGGTCATTCCGGGATCTCCCTTGCCTCCTTCCCGTCCCGGAACACCAGTGGGTCCACCAGGTCCCGTGGGTCCCGGAAGTCCTGTCGGAAAAAGCAATGTTATTTTTTTTTTTTATCAGTGCTTATAAAAGCTGAGGAAGGGCAGAGCGTAATATCCCCTTTTAATGGGAAGTCATTCATCGGCGTAGCCCACGGGGGGGGGGGGGGGGATTTTCTTCTGGACCCCCCCCCCAAATATTTTCAGAGTGCCCCCTTTTTTTGGTACCCCAAAATTTCCCACAAAAAAATCCAAACACTGCCCTCTATCTACGACATACCTGTTGATTTTTAATGTCACAAGCTAGTTTGGTAAGTCCAATAACTTCAAAGTGGATTTTTTTTTCTCTTATAGGAATGGAGCCCTTAAGTACACAATCGCCGCAACATTAAAATAATTTCCTTTATGCTGCTGGCCATAGTGTGCCCGCACTGGAAATAATAATGCCCCCTGTGCCACACTGAAAAATGTTAGTGCCCCCTGTTCCCCTGATATATTGAGGGCCTTTTTTCACCTCTACCCTACCCCCCCCCCCCCCCCCCCCAATAAAAATGACCTTGCTACGCCTATGTCATTTGATGGCCTAGTGGTAATTCCAAATACTGTGGTCACGAACCAATCAAAACCCAATGAGTAAAGCCAGTGATGTAGTGCCTTGCTGCCGAGCCTTGGCCTTGAGGGTCAAAGCCTTTGCTATAACATTGAGTACAGCACATTTGAAGTCTATTTGCCTAATTTCTGCTACCATCAAGTAGTCGACTCCTCAAAAAAAGGAATCGCAATTCCAACTACAATGTTGGAGTTGAGTAGAGTCACCCGAGTCTAACATAAACCAAATCTTTGGAGAGCTCCTTCATCTACCCAAGGAGAAATCCCAAAGTACATGTGCCACCACTGCAAGGCTGTCTACTAAGGAGCAAAGAAAGATTCATATTTGCCCACCTGGTGCCCCCTGCTCTCCTTTCTCTCCGATTCCAGGTAATCCTTGTGGGCCCAGCGAACCTGGAGGACCGGGGTTACCAGGCCGGCCTTCAACACCTTGCAAACCTGTTCAAAATCAAAAACATTAACTGATGAATGAGAACTTTATACAGACAAAAATATAACATTGCGATGGAATATTGTTTACCTACTCTAGGACTGTCCGGAATATACCGAATATTCAATCGTCAACCGAATATTTGAAAAAATATATATGCAATATATATATATATATATATATACAATACAGATACAACTCTGATGCTATTTTTAATAGAAAAGGTATAGCGCTTAGCAGTGTCAAATGCTGCATTTTTTGTCAACGGTAACTTTTTGTGGGCAGTGGTTTATTGTTCCTGTCCGTAAAACCCTTGACACTTATCAAATAATTACTGCAAAAATGCAGGTTGGAGTATATTTTCTTGTTATCAGAACGTTATACGTACCCGGAATGATCTTGATACAACGGGCGATTGCAAAAAAGGTGACCGGGTGGTCCACAATATTGATCACCGCACGTAAAACAACACCATTCAACTTTTTACTGCCGCGGCAAGCAATTGCAGCCGACGCATGAAAAACTTGATCTGTGAGTATCGCGTCTTCGAATATTTAGTGAAACCCAGTTTCAAATAACAGAATACAAAATTATTCCAAAATGTACAGCTGTACAAACTGACCAATTACAGCATTTTGACAATTTGAATTGTTCTTCAGTCACACACACACCACGTAAATGGGACTTGAAGGTTTGCATGGTGGATATGAACAAAGTAAAGAGGGTTTGCGGTATCACCATGTAAAATTGATCTCTTTTGAGTTGTGTGGTTCCGAGAAGAACCGGTTTGCACCAGCAACAGTCCGGCAGTCTCCTGATGATGAACAGAGCATGCTGTTCGAAACGTCGAGTTAACCAGTTCGCGTCGGTTGACGTGTATACACGCACTCGGCAAGGCAAGGATCCAGCGGAAATATCTGTCGGTGACCGGCTCGCAGTGAGCGAGGCCAGGGTGTGCTACCCGCAGATATAGGCCTGAGGCCCTGTCTGGCACCCAGGCTCGTGAAAAATAATCCCGGCATGAACTGGTTAAAACAAACCGGTTCTTCTCAGAACCACACAAATCAAAAGAGATCAATTTCACATGTTGATACCGCAAACCCTCTTTACTTTGTACACACCACATACACCCTTCAATCATGGCTGCACCCAGGGCGGCTTCAAAGTATCAGGGAGTTAGCACTCTAGTGATTCAATATAGCTCTATGGAGGTCACGTACCTGTGGATCCTTTATCGCCCGGCGGTCCTGATGGGCCAGACGGTCCATCCCGCCCCTGTGGGCCCCTCGGTCCAGGTGCTCCAAAACCCGTTGAATCTGCAGGGGATCCCTAAGAAAAAAATAATAAACAGCAGACACGGTGGTTATGAACTTAAAGGCCCGCAGAAATCAGAGTAGAAACAATGCTGTAAGTGGTTCTGAAACAATGATGAAAGCACAGAAATAAAGATTTTGAAGTATATTTATGTTTGATGATGCTTGCACTCAGCTTATTAAGTGAGGCTTTGGGAAGAACTTGCACTCTCTGATACGGGTGTGAAAGTTGTGCAATAAAATGTTGCCCACGGGAACAGGTCTTAACCCATGTTCTGGGTGACCTAAAATCTTTGCCGTTTTCTTTTTGGGGGGGGGGGGGGTTTCTGAAAACCACTGAAAAGCACTTGGAAAATGTCCAAAAGCTCCAGAAATCAGAGGGCACCGGCGGTTGGACAGAAATCTGCTCAGTAACTTTGGTGAAATCAATTTGATCAAAGGGTTGCAAGTGGAGTTGTGCGATTGCGCAAAGTTTCACAACATCAGGTTCACCAAATTGACCTCTGGTGAGGTCAATGACAAGGTCAAACTGCCTTGGACAAACTGAAACCCCTTTGATGCGATCCTATTTCTAATATCCTATACAGAATGGACAGGAGGATCAGGTGGATGTGATTTTGTTTACAACGAGGGTCCAGAATCACAACGAGGGTCCAGAATCACATCCAGAGCCCAGAATCAGGATGAGGTTTCAGCTGTTGAACACAGAAGTCACAATGTACTCTTTGTCAAGCTGGGACAATACATCACCAGGCTTCAGATGTGATTATTTTTAATAGAGTAAAATGCAATTTTGGACACCCGTTGTCAAAATCACACGCAAGGGATTCACAGCATGACTGCCATACTTACCGGTGGTCCTTGAATACCCTGTCGTCCAAAATCACCTTTATCTCCCTTGGGTCCCTGGAAGTAATACAAACATTGTTTCCTCTTTAACAAGTTCTCACTTTTTTTTTTTTTAACTACAACTACACTAAGAAGTATTCCTTCTTCAGCATAATAGAAAAACATTTTCAAAATTAATTACATTCCACTCCATCAGCCAATCTATTATAAGATGTAACTTCAGAAGGCTAAATAGATAATAAAAATGACTACTTATTAAATTGTGCAAAAACAACAAGCCATACGGTCTGGTAACTTCGGACTTGGCGTTAACTTGTTAACCCTAACCCTCCAGGGCATGTTTGCTAGAACCCTGCCAGATGCATCAGATTGCATACTTTGTCACATGTGTGCAGAGTGAAGCAAAGTGAAGCTGTCACCACAGATGCACTGTGCTGCGTCTGGCAGGGTTAGGGTTAAGCCATGTTTCCATTGGACTTTTCCTTCCGCCACCTCATGGAAAGTTAACACATTTCATTATCAACATTCCTTTGCATAAGCTTACAGCTACTCCAACTGCTGTTGGCCTGTTATTTTTACATCACTACCACAGTAACTTAACAGGGACGTTAGTTCTCCATCTGTACATACTGGACGTCATTTTGCTACCCAAGAGAAAAGTTGTGGTAGACTGACACAAAAAAAAAAGACTGAGAACCTGGCTACAATCGTCCAGAAAATTGTCAAGAAAAACTAAAATTTGGTAAAGATTCTGCAAGGATTAAAACATCAGATCCACCAATCCTTTTTTTCATTCATACATTTCACGTCATTTCAGCTGGCAATCAGTTCGTCACCAACACCACGAACTGACACTCTCTAGCGCGTGAGTACCAGGGCGCGCGCGTATTTTACAGAACAGAGTAATTTTCGTTTTCACGAACTCACACCCAAGTAGGGGAGCGCGCGCTAACCACATTTTCATTTTCACAAACTGAAACATTCTTAATTTCACGAGTTTAGAGGTTTTCAGTTCAATGTTTCTGTCAACCCACAAGTATACAGATGGAGTAGATTCGTGTCAAAGCTTTCAAAGCGTTTTTCTTGAAATGGTATTTCCGCTACATGCTTGCGCGTCAATTCGTGAAAACGAAGTCTTCTTTAGCGAGTCAGTGTCCGATGTGCGCGCGCACACCCGAGTGTCAGTTCGTGAAACCAAAATTTACTCAGTACGCGGTTTCACGAACTGACACCCAAGTGCACGTGAGTGTCAGTTCGTGAAAACGGTGACGAGTTTAGAGCCATAAAATATCATTTCATTCGAGAAAAAAAAAGTATGAATAATTTGTTTCCAGCATATTTGTGCATTTTCGCTTTCAGAGTATTCAATCTGAAATTCTATTCATCAACTCATTGAATTCTTGCCTGCCGCTTGCCTGCCGCTTGCCTGCAGCTTGCCTGCCGGATGCCATTAGAGGAAGCTTTTTTTTTTTTTTTTTTAAGAGGGTGGGGTTACCTCAGGGCCATTGTAACCTTCTGCTCCAGGCACTCCAGGTTGACCGCGGTCGCCCTTGTATCCGGGTTCACCAGGAGGTCCATCTTTACCACGTTTGCCCTGGAAGTGAGAAAAAATATATATAATTAAAGTTTTGAATATTGAATAATTAAAATTTTATTATTTTTTTGGTCATTTGAATCTAAGGCATTTAATGGAACTATTGCAATGTTCATATATATATATATATATATATATATATAGACCGGTAATCGGTCGCCCTAAGGCGGTCGGTCGCCCCATACCCAAAGAAAAACGGTGACCGGTCTCCCTATGCTCGAAAACGTCAGTATATATATATATATAACGCCCCTTCCCGCATTGGGTCGACCGGTCTATGGCGTTTGTGCATTGGCTTAAATGTGACCTAACCCAAATTTTCCCCATTAGTTATGGTGACCGTAAACGGTCGCCCTATAGTTAAAGAAAAACGGTAACCGGTCTCCCTATGTTCGAAAACGTCATAATATATATATATATATATTTATTATTTTGAAGAAATTTGATTGTTTTCATTATGTGGCATGCATAACAAAAGCACCTTTTACATGAGGACTTTTTGTTAAAAAAAAACTTCATAGTTATTACATTCATTAAATGCAAATTCCATAAAGTATATTTTCAAATGCACTTTGCAGTAAAGGGCCAAATACTTTTTGTAAACAATTATGTAACAGTTTAAAGAACCAATTCATACTCAATTTCGTGTTGGAGCAGCTAAAGCACAATAAATATTTTGCTTTTAGGTTACTCGCCAAAACACTGATATGTATTGCTGCAATTTTGTTTAGCATGTATATTTTCCAAGTATTATTATTGTTCGTGCAGTAAATCTATGAAATTGGGCGCTGATAATTTGTTGGTGCAATATGGATTTAAACTGGTGACCGGTGATCTTATAAAGTTAAACTTACAATCCGTCCGCTTGGTCCAGGCTCTCCTTTGGGTCCCTTCATACCATCTTCGCCATGCAGACCCTGCAATTATTTGTAAAAATCAAGTAAACCTTTCACAAAAATGCAATACCACAGAAAGATAGGTTAGTTCCAAATGCTATTCTCTGTTTGTGATGTTAGAAAGCCCACCCAACACATTACTCCACAAAACTATAATGCACTAATTCCGTTGATTTCTATGCAGTGCGCCACCAATAGTTTGTCACGGAGAAGCCATTTTCGTCTCGGTGCATTTGGAAATTTGACATCTCCATCTAACACTGAGATATCCAGAGAAATACTCTTAACTTAGTAATTTCTCCAACAATGAAAAAAGAAAGTTCATAAATGTCATTTCTGCGGAATTTTCAGATTAACGTCTATGACGCTTGCGAAAATGCAATCTACACCGTAAAGCTATAGATCTCACTGTACAGACTTAAATCTTGCTGCATTGATGCACTGATGTGGTAGTATTAATGTGCAGACCTTTGCAAACAATATGAACAACAATTTCAGAGATTTAATTTTTCGGATTGGCTTTCTTTAACAGGTACCCGGGTACCCGTGCTCGTTTTTAATCGGGTACCCGATTCCCGTACTACCCGTAAATGCACACCCTGTCACACACCGTAATTGTGGGGATATACACTGGTTGTGCACTAGATGTCGTGGGAACCAAAATCATTATGAGGACAGAGAAATGTCCCCATAACTCGGTACTAATTTGCCTAACAAATAAACATGCCCCACTGCGTGGTCAATTCAGGATAAAATGTCATTGTGCACATGCGCAGTTTAAAAATCACTTACCGGGTTTCCTAGGTAGCCTCTGTCTCCTTTGTCTCCCTTCTCTCCTCGACGGCCCTGTCATAGACAAACAAACATTTCTTTCATTTCAAGCGCTCTGGCCCTAATCAGACAGAGCAGCGAAGGTATGACCAGTGCCGTGGAGCCGTTACAAAGCAAGAACAGGTAGTTTCTTGTTTAGAGATTGATTTTCAATTAGCAGACAGTGAATCATGTCCCTATTCTGCTTAAAACACAGGTGAAATTGCTCAGTGATATGCAACAGAAGATATCAAGCTGGAAGTAATCCAGAGAGGAAAGACTGGGATGAGGGGTTCAAACGAAAGATGTGACTAGAGGGGTTTAATACTTACAGGCGGGCCTCGGTCTCCTTTCTCACCAGGTAAGATCTCAGAGGTGTTGTTCCCAGACGCTGAGGGACTGCCATCACCACAGGGTTCGCCAGGGGGGCCTGGGTTACCCAGGTCACCCTAGAGAGACAAGAAATCCAAGTCAGTTGTAGTGAAAATCAAACTTTTCAGCTGAACCTGGGATACTATGTTTACTCCCACCCACCCCACACTGTGAATGGCCTGGATGTGATTTCTCTACAAAAATGGAAAGGTGATTTTGGTGGATGTGATATTGGAGCTAGAATGTGATTTTGGCAGGGATTATCCAAAATCACATCCGAGCCAGAAATCACATCCAGGATTAAGTCGTTAAAGTCCAAGATCACATCCTGTGTTGGCACCTTGCCAAAATCACATCCACTGTCTGGCCACTTAACTAAAATCACATCGTGTTTTCACACCTCTTCAAAATCACATCATGTTTTCACACCTCTTCAAAATCACATCCAGGATTAAGTCATAAACCCCAATATCACATCCTGGTTGCCCACTAGTCAAAGATCACATCTGTCAAAGGGGATTGACAGCTCTATCATTCAATATCACATCCTTGTGGTCAGGCGCACAGCCATGAAGCCAAGATAATAATCCCTGACTATAACAGCTATGTTTACCAATTAATTATGGGTCAACAGTGGCCAAGATAATTAGTTTGTCTGTAGCCAGACCATGCTTACCCTTATGATTACATGTACACAATGTACATGTTCTGTTGTGTGTACCAGTAGCTACATATGTAGGGCATTATTATTAGTGTTGACACATAGAGGTAGAAAACGCCTGTTAAAACAATTTAATGATATTGATTTGATTGATACTCTCTGAAACTAGATCTTGGAAGATCGTTTTCCTGGGTCTTTTGAAGTCACGGTAATAGATTTTCCTCAAATGACCTTTTAGGGTACTTGTTCCATTTATAGAGTATAATGATGACATTTTGCTTTTTGGGTCTAAAATGAGCACCGATGAGTTGACTTTTATGAAACTCGACTTGATGTCGCAACAACCTACCCAATCACATATGGGAAGAAAAAGGAACTTCATGCAAAATTTCAAATGTTATGGCAAAAAATGACCTTTTAGGGTACTGGTACAGTGAGTACAATAATACAATTTTGCTTTTTGGCTCTAAAATGAACACCGATGAGTTGACTAAGTTTTATAAAACTTGACGTGAGATGTCGCAACAACCTACCCAATCATATACTGGAAGAAAAAGGACCTTCATTGAAAATTTCAAATTTTATGGCCAAAAATGACCTTTTAGGGTACTTGTTCCATTTATAGAGTATAATGATGACATTTTGCTTTTTGGGTCTAAAATGAGCACCGATGAGTTAATTTTTATAAAACTCGACGTGAGATGTCGCAACAACCTACCCAATCACATATGGGAAGAAAAAGGAACTTCATGCAAAATTTCAAATTTTATGGCCAAAAATGACCTTTTAGGGTACTGGTAGTGAGTACAATAATACAATTTTGGTTTTTGGCTCTAAAATGAGCACCGATGAGTCCACTGTTATGAAACTTGACGTGAGATGTCGCAACAACCTACCCAATCATATACTGGAAGAAAAAGGACTTTCATTAAAAATTTCGAATGTTATGGCAAAAAATGACTTTTTAGGGTACCGGTACTTGTTCAATTATTAAAGTACAATCATGAAATTTTGGTTTTTGGCTCTAAAATGAGCACCGATGAGTTGATTTTTATAAAACTTGACGTGAGATGTCGCAACAACCTACCCAATCATATACTGGAAGAAAAAGGACCTTCATTGAAAATTTCAAATTTTATGGCCAAAAATGACCTTTTAGGGTACTTGTTCCATTTATAGAGTATAATAATACAATTTTGGTTTTTGGCTCTAAAATGAGCACCGATGAGTCCACTGTTATGAAACTTGACGTGAGATGTCGCAACAACCTACCCAATCATATACTGGAAGAAAAGGGACTTTCATTAAACATTTCGAATGTTATGGCAAAAAATGACTTTTTAGGGTACCGGTACTTGTTAAATTATTAAAGTACAATCATGAAATTTTGGTTTTTGGCTCTAAAATGAGCACCGATGCGTTCACTGTAATATGAAACTTGACATGAGATGTCGCAATAACCTACCCAATCACATATGGGAAGAAAAAGGACCTTCATTGAAAATGTAAAATTTTATGTCCAAAAATGACCTTTTAGGGTACTTGTTCCATGGTATATATTGTTCCAAGTATAAAACTAAACTTAAAATTTTTAGGTTTTTGGCTCTAACATAAGCAGCGATGCGTCCACTCTTATGAAACTTAACGCGAGATGTCGCAACAACCTACCCAATCATATACTGAAAGAAAAAGAACCTTTATTGAAAATTTCAAATTTTATGGCCAAAAATTACCTTTTAGGGTACTTGTTCCATTTATAGAGTATAATGATGACATTTTGCTTTTTGGGTCTAAAATGAGCACCGATGAGTTAATTTCTATAAAACTTGACGTGAGATGTCGCAACAACCTACCCAATCACATATGGGAAGAAAAAGGAACTTCATGCAAAATTTCAAATTTTATGGCCAAAAATGACCTTTTAGGGTACTGGTAGTGAGTACGGTACAATAATACAATTTTGGTTTTTGGCTCTAAAATGAGCACCGATGAGTTGATTTTTATAAAACTTGACGTGAGATGTCGCAACAACCTACCCAATCATATACTGGAAGAAAAAGGACCTTCATTGAAAATTTCAAATTTTATGGCCAAAAATGACCTTTTAGGGTACTTGTTCCATTTATAGAGTATAATGATGACATTTTGCTTTTTGGGTCTAAAATGAGCACCGATGAGTTAATTTTTATAAAACTCGACGTGAAATGTCGCAACAACCTACCCAATCACATATGGGAAGAAAAAGGAATTTCATGCAAAATTTCAAATTTTATGGCCAAAAATGACCTTTTAGGGTACTGGTAGTGAGTACGGTACAATAATACAATTTTGGTTTTTGGCTCTAAAATGAGCACCGATGAGTTGATTTTTATAAAACTTGACGTGAGATGTCGCAACAACCTACCCAATCATATACTGAAAGAAAAAGGACCTTCATTGAAAATTTCGAATGTTATGGCAAAAAATGACTTTTTAGGGTACCGGTACTTGTTCAATTAAAGTACAATCATGACATTTTGCTTTTTGGGTCTAAAATGAGCACCGATGAGTTAATTTTTATAAAACTCGACGTGAGATGTCGCAACAACCTACCCAATCACATATGGGAAGAAAAAGGACCTTCATTGAAAATTTCGAATGTTATGGCAAAAAATGACTTTTTAGGGTACCGGTACTTGTTCAATTATTAAAGTACAATCATGAAATTTTGGTTTTTGGCTCTAAAATGAGCACCGATGAGTTGATTTTTATAAAACTTGACGTGAGATGTCGCAACAACCTACCCAATCATATACTGGAAGAAAAAGGACCTTCATTGAAAATTTCAAATTTTATGGCCAAAAATGACCTTTTAGGGTACTGGTAGTGAGTACAATAATACAATTTTGGTTTTTGGCTCTAAAATGAGCACCGATGAGTCCACTGTTATGAAACTTGACGTGAGATGTCGCAACAACCTACCCAATCACATATGGGAAGAAAAAGGACCTTCATTGAAAATTTCGAATGTTATGGCAAAAAATGACTTTTTAGGGTACCGGTACTTGTTCAATTATTAAAGTACAATCATGAAATTTTGGTTTTTGGCTCTAAAATGAGCACCGATGAGTTGATTTTTATAAAACTTGACGTGAGATGTCGCAACAACCTACCCAATCATATACTGGAAGAAAAAGGACTTTCATTAAAAATTTCGAATGTTATGGCAAAAAATGACTTTTTAGGGTACCGGTACTTGTTCAATTATTAAAGTACAATCATGAAATTTTGGTTTTTGGCTCTAAAATGAGCACCGATGCGTTCACTGTAATATGAAACTTGACATGAGATGTCGCAATAACCTACCCAATCACATATGGGAAGAAAAAGGACCTTCATTGAAAATGTAAAATTTTATGTCCAAAAATGACCTTTTAGGGTACTTGTTCCATTTATAGAGTATAATGATGACATTTTGCTTTTTGGGTCTAAAATGAGCACCGATGAGTTAATTTTTATAAAACTCGACGTGAGATGTCGCAACAACCTACCCAATCACATATGGGAAGAAAAAGGAACTTCATGCAAAATTTCAAATTTTATGGCCAAAAATTACCTTTTTGGTACTTGTTCCATTATATTGTTCCAAGTATAAAACTAAACTTAAAATTTTTAGGTTTTTGGCTCTAAAATGAGCAGCGATGCGTCCACTCTTATGAAACTTAACGCGAGATGTCGCAACAACCTACGCAATCACATAAGGGAAGAAAAAGGACCTTCATGCAAAATTTCAAATGTTATGGCCAAACATTACATTTTTAGGGTACCGGTACTTGTTTCAAATAATAAAGTATAATAATTAAATTTTAGCTTTTTGGCTCTAAAATGAGCACCGATGGGTCGACTGTTATGAAACTTGACGTGAGATGACAAAATCCTACCCAATCACATATGGGAAGAAACATGCTTCAAGCATTGTTTTCAATACTAAAAATAAGGGCATTGCAGTGTAGTGTACTGTAAAAGTGAGCAGGCATTTCAGCATACATGTACAGTACATGATGCACACCTATGGGCATGCATACATATGTACATGCAGGTTTTATGGCTCTCCTGATCTGCATAACAAACACTGACACAACTGATAAGAGGAATTAAGTAGTGGGGTTTGAATGGGCAATTCCTGGAAACTGGCTGAGGAAGATGCCAGCATGCACCTACACATCACACATGTAGTATACAAACTGTGTGTAGGTGGCCCTGTGTGCATGTAAACAGAACAATGTACATGTACATGTACTTCTGGTACTCCATTTGTTCAAATCAGCCAAGTACATGTATCTTGAGCCATCACAGCCTGCTCTATTCCTTCCGTCCTTCATGATGTAGTGCAACAAATTCTAAGAAAAAGTACATGTACATGCATAGGTTTTCATGTAATCTTTTGATAAAAAGGCTACTTGAATTGGACATATGCAAAGTACATGTGTATATATTATCAACCATGTTTTTAGAGTTTCTAAATTCTAGACCACTTGGATATATCTAACAATTAAAGGGACACGTAAATTGCCTTCAAATGTCATGAAATGTTGCTGTTTGGAAATGTTCCTTATCTTTTATAAGAGTTGTTCATGCAAAAAAACATGTATAATGTGTTGTAAATATAGTGAGTGGTGATTACAAAACAAAAAATTGGTCGCTGACCCCTGACATCTGACCCGCGAAACATAGACTTATTTCCAGTAGTAAATACCACCGTCTAAATAATGCGCAAAATACGCTGTAAGAGTCTTTAGGCTGCATGGCGCTGCAGCCAGTGGCCTTGTGAACCTATCAAATGATCGCCAGGTACAATTCTCTACCTCGCGACACATATCGCCAGTGCTGCGCGCCGTGCCACAGTACATCAAAATGGATCAACAGAACGTACTTCAACCGTCCGCCATTTTGTGGAGTCACAAATTATGGCGGACCGTACGTTATTTGTCACGAAATTAAACAAAAACCACGCAACTTGAAGGGATAGTTATGTGAATCTTTATATTCTACTTTTAAAAAAGCTTCCCAACCATATCCATTTCAGTTTTAAAGCCCAAATCGCAAAATCCAAAGCAATGTGTCCCTTTAAAACAGCACATAAGATGAAAAATAGAGAACATAACAATCCAAAATACACGTAGTCAAGGATAATATAAGCTGCGATCCAAATAATAATGTCAAATAAAGTAAACATCATGACATACATTGTGGCCCAACAAAATGAATCACAAGTCGGCAGAGTTCGGGCCCTTACTTGCATGAGTACAATGGAAACTAATAGGAACTGTTCGGATTTTTAACCACTTAATGTTCATATGGATTGTAAAATCTTAAAATCAAGTCATATAAAAACTGTTGTTCAGCCAATTGTACACATCTTTCCATAATTTCTAATGCACCCAAAAATATAAGTCATAAAATGTTTTTAAGTAAGTTCATTTCGTAGGATCTCAACATGGATGTGTTCTGAAAGGGATATAACTCATGTACATTATTTAAAAGAGTTGATGAAAAAAACTGCATGTGGCACATATGTCCTATTGTGTATAACAATTTGTGTCCCTTAACATTCGCATTTTTGAAAATCCATTTTTTTTAAGCTGGCAGAACCACAATTAACTATAAACATTAGCTTATCATAGCATCTGTTGAATATCATGTGACATTCTTCATGCAAATCTGGGACAAACAAACTTGTACAGACTTCAAAAGCACATAGCCATTGACTAAGAGAAATATGTCACCATAAACTCATTTTTTATAGAATCAACAGTGTAGCCAATTGTATCTTTTATACATATGTACCATGTCTACACACTCAAAGCTTTTGCATGGAGCATTTACATGTATGGGGAGACTTTTAAAAATCCATTGACTGTCACTGTGTGATGAATACATCCTTTGATTAGAAGGCCAACCTGACCAACCCTATTGACTGGTCTAAAGCAGAGTCAGCAGCCTGGGAGATTAGGATTCTTATCAGCACTAATCCCATTAGGAGTATGATAAGCGATCCTGCCTGAATGAATCCACTTCATTTTTTTGCAACTTAATATCATGATATAAGCCGATATAAATATTAAAATCATTACATGTGTGAGATGTTGTTTTGTTTTCTTTTTCTAATGGTAAAAATCAATAAAGAAATGACAGAGAACGACCATTACGGTCAGCAATGAAAATAGTTCCAGCACTCATCCAGGGAGATGTGTTGGTCACAGGAGTTTGTTTATTTAAGTGATTATGGGGATTATCTTGGCTGGACATGGGAGGAGTGTGTTTTATAATTATACTCAAACCCACTGGGGTTGAAAAGGATATACCCTAGATTTTCTAATGGGCTGTTCTCCTAACTTGCTACTGCAGGCATACATCGTTTTTATTTTTTCCAGTCATAAAGCAAATGAGAACAATAGTGAACTTTCTTCACCACTGCACGATACATCTCTATTTAAAGGATTGTCACATTAATTTCATGTGAGTAATGTTGCATCTACAAAAACAACCATACTACTTCGTGTCTTGTGATGATGGTGCAGTTTTCCCAAAAGGGAAAATCCCCCGTTTTGTGGAAGACGGTTGTACACCTTTGAAGAACATTACAATTTAAAACTCTCATCGCCATGTCCATCATTGGAGAAATTTATGTACGATGTTGTGAAACAGGTTAAAATGTCATCTGGTCTAGCTCAGCTGACAACTAAAGCCTTTTCAAGAAGTAAATAATTTGTATGTATGTATGATAACCTACACAAGGATACTGTGGGAGCGCACTTGGTAGAATTAGATTATCAATGAAGCCCGCATCACATGCTACAAAGCGAATGTTTGATATATGGGTGAATTCAAATTTTATCAACCCTACACGTCAGCCAATCAGAGCCGAATTTAGATTTTTTGACAGAAGTGTGTCCATGGCAGTTGATTGTCCATATCCGTCGGTCGACTCTATTGCATTAATTAACATGGAGACCTGCAAGAAGCAATTGTCTGTGAAAGATTCTGACGTGAAAATTATGCCTAATTATTTGGTCTATCGGTACTTTTTTAATGTGAAATATGGATGCAAAATCGTTCAAATTGATTCCAGTGTGATTTAGCAGTATCATTATTATTGCGATGGCTTCATTTTGGTGTCATGACAAAGAAATTGCAACAAGTAGTGAAAAGTGTTCGGGAAATTGTAAAGTTGTTCAGTGTACATAAATACGGGGTCGCATTTTAACATACGAACAATTCAAATCAATGTATTCATTAGATGAAATAACTTGCAGTAATGAATTTTTTAAGATTTGAAAATGAAGCTAAACAACTCTAATCTTCAGGCATGACCATATATCATAATTCAAAAGGATTAACGGTTGAGCAATGTCAAATAATACATGAATGTCATGGATTGGCAACTGTCATTTTTCAAATGAAAATGAGGTATTTTCATACCAAGTTGAAGCGTTCTATTTGGAGTTTGTGCACAAACTGTCTTAATTGTCTATGTGACCGCTGGTACCCCAATGGAAATATGCCTTAAAAATTGCTTTATTAGGCTATCCCAGAAAGGATCAACTGTTTTGTTTTTAATTAACTGTACATGTACATGTGTACCCCTGTTATGTGTATCTATCTATTTGTGAATATTGATTTTCTGAAAAATAAATAAATAGCCTCCATATTGGGAAAATAAGTCTTTTCAGGGACGACTCTTGTTTTACTTCTTAAACATAACAGCACTTGATGTCATTTTTTTCTGAATTTAATCTAAGCCCAACAGAAGTAGCTACTGACAATTTACATTCTAATTTAAGTTAACAAATTGTGGTTTTCCACGATTATATTGGTTTGATTCATTTGATTTGCTTTAATTTGGAAGCGTCCATATAATACATGTAAAAGGGTAAAATCCAAAAAGGTATTTCAGAAAATTTTGTTGAAAGAAACATTGTATTGTGCCATTGTGAACGAAACAATAAGTTGTGGGTTTATAGAAATGACACAATAATAAATCAAATAGAAATTGTCCGTCATGCATTGCAAAATTGTTATAAATATAGTTTTAATATATGTGTGGTTTCTTTGGCATATTACAACAATGCTAACTTCTTTTAATACAAACGTTGCTCAAAGCATATAAGGGGGGTGTTGCAGGTTTCCATCATCAATTATGTTATTAGGTTGAGTGGTATGACAGGAATTACAGTATGGATGGGGAAATCAACCAATCAAACGGTAAAACTATAGCCTTAATTGTGAGACTGGTATTGGTTACGCCATTAAAGATACAATTGTAGGTTCATTCACGGAGGTTGTGTTTTCCTAGTTACTAATTTTCCATTGGATGGCTTCGTCTACAAACATGCGCTTGCAATGAACAATTTACTGTTGAAGAAAAGATATTACCACGACTTCAAAAGACACAGGAAAATGATCTTCCAAGATCTAGTTTCAGAGACTATCAATCAAATAAATATCATTAAATTGTTTTAACAGGCGTTTTCTACCTCTATTATGTGTCAACACTAAAAATAATGCCCTACATGTAGCAACACATAACCGAACATGTACGTATGTAATCATAACAGTAAGCATGGTCTGGCTACAGACAAACTAATTATCTTGGCCACTGTTGACCCATAATTAATTGGTAAACATAGCTGTTATAGTCAGGGATTATTATCTTGGCTTCATGGCTGTGCGCCTGACCACAAGGATGTGATATTGAATGATAGAGCTGTCAATCCCCTTTGACAGATGTGATCTTTGACTAGTGGGCAACCAGGATGTGATATTGGGTTTTATGACTTAATCCTGGATGTGATTTTGAAGAGGTGCGAAAACACGATGTGATTTTGGCTAGGGCCCAGACACTGGATGTGATTTTGGTTAAGTGGCCAGACAGTGGATGTGATTTTGGCAAGGTGCTAACACAGGATGTGATCTTGGAATTTAACGACTTAATCCTGGATGTGATTTCTGGCTCGGATGTGATTTTAGTGGTGTGGATGTGATATTGGCTAATCCCTACCAAAATCACATCCAGGCGAGTCACCTTTCCATTTTTGTAGAGAAATCACATCCAGGCCATTCACAGTGCCATGTGCATCTGCTCTACATCTTTTGATTCTCCACACAAAGCAACAAACAAAGGCTTTTGTTGAGCTGCTCGTCGTGGCATTTGTCTCTATATAGAATAACACTACATTTTGACAGGTCGACGGGTCATAATTGTCAGGCATTAGCTGGATTTGACTTTACGGCCCGAGATAAAAGGTTATGTGAATAGCATAGAGAAATAAGAGCAACACCATATTACATAGTATTTGATTGATTTCTTGGACAATGAAGTACAGGGAGCTGTCTTTTCAGGGATCGATCAGCAAACTTTCATTATTTTTTTTAGAATTGCACAAACAGTGTTTGGAATCTACTCCAATGACGCAGAAATCAGCTACCACAAGGAGTCGACTCCTCAAAAAATGTAATCACAATTCTGATCCCAATGTTAGGGTTGAGTAGTATAGAGCAGACTCTTGCAAGGAGTCACCCAAACCTACCATAGTAATGCCACTGAACAAGTCGATCATTCCATAAATTTGGGCCCAAATGTGACTTTTTTGGTGTCCCTGTTACACCTGACCTGTGTAATTTCCCATCAAGTATCAATAAAATTGACTTCACACTTTTTTTTTTTTACTTGTGTGGCAGGTACTTTGCTTGACACAATCACTCTTGGAGATAGAAGGCATTAAAGAATGTGTCCGGAATTGCAAAATCTTATACATGTCACCATGTAACGGGAAAACCAAAAATGTCACTTTTGGACCCCAAATTTATGGAATAATCTATACTTACAATCTCTCCTTTCTGTCCATAGAAACCAACACCCGGTGGTCCTGAAGGTCCCTGGGGGCCCGACGGCCCTCTCTCTCCCTAAAAATAATTTTAAAAAATTTAATAAAATGTACTAGAAATGTCCAATAATTAAAATACAAAGTCAAGATGTTGCGCAATGGCTCACCAAGGCTCAAGGCTGTAGTCGAGTCCCGATCCAAGCAACAAAATGAAACAGTGAAAAAGTGGTCTGAAGTCAACTGGGAGTCCAAACTCAACCAACCAGCTACAATCTAGCCTTGACTAATGGAGTCTAGGTTGGCCTAGTGGTATATTCCTAGCCTTCCACCGCTGTGACCAGGGTTCGAATCCCACTAGGGTCCAACATGTGGATTGGGTTTACAATCCCTGCCCGATTCCGTGGGTTTTCCCCAGAATATCATTCAAGGGTTTTCTCCTCCCACTTCTAAAACTGAACATTTCTTTGTCGTCTTCCTACAGGTTTCTTCAGGCTTTCGAGCTACAGTGCGATACGCGATTTTGAAGAATCCTTAGTTTCATTACCGGAAAGAATTAAAATAAAAAATAAAAATCGACTAGAACCCTGGCTAAAACAGACTTGCAGCTGGATTCTAAAGTAGTTTTTTTTTAAATATCATTATGGTCCTGGAGTCCATGCCTGGACTCTGCAAGTCTAGACTCGGCCGAGTCCACCCATGGTTCCAATACCGTGATCATACGACTAAAAAAAAGTACTTTAGAATCTAGTTGCAGTCTACATTTGAGCCAGGGCTCTACCCAAGCACAGATTTCAGCTCATTTTTTGAGTTTTGGACTATTAGTGGACTAAGTCCACTTTTTCACTGTTTTTGAGTCAGACTCAAATCAGGACTTGCCTACAGCCCTGACAAGGCTTGTCCAGATGTTAATTTTAAAACACAAGACCTACCAAAGTTGAATTCTTTCTTTTTTAGTTCCGTCAATTTTTGAAAGAGTTTAGTAAACCTCACGATACTTCAAACTATAAAATGTATTATGTAATCTTTTGGATTCTATGGTTTCATATTTTCTCTTTAAGCCCCAAGCTCCAAGGCAACCTGTGGAGCAATTAATTGATGCGACACATTTTCCATCTGAAAGACTGTACCAAGAGGAGTTGATTCAACTTGAGACTTGGGAGCAAAGAGCCGACAACTCGTCATGAGATTTGAAGAGTGTGCCTTAGGGTTTGTTTTAAGAATTGACAAGAACTACTTGGGTGTGTTTAAATGGTGCAGCCGCTATAAAACTAAACAGTTCCTTTGGCACATTTCACGTCATCTGGTATGCTGCATTTCTTGGCAATGAATTTCTAGGTCATCTAACTTTATCTCAACCTTGTGTTTTATCCTGTCTATTTTAACTCTTTTTAAAGTCATTGTAATGAGCTTTTGATCATTTTTATGTAAAGAGCTGAATATAAATTTGTTCATTATTATTATTATTATTAGGTTATCAAAGTGGTACAGATGACAATCGTTCAAGGGTGCAGGACGAATTCAGCACAACTACACTATGGCCAGTTTGCGAACTCGGGCAAACACAAGATGAAACCTGCAGCTCTGCTTATAAGTTCAATACCAATAATAATTACCGTCATTCCTTGCGGTCCACGATTGCCTTTGGATCCATCGTAACCTGGAAGACCCGAGGTGCCCTGAAATGAAAATAGAAAAACCACCTAAGTTTTATATGTGGCTATAAAACTCTTTATGTCATCACAAGCAGCAGAAGCGTGTTTTAACACTGTGCACTATGAACATCACTTCGGGAGAAGATTCCACTCCTTTCCAGTATTTTTATTTCCAATTTTATTAGCCCTTAAAACAAATGACATCTCACTAGGTTTGCACCAAGATTGCACAAGTAGGTTCATGTGGAAAGATTTCCAAGTTGTACTATGTGGCTTCTCTGACATGTAGATGTCATACTTACACCCCTTTCTTGATATTAATTATGCAAATTTGAATTGAAAACGAGGCCACAGGCGAAAAACTCTTTGGCGATGTATATTTAGTATAAAGCATTGGGGTTCGTATGCTAAGAATAATGCACCTATCAATTGTTTATTTTATTTTATTTTATCATTACCAAAGCTACAATGTACATCATACCTAGGAGTACAACAGTTTCAATTTTGGAGTGAGAAATGGGATATACACAGATGCTGAACTACTTTTGTACGACCTCAATGTGTCCGATCTGGGCCTTGTCTAGACAAGAAATAACCCCAAATTCCCTGGGCTGAAACTCTCACGTTGACTGGACTGGTAGTTGGGAACTTTTGTTCAAAGGAAGGTAATTGCCGAAGCGACCTCTCAAACACCCTGGGTCTTAATGGTCCAGGAGGTAAAAAATTATCACTCCTGTGAAAACACCTTAGCCAGTGACTTGCAAGGTTGTTGAGTATTATATTAAGCCTTCAGGATTAAATTTTTTATTCTAGAGCCTTAAATTTTCCTTGCGTTGTTCTTCATCTTGAGGGGGAACTGATAGAGCCTACAGTCCCCTGGAGATTACATCGCTCTAACAATAACAGGGGGAAGTGCCAGTAATCAGCTGGGTTGTGTGGCAACTAAGTGTAATCTGAGCCCCAAACGGTAATGCAGCTCCAACCCCGTACCTAAATGTAACCCCAACCCTGCAACTAAACATAGCCTGAGCCCTAAATGAAGCCCCAACCATGTACCTGAATGTACTCCAACACTTAAATGTAGCCTCAGTCCTGTACATAAATATAACCTTAACCCTAAATGTAACCCCAACCCTGTACCTGTTTTACACACTCCCTCAAGCCTCCAGAGGTGCAAACTTGGTCCCTCCCCAGCGCCCCTAAATGTCACAATGATTGATAGTGTTTAAACTTTCAAAGGACAAACAGCACTTTGATGAGGCTTGTGTTGCAGCCAGTAGAACTAAACAGAAGACCGACTGGGTAGGGCTTTGCCTCTGAACTGGGTAGCCAAGTACCCGACCACTAATTCTCAGAAACCCGCTCCAGATTATGGAATTAAGTACCCGTAGCAGAATTAACATATTACTTAGTCAATTCTCAGACAATGAAAAAGAAAGTTTTGGAATGTCATTTGTGGGGAATTTTCAAAATGAAAACCAGGGTACACGGAAAAATAACACAGATTGCATCAGGACACTTGTGAAAATGCAATTTACACCGTAAAGCTACAACATGTAACAGAGCTCACTGTACACTCTCGCATTTTGCTGCACTGATGCACCAATGTGGTAGTATCAATGTGCGGACCTTTACAAATAATATGAACAACAATTTCCTAGATTAAATTGTTGGCATGGGCTTTCTTTAATGGGTATCCGTGTTTCTTTTTTGTTCTTTTTTAATCGGGTACCTGATTCCCGTACTACCCGTAAATGCACACCCCTGCCCACGGGCAAAGAATTCACGGGGTTGGCTTGGAAAGAAACCAATTTCTGTGGAATAGTAGGGAAAGGAAAAAACTGGGCTGGAAAAACTGCTGGTTGCATGGTGCTGAAAAAAAAAGAAAAAAAAAAAAAAAATGGTTTTACTCTTGGGTGCTTTCATGCATCTGCAGTACACAAATGATTCACCCGATTTATTGTCGGGCTGCAAATAAATCAACAATAAAGTTGTTCTTCAATAACTACATGTCGGCAGGTTTTTTCGTTCGATTTTTCGTTCAAAAGTGAATAACTTTTATATTGCTAGAAAAAATATCAATTATACATATTTTGGGGTGTAGAACTTGAACAGAGCACGGACGTTATATATTTAAATGATGGCTGGGGTAGGCCTGATCTGAGCTGATGGAGGAACAATGCCACACCCATAATGAGATTGGAAACCTGTTCGATGGTTTCTCAGGGGTTGAGAGAGGGGGTGGGAGCTATACTGACCGGGCGTCCTGGCTGTCCTGGGTTTCCACGGTCACCTTTGTTCCCTGCAAAGTTTACAGCCGGCTCTCCTGGTTCGCCCTGGTGAAAAACAAAAGTGCAATTCAGAAAATCAAAAGCCAACCGAGATGGGGCTTATCTCCCAATTCTTGGAAGGAAATGAACATTTTGGATGGTTAATTCATATTTTCCCCCCGAGACTTCCCAACTTTTCCTGAAAGACAATCCTCCTGGCAGTTTCAATTTAACCACACAGTGAGCTTGAACATTTTCTAATTTGACTTTACAAAAATAATGGGGTTCAGCCTCAAAATACAATCTAATTTTTCTAGAAGCTTGCAATTCTGTAGACAAATATGGTCCACTTACGAAAAAAAACAAACATGTTCAGCATCCCTTCTGGCTTCCTTTTTAACTCTTTTGTTTCTTTTTCAAAGTGAACAAAGAAACTGGCAGGAGCGGGATTCGAACCTGCGACCTCCGGAACACCGTATACCGGCGCTCTACCAACTGAGCTATCTTGCCCTATGTTGGCGGTCTCCAAAATTATCAGTATCTTTGTTCGAGTGGGCGCTAGCCAGAAGTCATAAACACAGAATGCCGTATGGCCAGGGATCACACCCAATTTTTACCTGGGAAGCGACATTGTGAGGATCACTCAATGAGGATACGACTTTTTAACTTTCTTTTCTTTCTTGAAAGAAATCCACAAGGAAATGCAAGACAAAGAGAAATTTCCACCCAGTTGATTTACTGAATCTTTTGAATTGATTTGATGAACATTGCCAGTGGTGATAACTTCTTAAAAATTTGATTCTTTCCCTTCTATGTTTCTTGGTCACCCAACACCTCAACACAGTTCCTTTGTTCCTTCCCACCACAAATTCCCGCAATCCCTTTTGTTCTCATTTCATCTGTAGTAGAGTTTCTAGACTTGTCAGTTTCTGTGTCATTTAGCCTTTGAGAAACATTCTGGCATGACTAAAACATCAGGCCCTCCCAACTTTTATCAATTACCAAAAAAAGAGGCAGAAAATACTACCTTGCAAACACTAAACACAAAAGCAAAAAAGAGAGGCCTCCTTTAAAAAAAAAAAAAAACTATGCTTTTTTGCTTTGCCTATAAAGAAGTCCAAATTTTTTACCACACAAATTCCACAAATGACGTTGGAGACATGTCACATTGCACAGCAAGAGGTGCCAAGATCCAAATAGAAAGCTACCTTAATGACCATAGCAAGACCATGTGTGGAATAGTAACACAATCCCTCCTTTATAAAGACCTGGCACCTGTTCTGCCCAACCAGTCACAGCTATGACTGGTAGAAATATGAAGGTTATGCCAGTGGTGGGTGGTGGCTCAATGCAACAGGTGTCTCAACATTTCAGCCCAGCTGACTGGGCCAAGTGGCACAGACCAGGGGCCAATTTCAAGGCGATGCTAAGCTTAGCATTAAAGTCTTCCTTGGTAAATACAGGATCACCCAACCCAATTTTGATGTGAAGTGTATCGCTTGTGGCTGGCATTCAGCTGTTTGCTTAGCATGAAAATCCCATGGCCTTTTGGCTGGTAATCTGTTTTAACTATTAAAGCAAGAATGATTTGGTGCTGATCAATTTTTATGCTTAGCAGTTCTGTGAAATTGGCCCAAGGTCACACCTAGTAGGGGACCTCATGTGTCACATTGTGAAAACTTAATTACTTCGTTTGGATGTACTTCAGCATATGGACTGAAATTGCTGGCCCAGAATGAATCATGAAGGTTGATTTGTTGAACAGTTCTTCCGCAGTAGGAAAGTTGGCTAGCCTGTAATCCTTAATCTTCCACTTGGGCAGAATGACTGGTTGTTTTACATTCTTGTTAAATTTGTTGGGTTCAATTTTGGTCAATTATTTAACATTTTCTGAAGAAATTCCACCGCAAAGCAGAAATGGGCTTCAACCCAAGCCAAGCAATTGCCAATTGACAAACTTTCCTTTGCATTACAGTTCAATATTTTCCTAGGTCTATTTCATCTAAAATAATCACTGTTCAGAACAACAGTCCTTTATATTAGGCCAAAAAGATGGGGGAAATCAGGAGGACGGGTCGTTCGGTCAATTTCTTTTTTACCATCCATGAAAACATCAAAGCAATACTACATGTGGTGTAACTTGGAAGTTGGGAGGCAAAAAGAGATTTTTAGGGTCGGTCGCAGTGGGCAACACAACTATTTTTGTTTGGCCTTATTAACATTTTAACATTGTCAAAATCACTATTCTTCAGACAGATGTCGGGCCTTATTTGCAAACAGTCTGGTAGTTTTTTTCAAAGCTCTAAACTCAAGAAGAAGAACTTGAAGATAATTATAGCAACAATGATGGGACAATTCCTTTCAAACTTGGTCTGAGGTTTGAGTTTTGTGATAACACTTTTTCTTTACATCAGGATGAAAACATGGCGAAACGTGATAAGTTCAATAGCGTGACATGAAAGTTAAATGTCAACTCCTCCGTGTTTACCCCAAGGCCCTGTGGGACTTAATAGTGCGCCTGGGTACCTCCTCTCCAGCTCCTGACAAACTCCCTGGTCATCCAAAATCAAGGGAAGTATTACTCACTCCTATCTAATCTCTCAGGGCAGGAAGTCGGGAATTTGTGACCAGTAGCTTCTTGAGGAAGCTGCGCTTGGCCCAGACGCTCCAACTTGTAGGACCATTGGCAGTGTCCCAGACACGTACAATAGGTCATATGACCTTGCGCCACGAGTGCCGCACTTTGTAATGCAAGATTACCCGAAATTGATCTTATCATTTTACTGACAACGACTAATTGGATATGAAAGCATTTCTTTCCCGTGCACGCTTCTGCGACCCCGTTAATTTCACGGTCAAATTGACAAGGACAATGTCGAGAATCTGATTTAGTTTCGGCAAGAGGTTACTTAAACAATGTTTTGCCCAAGTACCCATAGTACAGTACATAAAATGAATGTATTAAGGCCTTTCACTCTTCAATTAGTTAGAACAAAGATGATGACGCGACCTTGGTTTGGGACCTATTGACACAGAAACTGAATCTGTTGAGTTGGGTTAAGACCGATGATGCATTTCTTTTTTAAACATTTTGGACAGATGCAGTATAGCTACTGCCTAAAACGCCAGACTATTTATTTAAATCACAATTATAGTTGAAATACACCTTTGCGAGATTACATCCAATCTTTGTCCATCAGACTTTTTGTTCTGCCTGGGTGACTCGGTGTCTGGATTCATTTCCTTTCGGTCTTGACCCAACTCGACTAAACGTCTTGATAGAATCTGGTTTGTCTGTCAATAAGACCCAACCTACGGGGAGCTCAGAGATTTTTTCAAATACTAGGTGGCAAGCACACAACTGAGACCTTCCCCAGTTCTATTGTTTAGGCAATTTCAAGCAGGTAAATGTCTGGGTGGAGTTTTAAATAAGCATGCTTCAGTGACTTCTTTTGGGTGAGACTGTCACTCTGCCAACCAGAACACATTTTTGAACATTTTGTCTTTTCAACAAATTGTGAACTTTCACATGACCACAATGGCAAGCTATAAAGTACGCATGTAATAGCTGAAGATTACAATTTTCAATGCCAATAAATCAAATTTGAACAAATCCAAAAAATAACGCTGAATACCAATATTAAAAATTCTGTGGTTCACTTTCAGTCTGTATTAGGTCCAATGCAGCGACGGTGCTGGCAAACTACTACCCTTTTGTTTTTCTTGTGCAGAACTGCCAAAAGTGGGGGGGAGGGGGCATTTCCCCAAGTGGGAGGGTGGGGGGTGGGGGTGGGGGGTGGGGGTGGGGGTGGGGGTGGGGGGTGGGGGGTGGGGGTGGGGGGTGGGGGGGTGGGGGGTGTGGGTAAATCCCCCAGCCTCCCTGTTCTGCCACCGTTGGTAATAAGCAGTACTTTGTTTATCTTCAAGAGATACCTGTCTTCAGGAGGAAAAAGCATTGGTTCAAATCCCACCCAAGCAGCCTTCAAATCTGCTTTGAAAGGTTCCATGCGAGTCCCAAGTCTACCATGGTGACATTGTTTTTTAGGGTTAACTTTATCCCCTAGGAATGAGACCGTGAGTCACAGCATATCTGTTTGAATTTAAATGTCCGATGTGAATCTTCACAGGGTCCTGTTTACCTTTGGTCCCGTGAGTCCGGAAGGTCCTTGGGGTCCAGCGGGTCCGGTGCCTGGCAAGCCTGAATTCCCCGTTTCTCCCTGTGGAAAGCAAAAGGTAAACATCATCCAGTTAATCATCAGAGAGGGAATGCCATGGGAAACGGAAAGAGGGAGGGGAAGTGTCAGCACGGCAAGAGGCAAGGACAAAATTAAGAATCCCTTTGTGCAGTGGTCAGCATTTCAGATGGCTAGTCATGTGGTCAAGTCTTCAAATCTACTGTTTTGAATACTGGTAGTTCTCCTAGACCATTCTTAGTTTCATGTAATAATGTACTTGTGGAAGGATCCTAAATAAATAAATAAATAAGCTTGGATGTTTTTCCAAGCATTAGAAAATGTGTATTAGCTCTGGATACTGATGTATCTCATGTATTTAAAAAACGTAACGTCAAACAAACCACAAATCGACTTTATTATAGTTATTAAAAAATGTTTTCCAAGGTTGTGATCTCTGGATATACAGCATTATGGGTTTAAGATTAGCAACCCCATCCCCCCTGCAAACATAAACGCTGACAATTTCAGAGACTGCCAACAGAGGGCAAGACAGCTCAGTTAGTAGGGCACCAGTATTCCGGAATCCCGCTTCTGCCATTTTTTTGTACACTTTGATAATTTGTTTTAAAAATGAGTCAACGATTGAAATCTCATGGATTTCCATTACTGCAAACCACGCCTTAACCTTAATCCCCTAGGCATTTTTACTAGGAAGTGTCCTCAACTTGTCAAAATCCAACACTGTGCAGTATACCTATGGCACATTCTTTGGACTTAGACAAATTGGGCATCCTCTAGCTCCATGTAAAGTAATGGGTGCTATGGCACTACAGTCCTGAACCCATTAAAATTAGACAAAACCTGCTGTTGGAGTTTGTAAGGCTTGGGTTAGTTGGGGTTAAGGTTTGTCACTCCGAATTTTATCTGAAGACTTGTCACTCATTCTATACACTTGAAAGATTGGTTCACACTTTCCTTTTGGTGGTTTATATTTGTGCAGTGCCTACTACGTGCAGAACTCTGCTAAACAATTTTTGATATTATTTAGCAGAGGCCAAATTTATGGAGCTGCTAAGCACACTAAACACGTTCATATTTAACTGTTGATTTTCATGTTTGCCTTTTTAAAGATATAAGATCAAAATGTGGCTACTTTTCCGTAAAAATGAAAAGTCTTGGCTAAAATTCGATATCAGGCAATGTAGCCTCAAATTTGGCCCCAAATAAGACATGCATGCAAAACCATGAGTAACCTAACAATAGAAAAGTATTTATGAAAAACGACAGTTAAATGTAAACGTGTTACTAGTTTGCTTGGCACAAAACAATTTGTTCATCAAAAACATGTTACCAGCCAAAATATTGTATGTGTATTGCTTAATAGTCTCTTGATGGCTTTTGCTTGGTGTGTAAAAATTTCTGCAAAGCAGCTTCATAAAACTAGACCCAGATCTCTAGAAATCAGGTCTGCTCCGTTTCAGCTACACAAGACTTTGTGATCCCAGTACTAAAATTCTGTTCAAAAGAAGCTACTATTGCCTCTCATAAAGGACTCTAAAATGCTTGTAGTCAGGTAGCTGAAGTGATATCCAATTAACTACTCCTTCTTGATGTCTACAACATCCCCTCTAGCAGTGTAACAGCCACTTACGATCAAGATGTATTTGAAGTGGTTAGAGTGTCAGCCACTCAGCAACTTAAACATTTTATTCCAATAGCTATGATTCATATGATTCTTGCTCAGACAAAACCAGTTCCCTTCTCTTTGGACAACACACAAAATATGAATTGCGCCCCCAGCTGGACTACACAGAAGTCAACCAATTTTATTTTTTAGGCTTTTGTTTTGACAGCACATCACAAATGTGCAAGCTTCAAAAGAAGTGAAATTTTCATCACTTTTTATGTAAGCCGTAAGCTGCAGAAAAAGAAAATAAACTTCCTACGAACCTTGGTTCCATTGCATCCCGGGATTCCAGTCTCTCCGATGGGGCCTTCTGGGCCCGGCAGGCCCGGCAACCCTGAGCTACCTGGGAATCCCGGTACTCCTTGACTGCCCTAGATGATGGCAAGAAGAACGAAGTACAAAATTAATAGTTAGGAGGTTCAATTCCTGTCTAGAGCTATCTATCAAAAAACACATACCATGGCAAGGAATGACAGAAGGCTAATGTTAAAACTGTACCATGTTTTCCAATTCTAAACAAAGAACCTTTTTGGCTTTAAACAGTCACAGATAATTTGTGAAGGACTTGCAAGTGATGTCATAAATATTTGTTCTCCATCACGAAGATGGGAAATAGTATGCAAGACCAATTTTACAAGCAATAAGTGTTGCCGAGTTAACGTGTACGCATAAAAACTGTTTTAGTTGTGGTCTGTGGAGTTGCTTTTTTAACATAAATTATTACTATCCTGGAAACTTTTTTAAAGTGTATTTAAATTGAAAAAAAAACAATGACATTTATTACATGGGTATTTAGAACAACAAATTACTGCACTAGGTATATAATCTGATAATGTCCGATTATGACATTTTTTACTGATATCAGTAACTAACTTTTTCAGGATTGATTTGAAATACACATGACTTCATTTTGCCAATATATCACTAAAATGTCCTTGCCAAAAAATATTCTTAAAAATGCATTTTAAATAATTGGCTTTAAACCCCCCAAAAAGGGAAAAAAAACAGCATAATGTCAGTACAGTTCCAGGAAAAAACCAAAATAACTTGATTTTCAAGTTGTTCTGTGATGAATTTGTTTAGTCTTTGCTAGAAATGCTTTGACTGTTCTGAAGGACGTACCTTTTGGTAATGGCCTGATTGTAAAGTTTTCTTTACTAAGAACGTGCATTGTAATTTCAAAAGGAATGTGCTCCGTTTTTGAAAATCAGCCTCACGGAACCAACAAATGAGTGACTTGAACTTACTCTGTAGCCTTTGTGTCCAAGATTTCCAGAAGAACCTATGCTTCCCTGTAAGAGCGGGGAAGAAGAGGACACAATATTGTTAAACACCCATGAATGTTTCTTCAGCAGCATGCTACTTCAACTCTTGTCAAACAAGGCTCTGTTTTGTGTTGGCTTGACCCTGCGACCCCTACCCATACTCCACCCCTCTTGGGGTCAAAATGACTGGGTCAACCCTGTAAATTGTTTGGGGAATTGCATTCCGATACATGTAGGTAAGGGGAACCACTTTTGAAGACTAATGTCTCCGTGGAGAACTTTTCACAGGTCTGGGGCAATGTACACTGTTTATTTTGTCAGGGAATCTTGGCCAAAGTCAGGGCATGAACTTGCAAGCAGCTTCGGGGGAATTTATTGCCAGGATTTTGGTGAACTAGTTAACCCCTTGAGTACGGTATTTTTTACGGGAGACGTCAGGGTGCCGCGGCGGCTCTAGCAGCCAAGCGAACCGCTACAATGTGTTTGTGCAGTCAAGCGTTACATATACACAATCCAACAATGGATTGAAACTGCACAAACAGCGGCCAATGGCGTCATCCGGCCTGGTGGCACTGTTTTTTTTGCGCCATATGGCGTCATCCGTACGCAAGGGGTTAAGGCAACTGTTGGTGACATTACATGGACTAAGTCACAGGGAAAACAACTGTACCGAACTTAGCAACAAAAACAACATCTGAAAAAAAGAATAATACCGAAAGCCTTTAGGAAATGTTGTGACTGACCAACCTCAACCCACTATAGATTTCTCAGTTTCCTGTATTCACTCAAAACAGCATTTCAGAGTGACTAAGAATATTGCTTTAAATGTATTTGTACTTCAGACCGAACAAAATCTCTGACTGAAATATTAGCACATTACCATTCATTTGCAGGTGCTTATACTTTTTGGCAATATCTGAGTACCCACAAGATACTACCCCGAAACCCCCCCCCCCCCCCCCCCCCCCCCCCCCCCGAATATCCCATCCTAAAAATGTTTTGGGGTAAAACAACTTGGCCATTACAACCCCAGGGGCAGATCCGGGTTCCACGCAAGTGGGTCACAGTTAAAAAAAAACATTTGTCTACAAATTGTTCTACTGGTAAAATAATATGCAAAGGAGGAGAGATGGTTGCTGGGACTTTTTGTGACATTTGTGGTCGCAATTTCATTGGCTATTTTTCAAACAAGTATATTTACTCTTCAATTAACTGTTTGCAATTAACAAAAATGGTGGCTCAGGTGGGAGGTGCTGAAACCCCTACCCCTCTCCCCCCATGAGCCCCCTATTTCAGCTTACTTTACTCCCTTTGTAGCCAATGGGGCCCTCTGGTCCAGGGTAGCCAGGCTGCCCCATAGGTCCTGGTAAGCCCTGGTATCCTCTTTCGCCCTGTCACAAAAACAAAAACAAAAAGACAAATCAAAATCAAGTTATTGAAATTCTGGAATTGAACAAATCATCCTTGAGATTGGGGCACAATTGATTTATTTTTAGGCTACTGCTCCATCTAACTCCAAACCCTCCCCCCCCCCCTTTATCAGCCTACCAGTGGAACCAGGCCCAGCAAAATTCCCTAACTCAAAATTTCACATCAGAAAAGTGTAGAAGTTGAAGATTTAACAAGTCCAGTGGCGTATCCAGTGGGGGGGGGGGGGGGGGCAGCTCCCCCCTTCCCCGCAGCATTTGCAGCGTCATGAAGAAAACAAAAGGAAATTTTGTTTTTAAGATGGTTTTAAGACGGTTCAGACGTTGTTTACCCTCCCTGGCATAAAAAGCTAGACATGCTACTGAACTTTTTAAGCTGAAAGCCCGACACCTGTAGATTCATTTGCCATAGTTAATCTTGAGTAATTGCCTATCAACACCTTAAGTTATCAACAGCAAGAATCATCAGAAGAACACTTTGTCAAAGTGGGTGGGGGGGGGGGGGTCCTCGTGGCTCAGGCTACTTGTTAGGTGGATGTTTACAGTGTAGACTGCTTGGGGTAATGGTTCATTACTCATCATACTACTTGGCTTATGAGGAGAAAAATCTGCAGAAAGTTGGGCAAGATGTGGAACAAAGATTCACAACATGGTAGGCCAGCATGAAATGGTTGAAACATCTACATAATTTATTGGATCATCTATGGAGACTTTGTGGTAATAATATCCTCTGTCATCTTTCAACATTCAGTGTTGAAAAATTACAAGAAAATTGTGAAAGACCCGGTTAAGATTTTTCTTGGTTCCCAAAAATATGCCTGATTTTGTAGTCTTTTTGTCAAATCTCACGCTGGACTTTGTATGTGTCAACAGGCACAAATACACTTATTCCTGCTAATTCAGCATAACAGACCTAGTTGAACCATAGGTTACACAGATGGGTTATGTTTACCAAACTAAAACTATTTCCAACACTCCCACAACTATTGCAAAACTTCTTGCACTTTCAAGAACAAAGAATAATTGCAGTGCTGTAATATTAAAAATTGCACATGACCTTTTTATACATGATGCACGTCCTTCAAAAATAACTTATTCTGCACTTACCGGTATAGGGCTATTTACATTCATTAAAATAAATTTAATAAACTTGGTATTTTTTGCCTCAATAATACCCTTTGATTATTCATTGTCCGAAATCTGGGCCGCGCTGCAGTAACGCATGTACATGTACAATGTACATGTACGTGTACACACACGCAGTCGTACTTTCCTATACTGGTGAGGACAATTCTTCCTTTAATATAACCCAACCCCATAGACTAAGCACGTAGTTTTTACGTTTGAGGACTGATTTCAACAAAGACCGTCTCCCGAGGACAAGAAAGATTCCTTCGTATTTTCTTCAGTAAACATGACATTCAACCATCGAATGATTAGAGATTTAGGCTCAGGGATCAAACACAGGACAAGTGCAATTAACCCTAACACTGCTGAATCCATCAATATCAATACGAATTTCCACACACCCTATAGGATTAGGGTTAACCCTAAAACCCCCCAGGGTATTTTGGCTAGAAACCCTGCCAGACGCATCAGATAGAGAAATCCCAAAACGACGAGTTTAGCGCCGATCTGCGCACCTCCGCGTTTGAAAACGAGGATCTTAATGTCACTGTAAACAACTTTATGCTGATCGTGCGCCTGCGCTTCCTTTTATGGCCTGATTAATTCATGCATGAATGAATGTGCTGAAAAGCGTTGTTTTGTTTGCCACTGACATTCTCTCTTTCAACCCGGAAGTGCGCAGAAGGGGCTAATGTGAAATTCCTCTATTGCATACTTTGTCACATCATGGAGGTATTAACCTCCATGGTCACATTGACTTGTGTGCAGAGTGCAGCAAGGTCAAGCGGTCACCACAGATGCACTGTGCTGCGTCTGGCAGGGTTAGGGATGGCGTACTAGGATATGGTGTTTTCCCACAGCAAAGTGAAATCTTGGCCCATTACACTTCATATTTTCCTAACTATACTTAGGTAAGGTCATGGCACTATTACAAGGCAGCCTCATCATGGTGTGTCTGCTACTACTAGTACAGCTAGTATCCACTGCCAGAACCCTTGGATTTATAATACTGTGGTGGGAGACCTTTGACCACCCGACCATGCATCAAGTCAGGATTAGGCTACTTGGCAAAAAAACAACTTTATCAAATGTTCTACACTTTAAATGTAGTATACACCATTTGCTTTTGCTGTAATTTTCAGAAATAAATGGATTTGGGGGTTAGTATTTTATAGCGTGCTAGCAAATACTGTAACACTGACCTGTTAGTTTTGTGTACATAGCTTGCTGGGAAAACAGAGAAAAGAAAATATGTTCTAGTAGTCTGGTTCCCTGACCATATCTTATACAAAACAGAACAATTTATAGACGTCAGGGGAATTATCAGGTCAGGGAACTAGACTAATTCCAACGATTATCGGCCGATGAAAATTTCCACTTTTCTTGAAAACGACAGCACACCAGGTGCCATGATTTCACAGGATGTTTGAGACTGCTATTTACTTACAGTCTAGTACGGTATTTCGTAATAATTCAGTAGTTTTTGTTTGTTTATGTTTGCAAATGATGTATACTACCTTTAAACAAACCACCAAGAAGAGCAACAATGGGCCAGACCACCTGCCAAACTGCTTTCTGACTAAAATAGGATTTGAAGCTTTGCATGGTGGATAGGATGAGAAAGTAAATATGGAACTGTGGGTAACATCATGTGAAATTAATTATACTTTATCTTTTATGTACAATTATTTTTATCATTTGATTGGTTACATTTTCTATTTAAAAAATAATATATATCCTATATAAATTGTAACATTTGTTTTTACATTTTAATATTTTTAAATTTCTGTACATTGAAGCAATTTTAGCCTTCGGGCCACATCTTTCAATTTGTTGGTTGCAATAATAAAAATTCTGACATTTAAAAAGGTGTGGTTCTGAAAAGAACCGGGTGAGAGTGAACTCAACATTTCAGACTGCGCTTTGGACAGCGTCCGGCCTCAGGAAAGTGCCTCACTATCCGAAACGCCGAGTTCACTCTCACCCCAGTTCTTTTCAGAACATTTCTTCCTACAAGAGACTAATTTCACATAGAGTTACCAGCTAAGGTTTAACCGATGATCGGATCGGACATCGGATCGGGCCGATGTTTGGCAATATCGGCAAAACATCGGATCGGCAAAATTTGTAAGGTTTAACCGATGACGAACCGATGTTCGGCAATGTCAATTAGCAAACTTTATACTCAATTTAATCATACACAAATGTCATGTTTTTTATTAGAGCGCGAGTAAAAACGATGTTTTATTTGTGTGTGAAAAATGCTGTGATGTATTATCATACCGGTGTAAACTCCGAGCTCCGCGTCTATGCGATCCGCGCTATCTGCACCGCATGCGTGAAAACTCAGTGCCCGAAGACAACGAAGCTAGCAGTCAGTGCATGACTGTACTGGTCTACTGAACGTCATGAACGGAGTCGGGGAACTGCACTGTGTGAAGCCACGACGCGTTGTGGACTTTAGTTCAGCCGATCACATGTCTCTTGCATGCACAGCATTGGCGATATGTGTGCACCGTGTAATGTTATATACAGCGTGAATACAAAAATACCCTGGAAAAAAGACCAGCATAGACGCCCTAATGGGGAATTCCCTTCACGTGTGCCAATTTTGCTGAACTGAAGCTTGAATTGAATTGAATTGAAATCACTGCGAGTTCGGCGTCGTATTTTTACGACCGCAGATTTTTCTACGTACATGTAAATAAATGCCTGGATTAGTTTTGCCCATTGTCCTAATTTGTTCTCCATTTCAACTTCTATCCAACAACCAGCAGTGTTCAAATAAAATTTAATAGGGTCGGTTGGTAGGCATAACATGTTAATTTTCTACCTCCATGCTAAAGGTGAGAATTAACGCAATACCTGTGTTAGAGGGGTCCCGAAACGAAGTACATGTACACATTTTGAGATGCTTTGTGAGACATATGCCTGATGAATTTTATGTGATACGAGCATTGCAAAGTGGAAAATAAAATTTACGTATTGTACAAATAATCAGCTTCCTTCCTATTTCTTTAAAACTGTAAACTTGTATGGTTAAGTCAAAACTCTCGTGTTGTGAATAATCGACCTTTTTATTCAGAACAAAGATAGATACATGATTGATTAATCAGCAAAAGCAATAAACTAAACAAAATTAATATGAAACTGCGATCACCATATCACAAACTGCACGCACAGAGTGCCGCGATACGAAAGCAGTCCATGCCGTACAACGCGCGGGCGTGCCCGGCCAACTGACAGCTCCATGCACGGTGCGCGCGTCACCGTAACACGTTGGCGACACGTGGAATTATCCACACAGCCGTTTATCACACACATCACTCAACCACTGGTCCACTTCTTGTCGCAATTTGTTTTGATTAAAACACATCCTGATTTTGACTATCCTTGTTGGTCCGATTCTTTGTTAGTTTTCGCCGGGATTTTATGAACAAATCTTGTCGAGTGGGCCCACGAAGTTCTAGAATCTTTTAGTAATTTGTTGCCTCTAAAGCATGCCTGTCAAAGCATGGTGTTGCATGAATAAACACCCCCCAACAACGGACCCGCTCTGGGCAATGCGCAGGCGCAGACGTTTTTTCCCCATGATCGAGCCTGTACATATTTTGCCGCATGCGCACGTACTCCCGGCCGAACATCGACAAGATGTACACGATCTTTGAGTTACGCATAGTTTCACATGTCGGCAAGTACCGCTACTATATGGGAATTCCGGACGCCCGGTCGGCAATTCCTACTATTATGATCGGAAATCGGTATCGTAGAATTAATTTGTCTTCCTCTACCTAATAACATTTTATGGCTTTCGAAAATAGGGTGACCCGAACTGAAGGCATTTTTTTGTTTGGCCCAATTTATTACTGTGTTAAGGGAGTCGTGGTTTGTCTTGCGTATGTCACTGTTGGTTGGGCGCAATCGGTCGATGTGCGCGATCGGTTGATCGTGCTGCGCTATCAGTCGATTCTGACGGATATCTTGGACTTTACTTACCTTTCAAAAAAATCCTCTAGAGCCGTGAATTAGAAAGAAAATGTGTTCGACTGGTGGCAGCGCGATCGGTCCATAGCGTCACGATCTACCGATAGCGCAGCACGATTTTTTGACGTTTTTGATGGCATTGTTTATGTCGATTAAAAACATCGGATCGGATCGGACATCGGCCGATGTTCCAAAAAAAACATCGGCCATCGGATCGGCAGGCAAATCCAACATCGGTTGAACCTTATTACCAGCAATTCCATATATTACTTTCTCCCGTTTCCTGACTTGATACAATCAAGCCCTTTTTCCCACACTAGCCAAGTTCAGACTTATTACCAGAACAGTAAGTCCCTTTTGTGATGTTGGTGGCAGCAGACATACCGGTCCTTTTTGCTAGTTCTGAGCTTGCGTGCGTAGTTCTCACCAAGCGCACGACTGGTGAGAACAGTGGGAAAGGACCAGTAGTGCTGCCCCACCAGCGTCTCAAAAGTTTCCTAATTCACAACAATTTTGGTGAGATGCAGCCAATCTTGGTATGACAAGCTAATGCCCCATCCATTCCTGGATCTTTTAAAACAGGGATGACTCATTTTAGAGCACATTCGATGTAACTTTTCAGGATATTTGAATTTTTTTCCTTGCTCGCACTGTAGGCCTTTATCACATGTTTGTTTGCATGTTTATTTTGTTTTTAATTTTTTTTTTACCCCAACGTCCTAAGCATTTACTTGGGGTACAGTACACTGTACTACAAAAATACTACTCAATTCTCATAGGCCTGTGTAGTAAAAGTACTGCATACTAGTTTACTCAAGTAGTATTTTGTAGTATTCGGTGACGTTAGGGTTAAAGCAAACACATAGGCTAACCTTGCATTATACTTTTTGCACCCAAAGGCTGCACTTTAGCTCGGTGTTGCGCATTTGTACAGTGGACAGGAAAAATTCCAGACTGTCTGAAAATTCAAATTATTATTTCTTGCAATCAAAATGCACTGACCTGAAACAAAAGATAACTGCTTCTCCAAACTTCAATTCCCAACAAGTGTATTGCATCCAGATGGTTACTTCGTGTCCGGAGTTTTTGACAATATATTCGGCACAGCAGTTAATTAACCCTAACCCCCATAGAGTGCATGCAAAATCATACCCGCATGCTATGCAGCGATATTCTTATAGTTTGCTTATGCAATAGATGAACTTGAAAAAGTTCAACTAATATGCATAGATAGTTTGGCATAGGGTTTATATTTAGTTCCTTCTTTTTTTTGAAGCATGGTTTATAAAAGTCTATTTACCTTAATACACATACACAATACTCCGAACATACAAACCACTCGGATGTTTATGAAAACAGCCGAGATAAACAACTGAGGAAAAGATTCTTTTCCTACTTGGTGAAAACCATCACATTCCAAAATGTTATGGCTTTAAGAGGAAGGTAAGTTGAGCCCGCTTCACATGACCATTAGAAATACGGATTCCGTGCCCTGTGAAAGTGTATCCCTGTCAACAAATGGCATGGATCCCGTGCATGGGTCCCGTACTGTAACTTTGGAGGAGGACTCGATCCCCGTCACGAACCGCACAGGACCCATGCGATTTGGTGACAGGGATACACTTTTACAGGGCAAGGAATCCATGCATTTGTGACATCGATGCGATTTCATCAAACAGAACACGTCTTTCTAACGGTCATGTGAAACGGGAGACAAGAGGAAGGGGGAACTTGTCCCCTTCTTCCCCACCTCTGGCTACGCCACTGTTCAAATCATCAACCACCACTCTGTGTATCCTAAGAAATGCGTCACCTGAGCCAAGCCATACACACTACAATGGTGGGCAGACAAACATTCAAAGATCAACATTTTTTGATCAGGCTTAGCATATTTGTGACCCGCTCTAGAAAAAAGGTATATTATGTCGCAAAATATGAAAAATGAGTTTTATGTATGTTTTGAAAGCCCTCAATGTAAGCTTTCATTTAGTACATGTATGATAAAGCTCCAAAGCCCTTTCCGTTCTGGAGATATCGCGTTTTTGCATATTAATTAGTTCTATGGAGTTCAAATTGCACAACAGAGAAAACAGGCTTTGAAATAGCTAGTTCTAATACAATGCAATGGAACAATGCACTCTAAAAAGGGTATTTTTTCACTTTATTCACTGAAATCTACATTGTTGTGCACCAAACCTGAAACTTTAGATATTTAAGATGTCATTAAAGACAAAAAACAAAAAATTAATTTTGACAAAAAATTACACCCTCTCAACATTGAAAGGGCCATTACACGTAAATGCATAGCGCGACTTATATCACCTTTTTCTGGAGCGGGTCACATTTATTCAATGATATATGCTCCTTACCAACAAGATAGGATATCAGAAATACACCAAGCAGTGGTTGATTGTATAGCAAGCTTAATCCTTTAGACAAGGAAAATCTACATACATGTAGACTGCAGATTAAACATGGCCATGAAAACATCATTTACATTGGGCACACACCCTTTGTACAAGGTTTTTGCTGGGCCAGCTCCCCACACCCCCATATGCTTAGACATTTCCTGGCCTATGCTTGCAAAGTTTTAATAAGACATGTCAATATTCTTGATTGCCTTGGCCCCACTATTCTTCAAACCTTGATTTGGCTCCAGGTGATTATAAGCCCCTAAAGCTGTATAGGAGTGACTTGATGCAAGGCTACTTTATTTATTTGCATGTACAGTGAAACCTGCGATTTAACGGCAGAGGTTTTCACTGATTTAACTTCAAATGTTCAACATTTCAAACAGCTCTTGGGCACTAGCAAGGAGCCAAAGCAGAGAAAGAATATGAGAAATGGCCTAACTTTATTATTGTAAAGTTTGACATCGTGTTAAAGAAGGATGCTAGGGTGATTACGCATCAAAGTGCCTGTCCTACCAGGCACACAATGACAGCATATCCATTTGTAAGCGCTCCTTTTCAAGCGTTCACACAGTCACTGATTTTTCCGCTATGGTAAATGCCATAAAAAACTGTGACTCATTGTACATTTGTGTACACCATTGAAAAGAGGATGAGTCTGATATCTTTTAAAAATATGTAGAAAGAAAACATAATTCTACATCAAACTTATTATAAAATATTGAATTTTGAAGGCCCATACTTTTAAGGTTAAAAATCTTAGTTTTAGCACAATTTATCACCATTTTGTGTGTAAAATCTTGGTTTTCAGTAGACCAACGTCGCTTCAACTCACCGTAAATAGAAACAGCGCCACCGTATGACATTCATAAAAAAAAGTGTTCAGGAAGATTCTGGTCCAAGTCATAATATAAAAACTATTCTGATTGGACCTTGTTAAGAACCATACTTTTAGAGTTAATAATAAATTAAAGAAGATGATCACCAATCATAATCCCGCTTACGAGAGCTTTCAAGCTATTGTTTATGCATGCTGATAGTCGAGTCACGCAGGCCACATAGCCCCAGACTGCACTGGGTTTTTCTTATCCTTTCCACACACACAGTCTGCGTGCGAGTACGCGCAGCTGTATTACACTTTGTTACAATCGTGACACGTGTAAAATCGAGTAAAAAAATAGGAGCAGTTTTGACCCAAACAAATTGATATGAAAATAACAAACCTTTTCTCCTTTTGTTCCGTTGCATATACACTTGTCTTTCACACATCCTACACAGGCCTGTAGAAACACAGGAGAGAAAAAAAGAGGAGCCACATTATTTATAATAAAAAGTATCAATACACAAGATAATATCACGCTTACGAGACACAACTGGTCAGATCATACATAGAGTTAAGACGCAGCTTAAATCAATTTTGTAAATGGAACACATCCGTAGTTTTAGTATTCCGTTATCCCAGCCCACCTTGATGTTTGTGCACAGAGGACTTTTGGAGAATTTATAAATCAGTGTGCTACCATAGACAAAATTTAGGTTCCATTTTGCAGCCTTAGAAATGGGTGCCATTACATGTATTAGATTATAAACACACCAAGGTCAATTCCAAAGCAATGTTGCACTCTCATAACCTTATTTATTTTGCGTTATTTTACCAGCATAGCCCCATCAGTCGGCCTTCAAATGGGGGTTTTAGGCAGAGATGAGTAGTAGACAACAATGTTTAGCCAGGGGATTTCCCTGCAAGTCCTTCCAGGAATACCCTAATCCTATTCACAAAGCCCTTAAGCCCTGTCCGCACTGGACTTATTTTGGTAAAACTTACCGAGACGATGGGTACTTTTCCCATTTTAAGTCCAGTGCGGACAGCCTAGGACGTTTTCCTCTCAGTTACTTTTCCCGAGTCCAGCGGTTACTTCTACCGGGCAACTGCTGCCCAGGAAAACTGACCAGGTAACTTTTCCCGAGACGATAAGTCCAGTGCGGACAGTGCGAGTCGGTAAAAGCGGCTCAGGAAAGCGTACACCAGGCCCGAGCGCGAGGTCATGCTGCACTGGGACACCACGCATGCGCTTTGCATTGCTTCACCGCGGTACGGCGCATGTGGCAAGTTTCCAAATTCGAGTGCGTTGTTCCTTTTTTGTTTGCAATCATGGCAGATTTATTATTGATACAGTCAGAAGTTTGATTGGTGCTAATCGATGTAGTCCTATGTGTACACATCGGCCGGAAAAATGAAAAGGCCACGTGATTTGGGTCAATCGCGTCAATGTAGTAAGGTCACGCAAAGCGCCATCATGAGTCCTTATATTGACAGCTCGGTTATTTCTACCACGGTCTCGGTAAAATTTTCCCGTGTCGCAAAGTCCAAGTGCGGACAGTGGTCACATTTGACCATTTTTCATTTTACCATCGTCTCGGTAAAACCTTCCAAAAAATAAGTCCAGTGCGGACACGGCTTAAATCTCTCTCCTTTTCCTCTCTTAAAAAGTGTTTTAAGCCCTGTCCGCAATGGACTTTTTTGGTAAAGGTTACTGAAACGATGTACTTTCCCATTTTAAGTCAGTATAATGACAAATTAGGGTGCTTTACGCAACCTTTCGAGATTGACTCGATTAACCCAAAGTGTGCGCTGAATTTTTCATTCTTTGTAGCATCATCGCAAGAGACGACATTGGCATGTATCTTACTATGGTGTTATGAAGAATTAGAGGGCCTGCACGCACTTTGGGTTAATCGGGTCAATGTCAAAAGGTCACATGAAAAAGCCCTCATTAGTCATATTATACTGCCAGCTCGGTTACTTTTACCACAGTCTCAATAACATTTGCCCAAGTCTAATGTGTGAACAGTGATAACATTTAACCATTTTCCTTCTGCCATCATCTTGGTAAAATCTTCCTCAAAAAAGTCAAGTGCGAACATAGCTTTAGTCTTGTCAACCATCCACAAACCAAACAAAGTGCCAATCCATTATAAATACACTACAGACAAACCAGCACTGTGTAAAGGTCTATGATCCATGTCAAACCACATTCAAGTTGACACATTGATCCCCAGAGTACCACTAAAGCCCCAACCATTGTTGAAAACACTTCAAGTCTTGAACCAAAATCTTACATATTATACATGTAGTGCTGCATGTTAGGCCAAAAAAAAATTTGTTTGGTTGTCCTCGACCGCCCGCCCCTATTTTTTATTTATTTTTTTTTTTTCTTCAATTTTATCCCAAAACTCGAATTGATTTTGTTGGTTTATTCGTTCCAATATCGTTTCCATCTTTAATTTGTAATGCACAAACACGACCCTACCTTGTACGCCAGAGTTTGAAAGTTCATATTCTAGTATCAGTGTATGACTTCGTACAATAAATATCTCGATAGAAATACACGCGGTACAGAAATACACACATGCAGCGTGACCACTCATCAAATTTCTAATTCCCAAGATTCATCCAGTAAAATTCCCAAGGCGATGGGGAAAACACTGTGCAAAGAGCGTCGGAATCAGAGTTATATATAAAAGACTAGAGGGCATACTCGGCACGGGGTTATGTGGTATGTACGCCCTCTAGTCTTTTATATATAACTCTATGGGTCGAACAGCCAGCAGCCATGAGCAAGTTCGATCAAGGACCATAGTTAACCATAGTTCGACTAACTCTGATCGAACGCACGATAGTCGACGATGGTTGGACTAGTCTAGTCAACGATTCGCGACCAGCCTACCGAGGTTGGTCGCATCGCTGGTTACCAATAGCCGTTTTAATAGCACAGTGCAGAGAGGACCAGTTATCAGAAAAATGACGAAAAAACGTAAATATTCAAAAGCAGTAAACTATCGTTTTTTTATTACTTTGTCTTTCTTTGAACATGTCGAAATAATGCACACATTACCACTTGTGACATTGTTGATTTACTAAGCAAATATCGTCCATCTCGCTTTAATTAATGAACTCGTCCAAAAACATTTAAAAAAACTAGCTACCGCCATTTTCTCATGGTCGCATTGACATGACAATAGTTCGACTAGAGTTGTTCGCACTTTAACTTCAGTGCTCATGCGCTACGTACGTCACGAACCAACCACTATAGTTATAACCATTGGTCCTTGATCGAACTTGCTCCAGGTTTTTAGGGGCACGGACAGGTATAGCGAGTACGCCCTCTAGTCTTTTATATATAACTCTATGGTCGGAATAAGCACTTTGCGCATGTGCAATCCATATTTTTCCCACCAAAATTCCCAAGATCTTGGGAAAAATCCCAAGGAGTGGCCACAAATGTTATGAAAATCGAATTTTGAGAAATAAACTTATGATATTTAGTTTGGAAATATTTAGATATTTAGTTTGGAAATTTTGTTTTGTATATTTACACAAACAATTAAATAATAAATATTCAAACAAACAAAATGCATAAACTGAACGTACGTGTATATGCACAGGGGAAGCCAAGATGGCGTCTTTAATACACGCTCAGCATTCATTGCAAACTGGGTGTAAAAGTTGCTTGATTGTATGTGCAGTGTGGCTACCACATCAAAACTTTGTGAGGTTTTTGGGTTGAATGTTGAGCTAGCTCAAATACAGCTGAAACACACAAAGGTCGCATCCACCAAAAACTGGTCCATAGAGATAGAGTGACATTGAGCCCCAGAAGACAGCACTGACAGCCTTGGGGCTACGGTATGTGTTGTTCGGATGGAGTGAAGGACCCGGCGGCCATCGCTAAAGAGGCAGCCATATTACATATATTAAACTGTTTATCGGCCTAACAACATTGTGTTTGTTTTACTTTGTGTATGGTTTGAAGTTGGACTTCCGGGGAATGTAGTAAACAAAAATAATAAAATTCCCGCCCGTCCGGCCTTATAGTGGTACACATTACCTCAAATTGTTTGTATTCCAGTGGACTGGACCTTTACAAAAATCCAAAGCTGTAATGTTGAAAAGAATTGACGGGCAAGCTATTCATATACCAAAGACTAGGGAGTGAATGCAGTTACAATCAGGGACCATGGAGCAAATTGGAGGATGTTCCAGTTGTTTTCTTTAGCACGTGTCACATAAAATGGAAGGCTTAATTTAATTATTTAAAGGTTGCTTTCAAATATCCAGTTTCAAAACCGATAGTGGAATTCAGACCAAATGTTAAAAAATCTGGATTTATATCCCATCATTTGTTTCCAAGTATTCTGAAGAAAAAAAAGTAAAAAGGAATGCATCATTCCCCAAAACCTTTTGATGACCTTTCCCCAATTGTTCACATCCCTTGAAACATACTTCTGCCAAAGAGTTACCTGGCAAAATAGTGCAAGATCACAAAAGAGAGGGGAACAAAATCAGCCACAAATCTCACAAAACCCTGCAGGCAGGTAAGGGTGGGGACCCACCCACCCGCCCACCAGACATTAAAGCTGCAATTCAACCCCCCTGTTATCACTACACATTAGCTTCAGGAAATGTAGTCTGGTGACTCTGTCCTAGTTTTCTGCCTTTTGTCCCAGACGATTGCCAAACTTTTAAAGAGAGATGAGCTCGAGCACGGGCCAGTGATAATACCGGTCTAGACAACCCCAGAAAAACGACAGCGATATCCTGTACAGACTCGGTTCTAGTCTGTGTGAAAGGTCCACTGTTTGCCAGCACAAATGAAACATTCATTTGAACTGCTCGAGGGTGGAGGCCTTTATTCAAAGAAATAAGATCTGAATCATGATCATATGAGTGTCTGTTCTGCTTTGAAGATAAAATGAGTCATTCTTGATGAAATTGATGGAATTGGCAACTTAATAGTGATTTCCTATTGAACCAACCCTACACAAGTACTTCTACATGTGCACAAAATTTATTTTCAAAGTAAGCAACCTTTTTTCTATAGTGAGATTTTTTTATTACGATATCACATTTAACATCCCAGGTTGTTAAAGATGTATGATCTCAGAAACAGTAGTCATTATGAAAGCCTTTTGGGCCTAAATACGCCGGGCAAGACATCTTTAAAATGACAACAATTATTCAGTTGTTAATCCTGTGGATTACCAGGAAACTGATAATTATGTGTCCACGTACCTCACCCAAAAGTTTACACAGTTTACTCAAGTATTTAAGCATTACTAATGAATGGGGTACTTGCTTCTAAGCACAAAAATTTGCTTAGCATGCAAATGCTTCCGTGATAAAAACTAGATTACCAACCAGATTTCCATGACTGTGTGGAATAGCATGAAAATTACATGGATTTTTGGCTGGTAACCTGTTTTTACTAAGCAAGACATTTTCATGCTAAGCAAATTTTTGTGCTTAACAGCTCTATGAAATTGGCCCCTGGTATGTTAAGGATTTTTCTTCTGAGAATTGTGCAATTTTCACTTTACAATCCAGTCAGTACAGAAAATCTCACAGCACAAAAATATGATTCTTCCCATGCCAAGCTTCTAGTGTACACGAAATACCTTACTAGACTAAGTTAATAGTAGTCTCAATCATCCTGTGAAATTATGGCACCAGGTGTGCTGGCGTTGTCAAGAAAAGTGGAAATTTATATCGTTTACCAATGATTTTCAGCTGGAATGCCTGGAAATCATTGGAAAACTGCCCTGCAGCCTTTAGTCAAGGCGCGCGTGGCTACCCGGACGAGTGGCGAGCCCTGGACATGCTGGCATTGGGGCCACGTCACGCGTCCAGATAGCCATTAGTCAAGGCGCGCGTGTCTATCATCCGCCCGACGGTTGAGAACTAGCAAAGTTTTTCTCTCGGTTTTTTCGCCATCTAACAATGCAAATCTTTGAACAGGTCAGTGGAACGATACTTCCTATAACACTAACCCCCAAATCCGCCCATTTCTGAAAATTGCAACACTGACCAATCATGTACACTACATTTAATACTTAGCCCTACATTTTGAATATACAGACCTGAGCATGGAGGATTGTGTTCTCATTGGGAACACATTCCTCCCAACCCATATCATAATCCCTCTATTTGAGTCTGGCCGGACTACCCCAACATCCCTGGCATGTTCTCATCCCTTCACAAAAAGGGCCACTTTCCATTGTAATTGAGATCATTTTTTTCTAATTTCAGGCACAGCAGAAACCTGAACCGCAAGCTCGGCTTGCTGCCATCGTAACCTGGGGAGCCCGGCCTTGCCACGACCGTGTGAGAAAGTGCCAGGCAAGCCAGTTAGATATCTGGTGAAATTCCATTCGCACCAGTTGCACTGGGCAGGTAATTTTCTTCAAACATTACATACTGAAGTGGGAAAGTTCAACAAGTGACAAGGTCGGCGTAGTAGCATGAATCTCAAGAAGAGTTTTATGTAAGACCAGAGAACATCAACCCTAACACCCTCAGGAGTATGAAAATTGAAATTGTTGGATTTAGCATGGTTAACCCCTTGCGTACGGATGACGGAATTTGGCGGCAAAAAAACAGTGCCACCAGGCTGTATGACGCCATTGGCCACTGTTTGTGCAGTTTCAATCCATTGTTGGATTATTGTGTATAGGTTACGCTCGACTGCACAAACACATTGTAGCGGTTCGCTTGGCTGCCAGAGCCACCGTGGCACCCTGACGACGTCTCCCGTGAAATACCGTACTCAAGGGGTTAAGAGCAGAGTGGAATAGATGATGTGTCATCTGCTCTGACGTCACATGCTTACATGAATATGACCGGCGGTTATGCGCCCGCAGCGTGTTTTGCATAAAATTTAGTTTAGGGGCGACATCCAAGGTCAACCTTTGAATTATGTGACCTTTGATGTGTATGCAAACTGTCGGGCACATTTGAATATAGGACAATTTAGATGTAAACAGAGGACACGTGGTTTATAGCATCACGTTCAAGTTAAATGCTTCAATGTTACATAAATGCTAGATTTTAAAAATCTGCCCACATGTGCAAAGTAGTTTTATTATTCCAAATCAACAAATCAATAAGCCAGTATTTACCCTACCCCTTTTGATGTATCATCGGAAAGTACTGAATGCTTACAGCTTTCTAAAAGCTCACACGAAAAAAACATCAACTACATGCAAAAAAACAGTGTTGAATCCAACACTTTAAGTATGCAGTTTACAGTTAGTGAGTAGAAATGTTAAATTCGACAAGTGTCCAGTGCATCTCTCTTAGTTATTCAGCTCAATAAATGTTATATTTAGCAATTTCATGATGAGTCACTGACCCCAAGGTTCAGATTTTGATTCAACACTGATTTTCATCAAGATTAAACCGATTAAGTTTTTGGATTATAATTGGGCAGGGTTTGATTTTTAACCCCTTGCGTACGGATGACGGAATTTGGTGCAAAAAAAACAGTGCCACCAGGCCGGATGACGCAATTGGCCGCTGTTTGCAGTTTCAATCCATTGTTGGATTAAACAGTGCCACCAGGCCGGATGACGCCATTGGCCGCTGTTTGTGCAGTTTCAATCCATTGTTGGATTATTGTGTATAGGCTACGCTTGACTGCACAAACACATTGTAGCGGTTCGCTTGGCTGCCAGAGCCGCCGCGGCACCCCGACGTCTCCCGTAAAATACCATACTCAAGGGGTTAACACATCACTGCAAACGCATATATGCCTTTAAAGAAGAAAGCATAACAATACAAACACGAGACCATGTGTACTGTGGGCTGCAACGCCAGTCAAGTTTCCTTTTGCAAGGAGCTCACCAAGTTGCATCCACAGCAAATTAAAAACAGATTTAAACAGGTTTAAAAATAAATTCTTATGTTTTGCTTCTTTTTTTTAAGTTCAAGCATATCAGACTCCAGAAACGCTGGTAATCAAGACTATGGGATCTGTGAACAAACAATGTCATGGTCAATTGCTCTCCCATATGGTTTAGTTTATTATTCTTAAAACCAGGGGGAAATGGCACAGGCTTGGGTAACCTTGGGTGGGTGCAACAAGTGGTGACACTCGATCACTGTGACTGACTGGTGAGACTACATCATGGGTTCGGAATTGCCCATTCTACCTTCTACCAAACCCTGCATTCCCACATGTCAGCCACATGACCTCATGTCAGCCACATGACCTCACGTTCCCCAGGGAGTGACAAATAGATTTTTTCCACAACCAATAAATCATTTCACAAAGTGAGTTTAATTTGCAGGGGGGGGGGGGGGGGGGGGGGAAGGGGGGAGACCCGATAGTTCAACTTTTAAACTCTTGCCACTGTTTATAATTTGCTAGTGTTAACACGGAAAGAGCAGCTGAACACCTTCAGCCCTAATATAAGGAAACTTGTAAGCTGAATAATAGGTTGTCAGTGTGTGAACAAAAATTAATTATCTTTCGATCGATAGTTCCACAAAAGAAAATAAACTGAACTTACGATAAAATGATAACACTACACCTAATGTTCACAGAAAAACACATTCTGTTGCTTATCTATACTGTCAAGTCCCAAAAACAAGCCCGGATTCGTGCAGGAGCCGCGTCGTTGGTGACTTGCGTGTGTGACAGTTTCGTCATACTCTAAATAGACATGCACAGCAGTGGCGTAGACAAGGGGGGGAAATTGCCCGCCCCCCCCTGTGGGAACTCTGCCCCCTCCCCTGTGGGAACTCTTGCCCCCCCTCCCCTGTGGGAACTCTTGCCCCCCCCCCCTGTGGGAACTCTTGCCCCCCCCCCTGTGGGAACTCTTCCCCCCCCCCCCTGTGGGAACTCTTCCCCCCCCCCCCCCTGTGGGAACTCTTGCCCTGTGGGAACTCTTGCCCTGTGAGAACTCTTGCCCCCCCCCCCCTCTTGCCCCCCCCCTCTGGAAAATTAGGATATGCGTTACAATAGCGAATTTGCGTTACTATATGCGTTTATACTATAGCGAATTTTCCCCCTTGAAAATAGCCATGCCCCCCCCCCCCCCCCCCCCCCCGTTTGCCTCCCCCCTCCCTCTAGGAAGAGCCCGGCTACGCCACTGATGCACAGTACAGCCTGCAGTCTCATAGCCTTTGCGTGTGTGAGAGTTTCGTCAAGGAAAACTGTCACATGACTAAATTGGCACAAGAAGAAGGACAACGCTAAGCGCTTATAGAGCCCCGTCTGCGATGCGATGCAGCTAAAAACAGCAACAACTATCCTCTTTATTATTTCATCAGATTTTTTCCCATATAAACCAATTCAGATTTTTGTTGTAAAATTTAACTTGAAAATGTTGTAATCAATTGATATCAATTAAAACTTGCTATGGAAACATTGATGGGACTTACAGCAATAGGCCCCTTTGCCCGAATTAAAAAGAAAGCAAAAATCCATACATAAAACCAGAACAAAGTTAGGATTTGTGACAATTACAGTTAGTTACTCTAAACAAATCATTGCAACATAGTTTTGATGACTTCCTTTTCGTCAAGTAAATTTCCACAAACAGACAACAAAACCCATAACAAGAACAGAGACCCAACATCAACAAACACAAACAAATCTTCTTGCTTTGCAACAAAATCGAGGTGTTCCAACTTCAGTGTCTGGCTGATGTTTATAAAAAAAAAGCACAACAAAACTTCTTTGAGTAATAGTCCTAAACGACACAAAACGACAAATTGGCCGACAAATCATTGTTTGCATTCCCATTGTGAACCACTTAACTGGATTGTCCCCCTCCACTTTGAAGTGCAGCGAAGGAAAAACACGGTCTTTTATCCTTGGACAAAGGAGGTTTATCGAGGACTTCAAGGGGAAAAAATTGACTCGGAGAGTTCAACACGCGCGTTCTCACATCGCTTCAGGGATCGCCTTGGAAGTTCGTCATTCTGGCCACTTTCTTCTCCGACAACAATCAGCCACTGCTACACTTCACATACAAATGCACGCGTGATTTTGTCGTTTGAATTTAAGAATTTGTTTTCATCAAACCTTAAGCTAGGATTATAAATAAACATATTTCCGAGCTGGTATAATTACTGTGGACAAATAGAATGCTACAATTTTAGAACGTTGGGTATAGAAAGAATGTAAACTTACCGCATTCGTGAACTCGGCCCAGACGAACAGAACGACAAGGCAACACACCAGCACATGCCTCTCGATAACTTCCCGATACTTCATCTTCTTTTTTTTTTTACAAATAAATTAATAAAAACAAGAGTTCGTTTCACCACGGACACGGAGAATGAGTCCCGCTCCCGTCTTCAGCGGGCTTTCTGTGCCAACAGTCGGCTGCAGGAGGGGAAATTTCGGCCAGATTTCGGGGAAGAAATCTCAGCTAGCACGAGCCATTCTGCCGTGGAAACGAACCTGCCAAGCTTTCAGGTACTGAAAATCGGTACTTGGGCTGGTTCACTACGAACTCACCAGCCACGCGTAGTGATTCGCAACCGGAACTATATTGTAATTGGAAAATGCACCCAGGCTACCAATTCGCACGAATCTTTTGTATGAAATTGATACTTACAGCTCTCTTAAAATAGGTTTTGTCAAAAAATGTGTCTTGATATTCATTTTAATGTTTTTAATTGGCTAGACAATTGCGAACTATATAGCTGCGGCGGACGATGTGAAAATTACCGCCGATAAGCGTTCGTGCTCCGCCACGATTTGCATATTTAATGAATTGAAAACGGTGGACCCCATCGAAACCCGTTAGACGATTTGAGAAAAGTTTCGATAGGCAGGGTTGGGAGAATTACAAAGCTGATCACAGAAGCCCGAACGACCGGTGGTGACCTGTGCGTAGAGCTGATTATGCACAGGGTAAATATAGCTCTGTAGTAGTTGTGCATTGCCACTGTGCCCTTTGAATGTAAAATGGCTACGTGTATGTCTAAAAATAATCACAAACATCTGCTCTGCTGTAATGAGGATCGAATTTGTTCACTTTATTTGAAGCACAGGGCTCTGTAATCTAAAGCACGCCGAGTACAATTTCGTGTTTTTTTAAACTGAAGTGAAATGCTCTCCTTTTTGCTTTAACTTTGTGTGTATGTAACCCAAGTGCATAATGCGTTCAGTTCTGGTTTTTCTGTCTGATCTATATCTTTGTTGTCTGTTTGGGTTTTGTCCAATCGTAAGGCAAACTTTTTCCCCTGTGGTATACTTAATTTGCCTGTATTGTGGGCTCCCGGTGCTATTATAATTATACTTCAATGAGGTTTTATGTAAACTTTTTTTTGTAGTAAACTTTTTATCCACTGTGTGTGTGGATTGTCGGTTCGCAAGGGGTTAGGACAGACTTTTTGGATGACAACCTTTGCCTTTCCATAAACAGCCCCAACCAGCGAAAAGTTTGTATTGGTCGAAGGTGTGAGAAACATGATTTTGTTTAATAAAATTGTGAATTTCGTTTTCTTCATCTGTCAATCAGAGCTAATTTACATGGGCTGGAAAGGGAGCGAGTATAGAGTACCGAAGTGATGACGTCAATGCAATGTTTGGAACCAGAATACTTTTGTTATTTTGTGTCAATGTGTTTGCATGACTGGCTGTTAATTAACAAGTCGAAATCTCCATTTGTTTGGAGCCAGTTGTCGTGCCAACTGACGTCAGATACAGGAGTTTGTTGTTTATCTATCATCCCTGTTAATTATTATCACACAAGGCGTTAGTTACGTAACCGTTTCACGCGTTGTCGGCAGTAATAGACCTGAAGGCACTATTCCAGAACAACCAAAACATCGCCATGCATATTAATTAAATAAAGGCCTTATTAAATAGGCACAAGACGTGATGATGTCTTTTTGGTGCTTACCTAGAACCATGGAGGAATTCATCCATGCTGAAAAGAACTGCCAAAAGTAAAACGCAATGACGGCAACACCAACTAGATCATACGTAATTTGCAACACTTGCAACAAAATGCTCCGAATGTGTATATTGTACAACATTTCTATTTTCAATATTGAGGCAGTAACTTATATTTTTCATTGGTGTGTCCCTCCTCGAGCCCTGCCCCCGTTAGATTCTGTGTAATAAAGTCCATATGCAATGCAGTTTAAATGATACAAGACCAGGGGCCAATTTCACAGCGATGCTAAGCACAAAAATTGCTTAGCATGAAAAGTCTTCCCTGATAAAACAGGATTACCAACAAAAGTTTCAGGTGATGTATATTGTTTGTGACTGGCATTCGGCTGTGTTTTGCTTTGCATGAAAATCACACATAAGTTTCGGCTGGTAACCTGTTTTTACTAAGCAAGAGTTTTTCGTGCTCAGCACATTTTTCTGTTTAGCGGTATAGTCCAGGTCAAAGGTTGTTCGGGATAAAATTGCTGACGTAATGTCACTCGATGTTACGCGAACGCCCATTCTGATATATGATTGAATTTAACACGTGCGCGTTGTGCGACTACCGTTGCGCGTTCATACGCGCGCGTTAGTTATCCTGAATGATCCGTAACCCATGTCATTGTGCACATGCGCAGTTTAAATACCGAACTGACTTATTGCATGTATTGCATGGAAACCGCCAAGATCTACCGTAAACAACAAGGCCGCCCTGCCTTTCAGCATATCCAGACGAAATAATGGGTCTTCAACAAACCCAGACATATCTGAAACGAAAGGTAAACAGTCTGTATTGTGAGGGCTGTGTGTGTGTCTGTGCCAACAAACACGTCTGGCGATTGTGGTCGCCCTCCTCAAAATCTTTTTGTAGGCTGCGCTAAACCAAACCCAGAAAAACGCTCCTCACACTCGTCTCGCAACTTATCAGTCATCCGTAAGATTAGACCGTCGAGTCAGATTTACTGACGAGGGGCTGAATGTTTCGGTTTCCATAAGTCAGGTTTCAATGGTCGCGAGATTTACTTAAAACCATGGCGTGGGCACGCAGACGTACTGTCTTGAGACGGATCTTATTGGGATAACTTTTGCAGGCATTGTCAATATATCAACGCCAAAAATCAGATCACTTTCAGTAATGTTTTTGAGGGAAGAGAGGTCAATTTAACAGACTTATCTCCATGATGCGTTTTATATTGGAATCGGGGGGAGGGGGGCCAGGGAACCCCCCCCCCCCCCCCCCCCCCCCGGCGGCATTTAAGGCGTCATAAAAAAAATAGTGTTTTTAAGACGGTTTTAAGACGGTTCAGACGTTATTTGCCATCCCTGGCACAAAATGCTGGATACACTACTGGCTACGACCTGCCAGTAATGCTGAATTTAATGACTCACAAAATTCTCTTTGGAGGGCATGAAAATTCTGGTTTAGTCGGCACAGGCAAGTGTAGGCTTTGGGTATATACTTTTCAGCAACTTTCAGTTAATGAACAACGACAGCGCCCGGATGGGGACTTTGCGGCTGGGTATTTTTGCGGTTACGTCTTCATCCTTCTGTTTGTATAGCTCACATGGTCTTCCCGGTGTGTAATGTGAATATCAGTACGGGCTCATTGGTAGTATTGCACATGCCCAAGTGGAGATAATTAGGAGAATGGCCGGTCACGTGAGAGTGTAGCGAAAATAAGTCCGATTTCCATAGGAGTCTGATTTTCATATGACACCGGCTTGCTATAATATGGTGAATATTCGTGTAGCCTAGCCATTATATACTCCGTTTGGGAATGCAGCCTCGTCGCCAGCCCCGGGCATCGGGGAGGGGGGGGGGCAGTACCAGCTAGGGGGGGGGGGGGGGGGGGGGGCACATCACAGCAACAAAAACACAACTATATATAATTTTGATGCTTTTGGTTTTGGTTTTTGCCAATGGAGGGCCAATTGGTTGCCGGGGGGCCTGGCCCCTCCTTCCCTCCCCCTCCCCTTAGCGACGGGCCCAAGGCTTTTAGTGTGATTTGGTGATCGTTTTTGGAGCAATAGGCCTATTTTTTTTCTAAACCAAACACATCAGACGAGCTTAGATTTTTCTCGAGATTAATCTCTGACAGTAATCCGCTGTCCTGGATTCTGTAGCCTAATGGATTAAAGCCACGTCTAGCCAGGCACCGCGGTTTATTGGGAAGGAACTATTACCGTCACGTGCCGACAATTACAACAAAAAGTGTGTATAGCATCAGGCTTTGGTGCGTATTATGTCTGCATGGCCCTATCCTAAATTCCTTGAAAATCTTGAGTCAGATGTCAAGATTACATTTTGTTTCGACATGGGAGGGGTAGTTTGTCTAGCTCGACTCTGCCAATTAATTTAACCCCACCCCATCCCACCCCACCCCAATCCCACGGGCTGCGGAATTATTTCATTTCTTTCCTCCTCCATCAGACAAAATCTGCACCTGTAACGTATTTAGGCTGGGGGACTGGGGTTCAGGAAATAACGGGTTGGCTTTTAATCTGGTTGCTGGCGCCTTCACATCATTATTGTTGCTTTATATTATGTCTTTTTGTATAGGCCCTAAAACAAATCGAATGATGGGACGGAAGGCAAAAAACACGTCTGGGAAAAAGTGTTGAGGTTTAAAGGCATGTAGCTTTGGTAATGTTAAAAATTAGTTTCAGTCTGAATATTAGCTTACTGTTTATAAAAATAGTTCTAGAACCAACCCCCTGAGAAATAATTCCATCTCAAGTGCTGTCATCTTCGAGGAAATTTTATCTGAAGACTTCCAAACATTATTTCAATTTTAGCAATACAAATAGACCTAAGCACATATGAACGTGCACAAAAATCACTCTTAACAACAGAAAGATTTTGAACTATTTTCTTGTGTCTTGTATGATGGATTTAGCTCATACTTTCGCAGGTTATTTCATGTATAGGCCCTTAGCCCTACCGTAAAACAAAGTACATTTATGAACAGTTCCTGTAACTGTTACTGTACCAATTGGTCTATATTACCAGACACCCCTTTCCTAAATTTTAAATCGATGTCTACTCTTAAATTAATGGAAATTTTCAGCGAGCTATCTCTTGCTGGTACCGTACCCAGTAGCCATGAATTACCAGGTTTCACTTTCTCAGGCCAGGCTGTGACAGCCGCGCCGTGCGGATGTGGTTGTTCACCGGTAATAGTGTCTGGTACTTGCCGGGGCCGGCGAAACGGTGCGCTGGGCCGATCTGAATTGGAACAGTCGTTGGTGGTACACACCCAAACATCCCACTTGTACCTGCACGATGACACAACATTGTCTGATACATGTATTTGGAAAATGTGACTGCCGGTGTAAATAAAGGGTTGGTGGGTTGGTACCAGGGGCGAATCCAGGGGGGGGGGGCGTGGTTGGAGCACGCCCCCTTTTCCTTCAGGAAAAAAAAACAAGACAGAAAGCCTGGGAGCGAGATTTAAAAAGATAAGAAAAAAGAGGGAGAGAGAAGGAAAATGCACCCAGACCCCTCTATATAGCAGGGCGGCCAGGCACGCCTTCGGCGTAGGCGCCACATTTTGCCTTCATCATTAGCTGCTTGGTAGATTTCACGCCCCCCCCCCCCCCCCCGTTTGGACCCCCCCTGGGTACTATTCACAGTATACACGAAGTATTTTGAAAGATGGTTCCCAGCAAACCATTTAACGTTCTCTTAACGTTGTTGGAACGTACCGTACCTCTTATGTTCTGTGGATGTTTCAGAACGAAAGATTTTGACGTTTTAAACATAACACATGTCATTGTGACGTTCTAAGAAATTTCCCAGAATGTAAAAAAAAACATTTAAATACTTAAAAACAACGTTAACCTATAACACTACAAACTGAATATTGTTGTTATTAAGCTTTTCTCGCCATATGATGATGAAGTCATGGTTTCCCATGAACAGCTACAATATTTGAATACGGAAGAAGATGTAATGCGATTTTCACCAACAATCTAAATTGCTACGTACAATTGTTTCAATGATTACACATTATGCTAAAGAAAGTATGATTTTAAAGCACCAAAATTGAACATGACTTTTGTGAACACAAATTCCCTCAGTTCTGATTGGTCAGGTGCTATACGTCCAGAAAACAAATTCTTAAACGTCACAAAATACCGTTTAATTTCGGTACATTTTTGCGTAAACGTTCTGAAAAAAGTACGATACGTAAGACCTCCGAGTTATACGTAAACTGAAACGTTTTTGGAGACGAAGACGTAAGTAACCTATACAGAACCTAACTAACGATTCGTGTTTGCTGGCTTGTAGCCTCCAGGTGCGGGGGGGGGGGGGGGGGGGGGGTGGTGGGGTTCGACCACCTTGAGCTTTTAATTTTACTCTAATACTAAAACAGTGTCAAACCAGCGGCACTTTTTCTCCCTTTTTTATTACAAACAACTTGTCAGGCCTGACCCCCCCCCCCCCCCCCCCCCCCCCCCCCCCCGGCGAATTCCTGTATCCTCCCCTGGTCTATGTTCAGTCCAAATTCTTTACTCATGAAAACCTAAACAAATAAATAGATAAATGAAACAAAAGCTGCTGTCCAAAAATCTTTATAATTCCACACATTATATACCGCTATATAGGCCTAATGAGATCAATGAGATGTTGGCCTGCGATCATGAGACATGTGAACTGACTGATTTATTATTTGTTTCAATAGCAACTCCAAGTATTTGATAACACGTGTCTTGCTTCGGGAATTCTGACGACGTTGGCTGCGATCGCATACAGGAAAATGGCCTGTGATCGGGGTTGGACATTCACACGGTATTTTCTGTCATAAGGAATTAAGGCTCATATGAACCAATGTTTACCATGTAATATAACCATAACACAGCCATATACAATTTCTCGGAAATTAACATTACTAATCTAATAATTCAATGCTTAGGGAAATTTAGTAATCCCAATTCAATCATATGAAAAAGGGTAGACTAAAAATGAACCAGGGTGTTTTATATGTACGATAAAATAAAATATGATTGGACGGGTGAATGAGGGAGCGCCAGTGGGCAGGTCATTTCAGAATCGGCCTGCACGTGCGTGCCAATGGTCCACCTCCTTGGCCTATCGGTGGTGAGAGCGGCAGTACAAGTTGCCTCTCCTGGCGACAGGTCAGTCTTGCCCTCTCTTTTATATTTAAATGTATTAAAACATTAATAAAAAATATCCCCATCGGTATTATGAATGTGCTTTTATCTTGTTTGGTTGAAGCTGTCATGAGCACCAAAACTTTGTAACTAATAGCGGTTTATATTTTTGGGCGGGAAAATTGGGTCAGCTTTTAAAAAGTACCCCGACTGATCTAAAGTCTGGATTTGTTTTTTTATTTTCAGTCGTTTCAAAACGTTTTTATCTGCATCTTCCTTGAACCAGCAGGAAGTTAAAGGGACACATTGCTTTGGATTTGGGCAAAAAAACTGAAATGGATATGGTTGGGAAGCTTTTTTTAAAGTAGAATATAAAGATTTACATAACTATCCCTTCAAATTGCGTGGTTTTTGTTTAATTTCGTGACAAATAACGGTCTGCCATTTTGTAGAACCAAATTTTTGACTCCACAAAATGGCGGACCGTGTTCACCAGTCGTATTTCCAGTCGCAGTTGGTTGAAGTACGTTCTGTTGATCAATTTTGATGTACTGTGGCACGGCGCGCAGCACTGGCGATATGTGTCGCGAGGTAGAGAATGGTATACCTGGCGATCATCTGATAGGTTTACAAGGCCACTGGCTGCGGCGCCAGCCTAAAAACTCTTACAGCGTAGTTTGCGCATTATATAGACGGTGGTATTTACTACCGGAAATAAGTCTATGTTTCGCGAGTCAGATGTCAGGTTTCAGAGGCCAATTTGTTGTTTTGTAATCACTACTCACTAATTACAACACATTATACGTGTCTTTTTGCATGAACAACTCTTATAAAAGATAAGGAACATTTCCAAACAGCAAAATTTCATGACATTTGAAGGCAATGTGTCCCTTTAAGACAGTGTGCATACAATGCATGGATTCTATCTAAAAAAAAACACAACACAAACAAAAACAACAACAAACCTCGGGCAGCCATCTTGGAAAATATTGCATGGCATAATAAAAAAAAATAGAGGCTAAAAAGGCCTCCTTCCTTTTGGAAAATGACATGTAACGCTTATACGTTGTTGTTGTTGTTGTTGTTGTTGTTGTTGTTGTTGTTGTTGTTGTTGTTGTTGTTGTTGTTGTCGAATGACTAATGACAACAAATAAATAACTGTTGCGAAGTTATGCATCCTCCGGTAATACGTCATAAATCCCCACATTGTCAGTCCCACAAATAGATTATAGATTAATTTATATGCAGCAGGTACCGTTAGTTTGTAACCAAAACTAAATTATATCATGGATCCAATAAATTATGATTCAATGCGGGAAGACTTCGCTGAAATATTTTCGCGCACGACCAACTCGGAAGTCTGGGAAACATTGTAGTAGAAAGACCCATACATGTGTTTTGCCTCAGGCACTTTTCCAATTCCTGCGATTGTTCTTCTTTCAAGAATAACAGACATCTGATAGAAATCATGGTAAATACTCCAGACGCCAAGCACGTAAAGTAAAGTCTGTGGAATCGTGGGGTGAAAGTGCAGTAGCATAACGCCCCCACCCCATGCTGCTGTTCTGCCGATGGAGACACCCTATTTTGAGTAGGCCTATAACTGCAAATAGAAGACGGTCTTATTCAACAATAATTCTTTTCAGAGCTTTAACCCTTTGGTCGCCTCTAATAAAGGATTTGTTCAGCTTTTCCCATAGTATGAAGGATTCGATCAACTAATAAGTTCTGATGTATAACGTTTACGGAGTCATGGTTTAGTTGGGGGCGGCACTGTGTTGGCAAAAGCTTGTTACCCTTTTGCCAACACAGGGGTGGGCAAATGGCAAACGGTCTCATCAATCTAGATATGATATTCCAATGAATGGCTTCTCCCCGACCTACTTTCTCTGGCCTCCATATACGTACCCGCCCAACCCTTACTACTGCAGTTAAAAAGTGCTCCTTCGGCCATGCACCATTATTTTCAGAACTGTTATTAGTCGATGTGGGGCTTCGTATACAATGATGTTGATGTCAAGATTTTTGTATATAAACGCCACTAGATTTATTCTCTCATCCCAGCTCAAATTCCCTCCACTTTGCGTGATTCATTGAAAATGAAATAAACATGTGAAAGTTTGAGCTCAATCCGTCATCCGAGTACACGTTCATAATGTGCACTGTAGTTATTTCGATAGTTGAAATCGAAACGTATTACGGGGGGAATCTCGCATGCTTACTGTACTGGTGTTTTAGATCATGTTTTAGATCGTTAATACCCTGGCATTCGCAAGGGAATCGCACGATTATTTATACCGTGCTTTACCAGTTACTTAAAATCATCAGTTGTGTCGAATTTCTATCAAGTGGAACTTGTGTTGTCACAAAACTTTCATACAAAATTACACACCATCCTGTTCTAATTTCACAAGCAGGTAGAGTAGCCTACATTACTATATTGCGAGCTTGCTCCTAGATAACCCCGAACTGCCGTGCTACATCACGAGAAAATAGTAGGTCCACACGTGTTGCTGCCTGTGAACTTTGCAAACGGTCAAGTTCATTATGGTACTGCTCTGCAGGAGTCGGGACCCGAATACTCTGCGGTTTGTATTTTGTTTGAGGCTCAGGTTTACATATATTGCGGTCTTGAGTTGTTGTTTTAAAGCCGTGTCAATATTTTTAAGACATAGGCTATAACTTTCTTCTATTTTCTCTGTCTGCTAAGCACAAGTCCGTAAATTGTTGTCAGTGGAGAGGAAAGTTCTGGTTCTTTTTGTAGAGTGACGACACTCGACAGCATCAGTAGTAACAGTAACAGCAGAAACGACAAAAGCAGCAGCAGCAGCAGCTTGCCGTTTATTTTCGTTAGATGACTGTTCATAATAGTATTTTTAGATCCTTGTCATTGACATTGTGGTCTAGCCTTGTCATCTTAACCCCTGCTGAGACCCGTAGACCGGGAAATATACGAAGTTTCACCCAGAAACAATGCACAGATAAAATCAGTAATTATGAAACAGAAGATACTAATTAGCCTAGTAAACAGAGGATAGGCCTACTGAAAAGTTTGAAAACAAACACACACTTATCATGAAAAGTGGAAAATTACGAATCAAATCGATTTAACTCAAATTCAGTTAAAGCGACGCATTGCCTTGGCCAGGTGCCAATTGGGCTACAAGCAGCGTTCGTCCAAAAATTGCAAATAATAATAATGTACAAATATTAATAATGTCCATCCCTTAAAAATGCGCCGTTTGTCTAAAAATCATTGACAGAAATACTTTCGGGAATGCCAGTTGGTTCAGTTCGTGCGCTTGGTTGGTTGCGTACATTCTGCACTACATGTACGTGCGGCGCCGAGTCTGAACTCCAAATGTCCGGATGTTTTTCCCGCATTTCTCCGTATTTTTCACATTATGATAGACTTTTAACACCCAAATCTTAGGTAAATATCCAAAGAGATTACATTTTGGAGGACTTCAGGGAAATGTGTACCTAACACGTTCATATTTAACTATTGATTTTCATGTTTGCCTTTTTAAAGATATAAGATCAAAATGTGGCTACCTTTCCGTAAAAATGGAAAGTCTTGGCTAAAAATCGATATCAGGCAATGTAGCCTCAAATTTGGCCCTAAATAAGACATGCATGCAAAACCACGAGTAACCTAACAATAGAAAAGTATTTATGAAAAACGACAGTTAAATATAAACGTGTTACCTTTTACTTTTTAGGCCTATATATCTTTTTAATCAAACCATTTTTAGGACGAACGCTTTTCCGCCCCAGCGTGTTCCTTTAAATTCGACTCGACGTTATTACTGTGCTTTCGAAACTTAACTGAACGAGAAAGCGATGAGAACTGGAACAAAAGTTTAAATCGAAGACTACCAAAATAATAATAATGCAACCTTTCCTACTTGTACTTCATAATTGAAGGATAACACTGTGAAAAGGATTCAAAATTATAGAGCAACACGTATGTTTAGTCCATTCTTCGAAATACTGTACAAGATAAAAATGCGAAACAAGGGCACCTATAAAAGATAACTGTTGTGGGAATCAAAGATTGCCGAACTTATTTGAGAATTAAAAGACTCAAAGATGTCCACAGGGACCGGAATAAAACAGACGGGCGAAGGTTTCTTCACTTTCGCTGTCGAATAGGTTCATTCGTCAAGAATGTCATATTTCCCACAAGACGGCTGAACCTAAAACCGAAACTGCATTAGCTCCAGGCGTTACGACTCGTCCAGACGGCCTCTGAAATGCGACAGGTTACAACAAGACCCACCGTGGATTGATCAGAAAAATAATTCTCCCAACCTCACCATTTCTCCCAACCTCATCGCTCCGCCCACTTTTCCCACAACTGTGGCCCATCGTCTGCTAGCTGCAATCGGCGAAACTCTCGTATCCACATGAACCTCACCGCTCGGCAGGGCCAATAATTCCTTCAAAATTTGTCCATTCCTGGAGCAGATTTTCCCCGAGTTTTGCTCCAAAGGGTGAAGGTGGTTTGCCGAGGACTGGACTGGAGCAGACACCGAGGTTTTTCCGCGTTGTGGGGAGTTTCTTGACGGGTACATGTAGGCCGATTTCGAGATTCGTCAGGTCTCCGTTTGGGGGTAAAATTCCGTGCGGAACAGCAGATGAGGGCATGAAGGTGGGGAATTTTGCTGCCATAGGCCGCACTTTTGGCGGCCAAAACTCAGCACCTGGGAACTTTCCGACAGCAATGTGGAGATGGTAAGAATCTTTGATTAGTTTTCAGTGAGCTTTTATGTTGAAATGGGATTTTCCAGCTGGTTTTGGTGTTTAAAACGGTTTGCGATACCGAAAATGTGTGCATTGATTTTACGTTAGTGTCAGGGACCGTCTCGAAACGTGACAAGCGCAGCGCCTTTGCAGTCAGTATTGGCTAGCTCCAGTGGTCTGCCTGCAATGCTCGAACACTTTTCTGGTACAAAAAAATTTAATCACTGACAAATTCGGTATGCTTACATTGCATACATAGGCTATTTGACATACTCCTCAGTTTTCTTCTTGTTTTTATATTTTTGGTCTAGATTTTTTTTTATAATTGAGCTGTTGGATCCAAGACCTATGTTATGTAATTTAAGGTTTTTAATGTGGTAGGCCTATTGAAAGAAGTTAGAAATTAATGGGTGGGGGGATGGGGGTGGGGGGGGGGGGGGGGGTGGGAGTGGGAGTTGGGGCATGAGTTGGGGCACTGGGAAGGGAAGGGAGTAAGTAACATATGCATACCCTTTTTGTCGAATACTTTGACCAAAATGAAATTTAAAGAAGTTTTTCATTAATTGTGTTTCAAAACTAATTAATGTCATTGTGATTAATTTTTGTTTTTATCTTAATTTTGCGCAGGAGCATAGTGGCCGTTATATTATTAACTCTTCTTGAATCAAGTATAGCACAGGTAAGTGCGGTGTTGTTTTTACAATTCCTTGTAGTTATGATTTTAATTCTATACTGTGAATCCCTCAAAATGCATTTTTCCTCCAGTCTTTTTACCCGACCTTATGAAATGGGTCAGAGGTCACCAAAAAAACTAGTTCTATTGTTATCACACTCCTAATATCCTTATTTACAAAGCATGATATTTGATGGGCTGTGCCTTACCAAACGTATTAAAACAACGAAGACTAAAAAACTAAAGATAAGGTATTTACATTGGTCCTTGGGTAACTTCAGCACTATCGTGCCCTCTCCCATGTGATGCAACCATCTACATCCAGTTCCCACACGTTGAGTAAAGAGAAATAAAGAAAAAGATGTCTAATTATTGGCTGTTGCAAATTCATTATTTTTTTTTAAGTAAGCACAATGTTGTTGGGAGGGGGTGGGGGGGGGGGGGGGGGGGGTGTCGTCTGTGTGCGGCAGTTTTTGTTTCTGATTTTGGAATCTGCTGGATAGTGGGGAAGTGACTCATATAGCACTTGGATGAGCTGTCTTGTGATACAGCTCCTCAATCAGTAGTCAACACATCTCAGACACTAGACTTTACTCAAGAGATGAGGACTGGGCCCTACCTGTTGAGTTTAGTCCCTAGAAACTGCTTGGAAGCCAGTGGATTTAAATAGCACCATTGTTTTGTTGTATTGACTGCAACTTATGAACTGGCTAAGCATTGTTGAGATCAAAATCCACAAATTGGATTTCTCCCTCCCCTCCCCCCCCCCCCCCCCCCCCCCCCCAACCATAGAACCCACTCTCAGCCAAACAAAATCCCACCCGCCCCAGAAATGTCACCTAGTTACGCCACTGGTTGTAAAGTTAATTGTAATGTTGACAGTGATAAAAGTGAACCCATTTCTCCTCTCTGTAAGTGTAAGAATTGGGATAAAAATTGTGTCCGACTTCTATTGACGATTTGCTTTTTTTTTAGATTTAAGCCGAGGAAAACTGTTTCGGTGGTAGCGCGACAGCAATCATTCTATCTCTGCATGTAGCGTTTTTTTAAGCCTTTTTGTTGCCCTTCAGCCTGTTTTACAGTCATTAAAAAAATGAAAAGTTTGTAAAGTTTTCCTTTGTAAAAACAGGATTAGCAACTATTGCTTGTGACTGGTGTTTAGCTGCAGTTTGCTTAGCGTAATAAAATCACATGGAGCTTTGTTTGGTAAAATGTTTTTGCTAAGCAATTCCTTTTTGTGCTAAGCAAATTTTTGCACTCGGCAGTCCGAAGAAATTGGCCCCTGGTTCAGTTAGGCCTAAAAGCATTCAATATCTGTTAAGCCCATCAAATTTGCTGTGAAAAATGTGCTGAGCATTTTGAAAGTGGAATTGAACTCAATGCATTGCTATTTTCCACACTCTGAATGGAAGGGAAATATATTCATCTCTGCCTTTCTCATAAGATATAATCCAGCTGATTCACCTTTGTCTTAAGAGTTTCATCCAGACTTCCTGGGGGGCTAATATCATACACATTGCACATCGCCCACGACAGAACAAAAGGTCCTTTGAGATGCATTGATTTCGTGCACAGGGGGAAAACTCATTTGCCTGAGGAGGAAATTTCATGTTAGCTGGGTAATTCCTGTGAGTGTTCCAGAGCGAGCTGATTGACCTTCTTGCTAAATACGTGTATAGTGCATTCCCTGAATTACCATGTGGCCCAATTTCTAGAACATGTCGTCCTTAATTTTCAAATGTGCTCCCAGGAAATTGGTGAATATCCGGCGTTAGTCTTGACACAGAGTTTGTGCTTCCCAATGTCGTATCCTGTAGGAGTGAGTACATGTAGGTGCTAAACAATTGTACACGAACTCACTTGTCGTACGTCGCACTCTAATTCAAATAATATTGGCTTGTCCAGTTGCATGTTATACACTGCACTATGTACAGTGCCAGTCTGACTTAATGTCCAGATGTCAGTGCTAAATTTTATCTTTTCACATTTTTTGGTAAATATTACACATCAAGGTACAACTATATAAGAATGCCAAGGTCAGGAAGTCAAGGCGAGAGCAATGAATATTGAATAAACCCACAAGGCTTCTTGATGGCGCCATGCCCCATGCAGTTGGACTTGTTAACTGCTATTTAAAAAAAATATATATACCAGCGGCCTTGGGGGAACACTGTGAGATGGGTGCATGTAGTGTGAGGGTTGACACCATTTTGTAAGGATCGTGACCCCAGGAAATTCACGCCGTTTAAAGTTGCCATAGTCAGATTTTGACTGAAGAAAAGTAGAAAAATCGTTGGGAGGGGACTTACACAAATTGATTGTCATATATTTGTTACCGTACAACAAACAAGAAAATGTTCCTTGGCTATTATATAAAATCTGCTTTGCGTTGTCATTTTTGTGTAAACTTCCCCCACCCCCCAGATGCTATAGACAAAACACAGTAGGTACAAAACCTTTCCAAGAAAAATTCCAAAAGGTTGTACAGCATACTCTTCTGGGCATTTTTTTCAAGGCACACTTTGTTAGAATATAGAGTATGAAAGCAATACATGAATATCATCATGTATGACCAGGTAGTATTTACGGAGTAATACCGAGTTACATAGTTTATGTTTTTCATAGGGGATGCGTTTTTTCATATGTTTGTAAGTCTAGTCATAGTCTTCAAATATTGTATATGTATCCATGGGGAAATGGCCATCACATTTCAGAGACATTCTCAACTGAGTGATAAATTAATGTTGAAACAGTAACCTGCAGGGCCTATCTTTTGAGCCAGGTAATGACTGCTATATCATAACCACATGTTTTAAGATGAATGCTAGGCCTCCCAGTAATCTTGAAAGAACTTGCCACAGTCAGAGTGCTGGTATTCCAGCTGAATTCATTTCCCTAAAATGGGATTGCGCAAATCAAGGACAGTCAGTGACATTTCCCGGAGAGAGATGGAGAGAAAAAAATTCTAACTTGTGTAATAGATGAGCACCTCTTTTTGTTTCATAAATCAAAACAATTACTCATGCTTTCAAAAAAGAATTTCATGGTTGCAAATGCAGTCAAATATTTGAAGATTGTTGCGCCAAATAAGCAGAGGGTCATGTATTTGATGGTTATTATTGCATAATACCTCACCCACGGATTCTGTGTCTCGTTTGGTTGATAGCGAGTCACATTTGACATTCGCTATTTTTGCTATCTTCATCTGCATGGCTAAAAGTACTATACCCATAGCAACCAAAGTACTATACGCATAGCAACCAAAGTACTATACGCATAGCAACCAAAGTACTATACGCATAGCACCAGTATTGTGTGCAAAATGCATGGATGTATGTGCGCGTTGCGCGTTATGCGTTATGCGTTATGCGTATTCTTCCCAAGCACTGGTGCTACAGAACTGGGTTCAAACATTTTGTGAAGTGGTAGTTTGGAAAAGTGCAAATAATGTTCGTCTTTCAAATTCAAATAGACGTATTGTAGAATGCTGCATGGATCACCTTATGAGGCTATAGTTTTACTACACCACTCGAAGCAGTCAATATTTGTATACAGTGTTGGCCTAGCTGTATCTTGGCATATGGTATCTTCTGTTGGTCCAGTGGCCTGTTGTTTTTATTTTTAAACAATGGCGTGATAGACTTACGGGTCATTGGTTGAATTAAACTGTTGAGTTCACGATTTGGGCAGCCCATTGGCCTACGTAAACATGTGTGCTCTCTCGGCTTTTGTTGAGAGGAATATTTGTGTGTAGTGAAAACTAAATGTTGATACTTTGTATTGTGTTTCTCTCTGCAGAAAGACTGTGCAACAACATGTAAATCCTGCAACTGTAAAGGTAGACAAGGAAGAAGGGTAAGTGATTATCTCATTATGGCTGTAGATGGCTAGACAAAATGTTCGATTCCTGACCCCAATGCTCTCTCTCCCCAACTTCCCAACCCCCTCCTACATAGCTACACCTGTCACCTGACTTTTTAAACTAGTTTGTCAACTTTGTCCCACCATGATGTTAAAGTCTAGACCCCATTTTGTTAGTGTGTGAGGAACAGGAAATGCAACAGACTGTTGCATGGCATCAAGAAAGTGCTCCCATATCCCCATCTCGACAAAGAAAAAGAAATACTGTGACAACAAAGTCATTTGATGTCTAGACCAGTCAGGACAAAGTCTGCAGATTGAGGAAAAAGGGAAAAATAAAAGATAAGAAAACATGTAGTTTGGTTATCCGGTTGTGAGTCAGAGGATCTGTAGCATTCTATAAATAATACATTAGGGGGCTAGCTTCTTCCCTGCGGTATCAGCCATTGTTGAATAGACGTAGGCCTACGTGTACACATCGGTCGGAAGAATAAAAAGGCGCGCTCGCTTTGGTTCAATCGGGTTAATGTAGAAAGGTCATGCAAAGCGCCCTCATGAGTCAATCTACTGATAGCTCGGTTACTTCTACCACGGTCTCGGTAAAATGTTCCCGTGTCGAAAGTCCAAGTGCGGACAGTGGTCACATTTGACCATTTTTCATTTTACCATCGTCTCAGTAAAACCTTGCAAAAAACAGTCCAGTGCGGACATGGCTTAAGAGTAAGCAAAGATCTTTTGGATCATGTTAATCTGAGCCTATGCAGGAAGCTTGGCTCCAGCTGTGGGATTCTGGCACATTCAGCACCTGGGCTTCTTGTTTTGTTTTATGTTGTTTAAAGGATGAAAGGGCAACTATAAAACAATTTAAACATTGCCCAAATTTATTAAAACCTAGGGGTCAGATTTCAAATATCTGCTGGAACACTGGGCTATCTAGTACAAATTGAAAGAACCAGAATAATTTTATAGGTCCAGTGCCCTGACTTTAAAGTTTTGAAATAAATCTTTAAATTACGGAAGGGGCCCATACATGTATCTGCTAATTGTTATTTAGGTTATTGAGAATTCAGAGACTTAAATAAGGGGTTTCTAGTTAAAGTGTGTAATTGCAAGACTGTTGTCCAGAAAAACAAAGCAATACCATGAAAGCACTGGAATAGATAGATGCATTTATATTATAATTATTGTCCACATTCCTAAAAATCATAATTTAGGAGTTTTGCAGAATGTCATTCACTATCACCAACCGGACAAAAAAAAGTGTATTTTTGTTTACTTAGAATGAGCCCAATGTTGATTTGGACAAGTAGTTCAAGATCATCCACAAGGGCTGTTGTGTATGCCATGCGCACATCCTTGAATTAGAAGCAACAATCCTGAAAGTGAATTGACTGAGGAATCACCCAAACGTAAACCCCCCCAACAAAAAGGTGTCAGCAACACTATTGCAACAATGGAGGGGGGGAGGGAGAGTATATCTTTCCATCAGCCAAATTGCTAGGACCCAGACAGTTAGTTTTGAGAAAAGAAAAGCAGTGAGAATGATAACAGTGCCTGTAGTCAGACTCCTGTTTATTCATTTAAGCCCCGCCATTGTCTGGCTACCTTGGCATTGGTGATGGGTTGTTAAAAAAAACAACAACCAGCCGTCTGGCAGGAAGAGGACCAGAATGGCACCGCCCACTGGATGCTGTAATAGCTTCCCTGGCACATCGTCCTTGCAGGAATCGCACCAGGAAAGCCAAATCAAAGCCAAGCCAAGCTCGGACACCACAATCGGACATTTTCAGGAAAGTGAGCTTTGAAGATAATACATGCTGCTATTAATTCTAAATCCAAGAGTGGATTGTCTAGACATTTTTTCAGGTAGACAGTTTAACGATGCACACATTTATATTTTGCTACAGAAATCGTAACAAAGCAGGAAATATGGGCAATTACAGTGTACAGACATTTTATTTGTAATACACCACTAAAAGATTAATTTTGTACAAACCAAGATTTGATTCACATTTAAAATTGCATTTCTATTCATCATTGAAATAGAACATGTACTATATTAGTACATTGAACCCCCGAATTTCACTTCTCGTCTTTTTCTTTGGTGCCTATTGAAAGTTTCCCTTGAACAATTTCCGGTGCCCTTCACCAAGGCAAAAATGGCCTTGTCCCCCAAAGTACACAATTGCATGTCTGGTTGGTCACATGACATTTCTTAACTTCAGAAGATAAAATCTCTGAGAGGGCTAAGCACGGGAAAGTGCGGGAGAGCCAATTTTCAACAAAAGTGCAACTTAAATCGACAAGTTGCCTTCCTAATCTGTTTCCCCTCTAGCCTTGCCCCCTCAAGGCCCTCAAGGTTATTTGGGATATACACATGAATGAAAAAACTGCAGATCCAATCCCAGGTTTGTTGTAAATATTGGAAGGAGGCCAAGCTCTCAGCTGCTGGTCTTCCATCAGCCCACAAGGACATCCCACTCAATTTGTCCTGGTTTCACCTGGGACTGAACTTCTAAAGCAAGTGACAAGGGTGTAAGTGGATATGATTCACCTCGCCTTGCCTGGTTCCAGGATTGGGACCAATAAAACACACCCTGCCAAAGGTAGATATGGGAGAAAGGACTAATTGATCATGGAGGACTTTTTCTATCAGTGGTGGTGGGGTATAAGAAGGTGTTGGGTGTTGCATGATTAAGTGAAGCTTTACCCCACAACAGTGGAGAGGGCTGGGGCTAAAATATTTTTTGAAGGTAACCATTTTCTTGAGGTTTTTCAGAACTACATGTATACATTGAATATTTTTGGAAATAGTTGAAAAGTTGATTTTCATACAGTTCATTTTACACCCCCCCCCCCCCACCACCAACCTCCCCACAACATTCCGAAAAGAATTGTGATTGTATGTTTGTTACATCTGAAGGATATGGGTGCAGTGTAACCTGCCTATCAGTCTCCCCCACAAACAGTGCCGGAACACTTTTGAAAGTGGGGGTAAAAAGCAGCGCCAGTGCCGGCCGGCTGCCTGTCCTTTGCTATGTTTTTCTTTATGCGGAACTGCCAAAAGTGGGTGGGGTGGGGGGGGGGGCATTTCCCCCAAGTGGAAAAAGTGGGGGTTGGGGGGGGATTTCCCCAGCTCCCCCTGTCCTGCCGCTGTTGCTTCACCACCACACACATAAACTGCATCTGTACAGAATAATATTTTATTGCAAGGCATGTTAACAGTTGACATTAAATTCCATATGAAAAAATATTAGTCTTGTAGTTTGATTTGAGAAATTGCAGTAAGGAACATGAGTGGTTTCTTGTTTTGTTCAAAATAATGTTAGATTTATGAAGTCAGCTGCATGTGTCGATGTGATTAAAAGGAACTGCAACAGGCCAACAGCAGATGTATCCTGTATATGTACACAGGTTCAAGGGATCAAGTGTATTGAAATGTGTGCACTTTATGGAGTTCGGGATTTCCTTAACCCTAACCCTGCCAGTCGCAGCACAGTGCATCTGTGGTGACAGCTTGACCTTGCTGCACTCTGCACACAAGTCAATGTGACAAAGTATGCAATCTGATGCGTCTGGCAGGGTTTCTAGCCAAAATACCCTGGAGGGTTGGGGTTAATGTGCACAATGTTTGCGTTCCACAACCTGTTAACCCCTGGCATACGGATGACGCCAAATGCTGCAAAAACAAATTGCCACCAGGCCAGATGACATCTATACATGCCTTTTTCTACATTTTCAAACCATTGTTGGATTATTGTGTATGATACGCTTGGCTGCACAAGCCTATTGTGTCCGTTTTGCTTGGCTGCACAGGCCCTCACGACGATGACTGTACTCAAGGGGTAAATGTCATATGCCTCTGTTTATCTCTTGTCAGCCTTCAATCAACAAGAAAAGTTTTTCTTGTCCATTGCAGTTTCAGTCTGATGGTGTCAAGCAAACGTGTGGTTACTCCATGGGAAAAGAACTTGAAATTTACATATTAGCCAAAAACTTTGTCTAGGATATATGTTATTTATATTGGTTCATTGATAATGTTCCATTAAAATGGCAGACCACTGTGATTGCCATTGGCCCAAGCAACTCCATAATTGTTGCTGTTTTGATTACTGAATTTTAATTGAGTGAAAAGCCCACCCGAACAAAGATACTGACAATTTGGGAGACCGCCAACATAGGGCAAGATAGCTCAGTTGGTAGAGCGCCGGTACGGTAACCCGGAGGTCGCAGGTTCGAATCCCGCTCCTGCCAGTTTCTTTGTTCACTTTGAAAATGAGTGAAAAGCTGACGGAAGATAAGTGCCAGGATTGTTTATTTTTCAATTTGTTTGGGGCTAGTGTTACGATAAACTTGAAAAAGTTCTGCTTTTTTGATATCATTCCTTTTGCTTGGATAAGGGCTGGAGTTCGCTTCATGTTAGCATTTCAGCTTTGCCCTTATGTTGAGTCCTTAACCCTGAATACACAAACCTTAAAAAAAAATAACCTAAACAAATTGGTTGATGGATGTCAAGGGAAATTGAACAGTCTGTAGCAAATATGTTGTTAAATGGTAGACAGTTTTTATAATGAAAAATACATAGGTTTAACCTCCAGGGCATATCAAAACAATCAAGGATACACAGGGACATGCTTTTGACATATTTTTGTAACTGAGAAGAATGACTTAATGACATAAGTGGTAAATAACTTGAAAATTGATTGATCAAGGTGAAAGTGAAACTAGAAGAATTCTGGGCTGAATTGTTTTTGATAGTCACTGAGGAATTAGAACCTCATCCACAGCACCAATCCCCAAAGGGAAAATGAAAGACAAGATAGGAGGTTGACTTTGTGTATGGACAAATCCACCTACATTTGTAGCTTGGCCCGGGTCCGTTCACCTAAAGTAAAAATTTCTGTTCACAAGTTATTAATTATCTTGAAATAATGTTGCGGATGCCACAAGTTTTATATCGGAATTTAACATGTCTAGTTCACTTGTGAACCTTTCACACACAGTTCCACTTTACCTTTGAAGGGTGCACCACACTAATTCCAGCTCCATTGACAACAGTGTAAAATCAACAAAGTTCAGGGCCCAATAACCTGTACCCCAGCATCACTGGGGTCTACACAAACAAATGCCACTTATTGTCTGATCTTTTGTCTGTCCATTTCTTTTCTATTTTTAGGGGGTTAACCAATTACATTTTTAATTATTGACACAAAACAAACCCACCTCCAAAAAAGTCCTATTTCCCAAGCCGATCAACAGCCATTTTTAACATGGCATCCCTCCACTTTCTCGGGCAAATAGGACCCATTTTTCAACAGTAATTTTATCAAGTCTGCACACAGATGGAAGCCCAGAAACCAGGGAGTTGATGCTGGGCTATGTTTACACAATCCCACAATTTTTGGAGGCACAAACTCTCCTTTTTCAAAAAAAGTTGTGGGTATACATTTTATGTTGATGAGCTGGCGCATAAATTCGGACATGAATTAGTGTAGTGCGCCCTATAAGGGCAGTCAATTTCTCTTTCTGGTTAATAAATGATGCTTTAAATGTAGAGAATCAGTCACTGATCTGATATCTGGAAAAAAAATTGAAAATTTCTATTGCGTTTGTCTATGACAAGGTCTAACAAGGGTGAGCATTTTCATGCTACTTTAAACAATTAGAAAAAGAAACCTGCATGGCATCATGTGTACACCCTGTGGACAAGTTAGAAGTTATATCCGAATTCTCCCTCAAAAAGCTATTTGATGTCTCACTTTTGATGATAAGAATTCTCACAGCTTTACAAATCATTTATTTAACAAGAGGGGGACAATTACTATGGGGATAGAAGCTGTGACAAGGGGGGGGGGGTACGTGGGTTTTGCTTTCCCGGCCCTCAACATTTCTAACCATGCATCATATTAAGTTTTGTGCTGCTTTATTGAGAGTAGAAAATACATAGGCCATTTTACTACATTTTACTATACTTCTAAATATTATTTCACCTCTAGAAAGGGGGGATGGGGGTGTGCGGGGCGTGGGTGGGGCGTTGTGGAAAGGGCATTCCAGGCCAAGCGATTCACACACATCATCATGCCATAACCTGCCACTACTGTCTGCGGGAACGGGGGGGGGGGGGGGGGGGGGGGGTGGGGGGGGGGGGGGGGGGGGGGGAGGGGGATTTTCCCCTTCCCCCCCCCCCATGGCCCCCCCCCCTCCATCCCCCACTTTTTGGCAGCTCCGCATAAAAGAAACAACACCGCTGCAAAATCGTGTGCATGATTTTAAAAAACAACTGCATATGCTTATTAATCTATTGAGTTTACCTGATGTTGCCAATTAAATGTCTCTAAATAGGTCATTGTAATGAAGAAAACTGTCTCTGAAGTTTGTTTTATCCCGACAGCACTGCTACGACTGCATGTAAACAAAAGAAGCCTATTTTAAAATCCCCTCCACATGTGCACATGGAAGCCGCCATTTTGAATATAGGGTGCACCACCACTAATTCCAGCTCCATTGACAACAGTGTAAAATCAACAAAGTTTCAGGGCCAATAACCTGTACCCCAGCATCACTGGGTCTACACAAACAAATGCCACTTATTGTCTGATCTTTTGTCTGTCCATTTCTTTTCTATTTTTAGGTGGTTAACCAATTACATTTTTAATTATTGACATCAAAACAAACCCACCTCCAAAAAGTCCTATTTCCCAAGCCGATCAACAGCCATTTTTTAACATGGCATCCCTCCACTTTCTCGGGCAAATAGGACCCATTTTTTCAACAGTAATTTTATCAAGTCTGCACACAGATGGAAGCCCAGAAACCAGGGAGTTGATGCTGGGCTATGTTTACACAATCCCACAATTTTTGGAGGCACAAACTCTCCTTTTTCAAAAAAAGTTGTGTGGTATACATTTTATGTTGATGAGCTGGCGCATAATTCGGACATGAATTAGTGTAGTGCACCCTGAAGGGGCTGTGGTACGCCTGAGGAAATGGAGTATGGAAGGGTGGAGAAAAATATCCAGATGGAAGGAACAGGTCAAAATGTCAGTCATTTACTTCCCCCAAATCAGGTTTGCCACACACCAAGCTTGGGCCACACGGTCTCTGTGTGCCTCTGGCCAGTTGTGCTATATTTCGGACCTCCAGGTCTTAGTTTCAACTGGATATTTGTGACTTGAAATCATTAACCCTAAATCTCTAGGGTGTGTGTGGAAAATCATTTTAGAAATTTGAAGATTCGGGACTAGTTGGGGCTAAAGATATTTCGTAAGGTTTCATGGACATTATACCAAAAGCCATATTTGCACTGGAAATGTGAAGGAGTCAACTCTACTTGACTCCAACATTAGAATCAAAGTCAGGATCATTTAATTTATTTGCTGAGTTGACTCCTTGAAGTAGACAGTTCCTGCATCCATGGAGTAGATTCCAGGCACCGCCCGACAATTCTGAAACTCGCGGACCCCCCCCCCCCCCCCAAAAGAAGGATTTAAAATTGCAGATTCCGTGAAAAGACTGCATGTGGTACTTCACAGTGCCAGCTTTTTCATCTGAAATCAGTTATGGTGCAGTGTGGATTCAGAGAATGCATCGCTGATGCCTGTTTTGTGCATCATGTACGGAGTCAATTCCGAATGGACTAGAGGAATCCCACAACGATGAGTTTAGCACCGATCTGCGCACTTTCGTGTCACAGTAAACAACTTTATGCTGATCGTGCGCCTGCGCTTCCTTTTATGGCATGATTAATTCATGCATGAATGAATGTGCTGAAAAGCGTTGTTTTGTTTGCCACTGACATTCTTGCTTTCAACCCGGAAGTGCGCAGAAGGGGCTAATGTGAAATTCATCTATTGGAGTCGGACTAAAAAAAGAACTGTTAGAGTTGCCCAAGTCTACTGAGAGGGTCCTGAAAATACATCTGCTGCCCTCATCCTATTTCTATTCTCTCTCCTGTTCTCTCTCCAGATTTGTCAGATTTGTGAGGAAACCACACATAAGCTATGTGTACTCTTGACTTGTTTTTAAAAAAATTGCTAATAATACCTACTGTACCATGGATGATAAGTAACCAGACCAGCATCAGTGGCCTTACCATACATATAAAACACACACATTCGCTGTCCTCAGTTTGTTTGTGCGAAGTGACGGAATGAGAACAGCGATACATCCTCGTATGTGAAGATATAGAGGGCGTATGCTGGTGGTGCTGTATTTGTTTGTACAGTGTCTGTGGGGATTTTGAAACACCTGGAAAATAATGAAAAAATAACATACGCCCCCAGTTCCTTGATAAATGTGATATACTATAAGCATATCACTTTCTCACCGCTCAATCATGATCTATGGTAGTAAGGTGAAGTTTCCACACATGCCAGCACACATGTTATGTTATTGGAAGACTGCTGTATGTTACTAATAGAAAAATAAGCAAGATGATGAGAGCACACTTAGGAAGTTTATTTTCAAACTTTAAATCAAGGCTACTTGATCCAAAAGGGATTGAAGTTATTGGTGTATTTTTCCCTATTCAAAAACAACCAAAGTCCTTTAAACTTAAAGAAAAGGTTATTAATATAACAAAGTCAAAAATAATAATGGATAATATTGCCTGGTTTTTATTGACCAAAGATTGAAAATAATAATAAGCACTGCATCTGCAGTTGATTTTATTAAATATCTTCCCCAACATTTTGGACTTTTGTTCTGAGCCTATCCTGTTTGTCGTGTCATTTGAGTCAAGTTGGGAAAAGGGGAGATTAATTAAATAAATCACAGAACTGAAAAATTGCTCTCAGAGCACAGGTCGTAATAAATACCTGTTGCCTATAAAGCACTAACACTTCAATTAATAATTATGTGGCGGTCCTTCATATTCTGGTTACTGTAAACCTACTGAAGATTTATGATTTCAGGACTTTGCCGAGGTCATCCTTTTTTTACCTTTAAAGTTGTGAATTCCTAGAGTGAAATATTAAACTGAGATTACAGGCCTGACCATGTAATCACCCATGGTAACAAGGCAATAAAAGCCCATATAGTGTACATGGAGCATGTTGGAATTTTGACAGATTTGTGACATGCCATGGTGGGAGCATAGTGTCAAATGTTGGCACCATAGTGTCAAATGTTGGCACCATGTGTGTGAATATGTTGAAAGATGATGAGTGATACAATTTCAAATTGAGAATGTTTCCTGTTGAGATTTCCAAGGCCAGAGATTAATTGATGAAATCATCAATTGACATAGGGCATAAAACTTTGAGAAATGTCATCTGTCACACCTGTGCTGTGACTACTTGTACTGTGTTACAGATTTTTGTCAGAAACATTATCCATCTTTTGTGTCCAGAGGTTGGGGGTTTTAACAATTTAAACCAGATAATTATGTTACATTTTTAAGGGGGGGGAGGGGGAGGGGGCAAAGATTGATGTTAAAGGTTGATGTTAATATTTTTAATGCCCCGAACCATATTTTGATGACTTATCACTTAAATGCAGTTTCAAGGTGTTATTATTTCCTGGGAAAAAAACCCTAAGTTCAAAATTCAAAATAATTATGTTGTTCCCATTTCGTGTAAAGTCATGGTTCAAGATGTCATCTGAACTCATTGTGCTGACTAGCTTGAAACAACACATGTATGCACTTGGCCTTGTTAAAACAAAAATTCAGAGAAGATGGTAACAATTCCAATGGTAAAAATTTAGTATCTGCACTTCGACTTTTAACCGAACTGGCAATAATAATGTGTCTGCCATCTTATCCTCGTTTGTCATAACATACAACCTTATGAAACAGAACAACTTTATGGAAAAGTAGCTGAGAAGAAAATTTCCAATTTGGAACGTGATTTTATTGAATGTTACAGCCTTATTTATGCAAAGTAACCAAGAGGAATATTTTTTGGGCTGTCCATCCACTTAAAATGGGAAAAGGAACCATCGTCTTAAGCCGTGTCCGCACTGGACTTTTTTTGGGGAAGGTTTTACCGAGACAATGTTCAAATGAAAAATGGTCAAATGTGACCACTGTCCGCACTTGGACTTTCGACTCATGAGGGCGCTTTGTGTAACCTTTCTACATTGACGCGATTGACCCAAATCACGCATGCCTTTTCATTTTTCTGGCCGATGTGTACACGTAGGCCTACATCTTTAGCACTAATCAAACTTCTGACTGTATCAATAATAAAATCTGCCATGATTGCGACCAAAAGAGGAACAACGCACTGGAATTTGGAAACTTGCCACATGTGCACCACACCGCGGTGAAACAATGCAAAGTGCATGCATGGTTTCCTGTGAAGCATGACCTTGCGCTCGGGCCGGATGTACGCTTTGCTGAGCCGCTTTTACCGACTCGCAGTACTGTCCGCACTGGACTTATCATCTCGGGAAAAGTTACCTGGTCAGTTTTCCTGGGCAGCAGTTGCCCTGTAGAAGTAACCGCTGGACTCAGGAAAAGTAACTGAGAGAAAAACATACGAACTAGACTTAAAATAGGAAAAGTATACCCATCGTCTCGGTAAGTTTTACCAAAAAAAGTCCAGTGTGGACAGGGCTTTAGTGAAATTGTCCAAATATGGCCAGGTAAAGATTCTTTTAAACCTTCAAGGCACAGGTGCACTGACAACTGCAAACCCCCTGCAGAGTCAGAGGAAGTCCCCACGCAGTGACAACCCCAGTCCCTACCCAGACTGACCACCCTACATAAATCATGGCTCTGTGGCCTAACAGGTGTCATTGATAAAGCCAAAAGCCAGACCAGCCCCCAGTGGCTTTCTGTAATTATGGTCATCACTCCTTTGTGCTTTGAAGTGAAATAAAGTACACGGTAATTAAGTTTCAATTACTTGTGAATTGCAAGACACTCAATTGCTGACATGAGCAGATGGTGCTTGCAGAGGCTTGGTGATTCCATTGTTTTTGGATTCAACTCGGATTCTAAGCGGGAATCGCGATTCCATTTGGAATCGACTCCAAATATGCACAAAACAACCGTCATCAAACGCAGCACTAGTGAATACCTAGAGTGGGCTTAAATGTCTTCACTCACTTAATATTAATCATGAAACTTGAGCATTTTCTTGAGTAGAGGCATGAATACAAAAAGATGGAGTATGAGTCCATACAATGTAGATTTCATGACTTTTAGATTTCATGACTTTGCAATTATCAATGCACTAACTTTAAAAGTAAATTGAACTTTGGATATCCTTTGAGCCACTTGCCATTCAGAAAGCCCAATCCCATGCCTGCAAAGTAGGATTATACAATCACAAACATCATGAATCATGCTGCCAAATCAGCACAAAATAATAATCAATTGCCACAGAGATTAAGTGGCATCCCATGTCTTCCTTGTACTCCCCTGTAGACTCACTATAGTGCATCTGTGAAGCATCCTAGAGGTGACCCGGCCAGTGCAGCTAGGTGGGCATGCCAGAGACAGGGGAGAGCCCTCAGCACACTGTGGCCATCTGTAATCAATACCAGCCCCACTCGGTTCCTATGGTGGTGTGGCTGAACTTAAAAATGATGTACAGGGCTATATTTCATAAAAGTTAGGAATATTCCTATTTTGGACTTGGGTAGAATAATTGTTCCTCAGCCAAGGTTTTTAGGAAGAATTATTCTTCCTGAGTCCATTTATGAAATAGAGCCCAGGCCCGTATTCACAGATTTTTAGACCAGTTTTCAGTTTTGGGGAAGACTAGCAGAATAAGGGAATAAATATGTGCTGGGCCGGTTTTAAACGTACGTTTAAAACCGCCTTGGGGCCTGGGCGCTTGATAATGACCTGAGCCGAAGGCGAGGGTCATTATCAAGCGCCCAGGCCCCAAGGCGGTTTTAAACGTAAGTTTAAAACCGTCCCAGCTTAATTTATTCCCATTCATAAAATGCCTTTTTGTATAATTAAGCAAAAACCACCTAAAATTATAAATTTCCAATGATTTTGTTCAATTTGTTTTACCTTGGTTTGTAAAACACCCCTTCAGCTATTTAATGGTTCATGCCACGCGCGAGTAGTGCTAAACATTTCCTTATATGGAAATTGACATGCGCGTGCGACGCGCTCGTCAGGTGGTGCAGAACGCAGCAGTGCCGATGTAGTGTGAAATTATGGACTCTAAATACGGACGTATCGGTAGTATTGCGCTTGCGTTATTAGAAGAGTGACTGGTCGCTCAAGTGTTCAACCAATAAAATGGACCATATTTTGTAGGACTCTACATTTCGTTTGACACCAGGAAAAAATGTTTAAAACCGCGCCGTGTTTAAACAATTTCCAGCCGTGTTTAAACAAGGAGAAGGAGGAGGGTTGTAAACGTTTTTAAACGGTGGCACTTTCAAATTCAATAGCCTTTACCCATAAACAGAATGTATGCGTAACGAGAAATGAAAGATGAAGCGGACAGTCTTCTTTTACAAAAATAAAGAAGCAAACAAATAAAAAAAGTGGGGCACCCCCCTCCCCACATACACAACTGCAAGTACATACACTCTAGTAGATGATGCATGCTGTAATATTGTTTTTAAAGTAAACAAAGAAAACTGGCAGGAGCAGGATTCAAACCTACGACCTACGGAATACCGTACCAGCACTCTACCAACTGAGCTATCTTGCCCTATGTTGGCGGTCTCCTAAATTGTCAGTGTCCTTGTTCAGTGGCGCTAGTCAGAAGTCATAAACCCATAATGCCGTATAGCCAGGGATCATGCAATTTTACGATACAACCTGGAAAGCGACATTGTGGGGGTCACTCAATGAGGATAGAACTTTTTAACTTATAGACGAATCCGGCGACCAAAATTAGAAGCATTTACTGCGGTGGCATCACGCTCGCGTGCGTATTTTACGCACGCACTCGATGCAGCTTCGACCAACAGGGTGTTTACAACTTGCCTAAATGTGCGCGGGACTGAAATTAAAGAACGCGCGCAACCTGCACGCGAGCGCGGCACCACTGTCAAAATGGCGTCTGCGAATTCCTGTATAATTCGTCAAGCAAGTTGGTTTTTGTTATGCAGGTAGTAGTGAGGTGGCTTGATGCCCTGTGTATAGAGGGCACTCCACTACCTGAATGGTGCTGTTAACTTTGTTGATGTTGTGGGGGGGGGGGGTGTTGTAGCATTACTTTGGCTGTCTTGACTGTCTTGTTAGTTTTAGCAACAGAAACAAAGGAGGTGCCCACCGGAAAATAAGTGCCAATAGAACTCAGTGCCAGCAGAACTTTATGGAGAAATTAGGGAAAAGCCGAAGCATTGACATTAATAATAGGGGTGTGCATCGGAACCGTGTACCCGAGTACCCGATCGTTCATGTCAGAAACCGGTTCAGATAATGGAATCGAGTACCCGTACAGCTTTACATTATCGCATAGTATGTTCCCAGACAATGAAAAAGGAAAGGTTTTGAATGTTATTTGTCAGGAATTTTAATTAAAAACCGACTACATTGGAAACCAGCACAGATTTCACATTTATGGCGCTCACGAAAGTTGACAATGAAGGGAATTTACCTGTCATGGTTTTTGTAGTCTAGGCATAGATATTCGCCTCTACCAGACAAAATAGCGTACCCGTTCCACAATAAATACAACTGAATTTATAAAGCTTCCGGACAACTGTCTTTTGTGATATGTCGGCGCATGAACATGCCGGCATATGCAAAGGCAGAGAAGTGATCATACGGGACAGGCATGAGATTTTTCAGACTTTTGTCTGAAATCAGACTTTTTGAATTTTGGAGAAAGACATTATTACAATTTCCGGGATTGGAAGTTTTGGGTTGGGTTTCTTTAACGGGTACCCGAGTACCCGTATTTTTTTCAATCGGGTACCGTTTTTTTTACTACCCATAAATGCACACCTCTAATTGACATCCAGACATTCAGACTGGTGTCTCACACAGTGCAGTTTGTACACAAGCAAACTGCCATTCTAAATTCCAACGGTTATTTTCTGACAAAAATTGCGCATTTTCAAGGAATGGTCATTCACACTATTATATTCTACTTTTGGGTGGCCTCCAATTCACCCTGTTCCTTTACATTCAGTGAGTTTATCAGTGCAAGGAGGTTGATGAAGAAAAGCCCAGAGCCTACAAGTATGTAATAAAATGCCTTTGACATTGAACAGTTATCAATTGATACGTGATGTTGTGAACCTTATCATTCACAACTTAAAGATCATTTTCTTAGAGAATTATCCAGTATCTCTCCACCCAGACAAAAACTCTTCTCTTCTAATAGGAGGTCACCATTTAAGAAGTCACCACATGCAGGAAGTTTGTGCGAGTTTTGTAAGACGTAAGAGTTGATAAGGTCACCGTCAGAAGAACTTCAGAAATTCCTCAGACAGCATCTCTAAGGTGTCTAGACCAAACATTGAGCCACAGATTTCAAACCATAATCGGGACCACTCTGACAAGTCTAATCCCCACCCATCCTCCGATCCCCTGGCCTCGGCTACAGTTTCTTTAAGGAATGCGGTTGTGGTGTCCCAGCCGTGATGGTATCCCATGGCTTGCTCACGAACCTGATTATCTTACATTAAGATCACAGGGTGAAGCTGCCCCAGATATTTGGCCATGCAGAGAAGTGTGAATAGATTTGATATTACAAAGAACTCCAACATCTTTTCCGTGTGTTATTCAAATGCTTTACATTCAGTTTAATTTTTTTTTATTCAACAATGTTGCCTTTTAGAAGTGGTGTCCTCCAAAAAAAAAATAGCCCGTAAAGCTGTTTATATCTCGACCCATTAACACTAGCACAAATATATAAATGTTTTTTACTTCTCCAACAATCCTTGCAAATTTGCAGATTAACACATTCTAAGGGTGGTAGGGTTGGCAACCTAAAATGTGGCCATTCCGACCACCTCTGTGTGTAGCCCTTTACGTAGAGTAGCATATACATGTAGCCTTGTTGGGTGATTTCCCCCCCCCCTCCCTCCTCCCTCCCCTCCCCCCCCCCAAAAAAAAATAAGAGGACTTAATATCACATTTTTCTTTCACTGCAGTTTTAGTTCTTAAAGTTCAATTCATTTTACAGTCAATCTTATGAATTTTGTTTTTAAACATACTCTCTAAATCCCAAAGAGTGAAATTAGGGACTAGACTATTTAGAGTGAAAATTACTCTGTTTTTAGAATACCCTAAAAAAAGAACCAATTCAGTCGCCACTCGAGTGAAAATTCGATCTTTTTGATCGAATGAATTTCACTCTTAAACGTCTAGTCCCTAGTTTCAGACTGTTGGGGTGAATTTTTACTCGAATAGAGTGAATTTTCACTCTTTGGAAATTAGAGAGTAGCATCACTTATTATCTAAAAATATTTTTTAAATATAAAATTGGGGTGAAACCTTTACAACTTTTGCTCAGGGTATATGGAAATGTATTATTTCTATTGTTCATTTCTTTTTTTTTGGGGGGGGGGGGTGGGAAAAGAGAATACTGATGTAAAGTGATTTGTAATGGGAGTAGGAACCACTGACTTGATGGCTTTCCTCACCTGTCACACTGTAGGGTCTACAGTGTTTACCACATCAAGGTCGTTGCCAAATATTTGCCCCTTTCCAGACCAGCAAACAAGAAGCCCTCCTCTGTTTGGAGGTCCGTTAAAACGTCTGTAGTTGACCCCATGAAATGGTATTTGGTTCGTGTTCACATGGACCATTTCAAGTCAATTTCATGAGTCAGTGGAGCAACCAGCGAAATATTTGTGTAGGATTTTAAATTCCCCATCCATTCTTGTTTTCCTCTCAAACCAACACCTGCCCAGATAAATCCTTGCATTAAATTGGTTTTCACTGGAGCATGATTCTGTCAAGAAAGTGTGGAAAAAGACAATCTTGTCAAAGGGGGTGTGTTTAATATATATTTTGCCCGTGTCAATAAGGTTCATGCCTCAAAGCTTTGGGTGGAGAATGTTGGGGCAAATTCACTGGGATCAGGATTAGAGATCCTGTGGGTAAAATCTTGTAGATTTGCCAAAGACCATCGTCAAGTTATGCAAGTGGGGGGTTTTTACAAAAAGAAGTTAACACAACCTATGTGACTTATTATCAAAATGAATAACTAACACGGAGCTGTTTTGAATAGAAATCAAACTTTGAATAATTATTTGGATGTGGTTGAATTGTGTCTTTTCACAGGGATCCCCTGGGCGGATCGGTCGTGAGGGTGACAGGGGGAGTACAGGGATCCAAGGATACCAGGGGGTACAGGGATCCAACGGTGATGGAGGTGAGGATGGGGCGTCAGGACCAAGGGGTCAGAAGGGTGATCAGGTAAGATTTTTGGGATTGATTAGGATTAGTGGCGTAACCAGCTTTTTCTGTGGGAGGATCGAGGGGTATGACTATTGTTAATATGAAAGAGGGCGGTTTCCAGGTTTTCATGAGTGGCTTTTTCCGTAGCATTTTAATGTCAAAACTGAATGCATATCAACACACAGCAGGTGATGGGGGCTGGAATCATCCCCTCAACAGATTATTTAAAAAGAAAGATTCAAGTTTTCCAAGGGGAGGAACATTTTGTGGTGATAGATTCGATAGCAGATGGGTCAAATCGGTAACAAAAGGCCTTTTCACACTATGAAAAATCTCCGTGTTGTACCCTGGTCTGACACGTGTTGACTTTTCACACTACAACATTTTCAACAGGGCACTGACCCGTGTAGAGCGCTCAACCCGGGTTGAAACTAACCCTGCTCGGGAGGTGGGTTGAGAGCTCTCGACCCGTGTAGAGAAGTTCGACCAGTGTTGAAAACACCTCTGGGTTGAGTTCGACCTGTGTAACCGTGTTGAGTAGTGTGAAAAGGTAGCGTAATTGACCCGTGTTGAAATTTAGAAAAAGTTTACACGGGTTGGACCCATGTAGATTTCGACATGGGTCGAACATACCTAGTGTGAAAATGCCTAAAGTGAAAATGGTGATGAATGGTAGTAGGAACAAGGAATTGGTGGAATGTTAAAGGGTTTTGGTATAACAGAGGGTGGGCATGGTCAAAGGGTCAACCAGGTGATAAATGGGGTAATGGCCAGTGTTGGAGTCCAGTCCTGGTCCATAGCAATATCAGCCAAAAAGTAGAATTAAAGTCGACTTGAGTCTAAAACTGGAAAAATAGACTGAATTCTCGACTTGACTTGAGCCCTGGTTCCAACCCAGACCTGACCGTGAACTCCAGCATACTTTTTGAATGTTTTAAATTAATGGTCTTAGAAGCACGTCTGGACCAGACATGGTCGAGTCCAGTTTCACGGAGTCCAGGCATGATTCCAAGACCATTATTGCATTAAGACATACGTTGGAATCTAGAATCAAGTGTATGCTTTAGCCAAGGCTCTAATCAAGTCCAGATTTGAACTTGGTTTTTGAGTTTTTGACCCACTTTTTCACTGTGTTGGCATCAAACTTGGAATCGACTACAACACTGGTAAGAGTACAGTTATCAAAGTCAGTTTGAGAGCGAGTTCTTATGGGCTCCGTGCTTCACAAAAAGAGGGCACTGTCCACATAGCAACCGCACTTCCATGGGAAGTACGTCGCTGGTATCACGCACTGCGCTTTGCGTTTATTTGATACTTGTATACCAGTGGGATTGCTTTGTCTGTTTGCCGACTCTCGATAATTGAGTTTTCAATAAGAATATCATAGCGGGAACCACACACTTAAATTGAAGTCAGGTAAGATGGCGTCGATATTCACCCCCAACTCGCCTTTTCTTTCCGCTGAGGGGGTAGTTGTGCACGGAGCCCATAGTGGTAGGGGCTTGTGTGAAGAAGTTTAGTTGCTGAATTGGGGGGGGGGGGGGGGGGGTGGGGGTAAGTGGTCTAACACTGGAGTGGTTGAACCCAGGTACTTTCTCAAATGAAATGAAAGGAATTACATGGTGTATATGAGGTTTCACTGATTTTTTTCCTCTCTGTTTTGCAGGGGATGACAGGTGTTCCCGGTTTCCCAGGTCTAGATGGCTACACAGGTCTGCCAGGACCTACAGGCCCTTACGGAAACTCAGGAACTCCAGGATGCAATGGCACCAAGGTTTGTACTTGTAGGTCCAACTGGAACCACAATGTCCAGTCTGTTTGGTCAGAGTGTATAGTCGTATGTTAAAATCCGATATCAAAGAGGTGATCATATTACTTGTAGAACAGGGCTTAATTTCAAAGAGCTGTAATTTAAGCAGAAGTTGTGCTGTCAAATTTACTTGACAAAAAACCAGGGATGAGCTAGCCAAAAACAGTATACGTCATATATTTTTGCTAGTAACCTTTTTGTGCTAAACAGATTTTTTTTTCTGTGCTTAAAAACATGTTTGTGCTTATGATTTTAGTTAAGTTCATTGGCTCTCAGGCATTATGAAAGCCTTACTCCATTTCATAGATTTTCCCTGCATGATTGAAAATAATCTTGAGATGAGAAATTGATAAAAAAACATTCGGTCGGCTAAATTTGCATAATAGTGGAAAGGAAATTTGGAACAAGAAAAACAAAAATCCACTTTTCAGTTTATGAGGGATTTCAACCTGATACCAGACAAAGATGGATGTCCTTATGTGTAAACTCTATTAGAGTTTTGATCGAACTTTTGGGACCCCGTGTTGTAACTCTGTCTTTGTTCACACAAAGTCAAGCCCTGTGGCCAAAAAAGATAAAAAATGGCTATGGAGTCACTAACAGGGGGGCTGTGTTGATGTTCAATTTTTTGGTTCTGAGTATTTCCATTAACAAAATACTTTGGTATTGAGTATTACTGTGGTACTGGTTGATTACATTATTGGAAATAACAATGCTAGGCCTTCTGTCTGATTGCACGGGGGCATTCCAAACATTCCTTGGGCTACATGGCCATCTGAACAACCTGACCAATGTTTGAATGCTAGTATGTTGTCAAGGTCTTTAAAACAAAATGACTGAATTTACCACAAATGTGACCTGACCACACACAAAATGAGAATAAAGTCGTACTATGGCTTTCTGAGTTATAAGCAGAAACAACAAGATTTCACAATCAATTTTGGGAGTTTAACAACTGTATATTTGAACAACTCTTTTCTATCATATCCCAAAGATGTTAAACTGAATCTCTTCACGCAATATTTGTTGGGGCTGATTTCTTTTTTGAATTCTGGTTTGAGTGCACACAGATCACAAAATTTGAGCCTCATTTTCTCAAAACAAGGGGGTCAGGACTCTGATAATTTTAAAAGTTTGTATCAGGGGCTAGGAATGAGATACTGCAGCACACATTATATATTAAATTTAAGCTTTTATTTTAACCAGTACTTTAAGGAAATACCATAATCTTGATTTCCAAATTTTGCTGCTTCATCCCTATATCGTGGGAGCAGATCACAAAATGTGTTTCTGAAATTTCAGTATTGAAACACTGCAGTTTTAAAATGGAAAATCGATGTTGCTGGTACTTCAGTATTTTTAAAAACAGACAGTTGGTTTCAGTCGGTATTAAAAAAGAGGGGAATGCTCAGAAGGGCACAATATATTTAGTTTGCCAAATGAGTATGTATGCGTTGTGTGAATGGAGTTTGATTGGCTGTGAAATTTATTCCTTTTTGAATGAGGGATAATCATTAGTATTTTTAATTTCCACAGGGTGAGCCTGGTATACCAGGCATTGGTGGCTATGGACCGAGAGGAAATCCTGTAAGTTCAAACTATTAAAACGCTTAAAAACAGACCATTCTTCATTTTAATGTGAAACAGTGCAATTACAAGCATAAGAAGAATACATAAATTGTTAGTGTGTTGCGTTGAGACCTTAGTGAATGGATGAGGGAACCTTAAAGTATAAAAGTAGTCAGAGAGTAAGGACTCTCTTGACAGCTCAAGAATGCAAACTTTAAAAATGATGTCTGCTACAAATTACATCATTTTAAAATGATTGATTTTTCCTGTTTAGAGATTTCTGATTAAACACTGTCCTGTGATTGACATTTCTTTTTAGCAGGAAATTAAGATAGGGTGCTTTTGTTTCTGAAAGTCAAGTGATTTGTTCTCCCAAATAATTCTTACCTAGGGCTTCAACGGTCGGAAAGGAAGCAAGGGCGAACCAGCGCCGTATGCCCCAGCCATCCAAGGGATGCGAGGGGATGTAGGCTATGATGGCCAAGACGGAGGCCCCGTAAGTTCTCCCTTTGTTGATTCTCGATTTTCTTGTATTGAGTGGCAGTGTCGTAACTGGGGTGAAAATTCTGCAGGGGGGGGGGGGGGGCACATTGGGCATGGGGTGCACATATTGTTTCAAGGTTGCACTGAAAGTACATGAATTGTGGTTTGTATAATTATTTGTTGATTTCAAATGGCCATGCCTCCCCACAGTTATGCCACTGTTGGATGGTATGACCGATTCAAGTAATTTATGATTAATTGATTATCCCAGTTTGGTTGGGCGGGCGAATTTATTTTTTGTTTAGGTTTATTGAGTATTTATATATTAGGATTATTCCCGATTTTCCTATTTCATCTATTCGGTCAGTGGCATATCCACTTTTGGGGGGAGGGTTCAAATTGAGCTAATTTGGGAAAATGTGACCCCATTTTTGTTTTTTGCTCAAAAATAATCTAAAAAGTGTGTATGGGAGAGGGGTAAGAACCAGTGTGATAGTAACAGAAATGTTGGTGTTTTCAATGTCCCCCCCCCCCAAAAAAAACAATTATAATAATAATTATTATAAATAGAAAACACCTCCCCCTGCTGAATGTGCCTCTGGATTGGATTAATTTGCTTGATTTGATTTGATTCTGACCTTATGGATCATATGATCATGTTGATTTTTGTTTAAGGGCCAAGGTGGACCCAAAGGTTATCCAGGTCAGGAAGGAGACAGGGGACCAAAAGGATTTCAGGTGAATAAAATATTAGAAATATTTCAATAACAAACAAATCTAGTTATTTGAAATCAGCGGCAGTGGAAAACGGCAAATAACAGGATTTATGTAAAAAGAATCCAAACATTGCTATACATAAATGCATTAAATATTTCAAAATAAATGACATTTTCACAACAGCAATCCCACACAAGATTTCACGAAGTATACATAATGTTAACTAAATCCATTTTTAGAACTAATTGTATTTTTAATTAAAGGTTACTTGAGAACATTTCTTTATTCTTTTTGGAAATGTTCGGAGTAGACAGAGTCTATTGTATCTATTTATTTATTTTAATTCTTTCTGGTAATGAAACCGAAGATTCCTCAAGTGCATATCGTACAGTAGCTCAAAAGCCTGAAGAAACCTAAAGGAAGTAGACCAAGTAATTTCAGCTTTAGAGGTGGGAGAAAACCCCAGAGTGAATAAATGTATGTATTCCAGGGAAACCCACGGAATCGGGCTGAAAATGCAATCCATATATCAGCTCTGGTGGGATTCATACCCAGGTTAACAGTGGTGGAAGCTAGGAAAGTAACAAGTGTTGAAATACCCCATAACCGATTCATTTTAAAGCCTCCGCATATGTAACATCTTCCTTTTGTTGTTTCTCCCAAGGGCTCACGTGGCTTCGAAGGATACCCTGGCAACCCAGGGGCAAATTCACCTGGTTTTAAAGGACCTCAAGGAGAACGGGTATGTAAACTTCCTGCCCCCTGCCCCCTTTCCCCTCCCCCTGCCCCCTGCCCCCTGCCCCCTGCCCCCTGCCCCCTGCCCCCTGCCCCCTGCCCCCTGCCCCCTGCCCCCTGCCCCCTGCCCCCTGCCCCTTGCCCCCTGCCCCCTGCCCCCTGCCCCCTGCCCCCTCCCCATCCCCTGTCGCCTCATAGTGAGATGTAAGTTAATAGTATTGCATTCTGAAATTGTGAAGACAATATGAAGATAAACCTGATCATTGGTCTTGGCATCTGTTATACATTTCTGGCCGGATGAGGAATATTGATGAGACAGCTTGGATTGGGCAAAACGTTCGAAGTTTCATTTGTCAGTCTGGGTTGATGATGACCAAAACATGCCGTGAGGATAAAGATATGGCAATGATGGGTTCTTTAACCCTCCTACTATTATAACTATCAGAACCTATCAAAAAAACAAATTCTCTCCTCTCCCACAGCTTGTGTGTCTCAACCTGTCACTCGATAGATAGATAGATAGATAGGGTAGTTGGCTCCATTTTGGCACTGAGAGAGGGAGGGTTAATGTTTTTCCCACACATAAGGGGTTTCTGTATACTTTTTCCATCTTAGGAAAAAATTCTGCCTTCTAGATGCCCCTAAGAAAGAAAACCCCTAAATAACTGATTCGTAAATAATATTTCTGGAAATACTGTATAACCTTGTGACCTTTGTGACCTTCTTTTTTGGCAGGGCTTGCCAGGACCTAAAGGCTTAGCAGCGTCTCCTCCCACCCAAGGGCCAAAGAAAGTCAAAGGTACCCCTGGTATCAAAGGAGGGACGGGTGACATCGGTCAAAAGGTAGGGAGAAATGCATATTACTATATTTCATACACATTGCGGGTAACACCATGTGAAATTAATCCCTTGTAAGAAGTAGTTCTGAAAAGAACTGGGGTGAGAGTAAACGTTTCGGACAGTGTGCTGAAATTTGAAAATTTCCTGGAATACTTCTTGCATTTTACAAGCAGGTTTAAGCTGTTAAACCCAGGAGTACTCTTTGTCGATGTACTTTGTCAAGGTGGGAAAATAATATAAAGGCTCCGGGTGTGAATGTGACTAGAGTAAAGAAATGTGATTTGGACGCACATTGTCAAAATCACAATGTCCTAATCTGAAAAAAAATCACATCTTTAGTGTGAGATAATTTCTCTAATTTATTATTATTATTATTATTATTATTATTATTGGTATTATTATTATTATTATTATTATTATTGAAAGCATCCTTTAATGAAAGTTCTCCCTCATTTTAAGGATGTAAGAAAGGAAATGTCAGTTTTAAATAATAAAAATAATAATATTTGGTATTTTTTTTGTAGGGTTCATTTGGTATGGAAGGTATGCGAGGGGAGAAGGGAGACACAGGAAGAAGGGTAAGACAGGAATCTTAAAGTATTTGCAAAAGAGTTTCCAACACAGCCTCATCATATGGGCACAGAACCTCAGCACTTAAACACTCCCGCAATGGCCTTGCCACACTACACCGGACTGCGATACACCAAAATTTACCATTTGCATCTGCAGCAGCTAAACATCACGTCATGAACACCTCATACTAAAAAAATACCTTGTTTCATCTACATTGGATTTTTAAAACATCCTTACTCCAAGGTAGTCAGGTTTCTACAAAACCTTAACCTCAACACCTCATTACACAAACTCGCCGGAGTACCACACATTTCTTGCACACAATTTTATGGACTTCACAACAACCTTACCTCATTTTTACAGCACCTCAATTAGCAACACAACAAACCCTCCTAATATCTTGACACCTCTACCTCACATCAAGATTTCCACAACAACCTAACCTCAAAAATGTTTCCGCATCTTCACCTCAAAACCACAAGAATAATTCATGCATTGTAAATAATGTTACAGGTGATGAATTGTAGCTGGTAACAAAGTGACTTCCCATGCACAATCACATCAATACTTCTAAAACAAATCTAACCGCAAAGCCTCCACAATATTCTCAGCAACCTCCAAACCTGAAAGAGTTCTACATGCATGCAGCCATAGCTTCGATGCTTATGTGTAACCAATGAATTGAAAGTGTTCGAATATGACTTTGACTCCATTGTTTGACCTCTTTAAGGGTGCAAAGGGTTTCTTCGGCATGAATGGCGAGAAGGGAGTTCCCGGAATGGCTGGACCAAGGGTAAGTATTCCAGAAATAATGCATTTTTGTTGGACTTATGCGAAAATCATACTTTAACAAACGGTTAAATTTAATCTTCTAAAGCACCTCGGAGAAATTTGTATTGATCGACTCCAAATAGATTGATATTGGTAACGTAAGTTAGTCAATTTCAAGAAAAATGTTATTTTTATTGCAGTTGTTTATTACATTGTATTTTACATTGTATCACAGTTTTGTTTGGTTAGCCAGAACTCCTGGGAAAAAAATTTGTTGAAAGATTCAAAGATAAAGGATGATATGACTGTTTTGTCTTGGTCATAATAAGTCATAATAAATTTAAAGCAAAAACGTGACTGATTATGACTTATCAGCTACGAAAAAGAACACTGACCTAGCCTTTACCATATCCATTTCACACTCTAGCCAAATTGTTAATTTAAAGTTCCTGAATACACAGGGGAAAAATATTCTAGATTGACTCAACAGATTAACATCATTATTGTGAGCTAGCAAATTTTCAAGAAAAATACCATTTTACGACAAATTTTCACAAAGTTCTCCACTATGACGAATTATGTTGCATCACAGATTCAACTGGCCAGATGTACTGAGAAAAAAGTTTTAGTAAAAAGATTTGGAAACAAATTTTGTTGTGATTGTTTGTGCCATCATGCTTAGTCTGTTATAAAATAAAGCAATGATAATAAATTGAATGCTAAAAAAAGACCAAACAAGACCAAACTGCTTTTTACTGAGAAGCTCAACAAATTGACCTGGCCTTCACCTTTGACCTCTTGACATCTGACCTTAATTACCCAGGGGCCTGGTGGGTTCCCTGGATTGCCTGGTGCCCCTGGATTCGTTGGTGACCGAGGCTATGATGGCCGCAATGGGCAGGATGGTGTCCCTGGATATAAGGTAAGCTTCTTATATATATATATTATCCCCACATTTGTTATATATTATATATATATATATAAAACAAAAAAACAAAGGAATCCTGATTCTGACATGGTGTACATCCATACAAATATCAGAAAATCTTTAAATGTGATCCTGTAACATGTTGGTATTTGCAAGACCTTTTAAACATAATTTTAAAGTGGGATTTTATTTTGTAAATGTGTATTTTCTTGTGTTCGTTTTCTTGTGTGCATGCTGGGGCACAAGTGAGATGAGTAAATGCTACTGAAAATACCATCAAAATAAGTATGATATAAAAGAAATTGCTATTGACTTCTATTGTAATTTAAGCCTTTCTTTATTTTTGTGTGTGCAATGATTCAGTTTTTCGTTGGTTGACTTTGTGGCAGTCAGAAAATTTGGGGCTATAGTTTTCTGCATGAGTTGGTATTTGCATTCAATAGTGGACCTTTAACATTGGAGGACAATAGGGTCCACTGTTGAGCAAGGTCCATGGTTATGTAAAAATCATGTACAAATTCAATGAGGGTCCTTCCTAAAAAGAATAAGATGAACAATAGGAGGACAGTAGGAGGTCCATGATTGCAGGCATATACAAGTGTGTGTGTGAGGCAGATGTTAAATGGGTAACCTTATATTGAAGAAGAAAGGAAGCAATATAAAAACAAAAATATAAGTGTGTTTGGGTTGGGCGATGGTGTCTGCCTTTAATACATGTGAAACCCACGGCGGCGGAACAGGGGGGGCTGGGGCATTGTCCCCCCAACTTTTTCCACTTGGGGGAAATGGCCCCCTCACTTTTGATAGTTCCGCATAAGAAAAACAGAAAATGGCAGCAGCCGGCCGGCACCGGTGCTACTTTTGCCCCCCCCCCCCCCACTTTCAAGTGTTCCTTTGCTGTTGTGTCAAACCCTGCTATCCTTCTTCATTCAAATAACCTTGCGTCAATGCCAATTGTTACTTATTTTACTGTGGCGTCATTCTTAAGATTCACACCACAGGTAAGACACACTTTGTGCACAGTGAACCTAAAGACCTTGATCTGTCTTTTTCTTTCACATTTCCGTCTTCCCCTGCCCCCAGGGGATACCAGGAGACGGTGGAGGAGATGGTCCGAGAGGAAAGAAAGGAGACCCCGGAATCCCGGGTGTAAGTAACGTTTCATTTTTCAGTTATAAGCTTTCAACAACGCTTTTACATTAGGGTTTCTGCTGTTCCCAAAACTGCGCCCTCCAATTTACACAGATTTGATGTTTTTATAGTTATCTCCAACAAGTCTAGAGAATTCTTTCCCAAATGTCTAATGTGGGGCTGTGCCAAATATTCTGAATACCGAAATATTTGATTGTTCATTGAATATCTGAATAGTTTTTCATATATCTGAAAAATTATCTGTCAACTGCCGCATATTATTGGGTGCGTTCAAGCGTGTTACTCGGGTGCATTAAAATGTTGCGTGCACATTACTCTCGAACCACGTCGCCCGAACGGTTAAGGTTAGTATTGAATATAGTTTTACATTTTCCCTTATGTATCATATTTATGACAATATATCATCCAAAGATCAGTTCAACAATCGAAAAACGATAACAAAACTTCATTGGAAAAGTCCGAAATGTTGACTTTCTTTAAATGTTGAGTGGAAACAATCACGTGACGACACCTCCGGTGCAGGAGTATACTCTCGTTTTGAGCGGGGGAGTATACTCTCGGTCTGAGCGGGAGTATACTCTCGGTTACCCTCGGGTCATACTCCTGCCGTTCGTGTGCTCAAGAGTATGCTCGTGTTAACACGAGTAACACGCTCGAATGCACCCAATATGTCTTGACTGCCACATGCAATTTTCAGCTTGTGCAAGCAATCATCAACCGGTGCAGATGATTTCTGATATTTGCAACAGGCGCATGCAGTTGTGGACCGGTTTTAACAATTGACCTTTCGCCGTTCATAAGCATTAGCCAGTCATAGCATCTGTTGTATATCACACGGCATTCTAAATCTTGGACCAACCAAAAAGCTTCCAAAAGCGAATACGCGAATGCACGTCAAACACAAGTGTGATTCAGCTAAAGTCATGATCTTGTCTGTACATTTGTGCATGTACACACTATGACAAAAATCTGTTTCAGACAGATCCTAGACAACTTTGGTCAGTGATACATGCAGCAAACGCTTTACGGGTGCACGTGAATGCATCACGCTGCTCTGTCACAAGTTTCCACGTGGGCAAAGTTGTCCAGGAACTCAGAAATGGCGATAGTTCAATTCCTAATTGGCACACAATACGATTCCTTGCTGGTAAACATAATTTCAGTTCTAATAATTACATGCCCACTGGAACACATTTTTGCCAGGGGGTGCTGGGTTTTTAAAAGACAACTGGCGAGCGCGGAGCACGAAGCCCTTACGGCGTGGGGTCCGGGGCCCGCTCAACTGCCCAGGAAGCTTTGGGGTCCTAGATGCTCTGTCGTGCAATCTGAGCCACTATTTGACACCTTAATGTCCCCTTTATTAAATAAATTGTATGATTAAATAATTACCGGGAATGGGTCACTTGGGAGACATTGCCATAGACGCGTGCACAGTTTTCTCAACTTTCATGAAGCCTATCACTTTCCCTTATTCTACCCCCACAAATTTTGGTATATTTATGTTTTGGACCAATATCTATCGATATAACTTATTTGTGATAGTCAAATTTTGCCTCTAAATAGGAACTGTGGAAACAGGGAGACATTGAAATGTTTCCCTTATTCCACTTGTCTCCCTAAGGTATACAAAAATGACGACAAAGTGTCTCCTTAAGGGTACTTTTGTAGGAATAATTGGCAAACTTCAGATATTACAATACTTGATCAAATTCAAATCCAAATCTGATCAGAATACCAAAATTTGTTTTAGAAAACTCACAGCCCTGATCTCATGTAAGCTTGACTCATTTGTTCTACGTGTCACTCCAAATACAGGAAATTGGAGATGGACCGGAAGGCCCGAGGGGTCCAGATGGTATTCAGGGCCCTCCGGGTCGTGCTGGCGTCCGAGGTGCGGTGGGAGACCCAGGAGGTGAAGGCTTGCCCGGCAGACTCGGTGACGTGGGTCCTTTAGGGCCTGTGGGACGGCCGGGGCTCAGCCGAGATGGCCAACAGGGTGACAGGGGAGTATCAGGTAAAAATGATCCCCAAATTCAATTTAAGACCATGGACCAATTTCATTAGAGATGTTGAGCACAAAATTTCTGCTAAGCGATAACAGGTTACCAGCCAAAAATGTATGTGATTTCTACTGCTTGGAACTGGTTCCCTGCTGATTTTTGCTTAGCCGGAAAATTTGCTAAGCAATATTGGTGCAGGGGCCAGTTTTATGGTGCTGCAAGGCACACATTTTTGTGTTAACAAAACCATTATACAGAATGTAAGCAGTTTTCCCCCTGGTCACATCTCGTGTGATTGTGGATGGTGCGCTTGTCTTTAGCAGGGGTGAGATTTGTCAGGATTTTTCCTGATTTCAGGATTTTTTGTCGGGATTTCAGAATTTTTGAAGAATCTCTTTTGCAATCTGGAATTCCTGACGTTGTGTCCTAAAGGTGTTTTTACGTGTAAAAGTGGATTTAGGCCAATAAAAACGGGGTCCTTGTGGATTTTTTCGCGGATTTTTCATGGATTTCGTGGATTTTTCATTTTTGGCCAATCTCACTCCTGCTTTAGTAATCAATAGATTCCAATAACCCATTCTGTCTGGCTGTTTTTAATGGGGTGCTGGTACACGGAGAAAATGCTGTTTTAACTTTTTAAACAACCCCGGGTTGTTCATGTGCCCTGCTTAAACAACCAACTGTTTGTTTAAGCAGGGCACATGAACAACCCGGGGTTGTTTAAAAGTTTAAACAGCATTTTTCTCTGTGTATTTCAATACGGGCTTGTGCAGCCAAGCGTAATGCACACAATAGGCAAACAATGGATTGAATATGCACAGGAATGCACATATAGACGACAACCGGCCAGGTTGTCTTTTTTAAACCATGGCTATGGCCGTCGTCCGTATTTAGTGGGTTAATCACCACCCCTAGACGTTTTGAACAGTCACACCCATGTGTAATGCACGTTCGTCACATGTCATACTTTTGTCGGACCACATTTACGGCTGTGAATGGTTCAGTCTATTGCAGACTAAGAACCAAGCCTTGCATTTTGAACCCGTGGCCCACAGAGGCAGAAAGTGTAGTCATAACAACAGTTTGTTTTATTATGGAAGTCACCCAATACAAAGCTAAAAGCCACTCTAGGTAAAGCGCTAAAACAGAGGTGGTGGGGTTGGCCACATTTTAGGTTGCCAGCCCTACCACACTTATGGTTTTCCTGGGTCCAGATCTAAATAGGGGATAAATCTTTGATAGATACCAGAGAAATTATCCGAAGTTTATACAAATTTTTAGGCCTACAGACCCAGGTGGGGTAACTTTAACCGTTGATGAGACCCATTCACTTCCCCCCTGAACTGACTCCCTTGTAAAACCTGGCCCTCGTCACTGACTGTAGTTTCTATAAACCTGCAGGCATCCCAGGTGCACAAGGCAACCAGGGCCGCCCTGGAGACGTCGGACTCAAGGGGCAGCCGGGAGACAAAGGGGCCCTAGGATTCTCCAGAGCTGGTCCACTGGGCATGGATGGATCGCCGGGCAGGAACGGTCGACCTGGTTTCAAGGGTGTCAGAGGACCTCGAGGCCCACCGGGTAAGCATGGCTAGGGACGGCTCTCATCATGGCTCTCACCAGTCCAGGGGGTTTGGGGGTATATATTTCCTCCACTTTTTGACCGGGGCGATGGGCCATTGGATCATCCCCAACCAGATTTGTGTGGTGAGAAACAAAAATATGCTGATTTTGAGGTTGTAACTTTCCAACAGTCAAAATGTATTTTTTTTAAAACGGAAAACAATCTAAGCATGCAAAAGTGACCAGACCTTTATATAATGAAAAGCACCCCCTGGTGTCATATTTTTTCAAGCCCCCCCTCATCCTTTCACATTTCTTTGCCTGCCGGGATTTTGGTCATCCCCCATCCCCCCCCACTCGCCGACACGGACTTACGTAACTGGTTCCCACCACTTGGATGTTGTAAAAACCAGTAACAACCAGCACCAGTTTGCAATCTGTATTCAAAGGCCCATTGAAATAAATGTCATTTTTGTGTGCAAACTTCCCTGACACTGAATGGAAAAGACAAAAATTGGACACGAACAAAAAATGCTGTTTGAAATTGCACGTGGTTGTCAGAGGGGAGACACGCTCAGTGAGGGTTAGGTTAATTGACCTCTCATACGTTGCTTGTTTTGTGTCTCATAGGGCCAGCAGGTACCACACCTACCGGGGAGGAGATAGTTGGACCACTAGGTAATCCTGGACCACGAGGACCAAAAGGTGTCCAAGGGGCAGACGGATCCCAGGGATCCACTGGAACTAAAGGATTACCAGGTAAGAATCTGTGGATCTGTCCAGGCCCACAGAAATATTTTAGTCGTGGGAAGTGTTGGTATACCTCACTAAGTGGCCCTGATAATGATCTCGGTCTTGATTTGTGTCCACACACAGGCAGTTTTGTCGTAACATACTTCATTACCGACAAACAGTTAATGAGTTCTCTCTGCTCAGTTTTTCACCTTATTTTCCTTCTACTGTTCAGAAGGAATTTCCCTTCAAGAGCCTGATGGAAAGCACTGAATGCGGTACCCCAGCAGAAACGGCGATACCGCTAATAATATTGTCTGTTTAATAAAAATGTCCCCCCTAATTTATCAATAATTGGTGTCACATATGCAGAGGGAATTACTTAACCCTAACTACCCCCAAGCCTTATAAACTCCAACAGCAAGTTTTGTCTAATTTTGATGTGTTTAGGACTGTGTAGCGCCTTGGCACCATTACTTTACATGGAGCTGTGATGTCCCAATTTGTCTATGTCTAAAGTATGTGCCATAGGTATACTGCACAGTGTTGGACTTTGACAGGTTGAGGACACTTCCTAGTAAAAATGCCTAGGGGGTTAGGGTTAACATCACTTATGAACATGATATTGTTAACCTATCTCCTTCTAGACTGTTGGTTTTATTTCCTTTTTATGTAAGGGTGCTATTTTTTTTCACTGGCTCTTACTCTTGTAAGATAACAACAGTAAATGAGGTAGTATCTATTCAAGAGTACTTAAGTGACGTTTTAGACACCAAACTGTCAGAATAATGAGGTGAACTTGCAAATTGAGTCAAGTGTGTAATGCCAGTTGCCATGAATTTATACTCCTTCAATTACTTTGGCTACAGGTATTCCTTCCAGACCCTGCCCAACCTGTCCTGATGGACCCAAGGGGGAGGAGGGTGTGATTGGGTTCCCCGGCCTTGGGGGACGATTTGGTCCAGATGGGGAGCGGGGACCTTGGGGCATACTGGGTGCTAAAGGCGATACGGGATTCAGGGGAAGGCCAGGACGACCGGGATTCCAGGTAAGCAGATTTCTGACCATTTTCCTGGGGCCGATTTTGTGGAGCTGCTAAGCACAAATATTTACTTGGCATAAAAATCCTCGCTTGGTAAATACAAGATTACCAGCCCAATTTTCAAGTTATGTATATTGCCTGTGACTGCTTTCGAGCTGATGTTTGCTTAGCATGAAAATCACATGGAGTTTTGGATGGTAAAACTGTTTCAACTAAAGCAAAACTTATCTGTGCTAAGCACATTTTTTTGTGCTTGGCAGCTGAATGAAATTGGCCCCCCAGGTGTCTTTGTTTCAAATTTATGCTTAGCATGAAACTTGAGACCACTAAGCCTTGCCTTCAAATCACAAGGTGGTTCAAAATAATGAAAACCATGTTTTGGCAGACATTTTAAACAAAAATACTTCCCAAACAAATTTTAATTTTTCCTGTACATGTCATTAAATTATGGAGCTATAAGCATAGGTGATGGAAACAAATCCTGAAAAAGTAATTAGAACAGCCTAGTTGCATTCTCTCGTAGAAGTTTTCTCCTGGTACGTGTTATGCTTATTGGAACCAAAAGTGAGGAAATGTCTCATCGTCCATGGGTAATTGACCTATTGCCGTTTACAAGTTAACCACGCCCCTTAGACAACCCTATGGGAATTTTGTGTGGTAAATTTTGTTTGTCTCAGATTTTGCTCGTTCCATGTGGAATTATAATTGATGTGATTAGACAATAATTCATAAGCTGCATTGACTTGATTCCACCGCGATAGGTCAATTCAAGGTTAATACAAAGTTATCAACATAAAGACCCAATATAACCTACTTGAAAGAAGTACACTGCCCTTCATTTAAGTAGGTTTTGGGTCTTTATGTTGATATGTAATGTGATTTAAAAAAGATAAAACGTGAGATTGACTTAGTTACCTATGGACAGCATAAAAGTCTAATTTTTGTGATTTTTTTCCCAAGATGTTTTTTTCACCACTTTTGCTTGAATGTCCATATTTTACAAAAAATTTGAAAAGTATGTTAAAATTTCTGCTCAAAGTGAGTTTCAGTAATTTGTAACAACCCTGTACTGGCCTCTTTTCTACCTGTGATTAGTTTAACAGGCTTTTAAGTATTCCCACTTTTTCTACTTTTTCCTAACTTTTTATGTTCTATTTTTCCTACTTTTTTCTTGAAATTCTGATTTTCCCTACTTTTTCCTATTTTTTTGTTCCACAACTCAAAAAAATTAAGTCTCATTGAATTTTTTTTAAAAGTGTCACACACTGTCGTATGAAAATCACACAATGAAGGGATTGGGTGCAGAAGTACTGCAACTTTACTTCCAAGAGCTTTAATTGAGGATGGAGCACAGGTGTCGTGAGTATAGAACATGCTAAATTAGGCTTGCGGTGGTATAAGTAAAAACTGCTCCTGAAAGCCCGCAAAAGTCATTCGCCACCATGGTAACATGATGTTATATTTCTGCCGCATAGGGATTCCGGGGCCTGAAAGGTGACAAAGGAGAATTTGGTGACAGGGGCATACCAGGGCGCCTTATACCTATGCAAGGTAAGACGATATTATAAATATTAGATGAGGTTATTGTTTTTGTTGTTGGTGATGGGAATGAAACGGCCTTTTGGAGTGTATTTTTGCCCTGAAAAAATAAATATTTGAACTGAATTTCTAATTGGTTAGCATTGATGAGTTTCAAGTTTTGAATTACGAGCTAGGGCTGAGTCAAATCTAATAATTGATATTTGAATATTCGATCGAATATTCGATTGTCCAGATGGCCAACAAAGTATTTCATAATTAATGCACGGAACTGCTCATTATCATCATTATAACAGATTCTCACTTTTATGACTGTCACCAACACAGGGAACGATTTAGTAAAACTTGAGCACATGTGCAAAAATGCAGAAATATTTTTTTTGCCCTGGTGAGAAAATGTTATTTTCCCGACAAAAAGTGGTAACAGGTACATTCATCATTACGTGTTTGTTTGTAACAAAGATATTGAATAGCCTGCTGTCATACAATTATTTGGGCAAGAAACAAGTCACAAGGTCGCGGATGCAATTTTCGCCATGCAATTTTCTTCAATTTTCCCCTTCTTACATTCCTTTGCATTTCACCTTCGAATATTCAAACTCGAGAATAAATATATTTGAATATTCAATAATCGATCAAATATTTGAATATTACTAGCGGGATGCTCCTAACTCCTACAGTAGTAAAACAATATATTTTAGGAAGACAAAATAGAGTGAAGTATATATGTGGGTTTTTAGGGGAAAGGAAATAAAGATGATTTGACCATGTTGATGAAATCTAATCAATTCTTTGGGTGCTCTTTTCTGAATCTTGTGAAAATTCCTTGAAATTTTAAGAACTTTTTCCACATATATTTGTTCACTTATTCCTTTTTTTTCACATTAAATTTTTGTTGTTGAATTTTATGCTTTTTCTTCCTACCCCTACCGTATTACTTCTCATTTCTTAATTAAAAGATTTTTTAAAATGTCAAATGTGAACCAATCTGTTTTTAATTGAAAGGATTCAGAGGTGACTTTGGAGAGAGAGGCTTTAAAGGAGAACCAGGACCACCGGGAAACCAAGGAAGAATGAGCCCCTTCGATTTGAATCAGTTCAAGAATGCAACCACGAAGGTAATGCAGGGCTAGTTGTTATTCAGCTAAAACCGCAAAACCAGCTTAATTCGTCTGCACTGCACTGTGTAAATGGTGCCACCAATCTCATGAGAGGGGCCTAGCCCCTCAAGATTGTGTGATGTAAATCAAGCCCACATATCCAGACTATCCAGTCTATGTTTGTGGAATTCCCTGCATGAATATGAGTATAAGTGTTTTGTACAATTAATGAAAAAAATGAACTAGAAAATACTCGGAAAAGGACTCGGGGGGGGGGGGGGGAGGTGAGTTACCCAGCCTGGTTCTATAGGTTTGAAAATTGGGAACATTTCTTGGGTATCTATTGTAGATTTATCCTATTTAGATCTGCACCCCACCACCTCTGTTGTAGCCTTTTACCTAGACTGGCTTTGAGCCTTGTATTGGCCGACTTCCCCCCAAAAAGACAAAACTACTGCTTGAAGGGGCAAAACATACTATCTTGTATTCAGTCAAAGCAGTCAAACCACAGTTTTTCTACTCAAGACTTTGAAAAGTACTTAACTACAACTCTGATCTTTTGCCACCAGTCATAACTGATTCATCTATCAATTTACCGTTTATCTTTTCTGTTCCTTATACCAGGGTGAACGGGGTGAAAAGGGGCGCAAGGGAACGCCTGGTACCAATGGCTCCCCTGGACCTGCTGGTGAGGATGGCCCAGATGGGGAGAGACGGGACGGACCGATGGGTCCAGAGGGGGTCGGCGGAGAACCGGGTCGCTTTGGATTCCTCGGCCCCAAAGGACAGAAAGGAGACCCTGGTAAGAAAAAAAACACATTTAAAAACAAATTAGGAAAAAATTACCAGGCTGCAAAATTTCAAGGAGTTTTTTTTTGGCATAGAATATTGCTTAGCATTTTTTTTTCAATCTAGCAAAAATCAAATCTAAGAAAACCAGTCGAGAGTAGTACTCCTCTCGTGACATTTTGGAAGGAACTGGTCTGTCCTCGGCAAAATGTTGTTCGCGGCAGCTCTGTAAAATTGGCCCCTGATCTTTTGCTGAAAATGTCTGGTTGAGAATGTGAACCTTCCATTTCTCTGAAACCTGCTTCTCCTGAGCTGATGTAAGTAATTTCTCTCAGTAAAGTCCTCGTGCAGCAATAAATTTGTTCTGGCACTGTTTTTGAAGGGGCAGAAACCATCTCCCCCTCCCCTCCCCTCCCCTCCCGCCCCTGGGTAAAAAAAGTATGCACGAAACGAATGTTGGATCCTAAACCTGGATGTGCTACTCTTTCTGCTTCTATGTAACTCAGAATGCATTGCTGCTCATTTGATTGCACCACATTGTTCGTTTTTGTTCCAGCCCCAGACGTAGACATCGAAGAGCCCATCCCAGGTCTCCGGGGAGAACCTGGTCCCAAGGGGGGGAGGGGATTCCCTGGCTTCCCTGGCTCCCCGGGGCAGACCGGTTTCCCCGGTGGCTTTGGTGACCAAGGCTTCAAAGGCGGGAAGGGCTCGATCGGCTTCCCTGGCGTTCCGTCATTCCCAGGCCAGAAAGGTGAGTCCTGTGTTAGGAACTGTCAAGAAGTTCAAGCAGTGACCAATTGTTGATCCACTGCTACCCAGGATGTACAGGATCAAACTTATTCATATTTTTGACCCCCCGTGTCAACTGGATTCTAAAGCACATGACTGAGCAATAAGCCAGTTCCGTATTCCAACTGCGCATGTGCGCATGAAGATTTGACAATTGTTCTCTCGTACCAAACGTGGCAGATAAATACACACAAGTCTATGGGGGAGGTGGTAACCCAAAAAATATGCATTCCGTGCAATTTTTCGTGCAATCGAAAAGACGATGGAAACTTTTGTTCAAACAAAAGTTTGGACACACAAGACACCTGAAAACACTTTGCTGTCCAAACGTTTTTGGAAAAATGTTACTTCCGAACAGGATGATCTCTTTCAATTTGCTGGTACCCGCTATGCTTTTGCATGCATACGGTGAAATGTTTAGCCCGAAAGATAAGCTGTCAAATATTGATGTGCACACACGCAATTAGAATACTGAACTGGCTAATATTGCATCATCTCACATTCTATGTTGTCTATTAACCAATCATGAACATGTGCTGCAGTGTACAATCGGTCAAATTATTCAGGTGGACTCCTGCAAAATTTTGACTCAAAGGCAAATGTCTGATCTTTTAATTTTTAAAGTATATTTACTATGGAACATAACCCAGAGGTTGATGAATGGTCACTGCTCAAACTTAGGATGGTTGTGAATGGGGTCTGAAGTGAGGCAAAGCAAGGTGAACTAATGAAAAGTGTGTCTCGGTGCCAACCTTTAATCATAGAAATAGTATTATGCAGTCAAAAACCAAATTCATTGGGCACCAGGTAGTTCAAGAAGTTTTGTGATGTGGAAGGGGTATGTCGGGGGGAGGAAATACAGTGGTTTGTTTTGCTTACAATAACACTGAATGCATTTTTCTACCACCATTTCTCCGAATGCACCGTATTATTTATTTAATTCGTCAAATAATCCACAAGGGAAACTCACTAGGTAAATTTGAATACATTTTCAAAGTGAACAAAGAAGGAGCGGGATTCAAACCTGCGACCTCCAGAATACCGTGCCGGCCTTCTACCAACTGAGCTATCTTGCCCTATGTTGGCTGTCTCCCAAATTGTCAGTATCTTTGTTCGGGTGGGCGCTAGTCAGAAGTCATAAACCCAGAACATATTAACATATTTTGTCCTGCTGTATTGGATTCCAATTGGCCAGCTGACCAGGGCAAGGTTGGTGGTTGAGTGGTTAAGACAGCTGCACTAGTTAGTAGGTCTTAGGTTCGAGTCCTGTTCATGTAAACTTGCTGTTCATACTTGGCTGGTAAGGGCAAATACCGTGATCATAGATTTTCATAACCCCAGTGCAAATTCCATCTTCGTACTGTACATTGATATACCAAGTTATGGCTGATATTCTTACCTTTGCCTCTATATGAAGCACGATATAGGGGGAAAAGTGACCCCCCCCCCTTTTTGTGTTGGTCCTTGCGTTCCCAGAATCTCAGGAATTCTTTTCAGAAATCTAGGGGGGGATGTGTTAGATAACAATAGTCTGGAGTGTGCTTAGGGTATAGGGACAAAGGGGGGAGGGGGTACCTGTTACCCCCATATTGTGCTGGGTATCTTTGCCTCTGTAACCAAGGTTTGAATCCTGCCTGGGCCGGCTGTTTTCAGTCCCTGCCTGGTTTTTGTCATTCTGGAGTTCTCCTGAACATTCCTTGTCTTCTCTTCATCTCTTGAGGTTTCATGACCAGAAAGAATTAAAATAGATAAATATTTTATTCTATGATATGAAAGAGCAGTGGATGATGATTCCTCTGTGGTTGTGTCTCCACCGCAGGCTTCCCAGGGCAGCGCGGTGACAAGGGCTTCACGGGACCCCTAGGTGGGAACGGACGGCCAGGCAGGCAAGGGGGTCCCGGCAACCCTGGCTTCGGAGGGAGGATTGGCATGAACGGTGGCCAAGGAGAGGATGGACAGTCTGGCTCCACTGGACCAGTGGGCTTCCCTGGCGATGAAGGAATCCCAGGACTCAAAGGAGGAATGGGCTTCGGTGGCCCGCCAGGTTTGTGCTGTTCCCGGGTTTTGTTTTGTGTACACAGACATTCAGCAGTGGCACCTTCAGCAAGTTTAATTAGGTATCATTTCATATTGTCTGAACGCGGTATCAATTGCGGTAATGCTGTTTTTTTGTTTTTGCAGGATAGCATTAATGCCCAGCTGGCTGAGATAACGAGCTCAGTCTGTGCGCTGTTAACCCCTTGCATACGGATGACGCCATATGGCGTCAAAAACGAAAGTGCCACCAGGCCGGATGACGCCATTTGCCGCTGTTTGTGCAGTTTTAATCCATTGTTGGATTATTGTTTGTTACGCTTGACTGCACAAACACATTGTAGCAGTTCGCTTGGCTGCCAGAACTGCCGCGACACCCTGACGTCTCCCGTAAAAATGGGTCGTCAAATCCCAATGTGGAACTTTTGGCATATGCGCAACATTGTGAACACATGCATAAATATACGTACCACGAAGTGTACAAGTTTCATTTACCATATTAAAGTGGAACATTTAGTGATACGTGTACCTTTAAGGCAAAATTTGTAGTAGGCTAGCCTGAGTTCTAGTGACTTACCAATTTTGTTTGTTTGTTTGTTTGTAATTTCTGAGTGGAACTTGTCACCGAGGGGAAGGGTTTGTTCGAACTGCCCGACCCACCCCCCAGCCTATGGTCCTGCTCTATACCCAGTAAATGCGGACGGTACAAGAAACAATGTGTGACATAGCCTGCATGGTGGCATATACTTTTGACATTTTGGATGGTTTTCTTTTCCCCGCAGGCCAAATTGGATTCCCAGGTTTCTCGGGGCTGCCTGGTGACCGAGGGGATCCAGGTCCCATCGGACCGACTGGAGACAAAGGGCTCAAGGGAGCCACCAGCTTTGGCTTCCCAGGCAGACCGGGTCCACCGGGCAGGGACGGCCTTGATGGACCTGAAGGTAGCTCAGTCAATCCATCCTTGTAGACAGCGGTGTAGCACACCCCTCCCCCCCCCCATAAAAAAATTAGAAAAAAATATGTATGTATATGCACAACAAAATAAAACCTCAAAATACCTATACGCTAATTTGTTGTGTTTTCTCTACATGGAAAAACAATTTTATTTTTTACCTTCCCCTTCAAAAATTGTCTGCCCCCTCAAAATTCAGGGATCTTCCGCTGTGCATCTGTGCAGCCTACTGTCACAACAATTCATATATTGGTGTTTTTTGTTTTGTTATAAGGTCCCGAAGGTGCGCAGGGCCTACCAGGTAACAGAGGATTATTTGGTGGGACCGGAAACAAGGGTGACAATGGTGAAGATAGAATCCCTGGTGAACGCGGGCCACAAGGTGAACCCGGCGAACCGGGCTTCCCTGGACGGATCGGCAGGCCTGGCTTGTTCGGCTCTCGTGGTGAGTACACCTGATTTCATTGAGCTGCTAAGTGCAAATTACTGCATAGCAAGAACCATTTTGTTAGGTTAAGGAATCTCCCAGGACCGCAATCAATAAACCTAAACTCGGGTATAGATAAGCAACAAAGATGCTCCGGTGCAACTTACAACGATCAATGGGAACTGCTGGTGACCCGCCCAGGAAGGCCGAAGACGCAAAGCGGCCTTAATTGTCACTGCAATTCTTTTGAAGAAGCGCCCACGCAACCTTTGCTGCTGAGTCGTACGTGCTTGCTGCAGTGACGTATGACGGGTGGCTGGATCAAGGTACGCCGCCACACCACGCCTTGTGGGATCGTTTTCTTGAGAGAGGGCGCATGCCATCTCGAGAGAGGGCGCATTCCATCTCGAGAGAGGGCGCTGGGGTAGGGGTAAGCGCGGGGGTAGGGGTTAGGGGTAAGGGCAGGGGTGGGATGGGAGGAATAACTAACAAAAACATAGGGGAAGGGAGGGGGTGTAAAACAAAATACTATGTATTTCCTCTGTAGCAAGCATGCAGACTAGTGTAATATAGAAAGTGTGATAAATGCCTGATGAAATGGTGCCATCAACATCAGAAAGAGTCCTAGTGCCCTTCCCCAATGGTATGTAAACATGACCCAGTTTTATAGAATCCACAACACCCAGTTCTGTGCTTATGCCCCGCAATTCTGTGCTAACGGAGCAAGCAAAGAAATTCTGTACGAACCCAATAAGGACAAATTCCTTAGGTACGTGATGTTCATGTGGACACAAGCCAAAAATCTTCGCTAACCTGTGAAATACGCTACCTGATTTTCTGCTGTAATTAGCAGCAATTCCTTGCTTATGGTAAGCAGAAATTGGGCCCTGTTTAATGTTGACCAAAAGTTTCCTGTACCCAGTTTGGTTGCCCACAATTCTGTGAATTTGACTCTCAAAGAGTGCGCAACATCAAATCTGAAATGCAATTTACGAAATCAGTTTCTCGTATCAAATCTCTCCCTTTTTTTCCCCTGCTAAATTTCAGGTGAGTTTGGTGATCCAGGTTTCGATGGTGTTCCAGGAGGTTCAGGCCAGAAGGGGAACCCTGGTTTCCCCGGCTTTTCTGGCCGACCTGGTGAACCAGGTCCGCGAGGCTTACCAGGAGGAGGTGGACTACCCGGTGAACCAGGTAAGATATCAAATACTCTGCGGATGTGGTTGATGCATCATGACTCGGACTAAGATTTGAGTCATATTTTTTGGTGCTTGTTTTTGTGTGATTTGCACTCGACAACAAAAACCAAAGATTCAATGTCATTGTTAAAATATGCCTGCACTTCTCTTGTATAATATCGTCTGTTTTTTTCTGGGGTATAATGTTATTTTAGCAGTTTTATGAAAATGAATTATGGCCTTTTATTTCATGTCAACTTTGATAAAGTATTTATTTTATTCAGTGATTTCCAAACTGCCGCTTCCACAAAATGCAAAGTATAATTCTGGCGTGATCCCTGACAATTCAACATTGTTGGGTTATGACTTCTGACGAGTGCCCTTGAATAAAAATGACAAAATTGGGGAGACGACCAGAAAAAAGGACGAGATAGTTCAGTTGGTAGTGTGCGAGTATGGTATTGAGGTTGCCGGTTCATTTAAATTTTTTGTTCGGTTTGAATCTTCAGGCCAATTTGGAGATGCAGGGCGTCCGGGCTTCGGAGGTCGCTTTGGTGACCCTGGGGGCATTGGGGACTTCGGAGAGCCAGGGGAGGATGGCGCCGATGGACTAATAGGACCCCTCGGCCAAGACGGTCGACCAGGTAAGAATGTTTGCCCAATTGAAGATCTCCACTCAGTCTATGTAGATCTCCACTACAGGTGAAGTAAATGTTTCCGTTTCCCTTAAAATACCTATTGAGCCAGTTTATCACATTTGGTCTTTATTTTCAGAATTGTTAAACAAAACAAAAAATGGGCCATTTTATTTATTAACTTGACAGTACTAATCAATTTTCCATAGTTTCACATACACGGATTGTCATTAAAGAAACAAGTACCCTTTTTGTTAAATAATGTGAAATTGATTTTAATAGATGCCTTTGAATTTTTGGTCAATTTTTAAGTAATGCATGATATTGAATCATATTCAAAATTACTGACTGAAATTTTTAGTTTTACCAAAAAAAGGAAGTAACAATAAATCTGCCAAAGTGAGATAATTTGTATGGATTTTGTGTACAGTGAGTGCCTAAACTGCAATGAAAGTGCCAAAATCAACACCATAGCACATTATCCCTTTTTGGAAAAAACATAAACATTTTATGAAGTAAAAATAAGAACTCTTAATCTCTTTCCAAAAAGTCCAAACAATTCATTAACCCAACTTCCTTGATCATTTTGACTCCAAATCTTCCTGAATCTTCCATAATCCCACCATTTGAGTAACAAAACAGCACTTTTTTTGTCACTTGAGAGTTTCAATTATAAGGGACAATAATCTCCTTGTAAAGTAACAGTGGCGGAGCTCTGCTGTCCTCAATCCTGCAAAAATCCTCTCAAACCCGTTTGATTTGGAAGGATCTGAGAGAGTTAGGGTAAAAGATCTTGGACATGGTGTTTATTTGACTGGGCCCTTAAAAGGAGAAGGAAATATTTGAAAGCATTAATCTCCTCCAAAATGGATTTGGGGGTGTGTATAGCAAATACTGTAACACTGACCCGTTTTGTGTGCACAGATGCTGGGAAAAACAGAAAAAATATTATGTTGTTCTTGTAGTCTAATTCCCTGAGCCTACTTCAGACAACACAGAGCTATTTATAGACATCAGGGAATCGGGTTGGAGAACTAGATTATTTCCAACGATGGTTGGCCATTGCTGGAAATTGATTTTAAAAAATCCACTTTCCTTGAAAATGACAGCACACCAGGTACCATGATTTCACAGGATCTCATAATAATGAATAAGTTTTGTTTTTTGATGTTTGCAAATGTTGTATATTCCCTTTAACATGGGAACTTATTTACATTTTCCGACAGGCGCACCAGGATTCCCAGGGGAAGATGGGGAAAGAGGCTTCTTCGGCAACAAGGGCATGATTGGCGATTTTGGTCGAGTCGGACTCAAGGGCCTGCCGGGAAATGTTGGCCAGGACGGCCTGGTTGGCCTGAAGGGAGTGTGGGGGCTGAGGGGATTCCCCGGTGTCCCTGGATTTGAGGTAGATCGAAAGTTCTTCCTAAATGCCCCCTCCTTGCCCCATAATAAATTCTTGCCCCCCCCCCCCCACCTATAAATTTCACAAAAGGAGAAAATAATAGTATTATTAAGAAAATACTGGTTTAATAGAAATTCCCCCTCCCCAACTCGCCCCTCTATGGAGAGAGCCCTGGCTATGCTGCCGTATCACCCCTCTACAGGGGTTGATAATTAAGGGCACTAAACTACAGTTTGAAATTTGTTTATATTCCGACATACTTCATCCGTGTTCTATATTTCTTTTCTCAGGGAGATCAAGGTTTGATTGGACGGCCGGGACCCCCGGGCTTTCGTGGACCCGGCGGACAGAAAGGTAAGCGAGAACATCCTTATTAAACAGTCTGCAATTAATCTGGGAACTAGTGGCATTTGCCACCCAAGTTCCGGGTAGCGTAGATCCCAAGGAAGTCGGTAATTGTTTAAAAGTGAGTTTTTATTCACCTAAATGACCCGCTAATGATGCATAAAATGACTGTCCTGCATCCTTACTTGTGTTTTCAGCATCTCAGCCCTGTAGACCTGTTTTGGGGTCATTCCATAAATTTGGGGTCCAAAAGTGTGGCATATTTTTTTGGTGTCCCTGTTACATCTGACCTGTTTCATTTCCATCAAGTGTCATTAAAATTGACTTCACACTAGTTTTTACTTGTTTGGCAGGAACTGTACTTTGCTTTACACAATCACTCTTGAAGATAGAAGGCATAAAAGAATGTGTCCTGAATTGCAAAATCTTTCACTATGTCATTATAACACCCGTACTCAAGGGTTTAAGAAAGTCAAGTTTTCCCATTGTTTACAATGGTTTGTGTTTACCAGGCATTGCTTTATTTATTTATGTATTTATTTGTGAGAAAGGCTCTTGCATAGGGAGGAAGTAACAGTGGGTATAAAGAGAAGAAGCATCAATACCACGAGGAGATTATTACTTTTGAATGTTTTTATCACATGTTTTTATCACATGTTTTTATCCAGTCCTTTTTTTTCTCTCTCGAAAAAAACAGGTGACACAGGCGTGCCGGGTTCTCCTGGTTTATTTGGAGTAATTGGCCCCCCGGGTGACGCTGGTTACCAAGGCAGTAAGGGTGGCAAAGGAGCCCCGTTCAGCCCTGAGGAATTAAGGGTGCCGGGAACCGGTGCCAAGGGTGCCGTGGGAGAGACTGGCGACCCAGGTAGGCCACTTGGATATCATCGCACATGTTTATGGTGTATGATCCTGTTCGAAAGTGTGACGTAATGATTTGTACACAGAAGTGCAAATGAATGGAGTACCCGCGTGCTGCTTCACACGCTTTCCATGAGAACCCTGCATAAATTTGGGACTTGGACATCAACGCCACGTACGGAGAGGATATGGGTGACAAGGAACAAAAGAAGTATACTAGAGGACAATAGGTCTTTGTTTGTTATGCTGTTCTCAGTTGAAAATGATACACACAACAAACAAACAAAGGGGTTGCAGAAAAGTTGAACTAACAAAATAAGCCATCGGGACTCCATGTACACCCCAAACAAACCTTGGTGTAGGTGTGTGTGTACTACGTTCGAGTACAAGAGGAGAAAGAAAATACAAAGGAATCTTTCTTGTCCTCGGGAGTCGGTCTTTTGTTATTCCCTTGAAGACGGATGACATCTATACATGCAATCTCTGCAGTTTCAATCCATTGTTGGATAATTGTGTATGTTACGTTTGGCTGCACAAGCCGGCCTGGCATCCTGGCACCTCATTATAAATAACCGGGTTCAAGGGGTTAAAATCGGTTCTTTGGACGTAAAAATACGTGCTTAGTCTGTGGGAGTAAAGGAACAATAGGAAACACAAAGCATTGTCCTCAGTAGTATAGTAAAACACGACTGTGTTTGTTCTCCTCCCAAACAAACGTGGACGTATAACAAGAGGAACAATATCGTCCGCGATTCCCAGAATACGTCCGCGATTGAAATCGTGTACAAAACCCTATGGGAGTGTTCCGATAAAGTTAAAGTACAAACAAAAGAGGGAACAATAGGACGTCCGCATTTGAAGGTCGATACACGTTGATCTGTGTGTGTGTGCGTTTGTATAGCTATTCAGACCGTGGACTTTTAACAAAGAGGACAATAAGGTCCGCGATTGTGTCAAGGTCCACGATTGAAAATCATGTACAAAACCAATGAGGGCCCTTGCTAAAAAGTTAATACAAAAAAAATAGGAGGACAATAAGAGGTCCCCGATTGCAGGCATTTACACACTTGTGTGTGACGCACATAATTGCTGAGGAGAGGGTTTTAATATGCACAAACAGTTTTAATGGTCAAAATTTTGTTTTGATGCATGGCCTTTTGGCTTATTCTTCTTGTGACAGATTGACCGAAAGTAACCATTGGTCAGGTGTCTGTTTTCCTCGGACAGTGGCATATCCACATTTTTGGTCCATGGGGATGAAATAGCATGTTTTTAAAGTGGCAAAATTATTTTTGTTCCCACCTAAAAAAATTATTTTAAGGGTGCAGTGTGTTACTGATTCTGTAATGGTGGGCTTTCGGATCTAATTGGTAGAATGCCTCTGTGATGCAGATGGAAGATGTCCCCCCCCCACAATGGCTTGAGATGCCACTGCCCTAATATTGCTAATCTGTAGGAGCTTTCTGACTGTTCTTTGCTCTCATTTTCCAGGGTCACCAGGACTCAACGGAGTGAGGGGAGATGTGGGAGATCGGGGAGACTATGGGGAACAAGGAAACCCTGGCTACGATGGGTACGACGGCTTCGATGGACCTCCAGGTATGCACGGTCAGGTCACAGAAAGGCCAAAACCCTTGCAGACATCCATTTGGGGTGTCAAATGGCATTCAGATTACATGAGTGTATAATGTATGCCATTAGGTGCATGTTACTCGGTTTGTTTAAAAAAATTTTAAAATGGAGCAATGTCTAACTTCTTATCTTGATTTCTTAATCCGCATCAGGTCTGAGAGGGGATCCAGGCCTCCCTGGCTTGTTCGGTATCGAAGGACTCCCGGGAATTCCTGGAGAGGACGGTGAGTATTTAAGTTCAGATATCAATAAGCTTGTATAGTTTTGTGATGGTCAAGTATAGTACAAAGAGGTTTGCAGGGAATATTTACTAGTATTATGGGTACCATGATGCTTTATAGTATTATACTACTATTATAGTAGTATTATTCTAGTACTTCAAACTCAGCAAAAAACAATAAACTATCACCAGCGTTAGTGATATTATTTCATGATAGTTTATAATATTATGTTATTGTAAAATAACGTGTTGAGAATTTCTGAGATTCAGGAAGTTCTAGAAATTGTTTCCATTTTTGGGGGTATTAATTTGTCAATAGAAATTTTTTTTAAAATAGTGAGCATCACTATTTTCATAATTTTCATGAATGTAAGGCACACTGATATTCCATTTAAGAAATATATTTTCTTTTTCTGTTGCAGGTATTCCTGGAATAAAAGGACGGCAGGGTTTACCAGGTCCAAACGGTCGCAAGGGGACACCAGGTTTCCCGGGTTTCTCTGGGTTCCCAGGCACACCGGGCAACCAGGGACGCCCAGGACTAAAGGGTAAGGCAAGGTTTCAAGAAAAAAAACTTAAGTCTTGGGACTCCTCCCAACCCCCCCCCCCCCCCCCCCCCCCAAAAATAAAATTGGTGGAAAGAATTGGAAAAAGATTCTGGAAACAAATCACAAAGTTTGTACGGAAAAAATATGAAGTTAATGGTATACTGTCTGCTCATTTGGAGTTTCACCCCGAAAAATAATAAATTTGTTTCAATTCAAGTCCCCTGGCCTTTGTCCCTAGTGCTTGACACAAGTGACATCAGATTTGTTTGCTAGTGGCAGCATTGTCTTTTAGACAAATGGCACCACCGGGCTGGACGGGACTTCATAAAAACAGCTCCTTTTTTTTTCATTATTTCATGGCAGAAATAATTGTCTGGTTTTTTTTTAATATAATAATTTGTATAAAACCACAAAATGGCACCGATTACTCTCGGCAATGAACATCCTATTTAAATGCCGTAGAGGGACTTTGATGCATGTCCCAAGTCTGATTAGTGCCAATTAGTACTGCGTGTTAAAAAAACTTTTCCTACTTTTGTTTTTTAATAACTTTAAAATTACTGCATGAAAATTATGACGCTTTGAGTATTATGTAAAAGAGACCTGTAAAATTTGTTGGTGCAAATATGGTTGCGTAATCTTCATTCGTTATGATGTAATAGGGTGTTTATTTTGAGGTTAGTTTTTACCAAGGTGAATGGCATTACTCAGGGTTTTCTCCTGACTTTATGACGGTTTGATTTGAATATCCACTGGTTGAAGTCTGTGGGCACAAATTATAAACTGGATACTAAAATTTACCCTCAGAATCTTCAGAGATGGGAGAGTTCTGTATTTCCTGCGATAATCTCTCTGGGTTAAAACAACACTTTCTTGATGCGAAAAAAAAAGAGATCACAGTAAAGATTTTTTGCTCTGTAGTAAACATAACTGCAATCACTGACCACAAGGTCTGAATACTGGTCGAATCCCTTCCCCCATAATCCCTAAATCAACCCAACCCGAAAGAAAAACAATCCTGAAAGGGACCCTGCCCACGGAATGTCCATTTTGCTAGACTAGGTCATCTATGGCAAAAGAGTCGTCTTTGGAAAATAGCCAATTGCGTAATAACTAATGATGATTACGTAATCAAATTTGCACCAGAAAATGTTACACGTCTCTTTTACAGTATACTCAAAGCATTAGACTTTTCATGCAGTAATTCTAAAGTTATTTTAAAAACAAAAGTAGGAAATGTTTTTTTTAACACGCAGTACATTGGACACCCTAAGCTGCCCTTAAGTTAATACGAGGGGAATGTCTTCACCCTCAGTCAGCCCCCTGATACTCAAAAGCCTTCCTCTGCCTGTGAATGACATTTAATTAACAGAGTTACCTTATTTCCTATCTCTCTTTGCCTGGATCAGGTTCATTCGGCGTCAAGGGCTTCCCTGGTTTACCAGGAGAACCCGGCATCCCTGCCTTCGTAGCCCCACAAGGCCCACCAGGAGAAAACGGATTCCAAGGCCCTGACGGTCCATCAGGTCAGTGTTTATAATGTAGTAGGCATGCAACTTTTCCTCAGATCAGCTGATTTCCTCATTTTTCATTTCGCATTTCTGCCATTGAAAATAGACAAACACTGCACAAAATCTTGTAAAAATTTGATTTTCCTCGTTTTTTTTTCAATTCCAAGTTGCTTGCCTGAATGTAGGGAACAATGACCCCTCTTGCTTCTTCAACTGAGAGAATATACAGTGGAACGCCGCTATAACGAACATCGCGGGATCCACAGATTTTGTTCGGTGTAGCGATCGTTCGGTATAGCAATTTTCAGCCGCCAGCCTGCCAACATGGCATCTGTTCTTTTAAATAGCACCGTCTTGCGTCGTATTTGAAGTGCGCCCTCTTTTTATTGTAATTGAACATGTGCCGGCCATTGAATCCTGCAATGAAATGTTCATACTTTCTAAGCTTATCAAATTCTAAAGCAACAGTTGGCTTTGCCTTTTCACATTGTATTCCTTGGGGAAATAATAGCCGCCTGTCACTCTTTAACATAAAGCTATGGCCGTAACAGCATAAATACCCAGTACATTTTTTAATCCGTTGCCTTTTTTTTTCAACTGCAATGTTCGGTAAGTTTTGCACACAAATTTGGGAGCCAAGGAGGGTGTTCGGTATAGCGGTGTTCGGTATAGCGGCGTCCTACAGTAATAAAATAATTCTTGGCTTAAAGTCCTTTTTGCTAGTTCTGAGCATGCACGCTTAGTACTGTGGGCACGACTGGTGAGAACAGTAGAAAAGGACCAATATATCTGCTGCCACCAGTGTCTCAAAAGTCTCCTGTTAAGCTATAGCTGTTTGTGAATTCTTGGACAACTTTGCCCATCTGCTGCATGCGCAATGTAGCTGGCGTATATGTAACGGCACAGTGCATACACCAACGCTTGTAAAGTCCGAGACAACTTTTCTCATGGTGTTTATGTGAATGAACATACGGACCAAATCATGATTGCAGTTGAATTACATTTGCGTTTCATGTGCGTTCGCGTTTGTCTAGCAGAAGGTATGATTGACTTGTGCTTAGGAATTGCGATGGGTCATTCGTACAGCTTCCTCAACTAATTTCAGTGCCCGTGGATATACAGGATTTGAATCTGCCGGCTAGGGACTGTAGATTCAGTGGATGGGTGGTCAACGGGGAAAACTAAAGAAGGGCTAAAGGGCTGGTCACACTGGCCACTATAACGACGATGATAACGAAAACGGTGAGAATAAACGCCATTGATTGGTGGAATTGTCACGCGTGCAATACGCGCACGTTCCGCCCACCAATAGAGAGCGTTTATTCGCATCGTTTTCGTCATCGTTATCGTGGCCAGTGTGACCAGCCCTTAACTCCAGGTTGCCCTTGAGTTTTTATACGGTTGGCATGGCTATATGCACCAAGAGGTAGGCCTACCCTGAAGAACCCATGTGTTACGGCAGGGGTGAACCTTGTGTTACCCCGTCTTGAATACTGTACTTTCCCAAGGCATCTGGATTATTAAGCGGGAAGTCTAGGTTCGAATCCTGTCCATGTAGCTGATGACTGTTTTATTTGCAGTTGTTGCAGATGCATACCCTATGCCGCACATTTTTAAATTATTTTTCTCTCAAAATCTCAGGTGGGAGGGGCGAGCCGGGCCAGCCGGGATTCCCAGGTATCACTGGCAACAAGGGTATGAAAGGGGCGCCTGGAACAGCCGGACCTAGTAGCCCGCCCACTATTGGTCCACCTGGCTTTAAAGGAATCAGAGGAGCACCAGGATTCCCAGGTGGGTTCCGTGTTTGGTCTTATTAACAAAATAGAACAGTGAAATGTTAATAGGACGCTGCGCATATTCTGCCCAGAAGTCCTATATTCTCACAGAATGCCTTAATTATCGCCGGTGTCACCCACCAATTGTAGGATACCTCCACATACTGCATAAATTGTCATTCAAACTGCGTTGGTGAAGTTATAAATCTCAGAATTCATTGGGCGGGGGGGGGCACCAAGTTTTTCTCTTGCCCCACCCGCATAGTTTCCCCCCAAAAAAACCTTTGTCTACAAAGAGATTAATTCTGTTTATTTCCTTCACTGTTTAGATTCCTAACTATAGTGTTGAAAGTAGAGACTATTTTCATTCTGTGCACACAGTTGGGTCATAGCATTGCATTATATAAACATTCATAGACAAAACTCTGCATACATGAAGCTTCAGATGTTTATTTCAATCAGTCTGCAGCCACTGTTTTTATACACTTGTAAAATCGGATATAATTTTGACTGCCCCCCAAAAATATTTCCTTTTCCCCCCTCCCCCCACTTTCTCCCCCAAAATTGTAGTGTCTGGCACCGTCACTGGTGCATAGTCTTTTGGAAACCTTCAGTTTTTATCTTTTGGTTTCAACCTTTTTATCTCTGACCTTTGACTTTCTCCCACTGCTCAGGACAAAAGGGCCGAGTTGGAGACATCGGGTTCCCAGGTGGTGTTGGTGATATTGGCCCACCAGGACCGAAGGGCTACACTGGCTTTGATGGACGACGTGGCAGGCCAGGTGGGTGTGGCTAGGTGTATCTTGGGGATTGGGTTTGGGAATGATGGTTGTTGAAGGGGTAGGATCGGGTTCCCACAGAAATCTTAAATTCCATGACTTTTCCATGACTTTCCAGGAAAAAAGAGGGTTTCCAGGACCAGTTCTCACTGCAGTTTTGTTACATCTTAAGAGTATATTTGCAATACACTGAGCATGTGTATTGGTTGTGTGAGATTCAATGGCTTTTCAGTGGCTTTTTTTCTTGAAATATCAATTTTCCATGACTCCTTGTTAAATAACAAAATTCCACGACTTTCCATGGCGCTTTTAATTCCAGGATTTTCCACGACTGGGGGAAACCCGAGATGCACAAACATGAATTGATTCTTGCATAGAATCCTGTACTGAATTGTTCCATGAATCCGTCTATATGAATGGGCAGTTTCAATTGAAGGGAAAAGGAAGACAACAATGTGTGTGTGTGTGTGTGTGTGTGTGTGGGGGGGGGGATTGATTAGCAGAAACTAAAATATGAAAGCCATTTGACTTTTTCTGATTTATCTATTTAAAAAGGGGAGGGGAGTTGTGTATATTTGTTCATAGTAGTGTTGTTTACTCTTTAAATAAACCAACAATTGTATTCCTGTAAATTAGATGAGGGCATGCGCCACTCTGTCCCCATTTCTTCTGTGGGCCCTCAAGTTTGTTTGTAGGTCCTATAGGCACCTTGCCTACTGTGCTGTGGATAATACGGCCCTGCAGTCCAAAAGCCTGTGATTACTTTAGCTTTCATTTTGTTTTTAATTTTAAAAGTCCTGTTCACGTCTTTCTTCACTGCTTGTAGGCCAACCTGGCTTTAACGGACCCAAAGGTCAGCCTGGTGACCAACCGGAGTCTCAGAAGGGTGTGAAGGGTGACGTAGGAGACCCAGGCCTCTTTGGAATCCCCGGGCGTCCAGGCCAGCGTGGTTTCCCCGGGCTGGGTGGATTCGTTGGTGAGTATTTGAGCGAGCATCGTGGTCCTGTTGGGTACAGTGTGCGACTCACATGCAGTGGCAGAAAGTTTTGAATCATCGGCGAAGTGTCCTTGGTGCTGTTACCGGATTTCTGGCATAGGAATCGCAGGCCAGAGTACAAAGCGTAAAGAAAATATTCAACTTCATTTAAAACAACTTTCAAACCCTGTTTCATAGAATTTGTGTGTACACCGTATTTTCCTGTTTTATTTGGTATTTTTATAAGCCATGTGTGTTAAGAATATTTTGGCACCAGTCCTTTTTTACAAGGACCCTTTTTTTATGCGGACCCCGTAGTACTAAATTTTGGCTCAAGCCTACACGAGGACCATGGTGCTTCTGCTCTTCAGCAAGATACGTTGCTGTAACATGTCTTGCTCAAGGACACAAAGGTACATGTGTTGGAGTAATCGGTCACTGTGTTGCATTATTATGTAAGGAAACTACACAATAGCATCCAGGCTTTGTATCCTCAGATTGGTGAACCCCTGTATCATACAGATCTTTTATATTTACATGATTTCGGAATCACTATTTAGTTATGATGGAAATGATTAAAGAATTAAAGAACCATTTCAATTGCCAATAGAGGAATTTCACATTAGCCCCTTCTGCGCACTTCCGGGTTGAAAGCGAGAATGTCCGTGGCAAACAAAACAACGCTTTTCAGCACATTCATTCATGCATGAATTAATCGGGCCATAAAAGGCAGCGCAGGCGCACGATCAGCATATAGTTGTTTACTGTGACATTGAGATCCTCGTTTTCAAACGCGGAAGTGTGCAGATCGGCGCTAAACTCGTCGTTGCCGGATTCCTCTATAGTGCCAAAAATTGTCAATGATTGTCAATGATTTTCAGTATTGTTGTTCGTGACAAGACGTTCTCTTGACAAGGCTGTTAACCTCACTGATTTTTAAGCTAACAAAATTGTTCTTGTCTTATTACAGGTTTCCCGGGTCTTAAGGGAGACATTGGAGACGTGGGCATCCCTGGGAATAATGGAGGCAAGGGGGGACCGGGACCACAGGGACTGCGCGGTGACTTTGGCGAACCAGGAGAGCAAGGTACAAGGATTAGAATTAGTGGCAGATCTACATGGGGGGGGAGAAGGGTGCTGGGGTGAGGTGGTTAAAACAGCCCCACTTTGGGCTGAATTTTTTTTGCACACTTGCAGAATGCGGAGTATAATAAGCAAAAATGAAATATGCCAAATAAACAGCATCAAACAGTCCTACACCCCCCCCCCCTCATTATTGAAATGATTTAAAGTATTGCATTGCGAACTTGTGCAACAATTTATGACATAACTTGTGCAGTAATTTTGGCTCGTCTGTACAGTTTAGCTGAGCATTAGTACTCGGTGGAGTTGTTTGTCATTCAATCTATTAAATAAAATTAAGTTAAATGAAAGAAATTATTCAGAGGGTAAAGAAATGAGTCTCCCGTGCACGTTCACTTGTTATGGAATTCTGAAAGATGCCACCCATTTTGCGGAGTGAAGCATATGAGTAATTTCCAAATGGCATAACCATGCCTATATCACCGTTTCTCAACAAAACTCTGTCATGGACCCGAGTGCCAAACATTGTAAAAAATAGACCTCTCTTGTTAACAGAACCTAAATTTGAAATTGGTTCTTAGTTAGTAACCAGTTATTTGCATGAAGATTGCTTAATCTGCTCCTGGAGATTGCACAGTGCCCATCAAGCATTCGGGGTCAGATTAATGTCACTTCCACGCTGGATTCTGACCAGATGTTGGATTTAGTCCGCTCATGTTTGAAGGTGAAAGTCCGACATCAGAGTTTAACCTTATTCTGACAATTTTTTGGTCAAGTTGTGACCGTTACAAATGTCGCAACCAAATGTGACCACATTGCGATGTTACTGGGTTGTCAAATACAGACGTTTGATTGTTGTCAGATGAATGATGTTAACCGATGAAATACTGTCTATGTCCAATTGATGGTACATGAGTTTGGTCTGTTCATGTGTTACCAAATAATTGCAGTTAATACGGACGATGGCCATAGCCACATTTTGAAAAAGACCACCTGGTTGGTCGTCATCTGTACATGCATTCCTGTGGATACTCAATCCATTTATGTTTCAACTATATTGTTCTTGAATGGGAGAGTAATGAATAGATGGAGCTGTTTCCAACAAAGCTTTCATTCATACAAAAGTGTGATGAATAGGACCACTCTATTCAGTGTGGTGCCTATTGTTTGCATTTACGCTTGGCTGCACAGCCTCTTCTTGGCCTACCAACCCCCTATCAATAACAGCCGGACACAAGGGGTTAAACCACAACATCGATTTTCGGTCATAAACAAACGCTGAATGCAAGTTGATCTGACATCGTGACCACAATCGGACCAATGTCAGAATGACAGACGGTGCCTGCTGGGGTGATGTCGTCATTTCAAGTACTCTGTTGCACAGCACCACAACGTTATGTTGCACAGATCTCAGCCACGCAAAAGTTTTGTGAAATCATTTGCCATAAAATTGGTAATTCCATTCCCCCCTACCTTTTAAAACAGGTGGCAGTGGAAACAAGGGTGTAGGTGGGGAGGCGGGAGAGCCAGGACCCCCGCCCCGCCCCCAGGGCTTCATCATCGTGAAGCACAGCCAGTCTAGGATCGTGCCGCAGTGCAGCACTGGCATGACGGAGCTGTGGACTGGCTACAGTCTGCTGTACACCGAAGGCAATGAGCAGGCACAGCACCAGGATCTAGGTGAGTCAGCTCGATCGTCGAGTCTCTCTGCCATATCTTATGCCATATGATTGACAATGACACTAAATGTAACACTGTGAAACCCCTGGATGTGATTTTCTTTAGGTTGTCTCTCTTCACTGGAAAAAAAGTTGTCATGGAAAATTGGGAAAAATAAAAAAGTCATGGAAAAGTCATGGAAATCAAGACCATGCAAGCGTTATTTTTGATGGGCGGCTTCTGTTGTGAGGAGGAGGCCAATATTAATTAAAACTTATTTTCAAAAGCTAAAAAATGGTTAGCCCAACATTAGCGGTTCATCAGTATCATAATACCAAAGAACTTTTCTCTGCAAAATGGCGTTAAATGTCATGGAAATTGTCGGATTTTAGTCCTGGAAAAGTCATGGAATTTCGTTTTCAGATTTCTGTGGGAACCCTGTTTATTTTTGATTATAGTTAGTCTTTAAAGTGCTACCTTCAATATTTATCTGTATCTATCTGATAGCACGGCTGCAAATAGCTCTTTTCAAAATGGAACGGGGGATTTATAGGCGGATGCGATTTGAACAATGAGGGTCCAAGGTCACATGCATCAAACACTCGCCACTGCTTTTCCTTTCAGGCCAAGCCGGCTCCTGCCTGCCCCGCTTCAGCACCATGCCCTACGTCTTCTGCAACTTCCAGGACGTCTGCAACTTTGCCCAGCGCAACGACAAATCCTTCTGGCTGGCCACGAACGAGCCCATCCCCATGATGGCCGTGGAGGGTAATGGGATCCGGCCATTCATCAGCCGCTGCAGTGTGTGCGAGACACCCACTCAGGTTATCGCTGTGCACAGCCAGGACACCAGGCTGCCCGACTGCCCCCGCAACTGGCGTTCCCTGTGGATCGGCTACAGCTTTGCCATGGTGAGTTGTGCATTGGTGTGGTCATTTGTGTATAGGATGTTGATAAAGTCGGGTGGACCGTGGTGGTAGTAACATTAGGAAGGTTCAGAAGCACACAGATAGCATCACGACTATATGTGACCCGCTCTGGAAAAAGGTATATTATGTCGCAAAATATGAAAAATTAGTTTTATGTATGTTTAGAAAGCCCGCAATGTAAGCTTTCATTTGGTACATGATAGAGCTCCAAAGCCCTTTCCATTCTGGAGATATCACGTTTTTGCATATTAATTAGCTCTATGGAGTTCAAATTGCACAACAGAGAAAACAGGCTTTGAAATAGCTAGTTCTAATACAATGCAATGGAACAATGCACTCTAAAAATGTTATTTTTTCACTTCATTCACTGAAATCAACATTGTTGTGCACCAAACCTGAAACTTTAGATATTTAAGATGTCATTAAAGACAAAAACAAAAAGTACATTTTTATGAAAAATTTCACCCTCTCAATGTTGAAAGGGCCATTACACGTAAATGCATAGCGCGACTTATATCACCTTTTTCTGGAGCGGGTCACATATTTAGCTACGTACCTTCAACATTTTGATTGGAGAGTTTCATTGATGTTCTTGGGTACTCCTATGATTTGAGTCTATAGGGCAGGAATTTCAAAATCCATTTTGAAGGTGAAATAGACTCGGCCTACCAAAATGCATCAGACATGCAGAAGGTCTTAATGTCAAATGATAGATCCCATGAAAGTGCAACACAGTCGACTGAACGAGCCCAACATATCCACAGAAAATTCTCTCTGGCTGTTCTCGTGATTGTGTTGACACTGATGACGGAGGAACCAACCGGATGTCAGTCAATGGGCTGGGTTGTTCCATCTGGTAGAACACCAGTCCAGAGGGTCTTGGGTTCAAGTCCAAGTTAAATTTTAATCTCTCGTTTTCATTTGTAGTACACCTCTGCTGGCGCCGACGGTGGCGGTTCGGCACTGGCCAGTCCCGGCTCCTGCCTGGAGGATTTCCGGGCCACGCCTTTCATTGAGTGCAATGGGCGGGGCTCATGCTTTTTCTTCAAGAACACCTACAGCTTCTGGCTGACCACGGTGGACAGAAACGACATGTTCAGTCGGCAAGAGGCACAGACCCTCAAGGCCGGGTCGCTGCGCTCGCGCGTCAGCCGCTGTCAAGTCTGTCAAAAGATCCTCTAGTTTTTTCCTCCCCCTCTACCAATACATGCATATTCCACAGGGAAGTCTTCCTAGAGTGTCAAAGTAGTGGTAGAGCCCCGGAACAGCAGTCTAGGGGTCTCTAGTTCAAATCCATTTCCGTTTACTTACATCCTCTCTAAGTATTTCTAATAATGGTCTCTTTTACTGCCACATTTTAATGTTAATAGTCATTTTTTGTCCCAGTAAATCATTGTATATAAGCCATTTCAAGTATACGCTGAGGCCCGCATGGAGAAAAATATGTCGTTTCCAACAGATAAGAAAATTGAATGTTTTTAAACCCAGAATTAAAAAGTATAGTATTTAGTATTAATCTTGATGTCAATGCATTTGCGTAGACTCCAGTACACTGGGTTGGGCTTATGAGTGTGATACTCATTGAACAGTAAAATATTCTTTTAAAAACGGTTTCAAGTATAAAATAATGATGTACACTTAATAGAAAATGAGTTCGATGATAGGTGGAAGACTGTAATGAACGCTCATTTAAACTTCCCAATATTCAACAAATGACTTTCACTCAGAATGGTGCTAGCTGATTTCTGTTTAGTTGTAAAATGCATGTTTTATAAAATATATATTTGTGGGGCATTTTTTCTCACATAATGTTTCTCTTATTTTTAAACGATAAACTCATTTGTAAACAACATGGTGCTTTTTATATCTAGTGTGTGTCTCTCTCTTTTTTTTTTATATTGTACCCCACTGGTTAGTTTTAATACTAGAGGTAGACTTTTTCTATATTCTACAGATTAAACAAAAAGGTCTCCATACAGTATATGCTGCAGTTTGTGTGATGTCTTAATTATATAAACAAAAAGGGAAATCACTTATCCATAATTCTGTGGTCCCAGTGTGCTCTGTTTGGTAATGTCCGAGGCTCATTGCATTGGAGCATAGTCTTCACCTTCAACATGGCTTCTTGTGAAAACTATTGCGAATGGCCCAAATTTGTGACTTTGCTTACAGTGAGGGATCATTTCATATTGTCTGAAAGCAGTATAAATTGCGGTAACACTTTTTTTTGCGGTACCAGTATAAACGCCCCATATGATGCACGATATGGGGCAGAGGGAACCCCCCCTTCTTTTGTGTTGGTCATTGTGTTCCCGGAATCTCAGGAATTCTTTTCAGAGAACTAGGGGGATGGTTAGGTAACAATAGTCTGAAGAGGGTATAGGGACAAAAGGGGGGTACCCCTCTGCCCCATATTGTGCTGGGTATAAAATGCCCAGCTGGCTGATATGAGCTCATTAGACGGGCAGTTTCGACACTAAAATATTAATTGGGAGTGTGTGGTCCTCTGGCCATGGGTGCTTCACAGAGAATCCAATTGCCGCATCACTGATCCCCTGGCTCTTTAATCCATTTTTTGTGAACAATGGGAATTAGTCTTCCAAGACAGAGCTCTCAATCAGAGCTTTCATTGCAGCAAGACTTTCACTAATAAGGTTCTTTGTCCATGGTCTGACTGCTGCAAACTCAAAATTAACAGGACGACTGGGCTTTAATGAGATCCAAGCTCGTTTTGACCTCATGATTATTCAGTTATTCAAGCTGTCTGGCTTCCCATTCATCAACTAGGTTTGAGGTAAGGAATGTGGCTGCACAAAGAAAAACAATGGTACCACAATCAATACCACACCGGACAATTATGAAATGCTCGCTTATTCGAGGTATTGCCACAAACAGAAAAACTAAAAATTCTGTTACCATGGAGTTAGCACAAAAAAGTGCAGGCCATTAGCTTAGAATCCAGTGCTACAAATTCTGTGAAATTGGGTCTCGACATTACGAGCACTAAACGAGGACAATTTTATTCCACTTAATAATTCAAAGGTTGTTAATCTTGTTTCGTGTATTTACGTTGTATTTTTATTTGTAGATGACAATATTAAAATTGATTGCGAAGTAGAACGTATAATGCCTTGTAATTGTTTGGCAAAGTATTTAATTAAGTCACAAAAAAAGTTGCTGTAGAAATTGCCGTGTAGTTTATAATAGCCAGAAAACATTGGCACTTTTGAATTTCCCAAACAGTGAATTTTACACATCTCTAACCTGCATCATCCCTATGCAAAAGAAACATTACTTTTTGTAAAATCAGAGTGCTTGATTAAAACAATAACTCATGCTTTTAAATTAAATAAAACCTCATTTTAAGTATTGCTGTATCATGCCTTTGTATGGATAGTATTTTGTTATTAAGAGACTGGTATATTTTCATGTGCATACAATACCACAGGAGTCTGTTGTCGATATTTTCAGTCATGCTATTAAAATTTAAGGGGAATGAAAATGAATGCGAGTGTTGTTTAAAGGTGCTTTCAGTCTTGGGTACGTATACATGCTATAGCATTGGCAGAGCTGACAACATAGAGCAAGTTCGGCGACTAGCTAGTCCAACTGGATTAACCTAGCTCCGGACCATGGTTTCTCTAGTCACTCGCGAGTTACGTCACGGTTTCAAGATGGAGGATAGGTAAACTGGGCAAGTTTTGCAAACGTTTACGGTAAATTGTTGGATTTGTTCAATGATAACTCTTTGCAATAAGATAATTAATTATTTATTGCACTAAAGTTAAATAGAGAAAACAAAAGAAATAAATAATAGAAAATAAGAATGACGTAGCAGACGACATTCTTTACAGTCTGTTGTTGCTACACAAACTAGATTTGACGTAGTCGACTAGATGCGTTCGAGTGAAAACAGACCACGCATGCGTGATATATATCGCAAAATTGACAAAAGGGACTAGATCAGCAGCACCTGAACTTGCTCATAGATGCACATAGTGTTCATATTTTGTGTGATTCAACATATACATAAAATAAAATCTGTGGAAGTTTGAACTCAATCTGTCAGCCAAGTCACAAGAAACTGGTGGAAAAACTTTCCCGACTTATGTTTGTGCACGTTCATAGTGTTTATTTCAGTTGTTGAAATTAACATAAGCCGCATCATTTTTAAGATCTTCCCGTACAATTTTCTCAAAAGATGACAGCATTTCATTCAGGATTGGTACTGGTGTCATCTCTGTAAACAAGACAGAGATTGAAACTAATCAGTTTGGTTCAGAGTTGCAGTCGAGTCCCTGCAAGTCCAGTCACAAGTAACTGGATGAACAATGACAAAGGAATGTCTTTGTCCAAGTCATTTGAATAGCTTAGGACTGGAGGGCTTGTGATGGACTCGACTACATTGTACACTCCCGATTTGATCATTACATGTATTGCCAAAACTACATCATTAGTTTTAAGCAGAACTGCGCAACACTGATAATGAATGGAAATATAAAGCAGTGCTCAATGGATAATTTGTTTTTAGGATGTCTATCGCACTGGACTTGAACCAAAAAAAAAGTCCAATGCAAACGGCTATAGAAACCTAGATTTGCAGATTCTTTAATTTTCTTAACCTGGGCATTTAATTAAAAAATTTTTTAAACGTGCAACACAAGTGAAAGAAAATGTACTCTGGCAACTCATCGTAATCTGTACAATATTGAAAACTTTATTAGTATAATTATATTAGCAGATCTGTCTTCCATCTTTAAATCAAAGTAGACGAGTATTATGTAGGCTATCCTCAACTATAAAACCTAAGTGCAGAGGGGTGAAACGGGAAGAAAAGGGGCCTAGTTATTTGCCTTTACCTGAAGTATTTGGTATTTTTACTGGACACTTTTTGGGCAAGTTAAACTAGAAGTAAATAAGTTTCGATCAAATTTACAGTGAATCTCTACATGAGTAAGAAAGCGCAACCCGACAGAAAACCTATTTTACCTGGAAGAAAAACAGTGTGAAGGTTTGAAAAAAAATATGACAATTTAGAAGCTTTTCATTTTGGTGGGGGGATCACAGCAGGTTTTCAATGGTTGCACTTTTTTACTCACCCAGCAGTCACTGAAACGGAAGATAAACTTTGCAATCGTGGCATGCAATCTTTCTCAACATTTACAAGTACACAAAAGATTACAGAATCAATACGTACATGAATTATACTATAAAACTCCCTCAGACACTATAAATTTGTATTTACATGATTGCGCGAGGCCTAGAGTCCGGACCATTTTCCATCTGTACACACAGCGAAGTAAAATAAGTAGTAAACAATGTGGGGGGTATTTCTGAAACGACGGCTAAAGATTCCAGCTTCCCTGCTCTGACTGCCGTCTCACTATCTGGGTCCCTTTTGCAACATGGTCATGGTCAAAATTGAGGCAAGGAGCCTCCATTTCGTTCAAGGCATCAGAATGACAAAGCTGGAGCCGAAGCCTTGATTTGAGAAATGGCCTCTGTAGTGTACAGTATCTTTTGGGGAGAAAAACGGACACAAAACCAGGAAAATTCTTGACTTCCATAACGTGGAAGAGTGCAGATTTGTCATCAGTGGTATGTTGTTCAAAAGTGTGATGAAGGCACCCAATATTTGTTCTTACATTAACCTATTAAAACACTCATCACTGTCAACGGAATGACCCATTTCCTTGGTGCAAACATGATCATCTAATCGATAACATAACGAATGGAATACCTTCAGCCGTGGAACTGTAAAATCACTGCATTCCTTAGATCAGTCATCTGAGCTGTGCAAAGGTAAACTCACCAACAATGAATGAAAATATTGATCAATGTTTTTGCTTTTAACTTGCCTGTGTAACCTCTCTTTCGACCCAACCATGCAAAGGGCACCGACGACTTTAAGGGGAGGGGGGGGGGGGGGGGGGGGGGAAGAACAACCTTATAACAATACTGCCACTGTTACTAGGGCAACCAGGGGCGAGATTTGAGGAAAATGAAAAATTCACGAAATACTTGGAGGCATTTGATTTGTATGGCATTGCTGACAAAATGCATTTTCTACCAAAAGATATGGTTCAAAATTGAGGTCAGAAGCAGAGGTCATTTTGGAATGATAAAAATCCGGAGAAATCTTACCCCTGTTAGGCAAAGTAAAAAAAAACATGTTTAGCGTCCCCGCCAGCTTCCTTTTCGATGGATTTAAAAAAAAAAATTTACCGGTGGAAAATGAGGCAAAAAAACTCAACACAATACAAGCTTACTTAAAAGACCACTGTAAACATGTTCAATTCTCTTGTCCAACATGTCTCTTTCATTTTTGTGTCTTTGAACAGTTGAAAAAAACCTACGTTTGTCGGAAATTTTAAAAAGAATGGCGGCCATCTTGAAAAGAAAAATTTAATAAAAAGCCCTTCCTCCTTAAAAAAATCAACAACAAAAACCCGGACGCTAAACATGTTTTTTTGGTTTTATTCCCAAGATTCCAACTTAGAAAATTCTGTGCATGAGCTGAGATTATTTGAAGTGCATTTCAACACTAAAATATTGCAAATTTAGTAGTGCCCGTAGGTCATATGTCTTTGCCAAGGTAACCGACTATGCTTGTAATTCAAACACACAATTCCACCCAAAACCATGCTGGGGAGTCAGGACACTGCACCAAAGATTAAAGAATAGAGTAGCCACTAGTCTTTTGAGGTCTGCTACTTCAAACAAACCGAGTACAGCACTCCTTCAATAGGAAAGCAAACGCCCTTTTTAAATAATTACATTAAAAATCATAAATATCAGAATCATAATTCATTATTTCGGGGGACAAAACAAGTCTTAAAATGTTGAAAGTGCTCGACTGAACTTAAACCTAGCCAGTATGAAATAGAAGTCTGCAGTTCTCTAATCTCAAAATTCATTTTAGCAGAACTATACTTTTTTTCAGCGCGAGATGAAATTATGGAGTGAGGGATTGTTGTATATCCCAACATCCTTGGGTACTCCCAAATTGTATGGCGTCTAGGCTATCATTGTGTGTTCAAGCATTATCACAGATCCATCAAGGTAGCCTGCATGCCATACCTTTGGGGAATATCTCAGGTGTATACAACAACCACCTTGGGCATTCACTACAATGGAGTATGGATTATACGCATATATTTACATAGTGTAGAGTGGTTGGCGGGTGGTTGCTAAGGAAACAACGAGGGGGGCCGTCCGTCAGACAGCTGTACTTCTGTTTTGTGATGTGGACCTTGCGTATTCTACAAAGTCGTCTATCAGGACAGGCCAGGCTCCTTGAAAGACAAAAAAAGGGGAACAAAATTTCAAACCAGACTGAAGTAAGATCTGCGGTTGTACGGAAAATAGCACCCTGGGTCTCAGAAGTTCAAGAGATTTTTCCAGCTAAATACATTTTTAAAGGTATGATTATAGCTTTGGCAATGATAAAAAGAACAAAGTGGTAAATTTCAATCTGAATGTTACTGTTTATAAATTAGAAATATTTCCATCTGAAATGCTGTCATCTTCGATAAAATTGTATCTGAAAACCTCCAAAAAGGCCCGAGTTGTATTCGAGTCCCTGCAAGTCCTTTTACAAGTCCCTGCAAGTCCATCACAAACCCTCCAGTCCTAATTCCAATCACAAGCTATTCAAATGAGCTTTGACAAAGGCATTCCTTTGTCATTGTTCATTGGGTTACTTGTGACCAGCTTTATGAAAGGACTTCTGACTGGGCTTACGAAAGGACTTGTGAAAGGACTTGCAGGGACTCGAATACAACTCTGAAAAAGGCTGTAGTTTATTTCGATTTCAACAAGACAAATAAGTGCATGCGAATGTGTACAAAACCACGGTTAAAACAAAACATTTTTTGTCCTTTTTCGTGACTCGGATGACAGACTGAGCCAAAATTTTCCCAGGTATGAACACTGCCTGAAACTACACTTGTCACCTCTACCAATGCTATGTCATTAGAGCTGTACATCCGAACCAAGTACCCGACCTCTAGTGTCAGGAACCGGTTCCAGATTATGGAATCGAGTACCCGTAACCAAATTAACATATTACTTAGTAATTTCTCAGACAATGAAAAAGAAAGTTTTTGAATGTCATTTGTGGAGAATTTTCTAAATGAAAACCAGGGTACATCAGAAATAACAAAACGGATCAACATAAATGATGCTTGCGAAAATCCAATTTACACTGTAAAGCTATGGGGCTCACTGTACACACTTGCATCTTGCTGCACTGATGTGGTAGTACAAACAGCAATTTCGAGACTTTAACGGGTACCCGTGCTTTTTTCAATCGGGTAACAGTATCAAGTGCAGGCTGAATTCCCTTTAAGTAAAAACAAATCTGCGTAAAATTACCTTCCTCGTCGTAATTGCTCATATCGTCCGATATCATGTTACTAAAATCCAACAGGAGGTTCCACGTATCCCTGGGTATAGATTTTTTGTGGTGTTCCTGTTAGGAGGAAAAAACAACAACAGTTCCTGGTTTGAGAATGTACAGGCGATTTGAGTGCGCAAGAGTTCTAGAAGTTGCCAAACTGACTTCCTGAGCCCATGCTGTTTCTCCTCTTGAATACGGACGACGGCTGGTTGTCATCTATTTGTGCATTCCTGTGCATACTCAATCCATTCATATTTCATCTATATTGTTCACACGAAAGGGGGAGTTCCAAGTGCAATGAATAGGACCACTCTATTCAGTGTGACGCCTATTGTTTACGTTTAAGCTTGGCTGCACAGCCCATTCTTGGCATAGCAGCCCCCCATCAATAACAGCCAACCACAAGGGCCTAAGCCCCAACTGTAGTCTTGGTTCATGACAAGATTTCAGATTGATCCTATGCATGCCCGTTCCTGACAAATCCACCGCAAAGAGGGCGCTATCTATATGATTCACTCATGCGAGCGAACAACCCAAATCCGTCTTGGGAACTTCGGCATTTGGACCCGAGAAATTCCGATCCTGTCTCACGCATGCTCACACTGAATACAGTTACACCTCAACGTCTCCAGTGTGTGCATGTGTGAGGTATGCCCAAATTTTCAGGGTCCGAGCGCTGAAATACCCAAGACGGGATTTAGATAGTTTGCTCCCATGACTGATCGTATTGATAGAGCCCACTACAGGTGGATCTGTCACATTTCAATGCTATCAAACTTTTCCAAAATTCTTTGATTTTGAACCCATAATGTAAAATCAAGTACACTTTTTTGTTTGTTTGTTTGTTTGTTTGTTTAATACATTGATGGTGTCGAGAAGGAGCGTTATACTTACCGTGAGAAACTTGCACCAGAGTTCAAGGAACTGAAACTTTCCTTCGAGCACTATGTTCCAGTACGCGATGGCCATTTCTAAATCTAGTGGAAGGAGAAAAAACCCAATAGCTTGTCTCAAATCTCTGGATAGTTTATGGATGAAAAGTTACAAACGGCTTAAATACACTATGTTGGGAAAGGGCAAGAATCTCTCTTCTAATTTACATTATTTCTGATGCAAATTCTACTGATTACGCAAAACCCGCCGTTTCATTGAATTCAAATTGGCCAGCTGATATATTGGCAAGTTCGGTGGTCGAGTGATTAATTAGGACATCTGCACTGGTAAGCAGGAGGTCATGGGTTCGAGTCCCGCACGAGTAAGCCTGTGAATTTTTTTCCCACAGGCTCTCGGAATTGTGGAAAGCACTGAGCATACAGTGCTTCCTACACTACTATTAAATCTCTCTTCTAATTAACAGGTTAAACTTTACAAATTTTAATCAAATGTCTTCAACGAACTTACCGAGACTCTTCTGTCCGGGGTTTTTAGCAAAATTGAAGGTAAACTGGTAAAAATCTTTGAACTTTGTGGGGTCTCGCAGCTCGTTCTCGACCGACGGAAGCTTGGACTTGAGCTTATCAATTGAATCACATCTGTCGAGAAAAAAATGTATAAAATAGAAATTAAATATTAATAAGCCAAATCTGTTGACGAAATATGTAAAACAGAAATTAAATATTAATTATAATCAAAATTTTAACAAGACTTTTACTGTTGATCTGAAAAAAAATGTACACTATTGTGACAGAAACTAGAGCTGTTTTTCACATCGTGTTCCACTGCACATAAATTTATGAAGCTACAATTTTGGACAAAACTCTTGGGACACCTCAACAGTAGACCACCACTCAATGTCAGTGGGACTTTCCACACTAATGATAAGTGTGACATATAGAAGGAACCAAGGACAGGAGCTGACACCTGTAATTTACCATTATTTTTCTTTTTCTAAATCCTGTATCCTTGCAAGAACATTGCCTACCAATTTTTTTTATATAAATTTCTTAGTATTAAACAAATTACAGAGGATCATCTTCCAGATTCAATGTTTATAACATGGACAGACATTTCGTTGTATAAAAGTGATGGCAAGTAGTAATGACATGCATAAATTATCCCAAATTTTGTCCCCAATGCAAAGCTATCCATTGAAGGTTTGCCACTGGCTAATCTTAGGTTAAACCTCTAGGTATTTTAGAAACAACAGGGTGTACTTCAAGAGTTCATAACAGGGACAGATATTTGTCTCAGAATTTCTGTCCATGTTATGAATGTTGTTTAAGTCGCATCTTAATTTCCCAAATATTACATAGGTTGCTTTAGGCCAAATAAAAAATAAACAAACATGTTTAACGTCACCGCCCGCTAAACTGAACAAGTAATATAAATGGAACAAAGTCTGGATTAATTATAACAAGAATATACCTGTATGTACAAGATTGTCTGCCCATGTTATGAACATCATCGTTTGTTTCATCTTAAAGATGACCTAGTAATATCCTACATATCCAGTGAATCAGCCCATTCATTTTTCATTTTTCATTTTTAGGAAACAAGAAAGTCGTATCCTCATTGAGTGATCCCCACCATGTCGCTTCCCAGGTTGTATCGTAAAATTGGGTGTGATCCCTGGCTATACGGCATTCTGGGTTTATGACTTCTGACTAGCGCCCACCCGAACAAAGATACTGACAATTTGGGAGACCGCCAACATAGGGCAAGATGGCTCAGTTGGTAGAGTGCCGGTACGGTAACCCGGAGGTCGCAGGTTCGAATCCCGCTCCTGCCAGTTTCTTTGTTCACTTTGAAAATGTAAAAAAGACCTGATTTGAAATTCACCTCCCATATCCCACCAAAGTTGTAACTGTTAGTTTGGAATGACCCTGATATGGCACCAATAACATTTGTCTGCGTACGAGTTTCACCGGCCAACATTGGCTGGGGGGAAGGGGGGGAGGGATGTCCCAACAAGTTTTGTCCAAGATTTTCTGAGTTTTGTTACGAGGGCAGGTGTGCATCACTGTGCACAGTAAACAATGGTCTGGTACCCAGAAATGACTTAAAGTTGTCAAGATATCTTCATTTCTGGGAACCAGACTATTATTTACTCCGTGTAGTGATGTCACACATGAGAGCTACCACAACCCTTACAATGAAGCTTTGTCAATCGATGCACAACATTATGGCCATTTGGTACTTCCAGAACTGTAAGGTTTTCACAAACCTTACAGAGAGACACATTGAACCTGCTGTGGACGATTTTCTTCCATAGTTTTGACCCTCAATAACTTTCTAGTCACGAAATTTTCTGCCCCAAGATTTCACATGCCTTAACTTGATATGGCCATGTACACATAGGCTAGGTTCACTTCCTTGAAATGTAACTCAAAAAGTGAAATTTTACGAAAATTTCGCTTACCAAGACCACATCAATCGCCAATCCGGAGTTTCGCATCCGTTTTTGTCGACTGAGGGCGCTTCAATGCTCTTGACCAACCACAGCGCGGCTTTCATAAACAACACGCGAGGCAAAAACACACCAAATTGACGGATTGTTTTCGCAGAAAACAGTCGTCTGAATATTTTGTTCAGGTTCGTACGGCATACTACTAGCAGCCGCGTTACCGCGCCGCTTTTTATGCGGTAACGCTGCTGCTAGTTTTTCTGACAACTGTTTCCTGCGAAAACAATCCGTCAATTTGGTGTGTTTTTGCCTCGCGTGTTGTTTATGAAAGCCGCGCTGTGGTTGGTCAAGAGCATTGAAGCGCCCTCAGTCGACAAAAACTGATGCGAAACTGCGGATTGGCGATTGATGTGGTCTTGGTAAGCGAAATTTCTGTAAAATTTCACTTTTTGAGTTACATTTCAAGGAAGTGAACCTAGCCTATGTGTACATGGCCATATCAAGTTAAGGCATGTGAAATCTTGGGGCAGAAAATTTCGTGACTAGAAAGTTATTGAGGGTCAAAACTATGGAAGAAAATTGTCCACAGCAGGTTCAATGTGTCTCTCTGTAAGGTTTGTGAAAACCTTACAGTTCTGGAAGTACCATTTGGGAGATATGACAACTTAAAAAAAAAACCACATTCTGTTTACCCTATAAATGTCATGCCGTCGATAAATTCTCTCTTGGTGAATTCGCACTGCGTCGCCGCCTTGAACTTCCAGGCTATGACCAGCACCGTCCGGCTCGTAGGGTCTAACATGAGGTCATCGCAGAACTTGGCCACACCGTCCGCAAGTATCTTGTCATCGTCATGGGGATCTGCAGATTGAAATTAAATGAAGATTTAAAAGTTCTCACTGACAATAAAAAATATAGGCCAAAAAAACCAAAACATTACAATAAAAATAGTATAGAATGTCGTTTTCAAAAAGGAAAAGGGCCTTTCAGTCTGAAGAAATTAGAATTTGAAACTAGACAATGGTAAATACCACCATTGCCTATATTAACCCTGTTAACCCTGCACTGTGCTGCGTCTGGCAGGGTTAGGGTTAATGATTTTTTTTAAATAATGACATTTTTTTTGCAGGGGCTATTTAGATAGGCAGATTCAGGAAAATTTCAAGTTGCTTCAATCCTTTTAAATATTATATCACTGGAAAGAGTAAAAAATTAGAAATAAAATGAGGGGTCAATGGTCATGAAAGGTTAACCCTGTGCAAAGTTATGGATTTTTGTTGATTAAAATGTTGGGTCATTTTGGAGGACAATTTTAGTTAAAAAGTTGTGACCATATTGCCAATTGCTACATTTTTTAATTGAAAATGTGAGCCTCATTTATTTCATATCAATTTATCAATATAAATATAATTGTAGGAGTCATTTAAAATAGTAACAATTAACAAACACCAATTATTTGCCAATAAATGATCAAAAACTAAATAAAGACAAATTATAAGCCGGTCACAGTGCTGACAGAAGATTGGGTACCGCAAATAGCGCCGCCAACGCCGGTTCACGTGAATCTGCCTAATTTAGACATGCGGGCGGTGGACGGTATTCTAATGTTTTTATTATCATGGCCTTAGTGAAATTTTCATAATATTTCACCTTTTCCAGTGACATTTCAAGGAATTGAACCTAACCTATGTGTACATGCCATATGATTATCAAGATAAGGCATATAAAATGTGGCAGAAAATTTTCTCACAAGAGAGTTATGGATCATACAAAAAAATGGGTAATCGTTACCTTTAGGACACCTCAATTTTTTTTACGAGTTCCATTCAAAACTGACTTCTGCAGATGACTTTACATTTCTTCAGATTAACTCATCTCATGTTTGTTGTAATTTTTAAATGCACTTTCGAAGAAAATGTGACTTTCCTAGCTTTGTTTGCAGTCAGAGACGTTGATGTTTTACCCCATAAATTCCCTCATAAATCAAAACTCTGCCCTCTTTCCACAAAATTAAGCTTGCTCTCATTAAAAATTAAACATATCTTAGCGAACTATTTAGATGATTTCAAGCACACAGAGTGACTTTTCCTGCCTGTATCATCACAACATATTGAGGTAAGTTCCGAAACATAAACTGTCTCCTTCGTTCTCTTATAATGGAACGGGGTCCTAAAGGTAACGATTACCAAAAAATGGGTAAAAATCTTCAACAGCAGTTTCATTTTCAATTTGTCTCTCTGTAACGTAAGGTTTGTGAAAACCTTACACAGTTCTGGAAGTATTGGTGTAATCACCTTTATATCTGTTGTACAGTTTTTCTAATGACCTCTTGTCTACTGCAGGCTTGGGTTCTCTGTAGTAGAAGTCTGGGTGTGAGAAGTAACTATCTGAGGCGTGCTCCAACTTCCAGTCGTGTTGGGACAAGCAGTAAATAGCCGTCTTCTCCCCCGTGTTAGTAAACGCTATAAATTGCCGGACTTTGTCCCTTTGTGACGATTTCAACTTATGCTGTAGAAAACGAAAAGGGATCGTGAGTCAGTCATAGTTCAAAAGAAAGCACAACCAAGTCCTCAGTTTGTTTTGAAAGTAGTAAAATCGGGCAAAATCGCGTGGATAACTTACCATCTCGACCCCCTTCTGTTTATAGGATGAACGGACATAATGCGCATGCGCTGAAATCCTGGCTACAAATTTTGGGACGTGATGTGAATAATTATTGTTGCTTATTTTAATAGTGTGGGGGTTGAAAATTTAAGCCCTTGTATTTCATCTAAAAACACCATAAAAAAACTCTGCAGTTTATTACATCGTGAAGAATTTCTACTCTAACTGTTACTGATAAAAAACACTGACTGGAAAAAATATTTTCATGATTATTTGAGATGGAAAACGTACCCAGGGCATAGATTTGCTATCGTAGAATTAGTCTGAATCCCAGACTCGAAATGTACAATCTCACAATCGATATGACGTCACGTATAGCGCCCTACTAAACTAAATACGAGGTTGATATTTTAGATCGAAAACTCGACGGGTTTGGTTTGGTTGTGCCGAGTGCAAGTAGTGAATCCTTGCCACATAAAATTGATGGAAAGTTCGTAATAATTCACTGTATCTTTACTTCATCATGTGGTATGAGATACTGCCAGGTTTAAGCCTTATGGTAGGCTGCATCGCAGCTATTGGTGGAATAAATTGGGCTTGCCAGAAGCTAGGAAATGGCGGAAAGGTTTGTCATTTTGTGTGATTGTGTGGAACCAGAATGTTACATGATGGCTATTTTGCCGGCACCGGCAAACTGTTAGGAAACGATGTTTTGCCGGCAGGGTTCTCTGATTTTAGCTAACGTTATTATTATATAACATTCCAAAGATATAGCCTAGCCCTAGAACTTGCCGAACTTGACGCCATGCATGATGGCGTCCGACTCCTATCATGGCGTCCGACTCCTAGATAGTAATTTTTTTAGTATAACGTTAGCACACGAAAAGTCTATGCTAACGTTAGAAATTGACATTTAAAAATCACAGTTTATCTGCATAGGCCCCCCCCCCCTAAATATTTTTGGCATCTCGGAAAGATTTTACTTTAATAACCCCCCCACCAAAATCGGTCAAGAACAGCAAAATCTTGGAAAATAACCAACCCTCTTTGATAACAACTGTCTAAACATGTGCTGATGTGGCACAACCTGTTATTTCAAGATTTTATATGTCAGCAAAATATGTAAAAAATGAGGAAGAAATCAACATGTATGTGAACACATTGAGTGACTATACATGGTGCCAAGAAAGTTCCAACACAGAAAACACAAACTTTCTTCCCCTATACATGTATTGCACTAAAATGTCCCAACAAAATTCTCAAAATTAAAGGTTGTGCCAAGTGTTTATACAATTATGAACACCGATGGATGGTTATTTTCCAAGATTTGCTGTTCCTTACCGATTTTGGTGGGGGGTATTAAAGTAAAATCTTTCCAGCGCGATGTTCTCAACAATTAAAATTTCACACCTGGTCAATTCGGGACCCTGTTTCTAGTTTAATAGTAGAACAAAATCCACTTTTAACATGTTTAAGTTATTGTAACAGGTATATAGATAGAGGGCATAAAAGGCCTACGACGAGGTGGAATTTGGTACAGCTGACCTTTGACCTGAGCATTATCGAACTCGTCTATTGAGAGAAGTATAATTTAGGTCGATATTTTCATTTTGGAATGATAAAAACCAACCTTGACTCGAAATGGAACAAATATAAAGAGGGGCCCGTAACTACACAATCGCCGCATTTCGTGCATGCGCACCCATACAGCAGGCGATTTGTGCGACTGACTGATGCTTCGGCCAATGATGGATGATCAGGAGATTGCATTGTGCTGTCACTCAATAATAGAGCAGATCAACCAATCGCGCCCAAGATACTCAACAGCAATAAAGCCTAAAATGCAACTATAAGCTGAAAACTGATCCATGTGTTTCACTTTCAGTGTAGTAAATTGTATTTTTCTATTCTGTATTCTTATTACCAGTTGAGGAGAGTGGTTAGGCATCATTTTGAATACCGGCTATACAGACGAGATGAGATGATCACAGGAAAGGCATACATTGCGAAGGTAAGACATTTCTTCTTCAGTCTTACAAAGCATGTCTTCGTGTCCAGTCACTGAAACATGCAAGATTTCAGTACCTTCTCTGGGCATCACCTTTGAAACAATTATTCAATCAAAATGGCCAGTTGAATGAAAGAATTAAATTCTATGTTACCACCCCCCCCCCCCCCCCCCCCCCCACCCACCCCAAAAAACACTACTACTAACCCTGAACCCTCAATTTTAGTATGATTTTCCACAATAGGGATAATAAATAATTAATAATTAAATAAAATTAAAATAGATAATACAAAAATCAAATCAATAAATCATTAACAAATTAAAAATTAAAAACACATAAAATAAAAGGGGTATAAATTCATATTGAAATAAAAATACCCTTTCAGTTGAAACCAGTTGAAAAAATAAGGAAAAATATTCCCTGCAAAATACACTTTTGTAGATGCACATTGATGGTCATCATTTTGTTGACATCTTAGGGAAAAGTTCATTATTGCAAGCATCTGAAAAGATTTGAAATATTTCTAGAAATAACCACAGTTGACCAATAGATGAATTTCACATTAACTCTGTCTGTGCACTTTGGGTTTAAAGCGAGGCTCTCATTGCTAAACAAACAGTGCTGTTCATCACAATTCATTCATTCACGGCATCATAGCACACGATAAGCATATTCAAGTGGTACCGGTTCATCATGACAAAAATTTTCCGAATTCATTCTTAACCCTAACCCTCCAAAATCCTCTTTATAGTCAAATGGAGGAATTTGGAGGATTGAGGGTCTTTGGAAGTTGAAGCATTGGAAGATTTTGTAGGATTGAGGGCATAAGAGGATTTTTGCCGCTGAAGGAAAATGGAGGATCCAGGTCATCAGGCCCAATCTGGTGCTCGATGATTTTGAAGGATTGAGGTTACTGGGGTGTTTACGAAAACCCCTAGAGGATTTTGCAGGATTCATGCTTTGGTCCCCATAAGAGGATTTTGGAGGATTCAGGTTACATGCAGCTTTAACATTTTGAAATCAGAGGATATTGGAGGATTCGGGCTACATGGAGGAAAATTCATGGTGGGAGTAAGGGTTAAGCTATGTCACAGAATGATGATTCTCAAATAAACTTACGTGCATTAAATTGTTTTTTGGATTAAATGATATTTCCCATGTACACGAATGAACATGGCATAAGTTGTTTACTTGGCACTGAGAGCCGCACTTTCAAATCCGGAAGTGCACAGATCGGTGATAATTTTTGTCAATTCGGGATTTGTGTTTTTACTTGGTTCTGCACCTTCTTTTTTCTCCAGGGTCTAGAAGGACTAAACGAAGTGCCATTCAAGAAATAAACCTTGATGTAACATTGAGGGAAAGTTCTGTACCCCTTCCCCGACCTCCACTTGTACCGGATAATCCATGGTAACGGCTCACAGTTGAAGATCGACGGTACGGAAACAGTTAAGAATACCCAACGACGCCAGGTTCACACAAGCATCTGGGCAAGTCAACGGATACCTCCTCCTGTCAGTTACCCTTTTAGTGGCTCGGAAATGAAACACCCCAAACCGTTTTTGAAAGAAGAATAACCTCCACTTGTAAAAAAACATTTTACCACTGGAATATTCTTAGAAATTGCATGGTGGAGGATGGGGTTAGGAATACCGTAATGCAACCCTATCTACCTACCACCTCTCCTTTCAGCCTTAACCCTAACCGTCCCAAACCTGCCAAAATCCAACAGCATGTTGTGTTGAATTTTGATGGGTTCAGGACTGTGTAGCGCCTTGGCACCATTACTTTACATTGAGCTATGATGCCCCAATTTGTCCAATGTGCCACACAGTGGGTATACTGCACGGTGTTGGATTTTGACAGGTTGAGGACACTTCCTAGTAAAAATGCCTAGGGGGTTAGGGTTATAAAGACTGCACACTTGCACAGAGAAAACAAGAACATGTGTACGCATTCATCCCGAGGACGTGGAACAAAAGAAAGATGTAAGAGGACAATGGGGATTTCGAATCGAGGACCGTCCTCGATGTATAAACAAGGGCTGTTTCGGAAAACTTCCGAAACGGCCAACAAAAGAGGAACAATGGGAAGTCCTCGATTTACACCATATACACACATGCGTGAGTTTGTATATGCCGGCAATCGTGGACCTAGGACAAAAGAATTCGGGCGTAGACAAAGGGGGTCCACATTTGACCGAACGTCCACGATTGAAAATCTTGTACAAAACCAATGGGAGGTCTTCCGAAAAAGTTAGAGTATAAACAAAAGAGGAACAATGGGAGGTCCACGATTGCACCCGTTTACATGACTGTGTGGGTGTGTCTAGGTTTAACTTGTCACACATAGTACATGGTGGATTGGGATGGACTTGTATTAGACCACTGATCTCTATGTAAACTGGATAGCGCATCGGCTGTTCGAGTTGAGGCCACCGTCCGCCATTTTATCACTCCCAATACAACAGGTTTCCCAACCTTGCCCCCAGGGTCTCCTTTCATCCTCGTTCTCCTTACGTAGCGATCAGTGGTAAATTGGGAGTGGTAATATGGCGGCTGCTGGCTTCAGTTGCTTGTACAGCGCGCAATGGCCAATGAGCTATCCAGTTTATATAGAGATCAGTGTGTTAGACATGGGCCCAATTTCACAGATCTATTCAGCACAGTGTATTACTTAGCAGATTTTCCTGCAGAACACCAGTCACAAGCAGTGTAAATCACATAATATTTTGGCTGGTGACCTGTTTTTGCTAAGCAAAACTGTTCAGTGCTTAGCAATATTTTCTGATTGCAGCAGTTCCCATGAAATTGTCCCTAGTTGTGAATCAAAGAAAACCAAGGTTAAATTGTATACAGCTACTAAGGCAGGTCTGGAACGTTTTCCTTGAAGGAGCAAGGCATTTTTCACCTGGAAAAGGGGAGGTTAGGGAAGGAGGTGGGACATGTGTAATTTTCAGAAAGAGGATTTTTTTAAAGAAAATTTTGCAAAACATTGAATGTTCATTAGGCCCCCCAAAAAAGTTGTTGCCCTCTGTGACCGACCCTAAGTCATGTTAGTCAGGTCATGTTTTATTAAAATCATTGTCTTTTAATACAGCTTCAATGGCACAATCGTGCATTTCACCATCCCACTTTTAAATAAGCTTACTTTTTGCCTTTGACTTCTGAGCTACACAACACGTAGTATTGTTTTCATGGATGGTAAAAAAAAAATGGCTGACCTTCCCTCCGGATTTTTCTCATTTAAGGACGACACAAGTTTTTTTTTTTTTTTTTTGCCTTATTTGATTTATCATTGCGATACATTGATGTACATAAAATGCAGTATGTTGTATCTGTAGTAGATAGTGGTTTAATACTTCCAAACAATATGTAACAGATTTGCTTTTTCAACAGTGAAATACCAGAAGTGAATTAATGCTAGGCCTCCTAAATTCACAAAAATTCAGTTACCATGTTTTGTTGAATTTTGGTAGATTCAGGACTGTAGAGCCTTGGCACCATTACATATACATATACTTTTAAACAGGGCTTGTGGTCCCAATTGTGATTGAATACAAAGAATATGCCATTGGTTTACAGCACAGTGTTGGATTTTGGCATATTTAGGAAGGTTCCTGGACAAAACATAGTGGATTGGGGTGGGGGGGGGGGTAGTAATCTGAACAGCATTTTCAGTACAGTCTACACGTATTCACGATCACGTAGCCCTTTGGGAATGTTGGCTGTTCGGGGATCATTGTACATTGAAATGTTGTTTTGTTGGATTGAATTGTCCAACCTTTGTTTTTTGTGTGGAATGATGCATTTCTGATGGCATATCGATCCTTGTAATTCCAAGCAGGCACTAAACCGCTTCCGAAAGTCAAGACAAATTGGTAAAATACTAGCAAGTCTTGTTTTGCCTAATGCCGGTTTAAAAACAACATAAGGACTGCATTGAGAAGCACTAATATATCAAAACACAACTAAAAAAATACTGTCTTAACCCCTTGAGTATGGGTGTTGAAGTGGGTTCGCCGGATGCCATGCCGGCTTGTGCAGCCAAGCGTAACACAATAACCCAACAATGGATTGAGAATGCGTGTATTGCCGTCATCCGGCCAGGTGGTAATTTTCTATAGATATCTATAGACGGTTTGATTGGGTCAATACAAGTTTGACTATAAATATAAATACATGTATCCCAAATTATTATAAACTCGAATGCCAGTCATGTTGACTGTACTGAATAACCACTATAATGGTTGTTGCAGTAGTGTTCTGTTGTAACATACTTTGATTGGATCAGCCAGGCTACCATACTTTACAATGCCACATCAAATTCTACTATTTACACATTTCAGAATTCATGTGTGTTAGTGACAGGCCCCAGCTGTTGTGGTACATGTAGTGAGTTGTATTACAAACATTTATTTAATTGCAATGAATACAAAGAATGGTTTTGGATTAAGAAATTTTAGCATCCAAAATAAAATAAGGAAAATGTTCACATTGTCCCTGAGATTTCTCATTGAATGAATCAAATTCAGAGTTTGAATTACAATCTTTATCTGCTTCAAAGTTCTTTCTTTGAGCCTGCAGCGTTCTCAGATTTTTTTTTTTTTTTTTAGATGCATTGATCATTGGCTCAGCTATGTTCCCGAGTTCTCTCTTGTGCTTGTCAAACTCTTGCTTTTCGGCATCCTGATTGTCACTTAGCCATTCCAGCGCTGCATCCACAGCTTGCGAAAGGGCTGCCTTCCCTTCCGATGAGACATCTCCCACACGCACCCTGGCCCTCCGCCCTATAGCTCTGTAATGAGTTCATGGCCTGCAGTCGCCATTTCTGCAGCTTGTCCGACCCGACCGCTGCATTTGCTTCATCACCCATAATACGACGGTAGTCACATGGTAAACGCGCATCTTCGTCGGCGCGAAAGCTGGCCTTTTTCACAGAATACAGATCTGTGGCGGTTGCGCTGACGATATTGTTGACATCGAGGGACATGGTGAGGTTTATGCTAGGCACTCCACATGGGGCTGGGGGCGGCCAGTGAGATTGAATTAACCGAGAAAAAAGTTGTCCCGTGCGACTGGTCGCTCACCTGAAGAAATTGAACACGGAACATTTAGAATTCCAATTTGCCCAGCAAGATATGGGACCAAGGCGTACCCCCCTCTTGTTTCTATACCTTATACCATGGAGGTAAGAAGGAGTTAGCACGAAGTCCCAACCGCAATTAGCACCTCCACTGGGCTCCAGGACCGCTGTACTGAGCTATGGGATACCACGCTGTGCGTTATCGGTTTTACGACCACCGTTAATCCCCTTGTACACCATGTCTCATGCAGACCGATTAGCGCTGCTCGCTTCCGTGTGAGCCTTACTGGAGTAAATATTTCTGTCATCCAACAGTCAAATATACCTCTTAGACATGCGCAGTACCTTTTGAGCGTAGGCGTGCTATCGCCATCTTGTTTTTCGGATGCGCAACGAAAACTTACGTAACTTCAACTTTTGAACGACGAAAATAGGCCAATTATTTGCTCGGTAATTACAATTTTCATATTTCAGTAAAATATGAGTTTTCTTGAATTATCCGGTGAACTTTTAGACGTTTTTGGCAGGTTCCTGTCATGTCCTGTGAATAACAAAAACAGATAATGTTTCGGAAACGTGATGCTTTCAAATGGTGCAAGAATTGTAACCTAGCGATGCATAGCAGTTTCGAAAAAAAACAAATTGTGATGTCTGAAAACGAAAAATATTGGCAGTTCTGCAGGAAACGATCTGATGACTCATATTAGAACACAGATTTCTATCACATTCTGCTTTCCTAAAATCATTGGCAATGCCTAATTAGGGCCTAAGTTAGGCTGTTAGGCCTATTAATTAAATGTTAATGAATAATGTGATTGTGATGATTATCATGATCATTATTCTTTGTTGTTGGTTTTTTTTTCATGTTTTTTTTTTTTTTTTTCATGTTTTTTTTTTTTTTTTGCACTTTTTACTGTTTAATGTTAACAATATATTTTTAATTGCATTGCCCTAAAAAAAAACTAATGAAAGGAAAGTAGACTGTATGAGCTGGTGGTGGTGGCTATTGTTACGGAACTGCTTAGACCTTAGTTTCCTGGTATAAAAAATTAAGTCAACGTCACGATTTTTGCTGTTGGAACCAGACTATCAACTAAGTGGTTCTCAGACTATTTCCCTTAAAAGAAAAATTCTCCAAAACCACAAAAATCAAAGGGAAGAAATTTAAATCTACTTAAATAAAAATAACCATTTGACTAAAAACCTAAAACATAAGAAATTATTTCGAAAAAAAATTAAAATAAATCCTTCTCTCATGCACCAATGAAACTGGTAGGTGTCTGAAAAATTACGCTTAATAAACACAAAGTGATACAATGTAATTGCCACTTTAACATGTATGCAATTTTATTTATCTTTTCAGAGTCTTGCGGTGTACCCTTTAACCATGGCATCACATGCAAAGTGTATACAGACACTGTGCAGATTATGCGGTCTAGACCGAGCAATTGTCGAAGGCAGGTGCCCAATTCCCAAAGGGTGTTGAGGCTAATATAAACACGGCCTTTAATCTGAATGTTGGAGAGGATCAGAAAGAGAAACACCCGCCTTTCATCTGCAAATTGTGCCACATGAAACTTTAATAAACAGTGGTGGGAAAAATATGGTAGGCGGAATATGAAGTCTAAAACATGCAACATCACTCTGGCCCCATTGTGAGTAGCGTCAAAACAAGTCCCATAGCAGAGAGGGCCAGTGGGTAGCCACATGAGAAGATGGGATTTGTCTGCATCTTTTGAAGAGCCACCTTGAAATAGTGATGTGATCTTTCCATCACATGCTCTTTCGAGAGGGACGGTCGTTGAACTAGGGAAACAGAAAAAGGAAAACAAAAAACATTGCTGAGTACAAGCTCTGCGGAATTACAAGAAACTAGTCCCCTCCTGTTTATATAAACTTGGCCATACATGGCTAAAAAATATCAGAAAAAAGGGACAGCGGAAAATTATGTACATGTACCATCACTGAGCATTTTTAAACGATCCGCTTAAAAAATTTCCATACCCATCACCACGCCTATAAAGCCATGTGTACATGTACTCTGCTTTTTAAGTCGAGTCAGTATTTGACCAGAACCAGTTATAACCAAAATGCAATCGGAGCAGTACCTCAAAGTTAATTCATACATTCATACATACATATTGACAGTGGTTAAAGTAAGGGGAAGGAATGTTTCAAAACAACGACTTCAAAAAGTCATCCCCAAATTTTAAAATGACAAAAATTTAACATCAACAAAATTATTTTAGAACTTTAATCAAGTTCTTTTTTATTTGCCTTTGAGAAAGAACTTGCTTATAAGTTCAAAACGTTAGGCCAGATAATTTTGTCGATTTGTATATTTAAGGTCAATTCAGTCATTTAGCAGTTTGCAGCAGTTGAATTGATTTTCAAAAACTAAACATAAGACAATCAGGGAAACCGACAATAAAATTAAAGTAAAAACAAAAAACACCGAAAACAATTACTACATATTGGAGTAGGCCTACAGTATTAATATTTATACTTTTTTTGAATTTGTTGCCCTTTCCTTTGCCACATCTCTTTCCTGTGGACTTCGTGGTACGCCCAGATGAGAGGTGATCCGATTGTGCTGATGCCATTGATGGTGTCACAACATCAAAAGGATCTTCATTTTTACGAGATGGAGCGGCAGGTGAATCTGGAAATAAAATAAACCAATGACAAAATTCTCAGTCACAGCCACACCCAGGGCGAAGAGAATTTACCCAAAAAATTTCCTAAAAATTGTTTTTGGGATTTAAAAAAATATTTAAAAAAAGTAGGCCTTCGGCCTAAATAAAAAATATTAATAGGGGCCTATAACTTATAAGAGGGCCTAGACCAAATTTATGACGAAACACGTAATAAAGGAGCTGCAAATAAACATTTAAGTTTGTGGTAACCGGATATGAAAGCCTTGAAATGGGTTAAAACTGGGGAAACAAAACGTACAAACATTGGATGCTGTACCTAGACGACTTTAAAGATCGCACAGCCAGGAACCCTCGGGGATCGTGTCTTCCGAGAACCCCACGCACTCGTACTCGTAGTGGAACCACTCGATTTTGCAACCCAAGCCCATCGCACGCAATCATGTCTGTCGTTGCCGGTAGTCCGCACACACAATACCTCAAAGTATCTTCATCACATTCATCTTCCGAAAACTCGGCAAACTCCCCCTCACTTTCTGAAAAATAATAGAAATCTCCCGCTCCCCCCGTAAGCCGCCATCTTGTCAGTCGAGCAAACGTGTTGCGCGTGCGCGATATCTACGACGTCCCATCATGCAACACGCGTGCGGTTTTCGGCCGGCCTGGCACCCCATGGTGCTGTGTTTACTTTGCGGTCGTTATCTGATCGCGGCATGAGACATATTCCCTTTGATCTTTGCTTGAGCTAACTCCTTCTTTTCCTGCCTCCATGCTTATACACACTCCAGACTATTGTTACCCCCCCCCCCCCCCCTAGATATCTGAAAAGAATTCCTGAGATTCTGGGAACCAGTGTTGGAGGTCTCGAGACCGGCCTCGGCCTCGAGGCTGGCCTCGAGGCCGATTTTTATGGCCTCGGCCTCGGCCTTGGCCTCGGAGTGCAAGGCCTCGGCCTCGGCCTCGGCCTCGGAGCGTTCCGGACTCGAAGATCTGGTCGAGGCCGGCTCGAGGCCGCCCACTTTGACCAATTTTCCCACCAATTCAGATGTGTTTTCTGTTTTAATTAATTTAAATTGTTTACCTCATCAAACTTTCGAGAAGCTTCCACAGTGAGTTCCGTGAAACAAAATATAGTTCAAGCAGATACGCACGAATTAATGAACTGGTATTTGCATTATTGCACCATGGAGCTATAGATAGCTCTCCGATTGCACGTACTCACGTACGTACATGTATAATCTTCTTGTAGAACCAGTCTACTCCCGCTAATAGACTACATGTAGTTCCTGGTCCAGCACTTCACGCGCCCCATGAACTGCCACTATTGTGTTACACGTACTCAGGAAGCATCTAATCTTCTTTTGTTAGATAATCAGTCTACTCCCGCTATAGACTGGTTCCTGGTCCACCACTCGGCCCTGAACGAGTGAACGTTAAAGCGATAATCATAATGGCCGGCAGTGAAGTTGACCGTTACGCGTGCTCGCGCAACGCGAAGCCTGTCACATGTCTACTAATCTATGTACCCATAACTGCATGCCTTTGCAAAGACTGTCTATGGCATGTCAAACGTTGCAATATTCGATAATCTACGTATTTTTGTGCGATGTTCAAATATATATGTGCGATGTTTGTCATTATGTGCGATGTTCAAATATATATGTTCGATGTTTGTCATTATATGTGCGATGTTCCAATTTATATGTGCGATGTTCCAATTTATATGTGCGATGTTCAAATATTATGCGATGTTTTGTCATATATGTGCGATGTTTGTCATTATATATGCGATGTTCAAATGTATGTGTGCGATGTTTGTTATTATATGTACGATGTTCAAATATATATGCGATGTTTGTCATATATGTGCAATGTTCAAATTTATATGTGCGATGTTCAAATTTATATGTGCGATGTTTGTCATATATGTTCGATGTTCAAATAATATGTGCGATGTTTTTCAATTTATATTCGAAAACGGAATTGTGGGATATAGTATGGTTTCCAGACCGAAATAGTATGAATATTCCTAATAAGTTACATCAGGGACCAGACTACTTAGGACGGTCTATCTGTTGCACTGACCTGGCTGAAGCTAGCCCGCGATTCAGCCCGCGATTCGCAATAGGGCCCGCGATTCGCCCGATCAGAGCAGCCGCATATTGAAAACTAGAATCCATTCGACAAAAGGAGTTTTTTCTTAATGAAATCGCTGGATTCAGGCAACGAATTTTTTAGAAAATGTCAAGAAAATACATACAATTTGTGCATGAAATTTCAGAATAGGTATGAGCAAAGCTGTACATATTATACTTAACATTGTTTTATGGGTCTTTTTTAATGAATTAATTAGTCGTTTCGCGAATGCCCATTTCAAAGGGTTCTCTACATCAATTCCTTTCGGCTCAGCACAATAGCTTCTGTTTGAAAGAAAGTGTACCGCACATGTTTTTAAAAATTTATATTTTTCTTTCATATTCATAATTGCTACCTTCCTGGGCACACTTAATTTCAGCAAGGGCCTATTCCAAGAATGGCTTCTGTTCCAATTAGCCGCTTAAAAAAAGTGTACACGATTGGTAATTCTCAAAAAAGAATTTTTGATGAATTATTACAAAATACCTTTGTATACTGTAAGTTAATAATAGTCTCAATCATCCTGTGAAATTATGGCACCAGATGTGCTGTCGTTGTCAAGAAAAGTGGAAATTTATATCGTCTTCCAACGATTTCCAGCTGGAAATCGTTGGAGAACTGCCCTGTAGCCGTTAGTCAAGACGCGAGTGGCTACATGGACAAGTGGCGCGCCCCGGACATGATGGCGCCTTGGCATATCCGGGCCCAGATAGCCACGCGCGCCTTGACTAAAGGCTATTATCCGCCCGACGGTTGAAAACGAGCGCCGTTGTTCACTCGTTTTTCGCCATCTAACAACGCAAAACTTTGAACAGGTCAGTGGAATGATATTTCCTATAACATACTAACCTCCAAATCCGCCCATTTCTGAAAATTGCAACAATGACCAATCATGTACACTGCCTTTAAAGCTAAGACGGATCATTTTCATAAATATCTGGAAATGCGGTATTCGGAGTTTCGTGTGAAATGTGCCGTCTTTGAATGAAAGTGTACCACACATATTTTGAAAAATTCTTATTTTTCTTTCATATTCATAATTCCCACCTTCCCGGGTACTTTCTTTCCCGGGTACGGCATTTCACACGAAACTCCGAATACCGCATTTCCAAATATTCTTTAAAATGGTCCGTCTTTAAGCGGCTAATTGGAACAGAAGCCATTCTTGGAATAGGCCCTTGCTGAAATTAAGTGTGCCCGGGAAGGTGGTAATTATGAATATGAAAGAAAAATATGAAGTTTTCAAAATATGTGTGGTACACTTTCTTTCAAAGACGGCATTTCACACGAAACTCCGAATACCGCATTTCCAGATATTCATGAAAATGATCCGTCTTTAAGCGGCTAATTGGAACAGAAGCCATTCTTGCAATAAGCTCTTGCTGAAATTAAGTGTGCCCAGGAAGGTGGCAATTATGAATATGAAAGAAAAATATGAATTTTTTAAAACATGTGTGGTACACTTTCTTTCAAACAGAAGCTATTGTGCTGAGCCGAAAGGAATTGATGTAGAGAACCCTTTGAAATGGGCCCTCGCGTAACGACTAATTATTTCATAAAAAATACCCATAAACAATGTTAAGTATAATATGTTCAGCTTTGCTCATACCTATTCTGAAATTTCATGCACAAATTGGTATGTAATTTCTTGACATTTCTCGAAAATTCGTTGCCTGAATCCAGCGTTTCTATTAAGAAAAACTCCTTTTGTCGAATGGATTCTAGTTTTCAATATGCGGCTGCTCTGATCAGGCGAATCGCGGGCCCTATTGCGAATCGCGGGCTGAATCGTGGGCTAGCTTCATCCAGGTCAGTGCAACAGATAGACCGTCCTAAGTAGTCTGGTCCCTGATGTAACTTATTAGGAATATTCATACTATTTCGGTCTGGAAACCATACTATATCCCACAATTCCGTTTTCGAATATAAATTGAAAAACATCGCACATATTATTTGAACATCGAACATATATGACAAACATCGCACATATAAATTTGAACATTGCACATATATGACAAACATCGCATATATATTTGAACATCGTACATATAATAACAAACATCGCACACATACATTTGAACATCGCATATATAATGACAAACATCGCACATATATGACAAAACATCACATATATATTTGAACATCGCACATATAAATTTGAACATCGCACATATAAATTGGAACATCGCACATATAAATTGGAACATCGCACATATAAATTGGAACATCGCACATATAATGACAAACATCGAACATATATATTTGAACATCGCACATAATGACAAACATCGCACATATATATTTGAACATCGCACAAAAATACGTAGATTATCGAATATTGCAACGTTTGACATGCCATAGTCCTCTCTGTTCCAGCTAGTATTGGTTCCAAGACGTTACTATTGTACTTTTGTACTTTCGCAGTTGCAATGCACAGGCAGCGCGATAAGATTTTGGATCTGTAGTAAAGTCTTGGATGAGTTGGCATTTCGGGGGCGCGACCAGACTGTGGACTGTGATAATGATGGACGGTAATTATGCAATCAGCGACCGAGTTTGAGCACAATAGACGGATCCAGTGAGCGTCGCCCGATGGTGTTCTGACCAATCACATTCGTGGTTTATGTCCGACATGCGTGCACGCGCATGTGACGCGCGCGGCTGCAGATCAATGGTCATGATGCCTCGTCATGTCCTATTTGCGCGTAATGAATAATTTATGATAAGGCTCAAACTCGGTCACTGATTGGAGTCCTCGGAAAAGCGAGGGAGAATCGTCGAAAAGTAAAGAAAAAGTTAAGAATTGCCTGCCAACTTATCCAAGACCCTTGTGGCGATCCAAAATCGTGCACGTTTGACAAACACCGGCTGCGGATTCGGCTGCATTTTGTAAACTACGCATGCGTGAGGCCAGAACGCACTTACAAAGCCGGGATTTCGAGGACACAACGTTAGTGAATCTGGCGCGCGGGCGCCTCCGAAATAACAACACAAGGGTCTTGGGCCCAAGACTATGTTCCAGCCAGCAGTGCTCCAGTGGAGCGCATTTTTAGCAGAGGAGGGATTATTATGAGGCCCCACCGTGCAAAGCTATCCCAACAGATGCTGGAGACCCTTATGTTCTTGAAATGCAATGAACATATCCTTTGAGTAACCTGCCATTGACTTGAAAATAAAAAGAAATCCAACAAAATCTTAAAGGTTGTGTACACGACTGGTAATCCTCTAATTTGTTTTTACTGAATTATTACGAAATACCTTACTAGCCTGTCAGTTAATAGTAGTCTCAATCATCGTGTGAAATGATAGCACCAGGTGTGCTGTCGTTGTCAAGAAAAGAGGAAATTTATATTGTTTTCAATCGTTGTAAAACTGCCCTGTAGCCTTTAGTCAAGGCGCGCGTGGCTACCCGGACGAGTGGCGCGCCCCAGACATGCTGGCATTCGGGGCGCGTCACGTGTCCAGGTAGCCACGCGCGTCTTGACTAAAGGCTATCATCCGCCCGACGGTTGAAAACGAGCGCCGTTTTTCTCTCGTTTTTCTCGCCATCCAAGAACGCAAAACTTTGAACAGGTCAGTGGAACAATATTTCCTATAAAATACTAACCCCCAAATCCGCCCATTTCTGAAAATTGCAACAATGACCAATCATGAACACTGCCTTTAACCTTGATTTAGTGGATTATTTGTTTATTACGTGTTTAGTAGCCGGCCTCGGCCTCGGCCTTGGCCTCGGACGTTGTGGCCTCGGCCTCGGCCTTGGCCTCGGACGTTGTGGCCTCGGCCTCGGCCTCGGCCTCGGAGGTTGTGGCCTCGGTCTTGGCCTCGGCCCCGGAGGTTGTGGCCTTGACTACAACACTGCTGGGAACACAAACACAAAAGAGGGGGGTTCCCGCTGTCCCATATCTTGCTTCAAATGTCAATTTGGGCTTACAACTTATAGCTTTTACCTTTGTTGGATTCTGTAGGATTTAGCAGGGTTAGGGATGATAATAAAGTGACCCATTAAGCAATGGCCCTTCAATCATGGAGGAAGTACCCACATAGTGACCATCGTCACAGCAGTGATAGGAAAATACTTTAAGGGGCGCGGCTTAAGGGATCATTCTATTGTAACCTGTATAAATTTATAATTGCATGTGCCTGTTCAGTCGCCCCACGTATACCCAGCACGATATGGGGCAGAGGGGTACCCCCCCCCCCCCCCCCCCCCTTTGTCCTCATACCATATACACTCCAGACTATTGTTACCTAACACATCCCCCCTAGAGATCTGAAAAGAAGTGCGGTTTGAAATTGCCGAAATTGACAACGATATCATATGTGGGGCTTTGGAAAACACAAATCGACCTGTGGCGTTTGAGATGGTTTGTGTGCAGCGAGTCCCATATTTTGGACGGAAAACCACAGAATATAACTTTCTGCCGTGTGATTGACAACCCTCAGCACTAAACAATGATTGTTGCAGGGACCACATTTTCAAATTTTCAAAATAACTACGATATAATAGGTGTGACGGTCGAAAACACAAATCGACCATTATACATAGATGCGCTTGCCGTTGAGGGCACTGTGTAATAAATGACACAGATTGGAAAGCGCATAGTGCAGCGGGGTTGGATAAATTGAAATAGCTACTAAATTTGCAAATGATTTCAAAATTTCCTGTCAGAGTGGTCACCGTGCTTGCCGCTTTATAAAACAAAAACAGATTTTCCTTACTTTCTTTTCATTTCATTATGGCGTTAAACTCTGAATTTTGCGAATCGACCTGCAGCGTTTGAGATGGTACTTTCTAGAGTAGTGTTTCCGGTGTCTAATCTTGTCGCAATTCGGGAACGTGTTTGGTCTAAACTAACCAAATAGTGCAGTATAATAGAGCAGAAAGTTCCCAGACTTTCATGGCTTTATTGACAAAAATATCAACGACGTCGACAAGGTCTCGATTAGTGCCCATTATAAATCGACCTGTGGCGTTTTAGATGGTTTATTGGGGCACGCAGTGACTCTTGTTTTCGATCGAAAAAAAAGAGCAGGTTAATTTCTGCCTTCTGATGGACGAACCTCAGTATGAAACAATGATTGTTACAATGTCTGCGGTTTGAAATTGCCCAAATTTATAACGATATCGTATGTGGGGCGGAAGAAAACACAAATCGACCTGTGGCGTTTGAGATGGTTTGTGTGCACTATAGATACATAGTGAAACGAGTCACATTTTTTGACGGAACTACAACAGAATATAAATGTCTGCCCTCTAATGGACAAACCTCAGCAGTAATCAATGATTGTTGCAGTGACTACGGTATCGAATTTTCAAAGTTTAAATTATTATAATTATGTTTACGTACAATATGGGCATACACGAGACCATGACGAGACTGAAAGAGCTTCTATTACGAACTTTCAGAATGACTACATTGATGTTTTATATCCATCTGTACCGCGCCCTATATTGATTACAGGAATCAAGCCCTGTCACGGCGTTGTCCGATCGGCCCCCCGCCCACCTACTCCCCCCCCCTACCCCTACCCCCCCCCCCCCCCCCCCCCCCCCGCGGCCCGCGCGCCCCGGCCCAATGTTGCCAAGAAATCGCCGGTGTAGCATGAATTTCAGTCACTGTGGAATACGGGCTCATTGGCAGTATTGCGCATGCCTGAGTGTATTAGTAGAGCGGCCAGTCACGTGAAAGGGTTTAAAAGAAGTCCGATTTTCATGGGAGTTGCATATTCATATGACACCGACACTTTGCAAAAGCAAATAACATTTGCGTAACAACGATAATTTATTGTAATTCTAATGCATCAGTCTTGTATATATTTTTCAGTGAAAAATTTGTGGTGAAAATTTCATAATTATATCAAAACATCCAGATTTGTTCGGATCATTCGGTTCGACCATAGAGAAACACACTCTATGCATGGTTCGACCTGTCGCGTTTGAGAAATAACATAACATCGACCTACACGTGCACTTACTGCAAGTCGGCTGTATAGCGCCCTCTGTAGTTTACAATAATACAAGATGATTGACTTGTGCATTTATTATGCAGTTTTACTTCGAATATCTTGGTGAGATAATTAATATTTTAAGTCGTACCATGCAACATTGGGATTCAGTGATGATATTGTAACAGCTGTTACACAAATTAAAGGTTCGATTGACAACTAGATTGGAATGACTTCTATCTTCCAATTGGAACGATTGATGATTTATTCGGGTACTGATTGGAATCACAACATAACAACAACAGCCATCTTGAATCATATCCCAGCATGCTCTACCCCACAATGCAACTGCCACTGAGCATGCGCAATTGTAGGACATTTATGATTATAAACATACAGTTCGTGTGAATATATAATGTGTGTGTAATGTCCCGTTACACTCCCCCCCACAAGACTAAACTTGGTAAGGAAAAGGGTGCGCAAAAGCTAGATGCCTAAGAGTGAATCCTCGTACACACAAATGTAAATGTTCAAATTCTGCAGTCCAATTGAGGTTGTTGAAACGGTCCATTTACTTAATTCGCAAACTTTACAAGACTGTATAAAACATGCAACAAATCCTTTGTGTGTTGCACTGAAGTCGGTTCCTTCTTTGAGATTTGCACATACAGAAAGCGGCAGGCCACAATTTACAACCTCTTTTTTTTTTTTTGAATAATCAACTTTCGCCATACTTTGCTGAAAATTTTAGGTGAAATTTTGTTTTCTGATTTTGTTTTTTTCCTCAAAACTCCGAACCAAACGCTCAAATATTACTAGAAACTGGAAAACTTTCAGGGTCGTGCAATTTCACAGTGTTCCTTAGTCCGTGCAGACTTTGACCTGGTCCACATGCGCGATTACTTCCTTGGAGGGGTCCGTCACACTGACAAGCTTCAGGTTTACAGGGTTTAACCGTTGGACGACACGGAATGGGCCCCGCCACTTTGGCGCAAGTTTGGCACTGAAGTGAGAGTTGGCGTCAGACTTAGGATGAGTGCGGATCATCACTAGCTGATTCTCCACAATCTCTGCGGGACGTCGGCGTTTGTCGTAGTTGGCCTTCTGCTTGCTCCTAGCCCGATCCCGATGTTTCTCCACCTGTTGCCTCAGCTCCAACTCATCACCAAGGTTACCCCGATCAGATGTGTTCCACTTGTTCCCAACAGGAGCTACCAGTTGTCTCCCAAGCATCAGTATAGAAGGCTCCGCTCCAATGGTCTCATGTATGGCCGTATTCAAGGCAAAGGAAAATTCGGCCACATGAACATCCCATGTACGATGATCCCCTCCAACATATGCCCGCATCATGCCCTTCAAATTTCTGTTTACCCGCTCGACCCAGTTGCTCTGTGGGTGGTACGGAGAAATATACAGCTGTTGTACTCCCCAGTCCCTGCATACTGCAGCAAGAGCCTTGCAAGTGAACTGGGACCCGTTGTCAGATAACAACTTCCTGGGAGCGCCATACCTGCAGAAAAGCTGTCGGACCATCACACTTGCCACTTCTTTACCCGTCGCCTTACGGATTGGTATCACCTCTACCCACTTGGAAAAATGGTCAACAGCCACCAGAAGGTACTCATGTCCAGCATAACTCTTCGGCAGTGGACCCATCAGATCAACTCCGACCGTTTCCCAAGGACTATCGGAATGTGTGGATAACATCAGACCAGGCGGTTTCCGGTATACAGGTTTCGTCTCGCGACAAATCTGGCACACGCGGATGAAACTGCGGGTATCTCTTGAGACGCCTCGCCACCACAGATGGAGACTATCCAAACGGTGAATCGTCTTGGTCCGACCAAGGTGACCAGCAGTGGGATGACCATGACATGCTTGTAGGACAGCATGCCTCAACGACTGTGGCACTACCAGCTTCCACTTCCTCTGATGGTAATGATACAGAACCCCATCCTTTTGACGATAGACTGGTGAAGTCGAATCACGTATGTCAGCCAAAGTTGGGTCACCTCTCTGTTGTTCTCTGACTCTGTCTAGGTCTGGTATTGGTACAGGCAGATCTGGGACTGGTGCTGTACCGATGTTGCCCCACTCCAAATCACGTCTGGTCTCCCATCTTCTCCTCTTGCATGACGGGCAGGAATATGTGGGTAAGTCCGCAGCCTGCTTTCGCTTAATGTGTACACACACCATGTGAAACCATTCCTGGCACCCATCACACTGGATCCAGTCGATGAGGTCATCAGACGGGTGCTCACAGCGTGAGGCAGCACAGCTTTCATCGTCGGTATCACTGCCTGGTCCAGCAGCCTCATCCCCACTCGATGCAGAGGTCAGTCTTTCCACGTCGTCAGGGCTATGATGGAGATCCAAGCGACTGACTACACCAACCAGCGAGACCTCATGTACACGAGAAAGTGCATCTGGCACAACATGTTGGACCCCAGGCCGATAGGTGACATCAAAGTTGAAGTCCTGCAGCCTTAGAACCCATCTTGCAAGTCGACCGGTCAGTCTGGCCTTCCGAAAAAGCCATGTCAAAGCCTGATGGTCCGTAACAACTCGGAACCTCTTACCCTCCAGGTAAACTCTCCACTTCTCCAAGGCCCAAATGACAGCCAAACACTCCCGCTCAGTTGTGCTATAGTTCCGTTCTGGCCCGTTGAGGGAACGGCTCGCGTATGCAACCGCGTGTAGCTCTCTATCAGTCTCCTGAAGCAACACAGCACCGAGTCCGGAGTCACTGGCGTCCGTGTGGACAACAAACGGTCGGCTCAGGTCAGGGTACATCAGAACTGGTTCAGATGCAAGAATCTGCTTCATCTCATGGAAAGATGCAGAACACTCTGGTGTCCATTCCCACACAGCCGTTTTCTGTCTTAGTCGGTTAAGTGGTGCAGAGATGGTGGCAAGCTGGGGAATGAACTTCCCATACCAGGTGACCATGCCCAAGAATCTCTCCAGTTGTTTGCGATTCTTCGGGACAGGATAATCGAAGATTGCTTGGACCTTCTCAGGTGAGGTACGAAGCCCATCGCCACCAACCACATGACCGAGGTATGTCATGGTAGTACAGCCAAAGGAGCACTTCTGCTGATTCACAGTCAGTCCTGCCTCACATAATCTATCAAGAATCTGATGAAGATCAGCAAGGTGTTGGGTCGGCGATGAGGAGTAACACACAATGTCGTCTAAGTATACGTAGCAAGTTTTCCCAACCAGGCCCTGCAGGACAGCTTCCATAAGGCGTTGAAAACTAGCAGGCCCATTGACGACTCCGAAAGGCAACACGGTAAATTGAAACAGGCCCTCCTCACACACAAATGCCGTCTTTTCCCTATCATCTGGATTCAGGACCATCTGGTGATACCCACTCTTCAAATCAAGGGAACTGAAGATAGAGGCACCATGCAGGGACTCCAAGATGGAATCTATGGTGGGCATAGGGTAGGCATCAACTTTAGTGACACTGTTGAGTTTTCTATAGTCCACACATAATCTATAGTCACCAGGTTTAGATTTGGGAACCATCACAACAGGTGAAGCCCATGGTGAAAAAGATGGCTCTACCCGGCCGTCACCCAGCATCTCATCAAGTTGTCGTTTTAACGACTGTCGTCGATCGGCGGAAATACGGTACACTGGGCCCCTGAGCGGTTTCGCATCCCCAGTGTCAATGTTGTGACAAATTAATTCTGTCCTACCAGGTGCATCGGAAAACACCTCGGGATATTCTTCGAGGAGCTGGTTCACCAAAAGAAAGACACCCTCGTTTAGTACTGGATCTGTGACTTGATTTTTGCTGCAGTCAGCAAACTCTGGCGACACCTCATCAGACAGGGGGCCCGCAGTCACATCATGGGTCGGGTCACAATCGGTGTCGAGGCCAAGGAGAGGCCACTTAAGCCGAGGTCCATTTATACTGGACTCGATCCAGTAGGAGTTGTCGTCGAAGTCGATCAGCAACTTCGCCCGTCGAGCAAAATCTCTTCCAAGTAGCACTGGCATGGGCAGCGTCTTGATTTGATGGAGATTTACCGAAATGTCAACTCCAGCAACCTCGATGTTGTTGATGGCAATTCCAGAAGTGTGGAACTCGGTCCCATCTACAGTAGTTAACGGTCCTATGGAGGACCCAGGGTTTATAGCTAACCCTAAATCTGTGCACAGTTCTTCATCGATGAGAGAGATGGCGGAACCGGTGTCCAGTAACGCCTTCACGTCGCGACCATTCACTCTCGCGATGATGTACAGGCTACAACTGTCGTTGCCAGTCTCTGGGTTTGACGTTTCAACGAAATTCACCTGAGACACCTCAGTGGGCTTGACAGTCCTGTCAGCTGACTTGGTCAGCCTAGCATCAGTTGCCTGCTTCACAGTTGGCGTTTGCCGTGTCGTTTGATGTGATGGGGGTGGGAGGGGGCAATCTGCCACCTTGTGCCCAAGTTGGTGACACCGAAAACATACAGCCTCAAACCTTCCGGTGCGTCGCATAGTTGCACTGGACGTTGGGTTACGATTCTGATTAGTGTTCTCTGTCTTTGTGTCCAATTGTCGACCCGCATTTGTCTGCTGGGACGATGTCTGTGGTCGTCCTTGAAACTTGACGGAAGCTTCGGTTTTGCGATGAAGAAGGTGTTCATCAGCCAACCGTGCAAGGGCCTGCACAGTTTCGACCTTCTTCTCCCGTAGCTTGGTACGAAGAGAGTCATTGCTGATCGATGACAAAAACTGATCGATCAGGAGAAGGTGTGTCATCCTTTTGAAGTCCAGTGATCCCAAAGTCTCTTCCTTGGGAAGGAGCCATCGTCGGAGATAAAGTTCAAGCCGGGTTGAGAACTCCTCGAAACTTTCATCCACTGTCTTCGATGCAGTTCTGAATTTCAGCCGATACGCCTCCGGGGTGAGTTGATAGTGCCGCAAAATAATCTGGACAATCTTGTCATACTGTTTCTTGTCCTCCTCGGTGAGTGCATGAAATGCCTTCTGTGCCTTCCCTGTCAAATACGGCTCAAGAAGGCAGGGCCACTGATCTTTGGGTTTATTGGCAGCAGCAGCCATGCGTTCAAAAGTGGAAAGATAACAAGTGATGTCATCCTCCGCAGAGAGTTTATGAAAGTCCGGGAGCTCTGGCCCGACTCGAATTGATGAAATAGATGATTTGGTGGCAACAGTCATAGCATGCAAGAGGGACTCACACAGATCCTTGGTTTCAGCCTTTCGCATGGACTCTAACTTCTCTAAAATCTGTCCCAAATCAGGTTGCACAGGGACTGGGTTAACTGGATGGCATTCATCCACAGGTTCCTTCATGTTTGGCAGTCCACAGAGGCTTTCAATGCGATCTTGCTTTGACTTGACTTCGCTTACATCTATGTGATTTATGGCACACAATTTTGCTATATAATCTGCCGTAAATCGGCTCAAGTACACCAATCGTTCAGTTGCCTGTGCCATCTTGATAAACAGGATTTACTATGTTCATGTATCTCTGTAAAATGTCAGAGATTATACGAATGAGAGACTCGAATCAACAGTTAAATGTTCATGTAGTGCGGCAACGTACTACAACAGCACTACCCCGGCGCCGGCGTTTTACGATCGGCGATCTGTCACATGCGATGTGAAATCCACAAAAATCACTCGTTTCAAGCAGCCATCCTGCCGACTACGCCAGTGTAACAGCTGTTACACAAATTAAAGGTTCGATTGACTACTAGATTGGAATGACTTCTATCTTCCAATTGGAACGATTGATGATTTATTCGGGTACTGATTGGAATCACAACATAACAACAACAGCCATCTTGAATCATATCCCAGCATGCTCTACCCCACAATGCAACTGCCACTGAGCATGCGCAATTGTAGGACATTTATGATTATAAACATACAGTTCGTGTGAATATATAATGTGTGTGTAATGTCCCGTTACAATATAGCACTTTTTGAGTTAAGGACACGTGTTACAGACGCACAGAAACTTCGAATAATAAACGTTTTTTGCAGTACGTATATCTGTTTATTCCATTTGTAGTGTACTATTCAGCAGCCAGGCCCTATTTCATTGCAATTGCTTAGAGTTAGACCATGGAGAAATGGCTTGTTTATTGTTTAACATTTAGCTTTTAAAAAGGTTTTCCCGTACAAAAATATGCAACAAAAAAGAAGAATGTTGTACGTGTATTCTCCCACCAACAGTTAGTTTTGTGAGAATTTTATGGGAAATCATAAACATTTTTAAAAGAATTTGAAAAAAATTCAACTTAATTAAAACAAAATTTTCCAGCATATGCTGATTTGCAACGGTAAAAAATATAGTGGTGGCAGGATACTGGGCCAACCATTTTTCCTGAAAAAATATCATTTAGTTTATGTTGTCTAAACTTGCAGGTACTTTTGTGTGAGAAGCAGTCATCATTAAATGCAATGTTTCGACACCGAGGGCGAGGACGGCGGGCAGAGGGGCTTGGGTTACTACTGTTGATTGGGCAGCTGATGCGTGTTGGTTTGGATCGCATCCCACCGACCACACTTGGAACTATTGCTATCAATGTCGCCATTTACCTCAAGGTATGTTTTGTTTTATGTCCTTTATGACTCCAATCAGTGAAATGTGACTCCAGTTTGTGACATAGGACTCCAGTCTGTGACATATTTTTAAATTTTTGTTATGCAAGTCGCCCATCACAAGGCCAAACGCCACTCGAGGTGTGGGCTACAGGGGAAAGTGTGGAAGAACCAGCCCCCTCACACTGAAACAAGACAAGATAATCTGATCTCTTCACAGTATGATTAGGGTCGGGATGATAAGTAACTAGTCCACTGCAAGGCATTAATAAAGCCTCTAATAGCACGTCACAGACTTAATAACACGTCACAGACTTGTGACTCCAGTCTGTGACGTGTGACTCCAGTCTGTGACGTGTGACTCCAGTCTGTGACGTGTGACTCCAGTCTGTGACACGTGTTCCAGTCTGAGGACTGGCAAACAAGTAAAGCTGAAAGAGTTCCAATATCAGTCATGTCAAACACAATGACTTTGACATTTGAATGTAGATTTGCAGTGACATCAAACTGTCTTCAATGCTTTGATGTAGGTCCTCAATCCCTACATTCGGATGTACTTTCGTAACCCGGCAATCAAGAATATTTGTGTGAGCACGTACAGCGTGTGGCACCAAGGAGACTGGGCACGGCTTGCGTTGGCAGCATGGTTCCACCTGGACGACTGGCATCTGTATTTCAACATGGTGTCGTTTCTTTGGAAGGGTAAGGATCTTCGCCACATTTCATGGAGCTTCGCGAAGAATTATGTGTTTATCTCCTGTTCATGAATATAGGTCGAGTGAAACAATCAGATTTTTGTTGCGCATATTGTTATTCCTTCTCACATTAATAATTTACTGCTAGTAGAGGAAGTGCCAAGTATCTGCTTACTCGAGTATTAAGAAATTGATGATTTATATAAAAAAGGCATTCCAAATTTTCTGTTTTCCGCCCTTCCCAATGTTTTCCTTTTGATTTTAGGTCTATCACTGGAGAGACGATTTGGGACGCTTTACTTTGCATACCTAATTGCAGTGTTTTCATTACTGACCAACATGACCATGGTCGGACTGAACATGGCGCTAGCCGATGTTCTCGATGACAACTCATACGTGGTCTCCTGTGCTGCAGGATTTTCAGGTAATGAGCCTAAGATATTAATATCAGCATTTATACAATGGTTTTTTTTACTGGAAGATTAAGGTGCTTCATGTGATAGAGGGGAGGGTGGGCTTCATGCAGTGATGTAATGGAAGCAAATATTAAAGCAAATTTGTATTGCGACTATCGCCCAACATAAGGCCAAAAGGCCATTCAAGGTATAGGGGGCTACAAAAGAAGGTGTTCATTTTGTGACCCACTCTTCAAAAAGGGCCATTATGTTGCAAAATTTGAAAAAGGCCATTTTATAAGCTTTCATATGGTATATGTCTGTGGCCTAAGCATTTTGCATTCGCGAGATATTTGGAAATTTGCATGTTTGTTTTCAGGAATTTCTTGAAATGACTTGAGGACAAACAAGCCATTTAATAAAACAAAGATTTTGGGTGTGAACTAGGATAATATATGTATCAAAGATGCAAAAATAAAATACCTCCCTTAAAAATCAATTTGTTGAAAGGAATTGTTCACCCTCTTCACATAGAACGGCCCATTAGGCGTAAAAGCATACAGCGACTTATGTGCCCTTTTTGCAGAGCGGGCCACATTTTGTTCGAAGGGAAGCAGGTTTGAGGAGTTCCAAGGAGAGGCAGTAAGAGAGAAAAAAATATCTCACAGTACAAGCCTTTGGAACAACAACATTGAAAAGATGTGATGAGACAGCCAGGCGAGTAGAGTGCCCGAAAGTTTGGAGAGGGGGGAATTAATGTTGACAGGCCACTGGAACATCTAGGCTAATTTTCATAAATGTCAGGAAATTTATTGGAAAGGAGGTATCATAGCCTCACCCCTCATACAGCCCCATGGGATTTTGTGCATTAAACTTTGATAATATGTCACAAGCTGCAATGACTTGATTTTGCCATGGAAGGGGAGGGGGGGGGGGAGGTGCTAGACTTGCATTTTTAGAGCTTGTTAATTTATTAGGGGATAATTTTAAGACATTTTTGTCAAGTTTTGTTGAGTTTGGTACAAGACGGTCATTTTGGGCTTCAAACCATACACCTTTGTCTTCTCTTTGCAGATAAGGCTAGAACTTTCTTCGTAATGGTACTCATAATGTGATGCGATCAAGCAAAATCAGTCGGAACTCGGCAATTCTTGTTTTGAGATATGGGCCAAAATATGTTCGTAGTGGAAAAATCTAAATTGACTTTCTTTTACAAAAACAGAAGGGAAAAAACATTCTTCTTTCACATGAAAATATGACATGTATTATAAATGTGCTAAAAATGACTCAATTAAAGTACTTTAACTATAAACTTGATTTTCTCAGTTTCTTTCTTTTTATTGTGCCGGTGTTCAAATATTTGTAACTTTTTAACCAAAGGTCGTATTCACATGGGGTTTTCACTAATATGGAGCTTGAAGTATGCTACAAATGTTAGTAAAAAATCCAGAATTGACCAGGGCTTACTTCAGACTGATTTTGCTTGATGCCAGCACATAGACACCTTATTCAGAGATGCACTTCAGAAGAACTGTTTTTTATCATTATTATTTTACTGTTTTTCCCCAAGGGGTCATTTTTGCTCTCAAGATTCTAACCACCCACTACACCCCAGCTGGCACCCAGTATGTCATGGGTTTCCCTGTGCCATCGCGCTATGCCTGCTGGGCGGAGCTTGTTCTCATCCAGCTACTTGTGCCGAGGGCGTCCTTTACGGGCCACCTGGCTGGGATCCTCGTCGGTCTTGCATTTGTCAAGGGGCCACTGAAACCCATTCTGGACGTGATCCCATCCATTTTGACCCCAAGACGGGGTAAGTCGCGGTTTTGATCCTCTGTTACTGACTTTTAGCATTTGAGTAGGATATAAAGAGTCTTGACTTCCAAGGATTTGGAAATAGTTGTTATAAGGATCAAGAGTCCAATTTTGATGATAAATTATACTTATCGTAAACTTTCCTTTCATCCAAGAATTTCAACGGCACATACCTCACAAACTGAAAATGTCGCTCACCAAGTTTGAGGTCTACAAGATGATTTTGGGGTGTGGTTCGTTGTAGTGTAAAGATTCAATTTTGATTCCATTTTCTACAGCTTATAAGGTTGATTGGTGGCACCCATGGGAAGTAGACTCACACGAGTCCTTTTAGCTTTTTCTTCCGTTTGAAAATCATTGTGATGATGGGGAAGTGTCAAAGAACTTGTTTAAGTCCTAAGGGACTTGAAGCCAAGGGACTTGAAGCTGAACAGAATCTTATTCGGCATCATCAGATAATTATTTTGGGATGTTTCTGTAAGCTTAACTGGTAAAGTAAATTTTGATCTAAAATAAAATAAAATAAAATAAAATAAAATAAAATAAAATAAAATAAAATAAAATAAAATAAAATAAAATAAAATAAAATAAAATAAAATAAAATAAAATAAAATAAAATAAAATAAAATAAAATAAAATAAAATAAAATAAAATAGTAATTATGTTTTCATGAAGAGGAATCCACTGTTAAGTCCTGCAGTACAATTTGCATACAAAAAACAACACCCAGTTGCACTTTTAAAGTCAGTATTTGAATCAAAACTAATTTAGGAGTTGAAACAGACGTTTGTCCCACAATTGTGTTTTCAGGATATCAAGGATCGGATAGAACAGGCCGTAGCTCGTACACCTACAGGGCTGGGATGACAGCCAGGGGTAGGAGTACGGGGGCACCAAGGGGGTATGACTACGCGTCTGGGGGATCGGGAAGAACTATGGGAGGACAACCAAGGGGGCATGACTACGCAGGGGGCATGAGTGAAGAGGAACAGATGCAGGAAGCTATCAGAGCGAGTCTTCAAACAGGTCAGGGTGATAGTCTTCAAGAGAATTATTGAAGACCTGATTGAAAAAAGGGCCTAAGTCCACTTGAAAAGATTTTGAGAAAATAAAAAAAAGTCACACACACAGCCCATGGTGTTAGCAGTAACTTCCTGTGTCTGACTCAGTTTGGCCAAAAATGATGGACTTGGGCTCTTCTGTCAATCAGGTATTCAATTGTTTCTGAGCTTGAAAAAGAATCATTTTGCTTTGAAAGAAAAGTCGCCAACCCACATGGTCTAGACTTGTGTTGGAGTCTTTTAGACAAATACCTAAATAACTGGACTCGGTCTACTGATCTCGTGCGAAATTTGAGCCCTAAAATATAGAGGATGACAGACAAGTAGGAGTTATTACCTACCCACAATAAAAGTCGACCCTAAATTTTGTGGTATTCCATCGATTACTCTCATTAGGTGGTCGACCCCCTTCAAACCCCGCCATGCCTCCATACCCAGAGTCCAACAGCGGGGTCCATCCAGCCAGACCCAGCGCACCCCCGCATGAAGAACAGCAAAACAGCTCACGCTTGTACCCCGACCTCGGGGACCTTTCCCAGGAGCCCGGTCAAAGGTCACAAGCTCCAAGACACTTAGATGACGAGGAGCTGCGGCGGAGACGACTGGCAAGATTTGACAGATAGAGGGAGCCGTGTCCATTTTGTAAATATTTTATGACCAACTTCTGTAAAATGTTGTTTCATGCGGCATGCCTGGAGGAGACAAGTTGGACTAAAGCACATCATTAAATTGAATCAAATCTTGTAGACTTGCTTAGCAGGTTCTGTTAGTAAGCAAAAGTGTGCCGAGAGACAGAAGTTACATTCGCTTCGTGCACAGCCTGCAGAGGGAGCTACATACACTGCCCAACCAGAGCTTTGTATAGAGAGTTGCAACATCTTTAGCCTTTGGCCTCGAAATTGCTGTTCATTATGTGTACGGTGGAGTACAGCTCTTAACCTGTTGGTCAATGGCATGTCACATAGCCATGCCTCATTTGGTACCTGCAGTTTCGCCTTTTCTATTTATAACTTGAGAGCCTATCGCAGCAACAGATATCATTTTTTATAGCCACTGTGTGCAAGATTGTCATTACATTTTTTGGCATAAGTCTAGATAATTTCCTTTTGACGGTATGAAAGGTTGTGACTGAAAGGGGTCTGAACTCTGACTGCACTGCTTCAAGTAATCTTTATTTTTTAATCTGGTAATTTATCCCCTTGTGTCTGGCTGTTCTTGATGGGGGCTAGCATGCCAAGAACTGGCTGTGCAGCCAAGCGTAAATGCAAACAATAGGCACCACACTGAATGGAGTGGTCCTATTCATCGCATGTGGAGCCCCCCACCTTTCGTGTGAAGGAAAGCTTTGTTTGAAAAAGCTCCATCTATATATTACACTCCCATTCAAGAACAATATAGTTAAAACATGAATGGATTGACTATGCACAGGAATGCGCTCATAGACGACAACCGGCCAAGTGGTCTATTGCAAACCGCGGCTATGGCTGTTTTTCGTATTCAAGAGGTTTCTTAATAAGTAGCTGTGCCGTTTCTTTTGCCAAGAAATTTTCTTGTGAAAACATAGACAAAAGGCCTTTTCACACTATGTACGTTCGACCCGTGTTGAAATCTACACGGGTCCGACACAGGTCCGACCCGTGTCCGACCCGTGTAGACTTCTTAAATTTTCAACACGGGTCAATTACGCTGCCTTTTCACACTACTCAACGCAGCGCCAGCATTTTTGCTACACGTGTAATGTTTCGACCCGTGTATTGTGCGATCGTTTCACACTACACACACGGCCGGCCGTTCAACACGGGTCGAATCGGAAAATCCCCATACTGCATTCTGGTCGTTCCGCCGAGCTGGCTTTGGATGGAGCTGTCAGCCCAAATCCTCCTCACTCCATGTCGGTCTTTTGTCTGATTTGGGGCCCATTTTCTACGACATATCGGAGGTAAAAGAATCTCATGAAAGTAGCATGCCGTGTTACGTGTGTGGTGCGCGTGCATGCGCAATGCTGCAGGTTCGTTGCTGAATTTACGGATCGAATTGGAAACCCGGCAGCCATCAACGCTTCGCTTATTTTGACGAAAACCTTATAATTTCTCGTCGTTCCACCGAGCTGTTTGGATGGAGCTGTCAGTCCAATCATGGAGGAAGGATATCCTTCCTCCATGGTCCAATATAGCATTCACCTCCTCCTTACTCCATGTTGATCTTTTGTCTGATTTGGGGCCCATTTTCTCCGACATATCGAAGGTAAAAGTATCCAGTGTGTTTTATTCCTCCATGCTTGCACGCACTTGTACTTGACCGGACCGGCCAAGGCCAGCTGTTTGCAACAAAGCAACGCGCACGCACAGATGCACTTTTGGGGTTCCCCATATTGAGCAATAACCCCGGCCCCCTCATACCGTAGTAGCCTTTTCTCGAGACGAAGTTCGCAAAATGTTAGCTGCGTGTACGTACATTGTACACTGGGAATAATATGGTAGCGTTCAGTGCGGTTGTTTGCATTTGACCAAGACTACACTAATGATGGAATACGCATGCACACAATGTGCGCTACATACGGGGAGGAGATGTCGGATAATACGTCATGTCGGGGCTTAAAACGATTAAAGAAACGACACATTTAGTACAGAATGTATTTTTGTATTCCTCCATACGTTATGTACTATTCTGCCGTCAAATTTATTGGAAATAATTTCGCGCAAGGTAATCTAGACTATAATCCACACTTAACGTATACACACTTGGAGAAACCATAAACGCTGCAAAAACTGAACAAGCAACATAATACCGAAACATCGGCAAATATCGTCATATCGAACAGCCTAGTAGGCCTATGTGGTGATCTGCACGCACACTCCGATCCAGTCGGTTACACGGGTCGAACTCAACCTGGAGACGTTCACACTACGACTTTCAACACGGGTCCAACTTCTCTACACGGGTCAAGAGCTCTCAACCCACCCCCCGAGCAGGGTTGAGTTTCAACCCGGGTTGAGCGCTCTACACGGGTCAGTGCCGTGTTGAAATGTTGCAGTGTGAAAAGGTCAGTCTAGTCAGCACGGGTCGGACCCGGGTCCAACACCGAGATTTTTCGTAGTGTGAAAAGGCCTATAGGTTCTGATAAATATTGTAATTATGAGGCAGTGGCTGAGTAGTATAATGATAGTTTGGCTGTGAACTGTTAGCAGAAATTCTTTGAAAGTGACAAGTGTATGTTACTGATAATGTCTGAAATGTCTTTAGTAGTTCTTTAAAAAAGCTTTTAAGAGTGATTCCATGTAAATACTTAACATACTTGTCTTCGGCCAAATTTTTTTTTCTTTTAAATGAAAGGACTAGATGAGCAAGTAACAAACATATTTTTTTTTCAATTTTTCCTATGACCCGTTGCCATGGTAACGGGCCATGTTGTGTTTTGGCCATTTTGGTCCAATTGTGTGGTCTCAAAAAGTGTTTTTGCCTTATTTATAAAAGGCCACCGAGCCAAAATGCATTTTAATGTCACAAAACCAATTATACCATTACAAAGTATTATCCTTGCCCTTACTTGAGAAAAAAAAATAATGTTTTAAATGTCACCCTTATGCTATTTTTAGAACATAACATAAGACATGTTTTGAAAACTTGCAAAATTGAAATTTTTAGCCTATTTTTGCCCCTCAAAATGACAACTTGCCAGGGGTCTTAGAAAATTTTCCATTTGTATGTGATGAGGGCCACCATTGGTCTTTTCATATCTGGTGAGAAAAGTTTGGGGGATTGTATCCTCTTTAGGCAGTACTGCCTCAAATATGGTCATTTTTCCCAAAAAACAAGAAAAGTGAAATTTAAGGTATTCCTTCAATTTGAAGTAATAATACACCAAAAAAAATACTTTGACGAATCTGGTGTCTTTTTCAAATCCTAAGATCAAGTTGTATGCCTGTGAATTACTCCTGTTAAATAAGCAGCATATATTTCGGTGAAAATCTGGAACTTTTAACCCCCTCCCCAGCATTTCTTACATTCTTGTTTCTGATAACATTTTATTTACTGAGGTACATTTACACCTCAGTAAAATACAGAATTAAAAGAATGAAACAAAACCAGCCTCATTAAACTCTTGTCACTGGTATTGCATCTTGCTGATTACTTAGGTGTTGAACAGGTGCAAGCATTTACAACTTCTTTCAATTTTGCTTCATAAGCTGATCTCTTGCGCTTATCTTGCAGATCTTCCGTACCAATGTTAAGGTCATGGCAAACTATTTTCAACATTTTTAGGCTGAGACTGTGTAGTTTCCCTGATCTGAAGAGTTCACAAATATTATACGTGTTCGACATGATTGGATGCTCTAGTCCAACTGTCTCAAGAACAGAAACCGATTCAAAGAGGCCCTTCAAAGCAAGGGAACATGTTTAAAGTGGTGCACGCAAGACTAAGGCCAGCTCTCGCAAGTGGAAAGCTACAAAGTGAAAGTGCCCAAGATGATGCTGCACCTCGCCCAGAACTTTTTCCCTGTCCCGAAGAAGGCTGCACTGATTCCTACAAGACGTTTTGTGATTTGAATCACCATTTGTTATGTGGCAATCACACAAGATTGTTAGAGAAGCACACATTCCACGACAAGGTGAAAATCATGTATGCAGAGAAATTGCAGGTTGGGGCAGGAGTAATCCCCTCCATGGAACCAAATGTAGCTCCAGCTGAGGATAAAGAACAAGCACTGCCTGCAGGTTGGGCAGTGCAGAAACGTCGTCAATCAAAACACTTCAACAAAAAACAAAATAATTTTCTAAATGAAAAGTTCAATCTGGGAGAAGCAAGTCGTCACAGTTTTCACGAACAGACGAATAATTTTGCCTCTCCGCACTAAACTAAAGTTACAAGAAAATCAGGTTTTACGCTGCTCACTTTTTAAATTGAAGATATTACCTGCGTTCATACCACATGTTGATTCAGTGTTGACACTATGTTAAAGTTCAGTTCTCGGTCTTTCACAAGTAATTGGCAGCTAAGCGATAAGTCAATTAATTACAGAGTTATTAATTGATTAATACATTTGTCTGTTCGTGAAAATTTAGAAGCGAGAAATGGCCCGTTTTGCCCCACAGTGTCAATTGTCTCTTCGTGAAAACCCAAAATCCATTTTCTAGCAATTTTGCCCTTCACAGCCCTATTGTATTAACACGGAGTTCAAATTCGTCTCTTCGTGAAAACCTAAAATCCATTTTCTGGCAATTTTGCCCTTCACAGCCCTATTGTATTAACACGGAGTTCCGAATTGGCTCTTCGTGAAAACCCCAAATCCATTTTCTGGCAATTTTGCCCTTCACAGCCCTATTGTATTAACACGGAGTTCTGAATTGGCTCTTCGTGAAAACCCAAAATCCATTTTCTGGCAATTGTGCCCTTCTCGGCCATAGGCCTATATACGCTATGGCTGAGAAGGGCAAAATTGCCAGAAAATTGATTTTGGGTTTTCACGAAGAGCCAATTCGGAACTCCGTGTTAATACAATAGGGCTGTGAAGGGCAAAATTGCCAGAAAATGGAATTTAGGTTTTCACGAAGAGACGAATTTGAACTCCGTGTTAATACAGTATGGCTGTGAAGGGCAAAATTGCCAGAAAATGGATTTGGGGTTTTCACGAAGAGACGAATTTGAACTCCGTGTTAATACAATAGGGCTGTGAAGGGCAAAATTGCCAGAAAATGGATTTTGGGTTTTCACGAAGAGACGAATTTGAACTCCGTGTTAATACAATAGGGCTGTGAAGGGCAAAATTGCCAGAAAATGGATTTTGGGTTTTCACGAAGAGACAATTGACACTCTGTGGGGCAAAACGGGCCATTTCTCGCTTCTGAGTTTTCACGAACAGACAAATTTATTAATCAATTAATAACTCTGTAATTAATTGACTTATCGCTTAGCTGCCAATTACTTGTGAAAGACCGAGAACTGAACTTTAACATAGTGTCAACACTGAATCAACATGTGGTATGAACGCAGGTAATATCTTCAATTTAAAAAGTGAGCAGCTTAAAACCTGATTTTCTTGTAACTTTAGTTTAGTGCGGAGAGGCAAAATTCGTCTGTTCTTGAAAACTGTGACGAAGTGGCACAAAATGTGACCCTTCGATTGTTGCAAAAAAAATGCGCGTCAAGAAAGACACACAAGGAAACAGACTGTTCACTGCTTCAGAGTTTTTGACAGCACAACAGATCTCAAGTTACTTTAGCCGAATTGCTTCAAAGGTTAAAGAACTGGCACCAACAGTAGAGGAGGACAGAGACAAAGATCATAAACAACTTCTGGTTTCTGTTCTTGAGACAGTTGGACTAGAGCATCCAATCATGTCGAACACGTATAATATTTGTGAACTCTTCAGATCAGGGAAACTACACAGTCTTAGCCTAAAAATTTTGAAAATAGTTTGCCATGACCTTAACATTGGTACGGAAGATCTGCAAGATAAGCGCAAGAGATCAGCTTATGAAGCAAAATTGAAAGAAGTTGTAAATGCTTGCACCTGTTCAACACCTAAGTAATCAGCAAGATGCAATACCAGTGACAAGAGTTTAATGAGGCTGGTTTTGTTTCATTTTTGTATTCTGTATTTTACTGAGGTGTAAATGTACCTCAGTAAATAAAATGTTATCAGAAACAAGAATGTAAGAAATGCTGGGGAGGGGGTTAAAAGTTCCAGATTTTCACCGAAATATATGCTGCTTATTTAACAGGAGTAATTCACAGGCATACAACTTGATCTTAGGATTTGAAAAAGACACCAGATTCGTCAAAGTATTTTTTTTGGTGTATTATTACTTCAAATTGAAGGAATACCTTAAATTTCACTTTTCTTGTTTTTTGGGAAAAATGACCATATTTGAGGCAGTACTGCCTAAAGAGGATACAATCCCCCAAACTTTTCTCACCAGATATGAAAAGACCAATGGTGGCCCTCATCACATACAAATGGAAAATTTTCTAAGACCCCTGGCAAGTTGTCATTTTGAGGGGCAAAAATAGGCTAAAAATTTCAATTTTGCAAGTTTTCAAAACATGTCTTATGTTATGTTCTAAAAATAGCATAAGGGTGACATTTAAAACATTATTTTTTTTTCTCAAGTAAGGGCAAGGATAATACTTTGTAATGGTATAATTGGTTTTGTGACATTAAAATGCATTTTGGCTCGGTGGCCTTTTATAAATAAGGCAAAAACACTTTTTTAAACCACACAATTGGCCCAAAATGGCCAAAACACAACATGGCCCGTTACCATGGCAACGGGTCATAGGAAAAATTGAAAAAAAATATTTTTGTTACTTGCTCATCTAGTCCTTTCATTTAAAAGAAAAAAAAAAAATTTGGCCGAAGACAAGTATGTTAAGTATTTACATGGAATCACTCTTAATTATTTCTGACATACTTCAGAAAGATATCTGATAAAATTACGAATAAAGGTCATGTTTTGCCTCATCTATTTTTGTATGAGATATTTATCGCAATGTGAGTCACATAATTTGTCAAGGTTAGAGTATTATTTTGGGCTGACCACCCTCAGCCCCCCCCCCCCCCCCCCCCACTAAATGTTCCACTATTTGGGTTCTGCCCACAATTTCACTATATTTACTAATTCCAACTAAGAATCCAATTAATTAAAGCAGATAAATACATTACGACCTCAAAAGCCTCAAAACTTACATTACAACCTACTAACGTAATGCACAGAAGTAGGCTTTTGTGCCTATTTTCGTCATCCTAAATGGCCCAGTGCTTAATTAAGAGCGATGACATCATTTTAGATGGAAATATTTCTCAGGAGGGTTGGTTCTGGTACCATATTTTATAAACAGTAAGTTTTTAGATTGAAATTAATCACAGAATGTTTACTTTTGATCATTACTGGTACCAAAGCTGTATCCTATCTTTAACAGATTTTTTTCTAAAAAAGATTTTTTTTAAAATCATTTTTGTTGGGAGAGAAAAAAGTGCCACGCTTTTAGTGATTTTTCTTGGTTTTTTTTTTGCCCAAATATTGGGGGGAAATATTCTCCCCAAAATGAACGGCTTATGCATAATGTAAATTAAAGACCAATTTTGTATTGCTGTTCCTTTCCTTTTCAGTCAATTGCAAAAGACTGAATTTAAGTGGTTTTGGAAAATATAACGACCCCCCCCCCCCCCCCCCCCGTGACACGACACAACGGTCAGTAGAGGGCGTATCATTCGCGATGACTGGGGGAAAAATAGGTTCGGAAATCACAACCAGCGAGGCCATCTTTACGTAATTTAAATTCATATATTCCGTCTTTTGTCGACGTCACTAAATATAAAATGAATTATGCAGTTTACGTTTACGTTGTTAGCCTTTATTCGGGGCATACGCAGCAAAATGACGGGACGGCACCCACATACAAAATAAAACAAAGTAAAAGAAAGGGAAGCAAAAACCCTCCGCTTTATCTGTGCACTTTTTTTTGGACCCCTTTTTCGGGGAAATTGTTTTTTGGATCCGGCCGGCCTTGAAGGGACTGCACATAATCATCCCCCTCGCGGCCCCTCCTAACCTTACCACCGTTGATCCGTCCAGCCCGCGGGTTGATTGGTTTTAAAAAATTGAGATTTATGGTGTGTTGATCTTGCTCCATATGCATGGAGGTTGTTCCTTACCTTCCTCCATCCTCCATATGATGCTGGTTGCTGGCCGATTTTTCTTGGGTACAACGTTGAAACCATGTGCGCCTTGAATAAAGACCCGCACGAGACTCTGTTGCATAATTCATATTTTCGTGACGTTGAAAACCACCAGTTTGTAATTAGGCTGACCTTACCGAAAGATAAAGAGAAGAGGGTTTAACGCTGGTTAATCTCGCGGTTACGCAGTGTAAAAACCCGGCCGAAATCATGGCGAATGCAACATTAATTTACGGTTTAGTGTTCCTATGTTTAGGTTTAGTAACGTTAAGGGAATTGACACAAACGGAGGCAACGCCGAACGAGCGACCAGCGATGAAACTTTCACAATTTAGCGGCCCTTCTCTGAAAATTTTGTACTGGTAAGTTGACTGTGTATTTATATTTTATTAACAAGATCACGAGATGTTTCCTACCTGACCATGATCATGTAGAACGGGACGCTGTATTATCGCGGTACTTATCACGTTTCCCGATCGGAATGGAGATTGCTCACCAACCTTCCCGAATTGTCCTGTCTTTTGTCTTGTATAACTCTTGCTATTTTTACACTGACATCAAAAAAATCCAACGGTGGTTTGGTTTATTCCCATGCGATGCCTGTGAAAATAGACATGCTCGTCGTTGCTGGCAGAGTACAGACTCTGTATTATCGCGGTATGTGGGAAGTGGTTTTTACAATGATCTCAACTTTTTTATTCATAAAAAATCATAGTTAATGTTTGAGTTTGACCAAAACATCCCCTGAATAAAGTATATTTTCCCTGTAAAGTTCAAGTTGATTAAAGACGATTAGGCTTGCAGGATGATTTCTTAACACCCTGTCCCCCCTGGAAGGCGACAAAATTCACCGAGACTAGTCTACTGATTGACGATTGGGGGCGCCATTCACTTTACACGGTGCGTCGTTTTATTTGTTTACCGCACTGTCCTTATTTTGATCCTGTAAAAGTATTTACGATTTCGCGGTGGAAATATCGTCCTTCGGCGTCATTTTGCATTTGCAGCTGTAGAACGGGAACCAGACAATGGAACTTCCATGGACAGACCACCAATAAAGATTTATGTTAAAATATAGACGGCACTTTTGAGCAGACACGGTGAGGCAAAATTTACAAGTTTTGGAAAACGTGAATATTTATTAAAAATCATTAAAAGTCCCGACACAACATGAACATTTTATAATCGTCATTTTTATACAACTCAGCAGGAAGTCCTTAATGACAGATGAACTGGATGAAAAATCGCCACACGAAGGAGTTTTGGCAACGCAAAAAAAGAGAAATTTCCGATGCCGCGATAATATAGTTGCCGCGATAATAGGGAGTCCGACTATACATAATGGAGCAAACGTACTGGTAGCCTTTTCCATTTCCACCACCTTTCAAATGTCTGAAAACCAAATGAACGAAAGATTTTACTGTGTGGTACCCCTACCAAAATGGTTCAGAAACAGACAAATCTGACAAAATAACTATCCATTCATGTTCGAACGTTCATGTTTAGAATTGTATAAACACAATTGTCAATGCTGGCACAACTATTCAGTTTGAGACTTTTGTCGGAAAATGTCCACCTATTATAGGGAAAGAAAGTTTGTGTTTACTGTGTTAGATGTTCTTTGGCAATACAGTCACTCGAAGTGTTCACATACAAGTTAATTTCTGCCTCATTTTCACAGATTTTGTCGACAGAAATCTCGAAATATTCTGTGCCACAAGAAGGGTTGGTTATTTTTCAAGATATCGCTGTTCCAGATCCACTTTGGTGGCGGTGTTAAAAGTAAAATCTTTCCTGAAAAAGGCTTGAATTTGATTTGGACTGAATGTAAAAAATGGCATAATTCTCCAGAAATGATAATTGTACCGAGTGCACCATTCGTTATTTACAATGCACGGTTATATAGTGCCTTCAAGTTCATGACCATTGCACTTTGCAGCTCATCGAGGTGCTTGTATGAAAGACTACTAAATAATGTTGTCTCTTACGTCCGCAATCGCATCGCAAAACGTGTTGCTTATTCTTTCTTTGTTGTTACATATAACATTCTCATTGTTGACAATGTTGGCTCTGTTTTTCTCTCGCTACTTTTGGCTCTCAACCTCTGACCAGGAAATCATGTGAAATTCTGTGCAGTTTTTCACCCTCTGAATTATTATTTTTTGAAGTTGCTATTTTTCTTGCAGTACAACAGTCCTAATACCTTTGAATGAGACATCCAACGGAAGAGCCAATCCATTTGTAAAAATCAAGAAATTACTTTACAATGTTGATTTTTTGTGACCTGACAAGTCGAAAGATCAGCAACTTTTGTACAAGTATAGTTAATTTTTATTATGCCAACCTTGTTCCCACGTTATTTCATTCATCATTCCCGTTTACTAAGGTCCAACCATGAGGTCCAGTGCCACGAAACGGTGGTCCGTGAGTTAAAACTTGATTTTTTTTCCCACCAATTCACAACATTTGACATCTCTAATTCTACTGTGCAGTATTTCCTGAGGGTACCGGCAGGTGTTCGAAGAGTACTCCCATCGGCTTCGAGCACGGTACCCGCAACTCAGCATCGAGGGAGAAAACTTTCCCGCCCACCCCATCCGTCGCTACCTGGCCAGTGCCTTTAGCATCCTCAAGATCGGACTGATTATCCTCGTTGTTAGCGGCAGTAACCCCTTCCCTGCCCTTAATTTAGAAACCCCAGGAATTTGGACTTGGGCCATCGAAAACAAAGTAAGATTTCTTAACCCTATAAACCCCTTAACTGTATTTTGACCAGACACCGTGCTCAGTGCAACATCCATCAGTTGTCAAAGCGAGAAGCCTGCTCAGTGAAACAAAGTCTAACAGCTGCAACCAAAAGTCTTGTCTTCACTGCTTTGATCAAAATCCAACAGAAATCTTGAATGGTTAACCAAGGCTCTACAGTCCTGAACCCGTCAAAATACAACACAACATGGTGTTGGATTTTGGCGGATTTGGGACGGTTAGGGTTTAATACATACACTCATGGGGCATCATTGGAAGTTATAACTTGCCTGCCTGCCATATACCACTCGACCTTTGACCTTGTGTTATACAGAATGCAGAAGCACTATATATTTCAGTGTACCACACACATAGAACAAAACTACTGGGGACTAATTAGACTTAGACCCATGTACATATACTGGTACATACCCTCATTTATCAACAATTTCCATTCTAAGTATTAACTATTGATGAAGCAATTAGTCCAGGCATTGATAGTGTTGAATACCAATGACCAAGACTGTTGTCCTATGTTCGTGTTTGTGTCATATTGAGAAAATGCATGCAGGCCTATATACCCTCATCTTTCACAAATACCAGCACCACTGTTATTGATTTTGTGACATTATTTTATTTGTTTCCTCTGTGGCTGTTTTAATTTGTTCTGTTTAGAACGAATGCAAGGTTTTCTGGTTTACTTCATGCAGTTTTATTGTCCTGTCCTTACACATGTGCTATTCGAAATACTTGTGTATTATTGACACAATTTGTTCTAATTTAAATATTTGTAGAAATGAGATCAATTTTCTTTTACAACTTGGGACGGATGGCATACCTAGAGCTATCCCGTACCTCCATTGGAAGGTTTTACGTTGACAGCATTTTTTTTTTTGCAGTGCGAAACCATGTAATAAAACAAGAGAGTGCAGATTTGTCATTCAAACAGCAACCAGGGCCCAATCCCTAACACTGCTGAATCCATCAATATCAATACAAATTCTAGGGGGTTAGGGTTAAAGAGGAAGTTCAGTGGTTGAGAAAAGTCTGCGTTATTTTTCATTTGCATGTAGATTGCGTATTGCAAAATCAAACATGAAATACAAAAAAAGTGGTTTGAGAGCTATTTTTATCAAGTCCCCTCTAGCCCGCTGGTGCCATTTGTCTCAAAGTCGTCGCCGCGGGCAGCAAACAATTTGACGTCAAAGGATGAACTCCCCTTTTGTGTCTAGCACAAGGCACAAAAGGGGAGTTTGTCCTATGACGTCGATCTGTTTGCTGCCCGCAGCGACGACTTTTAGACAAATGGCACCAGCGGGCTGTGCTGCGATAGAGGGGACCTGATAATAAAAATAGCTCTCAAAAGTCAATTTCATGGCAGAAATAATGTTTGATTTTACATTACGCAATCTACATAAAAAAAAAAATGACGCAGACTTCTCTCAGCAATCAGCATCATCTTTAACCCTAACCCCCTGGTATATTTTACTAGGAACCATACCCATCCTTGCAAATTCCAACACCATATGGTAAACTGTACACACACATTGTTGGACTCTGATTCTGGTGGTATGCCAAACTCAGTGTTGGGGGTCCAGTACCCATCCTAACAGATTCCAAATAAACATGCTGTTGGGTTTTGACGGGTTGAGTACTGTTAGGGTTAATGGAGCCTCAAAGTACAAACTTTTTTGCTGAGTGCAGAAACTATCTGTTGAGCAAAAACAGGTTACCAGCCAAAATACAGTGTGATTTGTGTTGTTTGTAGCTGGTTCACTGCTAAGTTTGGCTTACCACGTAGAGTTGCTAAGCACTATATTTTATTTGCTAAGTAGCCCCATGAAATTGGGCCAAGGGCCTTATTGTCGTTAATACGTACTACATAAGCCTTAGCCCCATTTAGCCCATTTTTACGTACCGGTCAGAAGCCATAACCTGGTTTTTCTTATATGACATGAATCAGTCAGAAGCCATAAGCCAATTCTCTTTTTTTCTTCCCGTTTCCCTGCAGGTCTACTCCTGCTTGATGTTGTTTTTCATCAGCAATGCCATAGAAACGCAGCTTCTCTCCACAGGTGCTTTTGAGATCTCGCTCAATGGTAAGCACTTATTATTGTTTGTTTGTTGGGGTGGGTGTTTGTTCGTTTCAATTACCCATTTACAGGTTACAAGCCACTCTAGGTAATGGGCTACTGACAGATGGTTGGATTGCTACCCCCCTACCACCTTAATAGGTGTCCTGGGCCCAGACCTAAATTGGGGGTAAATCTTCAACAGATGACAGAGAAATCATCTCAGTATCCAGACCTACAGACAGTCTGTAGATGACAAACGGATATCAGTTTTAGTAGCAGGTGAACTTTCATTCTTAGAGGAGGCTATTGCTGGAGAAAACCTACACAATCGGTTAAGGACTGAAAACCCGATTCACATTGGGGTCAGTAGAGGTGGAATGCAAGAACCACTACACCGACGTTACTGCCTGAGTACAACTTGACGTTGCTACATTTTGCTACGTGTTTTGCTTGCAGACATGCCAGTGTGGTCCAAGCTGGAATCCGGCAAAGTCCCACGTTACCAGGAGCTAGTTAACATCCTTGAGAGCAACATGAAGCTCAGCTATCAGCTGTAACCCCCCACTACTTCAACATTTCAGAACAAGGTAAGAGGGGGAAACGGACAGGGTTGTAGTCGAGTCCCTGCAAGTCCTTTCACAAGTCCTTTCACAAGTCCAGTCACAAGTCCTTTCATAAAGCCAGTCACAAGTGACTGGATGAACAATGAAAAAGGAATGCCTTTGTCAAAGCTCATTTGAATAGCTTGTGATTGGAATTAGGACTGGAGGGTTTATGATGCACTTGCAGGGACTTGTAGGGACTTGTGATGGACTTGTGATGGACTCGACTACAGCCCTGGAAACGGAAGCCTTCATGAAGGTGGAGGGGACTGTGCCCCTCCGAACAAAACAATTGTTGCTCCCAGATTGGCACTGGATCCCACAAATTTCCCCCTTTTTTGTTGTTGTGCATTAGAAAGAGCACACACAGCTCTTCATTTTGATATCACTGCTTCCTTTTTTTCAAGGTAAATTTCTGATCAAGTACTTTGAAGCTATAAAGTAATGGCTTTTAACAGAAGTTGTTTGTGGAATTGCAGCTCCCGAACATGATTTAGGTTTGTGGTCAGTAAGGGCGTTTGTGTCCTTGGGCTGGACACTTTACTGTGTTCACCTCTTTCCATGTAGGAAGTGCTTCACGTTCAGTCTAAATCTGGTTATTGTGCAACAAGTTTAGAGAGTTTGGATAACTTGCCAAGGTAATTTGACTCCCTCTAGGAGTATCAAGACATTTTAATATAATATGTATATGCTGAGCAATCAGGGGTAGCAAAAACTAAATAAGTTTGTGATACTCTGGTTACATTGCTGATATATATTCTCTTGTTATAACTTTCCACCATCCACCTATGTATGTTCATAACTCTCGTTTTTCCTTTTTTTTCTTCAGATTGACGTCCTGCCCTGCCCTGCCCCAGTTGACCGGCAGCCATTTTCTACCCATACCCAACGAGCCTATGAAGGTCGGTGCACAAACCATGTTTCTCGCTGGATGCACCGACTGGATCTTACCCCCTCGTGTGGCCGTGGGAGAAAATGGACTTTACGAGCAACTGGTGCAGGATCCCTCCCATGATTAAGAAAAGAAAAAAAAGACGACCAAAAAAAAAGATGATAAAAAAGATCCTGTACATTTTTTGGAGATATTTGTAAATTACTATTTATAAAACAGGATATTAAAAAAAAGGAGCATGTGTGTAGAGGGTGGTTAAAGAAAAGTTAACCCAAGTTTAAGGTGATTGTTCACCCACCTACAATTCCAGAGAATGTAAGATGTAAGATGCTCCCGTGGACAAGCCAGTTTTGTACATGCCATCTGTAATGGGGCCATATCTTGAGATCCAATTAAGCTAGACCTAGCATTTTCTTTTCCAGGATTATTTCTAAACACCCTACTCATCAACACTAGGTAAACACACATTTTCTGGAATTGTAGGAGGTGGGTGAACAATCACTTTAAACTTGGGTTACCTTTTTTTTGAACCACCCTGTATGTTTTTAATTGATGTGAAATTTGACATGGTGTACGCGTCTTAAAAGTATAGCTTTGGTCATGTTTAGAAGTAAAACTGGTTATTTTCAATCTGAAAGCTCACTGCTTATAAATATGGCACCAAGTATGAATTCTGAGAAATATTTCCGTCTGAAATGCTGTAATTTTTGAGAAAATTGTATCTAAAGACCTCCAAAATAACAACAAAAACTCCTCGGCAATAAAAAAAATAACTAAACACGTATGAACGTGCACAAAAACACTGTTAACCACTGAACAGTTTTCATTATTTTCTTACGACTCCGATGATAATTCGAGCTCAAACTTGTACAGGTTTCGTATATCGTGTACATGTAGAATCATACAAAGTATGAACACGGCAATGTGTTGTCAATTCTAGTGTTGAATTTTTTTCCCAAATGCAGTTTCTTTATAGTTTTGGTAGTTTTCTTTGTGCGAGTCCTTTGGCAGAATTGATAGAAATATTTGTCACCAAGTTCAGTAGATTTGAGTTCACGTACATGGCTGATATTCTGGAATTTTCAGTGCTGTGTCCGAAGGTGAGACAAAGTTCTTATCATGAACAAAATCCAATTTTGTTGTCATTGAAAATCGTTTTGGTTTAATTTGTTTTGTGCACCCTTGTAGTAGCTATTGTACTTTTAGATTACGTTTATAAACAACTGGATATCAGTTTTTGTCACAGTCCTGTAAATTAGTGACTCGGATGTGTTTTAAAAAAATGTATTCAGCTTCGAGTATATTTTGGAGGGAATCTGAATCGGGAATTTTTATCATAAAAATCCAATCCAAGTGCCATGCAGCATCTGGGAGATTTTAGGGCCTATTGCATGGAGCTGCCCATCACAAGAAAATTGTTTTATCACAAACTTTTTCACATATTAAATTTGTGTTGCCAGCCAAAATGTCATGTCGCGTATATTGCTGATTTTTGTTGTGAAGGTAGATTGGCTTTAAGCAACATTTTCTACTCGGCAGCTCTGTGAAAGTCCCTTGATGAAAAGTAATATGGTTGTGCACTTTAGCTGAGGCGGCTTTTGGGACGCAGATTTTTAAACTTTATTTCTCCCTTTTCCAACCCTTTTTTCGTGACAACAGGTGTCAACGAATCGTATTATTTTAGTACATTGACTGATTTTGCAAACGCACAAAATAATGGTACAATGGGTTTTCAATGTTCAAAATCAGTAAATTTCTTATGTACACCACATTGTATTTGAATAAAACATTACTGTTAACAATATTATCACACATGTGCAACTGTCCAATGTATTTTGCCGAGTGAACATTCAGATGCATTATAACAGCAACACTGCATGGTCCCCCCCCCTGCTTCTGGGTCAACCTGGGACCGAGCTGACCTTGAACAAAGTTGACTGAAGACCCAGAAAATCTTGTGCTACGCAGTTCTAGAATCGATTAAAACCAGATGTAGAAAATTGTCTACCCCAATTCGCACTGGAAGAGATACCCTGTGCATTTTATCCAGTTTAAAAAAAAAGTCCTGAAAATTGCAACAAAAGAAGGCCAATGGACTGATAAGAATAAGCTATTGAAATTCATACAGATTTTTCTTATGAACTTTAGAACATTTTAATTTTTTTAAAATCACAAAAAAATGCAGGGAAAGAGTTACATATGCGGACATCACTTATTTTCCCTTAATATGACTTTAAAACTACCAAAAAAGTGTAAATCTGATGAAGAAACACGAATTTAGGAGGGAAAAAATTTCAACTTGTTCTTTGAAAATACTTTGACTTTTTCTGTCATGGCCCATAGACTTTGTGCACGAGGCATAAGTGATGTCCGGATATGGAACTCTTTCCAAATGCAGTTTTAGCAGTGAAAACAGGAATAATAAGATGCTCTGAAAATTACATGAAAGATGGTCAATGGATTATCAGGATTAAATATTTGATTGTTTAGAGATTTTGAAAAATCTTAATTTTAGTTAATTATGGCTTACTTAAAAAAATGACTCCTGTGCATCTCCAAATTCTGTTTTCAAGCAAATCTACAATATGCTAGCTTTGGCCCCAAATCAGCAAAAATAGCAAGGGGTACCCCTTGCCACTGTTTTTAGGTCAAAAAATGTCGCCCTGAAAAATGCATGAAAAAGGGCCAATGAGCTAAGAAGAATTGCCCTTGCATTACAGATGTCAGAAATTCATACTGCTTTTTTATGACTTTTTTTTTAAATTGTAATAATTTCAATTAATTTGTCAATTATTTGCTATATTCCCCCAAAATGCAAGTTTAATGAGTTGCAACGTTTAAAATAGACTCCCAAGCATCTATAGAATCTAGTCCAACCAATTATGAAAATTTTATTTTCCCCAAAATTAGCAAAAATAGCAAGGGGTACCCCTTGCATTTTTTTCAGTGAAAAAAAAAAAGAAGTTGCCCTGAAAATTGTAGGAAAGAATTAGGCCAATTAGAATTACCCTTGATTTAAATTTTCATGATTTTTTTAAATATGAATTTAAAAAAAAAAAGCAAGCCTTATGAGTTGCAACATTGAAAACAGATCCGTGAGAGTCTCTAAATAATATGTCAAGCAAATCGTAAAAATACAGGTGCTATTAATTAGTATTTTAATTAATTCCTAAACTGCAGAAAAGAAGGCCAATGACCAGAGAAGCATTACCCTTGATTTACAGGTGTGAGGAATTCAAAATGAATTTCTTTTAATGCAAATTCTAATAATTTCACAACTTTTGACAATTCATTGCTCTACTTACACAAATTTTAAGTTTTATGAGTTTACAGCACTTTAAACCAATTCGAGAGCATTTCTAGAATGAATTTCAACCATATTTTTTACCCAAATTTTAATGCAAATTCTAATAATTTCACAACGTTTGACAATTCATTGCTCTACTTACTAAAAGTTTTATAAGTTTACAGCACTTTACAGCACAAAAAATTGCAATAGGTCTACATAGTAACAAAATACAATGTACACCAAATATGCAGATTAAAGCTGTGACCCACTATAGCATATTGAGGAATGTCTCCCAAGTTTGGCTTTTTAAAAAATAGATCAACATGCCATAAAGAGGAATTAATGGCTTTGAGACAATACCAAATTTATCCTTGTAACTTCTAATAAGTATAATATTACTAAAAGAAAGGGCAGGGTACTGCAAATGCTTGAGGAAAATTGAATGTCCTTTTTTTTTCAAAATTGAATTTCACCGAGAGATTTAATGGTGCAAAAGCTTTCCAAAAATACAAAAATCTCTAAATTCTTGATTCTTCCAAGTATAAATGACTTCATGTGATGATTACTCGAAAAATGGTCTTGGGGAACATTCCTAAGTGCTACAGCGTCACTAATAACACAAAGGGTGAAAATATATAGGCAGGAATGACAAGTGACATCAATCATTTTAAAATTGTTTTAATATATATATATATATATATATATATATACAATATATATCAAACATATTACGACAAACATGTAAACCCTGACACAATAACACAACTTGTTGGAATTTAAAATCAACATCTTTGTACAGAAATATAGAGTTACTGCTTTGTCAAAAATTGCTGGCAAAATCTGCTAATACATGTATGTCCTCAATGTCAAGAACACCTGGACTGGATTTCATGGGATCCAACGCCCGATTCTATGCTTACGGCCTTGCAATTCTGTGCTTACTGTGCCAACAAAGAAATTTTGCGCTAACTCAGTAAGCACGAGATGTACGCATGTGTACGAATCAATATTCCTTACTAACCTGTGAGCAACTGTTAGCACAGACGTTTCTGCTTTTAGTTAGCAGAGCCATGAAATTGGGCCCAGATAAAATTGTTGCCCTGAATCGCTGAACCATAATTATTTTTTCTAAAAATAAACTGAAACTGCGATGAGATTCACAATCACTCGGCAGAAACTTAATCCTACATAGTTTAGAAATGTAAAGTAGATGACAGCTGACAAAATTAGGCAAGATTTTTAATCAAATTTTATAGTTTCATGCATAAGTGTGGTGCATTTACAAACAAATGCTTGTTTACAATTTACCATACATATGTACACAACCCTGTAATTCAAAGACAGAAATTCAAAAGTTTTTCGTTTACTTCTACATATTTTCTACTAACATGTTTTATTTTAACGGAAATGCTTTTTATATCACTGTACAAGACGCTGCAGAGTAGTTTTATGTTACTAATACTTTGCAGAGTACTTTTATTGACAGAGCCGAATATTCTATAAACTGGAGACTATGCAGAATATCTTGTATGTTAATACTTTCAAGGACAGAATTTTTTTTAAATAAATTCTACACACTTTCAGACCCTTTTTTTAAACGACTTAAACGTTAATTCGAGACTCTGGGGAATACTTTTTAGAACTTAATTCCACAGACACTTTTTTAGAATCCTTCCTTCTTTATTGTATACTTTACACAAGCAAAGAGAGTTAGGCCGTATCCGAATTACTTGGCTGCGGCTTGAAATTACACACAAGTCTATGGGAAGTAGCTGCAGCCGCTACCATAGACATGTGTGTAACATCCAGCCGTAGCCAAGTAATTCGGACACGGCCTTACTATTGCTAGACACGGTACCATGTTTCAAACAAATGTCTCCTCTCACATCTGCCTATTCCTCCTGTCCATTTTAAAAAGAAAAATAACATCCAAGGGTTTCACAGCGTGATCCAACATTCAACAGACTAGATCAGCAAAGAGGGGAAGAGTCCCAAATTGGCTTAAACCCTGCAATTGACCTATCGCCGTTTACGAGTTAACCACGCCCCTTAGACAACCCTATGGGAATTTTGTGTGGTAATTTTTGTTTGTCTCAGATGCCTGAATCATTTGGCTGGTTTCCAGAATCACTTGGCACGTTGCCAGGATCATTTGGCACACTGCCAAAAATCAGTTGGCAATGTTGCCCACAGAATCATTTGGTTGAAAGATGCAACGAGGCATGACTGTTTTTTACCATCGAATACTTCGACAGTATGTCACGCCCACACGCTCTTTGTTAACCAGTTCGCGTCGGAGGTAGAGTTAACACGGACTGGCTGTTTTTATACACGGGCACGGCTGGCGGGTTGAAACGTCAAGCTTGCCTCGACTCACCTCCGGATGACGTCTCAACACGCTAATCCCTCATTTGTTTTGTACACACAAACAAAGTCCGAGAAGTCTGTGGAGGCGGACCGTGTGTTGAACTTGAACTTGGCCGCTGTGCACTGCCTGTTGTACAATTTACGCTCCAGTGGGTACACCAGAGTATTAAAATATATGAGGTTTCGGCAAGAAATGGCGTACAAATACTGTTGAAATGACTCTTGCGAATCAGTATTTGTGGCGTTTGGCTGTATATCAGAAGTTGGCTGCTATATTTTGATTTGTTTGAAAACCGAAATTTTCGGCAAAAATAATCCCGGCGCGAACTGATTAAAAAACTTTTCGCACTTGGTTAGGTGTGATTTTAAAACAAAGATTTTTTTTCTCGAATAGACATGGCATGCTGCCCGCGGTACAAATGACAAAAAATGACAGCAATCGAGAATAGGAAGTGCTAACTGGTTAAAACAAACATCACTAAAAGATTTAAATTTCACCAATACAAGTGTTAGGATCATGCAAAGCATGGCAGAAAACAGTATGGCACCACAAAACCATACCCATTGGGTACAAAGTCCTCCTGGAAGAACATGCAGACAGGAACTACGCCCTCTCTAGGTGGTCCAAACCCAGGTGGACGTTTGTACAGTGATGGAGTCAAGCCTGGGCCTCTTTCTCAGCGTTCAATTGCTGGATGACACTAGGCCACATGTTCCGTGGGAGTGACGAGATGGGATTGGATGCCCTGTAGAGAAAACAAAAACCCAAAATGTTAAAGCTGTTATTGCCAGTGACCTAAAATTTGACCGTACAAATGACCTTTGACATGTGTTCAAGACTGTCATACACTTCCCACGATACCGTTTAGCTAACTGCTCAGCAAAGTTATTCACTTACAAAATTTAGCTGGGAACCAGTTAAATGTACTATTCAAATCATTATTGTCATGTTACCATTTTGGGGCATGATTGGCTAAAATCACACAATTTGTGTGATTAGCCAGCTTTTACCCACGGCAAGCTTTGTGACATTGAGCGCTTTCATCGTTGTATGCTTACCTTGACGTCGTAGCCTTCTTGATGAGTTCCTGCTCCATATCGTTGTCCTCCGCCATGCTCTTGGGGTCATAGGTCATTGAGGGCACTTGTAGCGCCAGATACTCGGGGCATAGTTCACCGTCGGGGGTCATTGCAAATTGCAGTTTGTCTACAGGTAAAAGGAAAATGTTTTGAAAAGGGTTATTAAAAGGCTATACTCCCAATTTGTCTTAAAATACGATTGACAAAAATGGCTTGAAATAGTAAGTAAGGGAACAGAGCTGCGCGTGAACAAAAGTAGTAGCTGTAGAAACTAAGATGATTTCGAAGTTGCTATGTCTGAGACAGTAAATATTTGCTTCAAGTTTGGGAAGCATCTTAAAAGTTAGAAAGCTCAGAACGTTCCAAAAGGAACGTCGCCTGAATCCCATATTAATGTATCCCATCCAGAGCAGTGAACCAGAGTTAGATCACTGATGGAGATCCAGATCTGTGTAAAACAACAGATCCATAGTTTACCTTTTATAAACAGTGCCCTCAAGCTCCTGATAATCCCAGCCCCCCCACCCCCCCCCCCAAAAAAAAAAAAAAAAAAAAAAAAACCTATATTTTGCAGGCGACATTTTTATGGCAACTTTTTTGACAGCTTCAGACCACTGGGAACAGGAAATGTCCCAACTTTTGAGACGCTCCGTTAAAATCTGTTGTTAAACCCCTTGCCACCGGTTGACACAAATACGTGCAGATTGAAATTGCCACCTGGCCGGTTGACGTCTATACAGGTCAATTTCTGCATTTTCAATCCATTATTGGGGTATTGTGTACGTTGTGCTTGGCTGCACAAGCCTCTTGTTTCCGTTTCGCTTGGCTGCATAACCCGGCCTGGTGCCCCGGCGCCACCCGGTGGGTTAAGAGTGTTTGCCAGTAATCAATTGGCCAATGCCAGGGGTGAGATTTGAAGAAAATGACAAATCCACGAAACAATCGGAGGTAATTGATTCATATGGCATTGCTGAAAAATGCATAAGAAAGCTGCATTTTCTACTAAAAGATATGGTTCAAAATTGCAAAAAAACTAAGGGTCGTTAGAAGAAGACAGTTTCAGGTTGCAGAGGTCATTTTGGAATGAAAAATCTTCGGGAAATCTGGAAGACATCTCACCAAAAACCCCGAAATCAGGAAAAATCGGGAGAAATCTTAACCCTGCGATGCAATGCGGCTATTTCAAGCCATGTCCAATGCCCAGGAAATCACATCATTGGCAGCGGGGGCTTTGCCATGGGTTGGGGGGGGGGTGGATTTGGTTTGACGGGAGACTCACCAACAGCGATATCTCCTAGCATCTTGGCGGCGTTGAAGCACATCTCAGCCGTCCAGAAGGCCGGTATGGACGGGTAGAGATGTTGCTGTGAGTCCTTGGCGCTGTGTAGACCCAGCTGCTGCAGCATCTGCTGGAAATGGAGGTCGTTCATGGCCAGCTCATCGGCCTGGGAAAACGCAAAGAGCGGCACCGACTTCATCTGGACTGTTGGGAAGATCGAAGAGGGGGAAAACAACTAAAATTTGATACTGTGACACGGTGCATTGAAATGAACGAAAAGTCCCCTCATCATAGGCATTCTGAAACAGACACAAGCAGGAACGACCATTTTTCCCCCACTGAGAAATCAATTTTGGGATTTAAACATTCTTACATCCGAAGAACCCATTTCTATCATTTCTATCAGTTGAATGACCATGTTAGGAGAACATGGTGGTTGCTAGGGTTTAGGCTGTGCACCACAGTCAAGTTTGTACAGTTTGTTTTCCTGCTGGCTCTCGGAAAGCACTGAGCATACAGTGCTTCCTACACTACGTCGGGAAAAGACAAGAACTCTCTCTTCCGATTTTATCATCCCAATGCCCAATTCTTCACATTGAATGTACAGGTCATGTCGTTGAGCTTTATTTTCTCAAAACAAGGAGTCACGACTCTTAGACTTTCAAAAGCTTATTTATTATGAGCGACAGCAACAGAAAATTCCTATCTTGGGTAAAAGCTTACAACCTGGGGCCAACAAAATTTGCTTAGCACCAAAACGTCTTGCTTAGTTAAAAACAGGTTTTCCAGCTATGGGATTTTCATGCTAAGTAAACAACAGCTGAATGCCAGCCACAAGCGATACACTTCACATCAAAATTGGGTAATCCTGAACTTGACGCTTTACATTACCAAGCAAGAATTTTCATGCTAAGCAAATTTTTGTGTGCTTAGCATCACCGTGAAATTTTCCCCCGATACATTTAGATAACTTAATGTTTCATCAAGTGTGAATGGTTGCAAAATTTGCAAAATTTGCAAATTTTTGCAAATTGACAAATTGAACATGTGTACATTTGACAACTGGAGAATTGGAGATTTGGAAAAACTGAAAATTTGAATGTTTGTTGATCAAACTGATCTTCATAAAAAAACAGTTGGCATGATCAGAGCTGGCCTAAAACATTTGTACTTTTCCTGGTGGAAACTTACACTTGAACTTTAAAACTTGTCCGAATATTTGTTCGTTGGATTGACATAATAAATTGTTTATATAGACAGCTATTACAGATTTTCAACATTTAAACCATTGCTATGACGTCATACTATTGTTCAAATTGTTGATTCGGAACCACGAATCTGTTATACTGGTCAAAAAGTGTGGATTCGGAACTACGAATCTTATAGTAAAGTGTTATTCATTTCCTCAACCCCAATCCAGAGCTTGATTACGTAAGAGCCTCAAAAAACTCCTTGAAGTAAATTACATCTCTTAATGGCCACGATACGAGATATGCATTCCTTTTCATCTTCACTCAACTGGATAGTTAATGCAATACATGTACTTCTGTTGACGCAATGGTTTAAGTCAGAGAATACACTCGCAAGTGTGGATTCGTAATTTACGAATTCACTCGGCGTTTCGCGCCTCGTGAATTCTTAAATTACAAATCTACACTTGCGAGTGTATTCTCCTTAACTGAATATTCTGGGAGAGAAAGCACCCGGCAGAATTTAACAGAAACTGACATAACTAATTGAAAAAATGTGAACTGAGCTAACAAGACTGGGGGGGGGGGGGGGGGCCTAAACAAACTTACTGTGATTCAGCCATACAACTGGCTCCACAACATCCGTCTTTGGGCAAGCTGAAGTACAAAATGTACAAGATTGGAACAGTTAAACATTGCTTTTGTTTTCTGTTGCATCTCAAGCATAATTTTGTAGTTTTTTAAAATTATTCTTAATTATTATTTGTTTTATTTTCCTTAATTGTATGTTTAGGGCGACACATAATGCTACAAAAGAGTGGGTTAGGGCGACAGTGTTGATTAGGGCAAAATATAACTGTCGCCCCAAGTATTTTTTAGTAAGGCAAGTGGGGAAAATGCTATAAAGGGGCAACACTGATGACGCCCTATTGAGGTTATTATTAGAAGTGTCGCCCGTTTATTGCATTCATAAGAATTTTCCTCAATTGCCGGTTAGGGCGACACATAATCCTGGAAAAGAGTGGGTTAGGGTGACCTGGTCGAATAGGGCGACAATTTGGTGTCGCCCTATTGTGAAAGTCGCCCCTTTGGAGTGTTTTTTAGTAAGGCGCGTTGGGAAAGTGCTCTAAAAGGGCGACACTCGTGTCGCCCCAATAAGGTTATTTCGGGAAGAGTCGCCCATTTGCCGCATCCAGGAGATTTCTAATTTTCCTCAATTGCCGGTTAGGGCGACACATAATCCTGGAAAAGAGTGGGTTAGGGTGACCTGGTCGAATAGGGCGACAATTTGGTGTCGCCCTATTGTGAAAGTCGCCCCTTTGGAGTGTTTTTTAGTAAGGCGCGTTGGGAAAGTGCTCTAAAAGGGCGACACTCGTGTCGCCCCAATAAGGTTATTTCGGGAAGAGTCGCCCATTTGCCGCATCCAGGAGATTTAGAATTATTATTATTATTATTATTATATAATTTTTTTTTTTTGGGGGGGGGGGAGAGGGGGAATATGCAAGAGGTATTATAAAACATTTGCTTTTGATGTAATTTTCAGAAATTAAAGGATTTGGGGGTTAGTATTTTATAGCAAATACTGTAACACTGACTTGTTTAAAGTTTTGTGGGCATAGATGCTGGGAAAACAGAGAGAAAACAGAGGGGAAACATGCTGTTCTTGTAGTCTGGTTCCCTGACCCTACTTCAGACAAAACGGAGCAATTTATAGACCAGGGTATATGCACGTTTCAGAAAGTCAAATTTAAGAATTTTGAGACCTTTTTAATGCTACCAAAACAAAATAAGCGCATAAAGCAGAGAAACCGGCTATAGCTAATGAAGTTCCTTGAACTATATTAATTGTAACTCCTAGCTTGTATACAAAATAGAATCACACCAGACAACTCTTTCAGTTTTATAACGGACGTGATGTCAAATGTGTATATTTAAAAGTGATGAAAACAAATAGTGTATCAACCTTGTTCAAGTACAAGTATGTATTCTCCTTTTTCATGTATGTATTTCAAGGTCAGTAGCGATTCACGACGCACCTGCCAATTTGTTTACGCGCTGTGTGATCGTTATTTATGAGCGGACTGATAGGAAAACTCATTACTCGCTTTGCCCATTTCTTTTTAAGACCTTCAAGAACTCAATTAAATACTGTTTAAGGCCCTAAATTTGGATAATTCAATTTAAGACTTTTAAAGACCCGCAGAGACACCCTGTAGACGTCGGGGAATTATCAGTTCGGGGAACCAGACTATTCCCAACGATCGTCGGCCGACAATTGCTGGTAATTTATACCAAAAATTCAACTTTCTTAAAAATGACAGCACACCAGGTGCCATGATTTCACAGGTTGCTTGATACAGTCAAGTTAGGTATTTCATAATAATTCAGTAGTTTTTTTGTTTTTTTATGTTTGCAAATGTTGTATATTACCTTAAAACCTCTAACGGATTCCAACTTTAGTTATCAATAGATAATTTTGGAGAGGCGAGTTGGTCTCCCTCGACAGTAGAAGTTATCCCACCTGGGTCTATAGGTCTGAAAATTGAGATAATTTCTCTGGAATGTGTTGAAGAATTATCCTCTATTTAGATCTGGGCCCAGAAAAAAACAACATAAGGGTGGTAGGATTGGCAATTCAAAATGTCGCTAAAAACCCTACCACCTCTGATCGTAACCCTACCACCTCTGATCGTAACCCTTAAGAGTGGCTTTTAGCCTTGTATTGGGTGATTTCAAGAAAACAAAAATAATAAAACTGCAGCATAAAGTCGGGAGTAAATTTCTATCTAGGTGCTCTCCAGTTTCCGGAGGTACTGGCCGGTTTTCCAGTGTTTTTGCCCGGTTTTCATAAAAAATAAAAAAAAAATAAAAAAAATAAAAAAAAAATAAAAATAAATAAAAAATAAATCGCTGGAGATCATAGAATTGGTTACATGTATAACCTGTTCCCTCAGGGACCAGGGTAAAAAATGCTTTTGATAGATTATATGCAAATTGCATTCACAGAAATTGGTCTATTTTTTTCCTCTGTCCCAGTCATACAGAAGGAGAAAAAGAACACCTAAACAACCTACCAAGTTTAGCATAACACGTTTCAAGCAGCAACTTCTGTAGGTCAAGAATCTGGGGTTTGTAACCTGAAAACCAAGGAGAGAGGTATTTGTGGCATGTGAATACAAAGCCCACCAAACAAGAACGTCTGCACTAGTAAGCAGGGGGGTAATGGGTTCAAGTCCCACCCAGGGAAGCCTGCAAATTCCCCCCCCCCCCCCAACAGGAAATCGGAAAGCACTGACTAACTATGTAGACAAATTACATGACTACAGCAAACAACTTAACTCGTTTAAATTCATATCTCATTTAAATGCGGCCATTGCGATTCACTCACAATACAATGCGCCCTCAATAGTCTGGCCCCGGAGATTTTTTTGTTTTGTTCGCAGTGTATCATGAGAAAACATGGATTATCAGTTAACAGGTATGCCTGATTTTGCACAAGAAACAAATTAAGCAGCTGTATGGTTGGTGGACGCACTTTTGAGTTCTGTTTCCGTTTTTTCTTTTCAGTTGCGAGGTTTTTCCAAATACTGCTAGACTGAAATATCCCGAGAAATACCCTGGACGAATGATGCCATATTCATGAGCAATTTGTCAACTATGCTTGAAAATGGCTTCTCTGTTGCAACTCTGTGATGGAACACTGTACTGCGCAGTGTTCTCCAAGAGGGGTTTTAGCAGGGCGGGCTGCCCTGCCCTGCCAAAAATTTATGCCAATTTGTCAACGTCCTTGATTATATTTTCATTCTCCCTTTCACTTTTACAAAGAATTTTACCAGATTCTGTGAACTCCCGATCATTTAAAAAATCGGCACAATGAATTGAGTCTGTTGTACCCCAAACACCGCATACAAAACAAACACCAATTTGAAGCACCGCCAGGCACCAGACTACTCCTAATTTCCATAGGTGTGCAAGATTTTTCAGTGAACATTCTAATGATCCAATAACGGGGTGAGAGAGAGCAGGTGTCGTGGTGGGAGCGTACTGCTCCACACCATGGGAACGAGGTCGACATCCGAGCTGCCCACCTTGCCAAAATTTAAGGTCGTGGGGGAACACCGACTGCGAATCGGTCGAACCGGCCAACTGCAGTTGAAACAATTTGATGTGGTGTGGAATGCACAAATTTTGAGGGAAAAGAAACAAGCCTCACTGCACAGAATTCCATAGCGATCCCTAAGTGGCGGGGCTACATGCCGATAAACAAAAGCTCAATTGCAGTCCAGTGTCCTGCTCAGGGACACCTCACCTTTGATGGAGAGGGCCTTGATGCAGCTGTTGATGCTGTCCTTGATGTGTTTGGCCTCTGTTGTTTCATCCTCGCTGCTGCTGCTGCTCAGAGTGGGGATGCACAGCCCGCCCTCCGCAGCCAGTGATTTCTGCTCCGTCAAAACAAACAAAATCTCAAATTTACCCTTTAGGTATAAAAGGGATGATTTTTTTTCCCCATTTCAAATGTATGCCTTGTTTATGCCTTCACAGCCCAAGAGATGAATAAAAATACATTTAAAGACCACACAAAGAGAATACGTTTACTGACAAATGGGGTCAAAGGTAAAATGTAGACATTTGTTATTAACTGAGAAAGCCAATGTATTGCCATTTAAAATGCCACCACGATGCATTTTAAATCAGAAATTTAGGGCAAAACCCTGGAAAAGGTGAAATTGAGGTTTTTATCAATTGAATTTTACCCGAGAATCCTATTTGAGAAAAAAAGTGACCCTGCATAGTGTTTTTCCCCCATATCTGAAAAGAACCGACATTGTTGACATCTGACTCATTTCTCTTGATCAGGCCACAATTAATTCCTGGAGGCAATTGAAGTCAAGTGTCCTGCTCAAGGACACCAGCACCGGACCACAATATTAACATCTGGAAAACATAACTATCAATAGAAATTAAAGCACGTCTACCCCTACCTCACACCCTTCCCCCTAAAAAAGCAGTCCGAGCTCCCATCGGAGCACTCCTACAATTTCAGTGTTTGAGACAATCCCTAAAAAAAATGGCAGTGAAACTGTGGGGACTAGTTTGGAAGAAAATTCTCAGAGTGAGATCGCGCTGTTTGGCTTCTCACCTTGAATGGTGAATATTCATCTTCTGAAGTGTCTTCCAAGTCCTTGTGCTTTCTGCAAAAATAACGACAAGAAACTTGGTTCATCAATAGGTCGTTCCATTCATCTCTTGAATACGGACAACGGCCATGGTTTGGCAAAAGACCACCTGGCCGGTTGTCATCTATATACGCATTCCTGTGCATACTCAATCCATTGTTTACATTACGCTTGGCTGCACAAACCCGTTTTGGCATACTAGCAATATTAACAGGTAGTCAGATTGGTTGAAGCATCCCTTGGTATATATGGTCCGACAAAAGTTCACCAAAAGTGACGAATGTGTGGCATGCACGACTATAATTGGTAAGGTGTGTCCTCTATTTACAGATTGGGCCAGGTTGCCTATTCACTCCCGGCTGTGATTTTTTTCTGTACCACATATTCACTACAGCAATAAGTTTGTGTATTTTGCTATAGAAGCTATCAATATAGAAGCTATCAATAGAGGGCGCCAGATAAAGTACCGTCCTGATATGACCCGATCTGATCCAGACCTACACCCGGACCCGGACCCAGACCGACAGGATAGAGGTTTGACTAATTCATAGACTCAATTAAGGAAAGTTACCTCTTTTCGCTGGTTGTGTTTGCCATATCTTCCAACAATAGGCTCGGGTCATCATGGCACTTCTCTGCAAACACTGCGATGATGTAATCCACAAACTCCCAGGAACTCTGCAACACAGACGGAGACATAAAAGGGAATTCCAGTTAACTTAAAGTCATGAAAAATGTATACGCTTGCGAACTATCTTACGTGGCCACCTTTGGGGATTCTATAAGCAATCTTATAGACAAGGACCATTGATTGATTGGTCACTGCTAACAATACGCTCTCTTCAAACTATGCAGAGTAGTAATCGAGTCAATTACAAGTTACATCACTAGTCTGGTCACAAGCCAAGTCACAAGCTAATCAAACGAACTGTGACAAAAGCATTCCCCTGTAGCTTGTGGGCTGACTTGTGATTGACTAGTCATTTGACCTGTGATTGACTAGTCATTTGACCTGTGATTGACTAGTCATTTGACCTGTGACTGACTAGTCCTTCGACCTGTGATTGACTAGTCATTTGACTTGTGATTGACTAGTCATTGATTTGATCACAATAAGCCAGTTCGGTATTTCAACTGTGCATGTGCACAACGACATTTTATCCCGAATGACCCGCGTGACCTAACGTAGGCGTGTGAACGCAAAAGGTGGTTGCACAACGCGCATGTGCTAAATTCAATCAGAATGGGCGTTCGCGTAACATGGCGTGACATTACGTCAGCAATTTTATCCCAAATAACCTTTGAGATACCAAACTGGCTTATTCTGCTGCTGTGTCCCCTCTTCACTTGTCCAAGTTTAGAATGAAAAAGTTGCTATTTTTAAAAACAATTTTTAAATTAATTCTTTTTGAATATATATTTATATTTGTATATTATATATATTTTTTATATTGATTACTAGCCTGGCCACTCCCAAGTCAATCCACAAGTAGATTTTCTCTTCGTGAAATTAAGTCATACATTTTCTCATCTGCACCTAGGGGCGAGATTGACCAAAAATGAAAAATCCACGAAATCTGCAGTGTCTGGGGCGGGGGTCGCCGAGGATCCCAGAGCAACGTGGGGTCCATGGTTTGTATTTGCCTGAAGGCAACCCCTAAAAAGACCCCATTTCTATTGTATATGCATTTTTACAGGTACAAAAACCTTCAGGGTAACACCTCAGGCATTCCAGATTTCAAAAAGAGATTGCAGCCATTAAACGTCACTGCTTGATTTGCATGTACCTTAACTTCGCTCTTGTCCCCCGCAAAATGTAGTAGTTCTAGAAATGCGTCTTGTGGACTGAAGGTATTTCAGGGTGTAGCAAGAGTTTATTGGGGGATTTCAACAAAACAAAAACCAAAACCAAAACCAAAACCAAAAACCAAAACCAAAACCTTGGAGATGCATTCCTCTAGCCCTTGCTCCCAAAGATCAGCGAAGGTGTCAAGGATTGAGAGATGGTAGACCAGTTTGGGGTTGCACAGGTCGATGGCGGTGTGGTACATCAGCGTAAAGGCCGCCTCATTCTCCTCCCGTGTATTGCTGTTAAATTTCTGCAGAAGCTGGTTATAGGTCAGGAGGACTTGGCTGGTGGCCAGCCTGAAATGGAGATGGGAAAGACAGGTGTTACGTTTAAACCGCTAAACGGAGCTGCAATGACGAATGTGAAAAGCAACGAGTTCTAGCAACGGGGTCACCCACATCACTGAATGTGCACGGTACTTTTAAGTTATGGTCCAGCAACAGGGGCGAAATTGGCCGAAAATGAATAATCAAAGAAATCTGCAGTGTTTGGGGGGGGGGGGGGGGGGGGGGGGTCGGCGAGGACCCCAGAGCAACGTAGTGTCTACGGTTTGTATTTGCCTCCATTGGTCAACTTTTATAAAGTAAAAACACCTTTAAGGGTAACAATTTAGGAATTCCAGATTTCAAAAGAGATTCTTTAAAAATTCTGAAATCAGTCAAAACAATTCCTGATAAAAAAAATCTTGAAATCAGGAAGAATCCCGACAGGAGGCGGCCATTTTGGTTGGGCATGCTGGCTCGGAGGTCATTTTCTTATGGTGGGTTCTTTGTCTTTAGTCTTCCATGGTAACAACAGCATCACCAACCAAATTTCCACGTGATGCATAAATTATTGTTCATCAGCTGCTGTTTGCTTAGCATGAAAATCACACTGTCGGCTGGTAACCTGTTTTTATAATAAAGCAAGGCGTTTTCGTGCTTAGCAACTTTGTTTGTGCTTAAAAGCTCCACGAAATTGTCCCCTGACCAAGGTAAAAGTGAAAGTACAGGACTGTATGTGATTTAAACAAAAAACAACTCGACTCTCCCGCTCTGCGGCCTATCGTTCACCATGTGCAAGTTAATGAAAGAGGTATCAGTAATCAGTTATAAAAGCTGTTAACACAATTTGGCTTAGAACATAAAAAAAACAAAAAACGTTTACCAGCCAAAATCACATGTGATATATACCGTTTTTCTACTGGTTCTCCACCGAGTTTCACTTACAATGAAAATCTCTTAAGCATTTTCCATGAAAGAGGCCCTAGGGGACTCACTGTCTGACATGTTCCTTGCAGTTGATGTGATCGATCCCCTCTAAGGCGTAGGCCTGCTCGCTGGTGATGATACGCAGCAGCTCGTCGTTGCTGACGACTAGCGCCCTCAAGTACTGGATAGACTCATTCTTCGGACAGAATTTGCGCAGCAGGAGCAGGTAGAGCTTGCGCAGACCTTCTAACTGGCACAGGCTCCCTGGGGGCGAGAGGATGAAGTAACAAATAGTAAGTAATGAGGTTGGCCAGTAAAGTTAATGAAGTCGGCTGGTAAATAATGAAAGTGGCCACTTAACAATGAAAATTGGCCAGTAAATAATGGCCTGTCTACACTTCTCGTTTCAGCTGGAAAGACTCACTGATGAAGTTGCTCAGGCTCTCCTTCTCCTCTCCGCCCAGTTCTTGCTCTATAAACCGCCGGGTCGTCGACAGAATCTGCCTCAAACTGGCGACGAGAAGGTACAATCTGCAGGAGGTAAAATACATGGGAAAAGTCAATTTTGAAAATGTCGACAAGTCTAAGAAACGGCATCAATTGTGATCATCTGAAAATGAAAAAAAAATTGCACAACCCCAGAAGCTAAACTAGGTGCATCTAAAAAGTGCATACATTCTAACTAATTTGCATATATATGAATAACACATAACCACTTTCACATAAAAAGATTTATATCATTTATCCCCTACCTTGATTTATTCATCTGAAACCTTCAAAACAAAATAATGATCTTGATGCGCAAGTAAAAAATATTAACAAACAAATCAACTTTGCTGCCAAAAGTCGGGACATCGTTTTTTCAAAACATTTTTCGGTCAAAAAAAAATATATTTAAGGGCCACTTTTTCAAAACCTTCATACAGCCCTGGGGAACAATCAGATTAGTAGCATAATGATCGTTACATATACCAACAAGTCAAATCCCTCACGGACAAGGGCCATAGCCGCGATTTAGGGAAGACCACCTGTTCGGTTGTCATCTATATGTGCAGTCCTGCGCATACTTAATCCATTCATGTTTCAACTATATTGTTCTTGAATGGGAGTGTAATGAATAGATGGAGCTTTTTCAAACAAAGCTTTCATTCACACGAAAGGGGGCTCCAATAAGCACTTTCACGGTAATATGCGCCATCTTGCTTACGGGGCAAATTTACACGCGTTGCTGTGTACGCATCATCAATCGAAAACTTTGGCGCTTCCAAGTCATCATGCGTTCATTCCAAAATGCGCTCGCGTCTAGCAACGCGTGTTCTTTTTGCCCCGTCAACAAGATGGCGCATATTACCGTGAAAGTGCTTATTACGATGAATAGGACCACTCTATTCAGTGTGGTGCCTGCTGTTTGCGTTTACGCTTGGCTGCACTGGTATACCTACCCCCCCCCCCCCCTCCCCCCCCCCCCCCCCCCCCCCATCAATAACGGCCAGGCACAAGGGGTTAAGAATCAGACAAGGCTTTACCTTCTGAACAGAATGTTGGACTTGCTGTCTGCAGAGGAATCGCCGGCGGCCAGGGTGAAGCTCTCCCACGTGTTGAGGGTGGCGAACATGAGGTACGTTACAACCACACTGGATAGGCTATACCTGGAGGGGTGGGGGAAGGTCCAGAATCACAAAGGAGTCAGTGGATTGAATGCTCACGCTTTAATACTAGAGTCTGAATTATAGTCGAATCAACCTGATCGTCCCTCTATAGTTTTAGACTACCTGGAGTGTATAAAATCTGAGAAAAGTAGCCGGTAAAAATCCAAATAAGTTGAGAGGGTGAAAAAGATGCTCATACTGCAATCTATCCATGTTTATTTTTGACCAGGGCAATTCAAGAACATTTTTGTGAAATTGTCTATTAAGCTGTACCTGACGTCGCTGTAGCTGATACACGACAGTGAGGAGAACGGAAGGAAGTATGGTATACACCACAAGAAATAGCAGTCGTTCACACGTTGCAGGAGGTTGTCCTGCAAAGATACATGAATAATCAATACAATCAAGCAGTCAATCAAACCAATTTTGTTTTCTACTGTGAACAAAGAAAACTTGGGGAGCCGGGACGGCCTAGCGGTACTTTTCTCGCCTTTCACTGCCGTGACCCGGGTTCGAATCCCATGGGACATGCTGATTGGGCTTCCAGTCCCTGCCCGATTCCACGGGTTTTTTCCCAAGAATACTATTCTAGGGGTTTTCTTCCCATCTCTAAAAACTGAACATCTATCCGACGTCTCTTGGCAAGTTGCTTCAGGCTTGTGAGCTATAGTGCAATTTGAGGAATCCTCGTTTTCAGTACCAGAAATATATAAATAAATAAATAAATAAAAAAAAAATAATAATAATAATAATTAATAATAATTTTATAGATTACTTTACCAGCCCTTTACCAATTGAGTTATCTTTTGGCTGTCTCCTAATTTGTAAATATCTTCGGGGGGGGGGGGGGGGGGGGGGGGGGGTTACAAGTTGATTTTGGAAGTGATATAAGAAAAACCGACAAGCGCAGAATTCAAAGTTGTGACTTCGGGATTATTATATCTTGTTTGTCAAATCTTTTCTTTTGAAAAATCAATGGGAACAATAAAATAATAATAATTTGGACTTAATACCTGTGACAAAAGGATGCATCGATTCAAACCGTGTTGACAAAACCTCACGGCAAACTGACAAAGTTGGTTCCTGCATTGGAGAAAGGAGGTATAGAATCTGTCATCACAGTATTCCTATTTAAAAGGTATGATATATCATTGGCAGAGAAGAAAACATAGTTACAGGCAGTTGGGACTCAAATGTCAGGTAAAAATCTACCAGACAGCCGGGCTGGCAGCTGAAAATGTTTACTAGGCCGGATGGTATTTTACAAGACCAATGGTAAAAATAGGAATACACAATGTTTTTTATACCAACGTGCTGTTTTACTTTTTTTTTCTTTGCCGACCTTTTTGGGGAGGAGGTTTGGTCTCACTTCAGTTTGGTCTCATAATATTTGTCTCATTGTCTCACGTTTGTAGAAATATATATTTGTCCTCTGTCCTTACAGGGAGAGCATAAAAGCTTGCTTCGCTCTTCCTACATGTTGGTATCGCAGTGTATGATAATCGTTATATTATATTGTTATATTAGATTACTAATTTAATTATAACAACCAATTAACTGTATGGATAATTAACTTCATGAATTATTAATTATCAACTTGCATGTATTTGAATTGTATGCCAACATGAAATAAATGTGTGTGTGACACACACTTGTATAAAAAAAAATAAAAAATAGAAACCCTGTCAAAAACTCCTTGCATTACAGCTAAAAATGGCCGCCCCAGAAATTATGGGGAATTTTTTTAATTCACCATTTATAGATAAATGGGACTTCAATGGTAACATCATCCAGTGTATGAAAAAAAATCACTAGACCACCGGACTAGTTCGGTGACTTCGGTCAAGAGTTCACTAGACCGACACTCAAATCACTGGTCCAGCGGTCCAGTGGATATTTCGAGCCTGACCTGGCAGTGTTTATACTTTGTGGGAGTCAACATTTGTGGGAGTCAAAACGTTTGAGATTATCAACTGAGTCATGAGAAAACAGTGACATTCACAATGTGACATTCACAATGTGACATTCACAATGCGACATTCACAATGCGACATTCACAATGCGACATTCACAATGCGACATTCACAATGCAACATTCACAATGTTTTAGATTTCACATTGGCTTTTATATTTCAATCGTAAATATTGAACTAAGTCAATGTGGTTTTGGAAGTGTTCGGATACAATTCTCTTAAAGATGACAGCATTTCAGACAGAATATTGCTTAGGAGTGGCACTGTTTCCATCTTTCCGAAAAGAAAGCTTTCAGCCTGAAGCTATTTCCTTTTTTTTCCCTATGATTACCGCAGTTATATGATACCTTTGACTATCTTCAACAGTCCATGTGAGCAGAAAAGTAGGAAAACGGGTACATGTACTATCCACAGTTTAAATAGTCTTGTTTCTTACCTTAGTATTTCCTGCTTGCTGCGGGTCCCGTCCATGGAGGCACCACTGCTGAAAGACGACCCTGTCTCTGAAGAACCAGTGGACGATGACGTACTGTTGTCCGACGTCCTGCTGCAAGTATCGTCCTGTGAAATGGGTAGGGTAAGGGACGACATACATGCAGTACTATAAGTGGTACTGAAATTTGTTGATACACCTCGGCAGGTAGCTCTAAAAAATTCTTGATTTGTGACCATATGTGACCGGAGACCCACTCTGCAAAAAAGGGCAATTATGTTGCAAAATTTGAAAATAGTGTTTTATATATAGCTGGAAAGGCCATTTTATAAGCTTTCATATGGTATATGTCTGAGGCCTGTAGCATTTTGCATTCGCAAGATATTTTGAAATTGCCATGTTTGTTTTCAGGAATTTCTTGAAATGACTTAAGGAGAAACAAGCCATTTAAAAAAAAAAAAAAAAGCAAAGCAAAAGATTGAAGCACTCGACACAAACACGTTCTTTTTCTAACTTAATTCACTGAAATCAAAGATTTTGGTTATGAACTAGAAAAATATAGGCATCAAAGATTCAAACAAATTCCCTCTCTTAAAAATCACTTGTTTGAAGAATTTTTCACCCTCTTCACATAGAATGGCCCATTACGCGTAAAAGCATAGTGACTTATGTGCTGTTTTTGCAGAGCGGGTCACATATACAGGCAGTTTTGTCAAAGAATAACTCATAACCGACTAGCGCTGTCCCGAATATACCAAATATTCGATCATCAAACAAATATTTGAATACCTTTTTTGCCGGTTCGAATATTCGAACAAATATATATATGCATACAGATATGCTATTTTAATACAAATGTTACGCCACTTATCAGTGTCGGAGGTTTATTGTTCCCGTCAGTAAAACCCTTGAAACTTAAACAATAATTACTGCAAAAACGCAGCACGTAAAACACCGGCATGCTTTGCGTGCAACTTTTTTACCGGTGCGGCATGCAGTTGCAGCTGACACGTGAAAAACGTGATCAGCAAATATAGAATATTCGAATGTCCGGTCAAACCCAGTTTCGAATAATCGAATACTAAATTATTCGAGAATGAACAGCCCTATAACCGACAGACTTAATGAGTTCTCCACTTGAATTTTAACCTCCTGTTTATTCTACTGTTCAAATAGTTGGGATTTCCATACAAAAGCCCGATGCACAGCGCTGAATGCAGTACCTCAGTGAAAACAGCGGTACTGCTAACAATACCACCTGTTTTAATAAAGATTTCCTCCCTAATGTAATAGGGTTCAGTTTAAGGGTGCAGACCAGCAAATGGGCCGAAAATGTCTACGCCGGCCAAATCACGATTTGCGAGCCCTCAAATTCTCTGTCTATTGTGACCACCTGTCTATTGTGACCACCTGTCCATTGCAACAACCTGTCTACTGTGGCCACCTGTCAATTGTGATAACCTCTCTATTATGGCCACCTGTCTATTGTAACAAGCTATTTAGGAGATCTCTTCGCTGTGGCCACAGAATCACTTTGGCCATATGTCCATAATTGTGGCCGACTTGAAACTGTGGCCATCTGTACACCTTGCCCATCTATTTGGTCAGCCCATCAACTTATGGTACCTATCCACTGTGGCCATCCATACACAGTGGTAGTCTTCAGACACTGGCCTCGGCCAATTTTTCCCCGGTTTGAGAGTAATACATACCTCCTCGGAAGCCTCGCTGTCCGGACTTCCCCTGGGCCATTCTCTGTAGGGCCTGCACAGGTACTCCGTGTCCTTCTTGGACGTTTCCTTCTCCCCCGCTGCATCTCTTGCTCCGGCCTGTGGCAGCGGTGAAGACGGGTCCATGCTTTGCAGTGATTCCATTCCTGAGGAGTTGGACGAAGCCTCTGCGAGGGCAAACCCCACCAGGGAGCCTCTTAGCAAATCCTCATCAGTCGACAGATCCCGCGGCGATGGCGATACGCTCGGCGACGAGCCTATCCCACTGATACTACTGGCTTCTGGCAATGACCTCTGAACTTTGACCTCATTGCCGGCTACATCAAGGCCTGGCACGACCCTGGCCTTGACCTTATCACAGTTCTCATACCCAGTGTCCTCCTCTGTACTCTTTTCCGAGGAGGAACTCCCCGTCTTGGAATCACTTTCGTTGGGTAGGGGGTAACTGGAATCACTGCCGAAATCGCACACAGGATCTCCACTACTGCACGTGACGGGACTCTCCGAAGTTCCAGCCTGGAGGGGGGAGGAGCTTCCCTTCACAGTGGGCGGGCCAGGTTCCCCCATGGTCTTCCAGGGTGAATGTGTGCCAAGTTCAACTTTCTCAGTGCCGTCTCCGCTGGGCAGTGTGCCCTGAGGCACACCTGCAAAAAGCGTTCCTTTGTCGTAGAGCTTGGTGGCTCGCTTCACCAGATCCTGAGACATCTGAAAAAGAATGAACAAGCCCGGACTTTTTAGAAGGCAAGTCAGTGCCACGCCCTATGTAGAAACCCCAACTTCTTTGCATAATAAAGGTCTTGGAATAATGCCTGGACTCGGGCGAGTCCGATCATGCTTCTAAGACCATTAACCCTTACTACCTTAGGTGGTGGGAAAAATGGTATTGAAATTGGAGGATTCAGGACTGTTAGGGTTAAGACATTCAAAAAGTAGGAGTCCAGTTATTTTTTTTACTCAAGTGGACTGTTTTTCCTGATATTGCCTCGGACTTGGACCGGGACTCAACACTGGACAGGGCACTGTCACATGGACGCGAAGAAACATACCTGATCACGGAACATAAGCCGAATCACCTGAAACATGGGAGAGATCCAGATTTCCTGTAAAAGGAGAGAGGAAGACATCTTAAGATATTCCGCAAGAACACATGCTCATGTATGTCACTAGAATCTCAAGCAAGGTCATCAGAATATATGTGGGAGAAGTGCCATGTGGGGAAACAATGGTAGAACATCAATCACAAACACTGCTGTGCCTTTTCATACATAAACAGACCCAGAGTAATCTACATGTATTCAAGATGTATTCATTGACATTTGACACTGTGCACCACCGATGAAAACAGGTGATTTCTGCACTTAGCTACAGACATCCCCTACTTTTATTTCCATTCATAAATGCCTTTTGATTGTTTCAAATGCAAAATGATGATTAATAAAAAATCATACAATTAGATGTGTTTTGAGTATGTATTCTTGAGTAGCCTTGGGAAATCTGTGAAACTTTTTCCTTTGTGAAAACTTTTCTATTTCGTACTGTTTACGAGATTAAGCACCGGGAAGCTTGCTTACCGCTTCCTCTCTGCTAAGCATGCTGTGGATGATATTTCCTATGTTGTTATTCAGCATATGTCTGCAAATGGACAGAAATGAAAAGGAAACTGTAGATTTGCCCATGAAAATACTAAGAAAAGGATATCTTTTACACAAAAAAAGTCCGAGCATTGTGAAGTTTATGTAAATGAATAACGGCATTGAGTCCCAGTAAATTCTGTGTTCACTGCATACACAGTTTTATGGAAGCTCTGCTGACAAAAAGACCCATTAACGCAAACTGACCCTCCAATGGTAATTTTCGATGAACACTTTTTCCCGGTTTTTCCCTTTATATTGAGTAGATTATGGAATGGAAAAATGAGGTGATCACCTGGAAATTTCATTACTGTTTTTTTTCTTCAGTTTTTTTACATGATACAAAATAAATGATGGAAAACAGAATACTTAACCAAGTCATTTTTTTCTAAAGTTTTTCCTGATCAAATTTGTGAAGGAAAAATAGGGTTGTCACCTGAACGTTAATTCATTCTGGTGTTTTTCTGGGGATGGAGTATTGTTTATACAGAAAAATGAGAATCTAACCGCACAAATTCATTATTGCTCTACGTTTCATTGTTTCTTTCGATGCTGGAAAAATTTAAGGAAAAATAAGAAACTCACCCGACAATTTCACTGTTGCTTTCCGTGCCGGTGCTTTCCTCGATGTGGAGTATGTTCCGGATCAGTACCAAGCAGTCGTTCATGGATTCCATGTCCATTGGGTATGGCCCGTGCTGCAGGATATGGGAAAGTCATGGCAAATTTTATAGGAAAATACTGGAATGGTATTCAAGAAATACTGGATTCTTGGATTCCTTGTTTATCCGGTAGGGGCCTATGCTGGGAAAACACAGGAGAGGCTTGCTACGGTATTCAGGAGAGTCACAGGAAAGTATTAGGAAAATACTTGAATGGTATTTAGGAAGTACTGAAAAAAAACAACATGGATTGTATGGATTCATTGTCCAGGCTTGAAACACACATGTGTAATAGTTAATTGACCTGTCACCATTTGCGAGTTCTCGGACAATTTTTCACACTAGCAGCACATGGGATATAGCATATAACCAGAGAAATCAGAGGGTTTTAACCTCTTGCAACCAGACGACGGCCATAGCCACAGTTTGAAAAAGACCACCTGGCCGGTTGTCGTCCATACGCGCATTCCTGCACATATCCAATCCACTGTTTGCCTATTGTCTGCATTACGCTTGGCTGCACAAGCCTGTATTGGCATACCAGCACTCCATTAATAACAGCCTGTCAGACGGAGTTCAACAAACAGACAGCTCGCCCGACGAACAGACAGACTGATGGGCAAACTCACATGTTGCAGTTGGATGTTCATCTGCTCCAAGATGGCCTGGATGGGTACCTCCTGGATGAAGTGCGTCTTGATCTTGAGCAGCATGCCCTGCAGGGTGTGTCGCTGCTTCCAGTCTAACTTGGTCATGTTCGGATGCACAGGCAGGATGACCTCGAGAGGCATAGACAGGTTCACCAACAACCTGGAGCGGGTTAGATACCAGAAACGCACATGTGACCCGCTCTGCAAAAAGGACACACAAGTCGCTGTATGCTTTTACGCGTAATGGGCCGTTCTATGTGAAGAGGGTGAAAAATTCTTCAAACAAGTGATTTTGTAAGGGAGGGAATTTTTTGCATCTTTGATACCTATATTATTCTAGTTCATAACCAAAATCTTTGATTTCAGTGAATAAAGTTGAAAAAAGAATGTGTTTGTGTCGAGTGCTTCAATCTATTGCTTTGCTTTTTGTTTTATTAAATGGCTTGTTTTTCCTTAAGTCATTTTAGGAAATTCCTGAAAACAAATATGCAAATTTCCAAATATCTCGTGAATGCAAAATGCTACAGGCCTCAGACATATACCATATGAAAGCTTATAAAATGGCCTTTCCAGCTATATATAAAACCCTATTTTCAAATTTTGCAACATAATTGCCCTTTTTGCAGAGTGGGTCACATATATGCTGTATTATTTTATGGATCGCTTACAATAATTATTGGCAAGCTCTCAGTGTTTTAAACTTGGAATCCTTGAGTGAGCGGCGATTGCATTTATGTACAAAATTTATTGTTAAAACCTACCGCTCAAACAAATTTGAAGACGGGTTTCCCAAATTAAATAGATTCCATTCTATGACTCTTAGATCAACCCGGATACTAGACAGAATTCATGCTAACACAAATAGATTCAAAAACAGTCCCATTCCATACCCGACATGATTACTCAATGACACCTTTTTGTGAATGACTCGATATAATATGTCAAGGGTTTTACGGACAGGAACAATAAATCCCCATCTACAAAACATTACCGTTGACAAAAATGCAGCATTTGACACTCTTGTGGTTTTTTTTTTGGGGGGGGGGGGGTGAGGTTGATTGAGGAAGGGATGGGGTAGGATGTTTGGGGTGAGGGGTAGGGATGGCAAGGGATGCATCAGCAAGGGTCATATACATGTAGTTCAGGAAATCAAAAAAGACAGAAGATTGGCATTCTCACCGAACAATGGCCTGGAATGCTTCAAAATTGTCCTTTGCTGCAACGAGAATGTGTAACAAATCCTAGCACAGAAGAAAGAGCAAAAAACATCATTAACAGCCCAGACGACTTTTCTGCCAATCAATTTTACCAAGACATCCAATCACCAGAGCTCTTAAAAGCTGCTTTTGAATTTGATAATTTAAAAGTATGTTTTGTGAGTGAATTAGATCTGTTTTCCAGATTTCGTTTGAAAGTAAATCATTAGCTCTACCTTGGTTGCCATGACAACCTTTTAGTCTTCCAATAAGCTCTTACCACTTCTAAGACCTTGGAGTTGGCTATGTTGATGCGCATGGACCGCGTCACCTTGTTCTCATGCTTGAGACTATCCAACATCTCCTCGAGAACATCTGAGAGCAATAAAGATATTAAATATCCGTGTTAGAGATTGAAAATCTACATGACATAACATGGATTTAGCAAGCACCAGTGTTGTAGGTTTCGAGACCTGGTCTCGGTCTCGAGACCGTCTCAAGACCTTTTTTTGAGGTCTCGGTCTTGGTCTCGTCCTAACAAAGTCTCGGTCTCGGGAGGGCTGGTCTCGGTCTCGGTCTCGGTCTCGTCCTCGTCCTAACAAAGTCTCGGTCTCGGGAGGGCTGGTCTCGGTCTCGAATGCTCGGGTCTCGGTCTCGGATGCCACGGTCTCTGGTTTTACCCTCGAGACCCGTCGAGACCACAGCAAAAATACGTGCGATGCGCCACACAAATATAATCTTCATTCCAAACATAAACGACGTACGTGCAAGCTATCATGGAGAATAATCAGATTGAAGCTGGAAAGGAGACCAGTATGCGGCTTGTTTATTCGGAGTACTGGACTATTGGTACCTGCGGATGTGCATCGCTCATGTATTTCACTATTTTCCCCCACATTACAATCCTGCAAACTATACCCAGTCATTGGGAGGGCGTTTCATGCGGCACCTCACTCATCACATTTTGTTGGCGTGACTGTTTATAGCTGGATGGGAACTTCCGATGAAATCAAATAATTGTTGTTCGAAAAAACAAAATAGGAAAACTAGATTTAAAAATCTCTGATTTCTCTCAGTCAGGGTTGTGTTTTAAATAAAACTGCACTTGATGCCATCAAGTTCTTTTTCAATAAATTTTTCACTGACATTCTTAAAGCAGTATTCCACGTTTTAATTTGATTTTTCTTCAGTGTTTTGAATACATGTACACAACTTCTTGGAAAAGGCATTTATTTTCCGTTTTAGGACAATGAGCAATTCTAGTCAGTTTTATTTTTATGCAAATAATATTTGGAGAAATTAGTCTGTCACAGTGCCATGGGTCTCAAAGCCCCAACTACATGTATTGACCAGAGATGAAATAAAAAACTCAAATCAGGGAAATCGGCTTTATTGAACACCATTTTTTGTTTTTTTAGTTTTTGGTCTCGGTCTCGGTCTCGAAAGCCCTGGTCTCGGTCTTGGTCTCGGTCTCGGACATGAAGGTCTCGACTACAACACTGGCAAGCACCCTTCCTTTCCCAAAAATCTAAGTAGTACTGACCAAACAAAATAATCCTCCATCACAGAAATGTGGAATTCTCACACCAACCACTTATATTTTTAAATGGGGGGGGGGGGGTAAGGATGTGACATTTACACATTAAAAAAAAAAAAGATTCATTTAGAAATGTTCCCAAATGCTTAAACAGAACTCATATTTCACAAATTAAACCTTGTATTTATGCAATCTACATGTACATTCTAGTTTTATTCACAAATAATCTACGACGTTTGTAAATCAGCCTAGCTGGTAACCTGAAATACTGCTAACCCCACCACCTCTGTTGTAACCCTTTACCTAATTGGCTTTTAGGCTTCCATAATTTTTGTTTTTATTTTATCATTACTTTTAACCTTTGGTTTGCCATTCTGATGAAGGCATTTATGCTCCTTTCTATAGTAATCTCTTGGATTTTATGCTAATGTTAATTTACATATTCATGAGCACAGGAATGATATCATACGGGATATCAAATGTGTCCCGCGGCCCGCCCGCTCTGCAAAAATGAGTCGGATGTCGCGCATTACACTTTCACGTACGGGGTGGTTTAATGTCACAGACTTTATAATATAACTACAAGAAATCGCACAATGAAAAAAAAATCGTAAAATAAAACTAATGCATTAAACACTACAGAGTTTTGACATATAAAATGAAAGCTTATTTCATGCTCTTTCAGACCAACCGTAAAGCCTACAAATTAAAAAAAAAATTTTAACACATCCGACTCATTTTTGTAGAGCGGGTCACAAATACATATTTTTTTAAATACTTTTCAAATATTTCTAAATGCTTGTGTTTCTGCTTTATTTATATTGAGAGTTTATACATATAGGGCTATATTTTTGTTTTGCCAGCTGTTGATATCAAATAAATATCTACATGGAGCAATGATATTGAACAGAAATCATAAAATAATTTTGTAAATTTACCGCCCGTTTGGTTCAGTGTTTCCCCAATAAATAAAAAAAATCAAAATTAAACGGGAAATCTAAAAATGATTCATAACTCCTTTTTCTCACTAAATGCTCATTCTTGGCAAATACACAAGTATTATACAAGTGTTACGCAAGTAGGTAGGGAGCATAGAACAAAGCGGAGGATGAAAAATCACATAAGAACTGCATACATAACACATTACAAAAAGTTCAGGCTTTCATAACAGCAATATATAGTTCAGCAATGACTCGATACGTAATCTTTGTGATAAACAGTTCTGTAGTGCCACACTACAGTGTATTATGCCTGCCCTTGTCGTGCATAATGCACTTCCCAACAATATACGCAAATGATATGTGTGGCTGTGCAATGCATGCCATACCGAATCTGGCAATTGTTTCAGGCAGCGTTTTTTTATCACATGGGAGCATACAATGTATAAGTCTTGGCAGGGTCTTAGCCAGGATTTAAGAATAAGGTGTCCAAATTTGCTGTTAATTGAAACAAAAAATTCTCCAGTTTATGAAACTATACAACAGGGTGTTCAAATTGTCGAAAAATCCAAACAGTGTGTCCAAAAGACACGAGACACCCCTCTGGCTAAAAACCATCCAATCTGTATCTTGGGCACGTTAATATGTGACACTGCATGCCAAAACTTGTCACGTGTATAAACATGAAAAATCAGAGAATAAATTGATTAAATTATTTCATTTTAGTTTCGTTAAACAATATACCATAACAAAGACATACCATTTTAAGCTTGAAGAATGTTAATGTGACATTCTAGTAGACATTCAGTAACCTGTTTCCAGGTAGCCACGCGCGCCTTGACTAATTAAGGCTATCATCCGCCCGACGGTTGAAAACGAGCGCCGTTTTTCCCTTCTTTTTTTCCGCCATCCAACAACGCAAAACTTTTAACAGGTCAGTGGAACGATATTTCCTATAAAATACTAACCCCAAAATCCGCCCATTTCTGAAAATTGCAACAATCACCAATCATGTATGCTACCTTTAATTGGGATGATAACATTCAAGAAAACATATTAGGTACGGGACTTAAGGGGATCTTTTCGTGGACTTAAGGGTAAGTCCACGAAAAGATCCCAATACAGGGGTACTTTTACGGAAAAATTATGCTGCTGTCCATTTGCCCAAGCAGGGTTTCGTCCAGGATTGGCTGAATTAAATCAACGTAATTTAAAACAGCCAACCCCGATTTATTTTGCTAAAATATGACTTTTACAAAAAAAGTAATTAAATCAGTAATAAAAAAAAATAGAAAAATCATTTGATTTAAATAGTGATTTGTGATTTAAATCAACGTGATTTAAATCAGCCAACCCTGGTTTCATCTACAGTTTAAAGTTAGTGTACACAATTGGTAATCCTCCAAAAGTTTTTTTACTGAATTATTACAAAATACCTTACTAGACTGTAAGTTAATAGCAGTCTCAATCATCCTGTGAAATGATGGCACCAGGTGTGCTGTCGTTGTCAAGAAAAGTGGAAATTTATATCGTTTTCCAACGGTTGCTCGGCCGAACAATCATTGGAAAACTGCCCTCTATTGACCAAATGTAGTTAATCCACGTTGTGTCTAAAATGGGTTAACAACCCGAAAACGGGCGCAAGGTTGCAATTATCGTACGTGTGTGTGTGTATACGTGTCATACGCGTAGTGTACCGAAGTGATGCCTTGTAACCAGTGCATGCAGTAGATCTTGGACGTTCGCCGCATGTACGTACCGCTCGGCCTATGTACATTTGTACATGATATGCGACCAATTGAAAACGATCTCATTTACAAAAATTTGGCTTATTTTACAAGAGGGTGCTGTAACAAATGCCACCCGACGGTTGAAAACGAACACCGTTTTTCTCCCGTTTTTTCCGCCATCCAAGAACGCAAAACTTTGAACAGGCCAGTGAAACAATATTTCCTATAACACACTAACCCCCAAATCCGCCCATTTCTGAAAATTGGAACAATGACCAATCATGTACACTACATTTAAAAATCTACATGCACCAGTCTACTGTCGGTGAAGATTAAAAAACGGTCTGTCCACTCCCCCCTGCAAAATGTGCATACTGACACCCCTTGCTACAATGAATCAGAGCCCTTGGTACCATTTTACCCACTATTGTTGGAGGAGATGTATGTTATTAATCACTCATAAAGCTTATTGTACAAAAAGGGATTTACATTTTCTACAAACAAAACTGCTTGTCCCTGGATAGTTCGTTATTTTTTTTTAGTAAAACAAATCTGGTTTTTTATTATTTAAAATGGGATTGTTCTGAATTGTTTAAATTTACAAAATTTAGATTTGCTGGAGTGAGTTTATTCTGTTAAATCAATGTGATTTAAATCAAACAGCCCTGGCCAGTGCTAGCCTTGGATCCAACAATTTACAATATTCCTGTTGTAACCTGTTGGATTGAGCAGCTAACTCACAATGTTACAATCCTGTTGGATTCAGCAGTGGAAAAATATGCCACGGTTGGATTCTGTTGGATTTAGCAGGCAAGTCATTTTTTTATGACGTGTTGGACTGCGTTGGATTGAGCAGGAAACCCACATGAATCACTGTTGGATTTAGCAGGGTAGTCCCGGTGAACCATAAGGGGGTTATAGGGCTTATTACTCAGTAACGATGCAGAAATTAGACTGACCTTCACAGTACTCCGAGATGATGTAAGATTCTCCTTCCATATGGCCAAGACTGGAGGCGATGGAGTTTAGGCCCCCCGAGGCCATAATTAGCATCTCCATCTTGAAAGCTGCAACCCCAAAAAACAAAACAAACAAACGACAAGATTAAACAAATAAAACATGATTTGAGGCTGGATAGTGGATGTTAGTTCCCCAAGGTATTGGAAGATGACAACATATACCGGTTTCACACTACTCTGAACTTACCCGGGTAATTTATTACCCGGGTAGTTGTCATTACCCGGGTAGAAACTAACCCGGAGAATCGGTTTCACACTACAAAATTAACCCTGCAATTCTGCTTACCCGCTTTAGCGCACACCCGGGTAACTTGTAGCCGCATTCACACTATGCGAATGGTAACCCGGAGAATGTGCATTGCTTGACCTCTGCCCTAGCCATTGTTTCGTCGGCGTAAAAGAGCGAAGTGAGAGCGGCGCGAGAGCATGCAATGCAAATTGAAAAAAAATCAGATCAGCATTGGTACATGTAGCGTGCACGCGTCATCCTTTAGACTTGAAGACAAGTCGTTTAGACAGTCGTGTTTTGTCTGCAGGCGCCGCATTTACCAGCGCGGTACGCAATAATTTGCCCGCCTTTCGTGAAGTTCCGACATGTCTTCTTTCCTTCATGGTCAGTAATTGGACAGTCGACACACACGCATCTTGGGGCCAAGGTTGCACGAACGTTCCTACATGTTATTATACCGCTCGATACACGTAACCCCTGCAAAGTGCGGAGTAAGTATTATACCGGTAATACGCGGTGGTGCAGTCGGACTAATGCCGACCAATTACCGACTTGATTTCAAGTCTAGTCATCCTTCAACTGTGCGGTCTAGACTGGTGCCTTGCATTAAGTGTATGTAAAATGTACTTATTAAGACGAGGCATCATCTACGGAAGACTGGTGCCTTTCATTAAGTATACGTAAAAATAAACTTATTAAGGCAAAGTACCAGCCACGGCGGCCGTACTAATAAATTACGTCACCTTCGCAAAGTTGGCCGATTAAAACACGACAAAGCGCACGCACGCACCCACCCACCTACCCGGGTAGAAGAAAACCCAGCGAGCATTCACACTACTGATGGTAACCCGGAGAATCGTCTCAAGGTCGTCGTTAACCCCGAGATTGGTGGGTTAACCCACCTCGCGAGCAGGGTTAGAAATTACCCAGGTAAGTGGGGTTTTGGGGCAGTTGACCCGGAGAATTTCTAACCCGGAGAATTGTAGTGGGAACGCTCCACATTACCCGGGTAATTGCCCGGTTAAATTTTTCGTTAACCCGGCAATTACCCGGGTAAGAGCATAGTGAGAAACCAGCAATAGTTTCCTGCAAAGTCGTCAACTGTAAACTTTTACAATCCAAAATCCGATTCAGAACATGCAATTGATTGTCTGGGAGGCATTGCCTCTCGTCCCCTTGCATTTTTGTGAATTCTTTTGGAGAAAAGCTTGAAAAAAAAGCAGCCTTGTTTGTTATTGGCGCCACATCAAGACGATTTTAAGCCTTGAGGAATATTAATTCCTACCTCTTGTATCTTTGATTCCTTTTTTTGTGTAGTTTCCATACCGCAAGTGGCTCTTTTAGTCTTGCTCGGGGCGAACTTGCAGTAACTCCCGAGGAGAAACAATATCCCACCAAATAAATGACCAATCCTGATGCCTGGGGATGGGGGTAGCCGGGGGGTGGGGCGTAGCCAGGAGGTGGGGTGCTGATGAGGTTGGGAGAAGCAATGGAAAGAGTTCCACATCCGGACATCACTTATACCTCGTGCACAAAGTCTATGGGCCATGACAGAAAAAGTCAAAATATTTTCAAAGAATAAGTTGAAAATCTTTCCCTCCTAAATTCTTTTTTCTTCATCAGATTTACACTTTTTGGTAGTTTTAAAGTCATATTAAGGGAAAATAAGTGATGTCCGGATATGGAACTCTTTCCGAAGCAATTTATAGATGGAAGGTTATCTGACAAACTTACATTTTGTGGTCCCTTTTCAGGATGCAAACAATATCCAAGAGTGTTGAAGTGACAAAATTCTCCTTGGAAATAATGATTGGATTCCTGTTGACAAAACAAAACAGAAAATGTCAATGCTTTCAATGTTGGCCAGCATGAACAAGCATACCTGATGATCATTCTTCAATTCAAGTTTTAGCTAGGATGATCCTAGTCCGAGTAACTTGGACTCTTTTTTATCGTCTTTTTAACATTTGGACTTGATCTGGAGATATAATATATCGCCAGACCAAGTCCAAATGTTAAAAAAGGCCGTAATAAAAAAGGTCCAAGGTACTCGGACTAGGATCATCCTAGCCTTATAATTTTATATGCAGTGGCATATCCAGCATGGGGGGGGGGGGGGGGGGGGGGGTAAAGGGGAAAATTGTCCCCCCCCCCCCCCCCCCCCCGGCATTTGAGGCGTCATAAAAAAGAAAGTGTTTTAAAGACGGTTTTTAAGACGGTTCAGACGTTGTTTGCCTTCCCTGGCACAAAAAGCTGGATACGCTGCTGCTTATAATGTTCAAGTTTTGGTAACGGTCTTTAATTATGGAAGCCCGTTAGAGCCAGGTACCTCTTTCTCTTATTAACTCGCGGCCGCGACTTAATAACATCATGGTAGTTTTTACTGTTGGCCAGTAATTAATAGCTTCCGAGGTATATTAACACTGTATACATGAATTGATTATTTGAAAGATGTGATGAAAAAGAAATTGTGGGATGTTTTCATGTTTTGACAATAAAATAATGAGTTATCATGAAAATATATACCTTTTTCCGTGGTTCTGAAAAAAACGAATCGAAAGAAACTATTCGAAGAAAAAAAAAATATGAAAATATCTGTTCCTTTTAAACTGTTTTGTTTAAGGTGGTACATGTATTCTCTTATCAAATAATATTATGCCATTATAGTTGTGTGACATTGTTAACTCCCCCCCCCCCCCCCCCCCAACTACTCTCTAAGAGTGGTACGAATACTCTTACGGCGCACGGAAATATACACATTGCATCCGAATAAATTGTGTGTACATTTGTTGGAAGATTATTCACTTTTTTCATTGGGCCAATAGAATTGCCTGATCGGTAAGAAACGATGAATATGCAAATATGGCACACAGCATAAAAAATAAATATCACTATCAATAAACAGCGACAGCGTCCTATATTTTATTTTTGCGTCTTAATATTTATTGTTATCAAAACAGCTGGGACAGACATTAATCCCACATCAAAAAAAGCTGCTAACTCCGATAATTAATAATCATCGCAGCTAAAATAATTTTAAGTTTAGCAGTGGCGATGCGTTGATCGTCACACGTCGCATTCGAATTCCAGACACGCTGCGCGTATGCTGCGCGTGTTTACAAACGTCGCGTGACGTATAAACTGCACAAAAAAGGCGTAGCGTCCAGCGACCATCAGTGTCGGGCGATTTTCATCGCGCGACCGACTATAAACCGGCCTTTATTCTAGTATACCATGAAAGAGAAACCATGGAGGTCCCGTAAAAGAGAAACGCACCGCTGTTAAAGAGAAAGAGGTACCTGGCCCTAATGGGCTTCCGTATTAATTCCTTATGGTCTAAGAAACTCTCCATAGGCATAGCCGAGTTGGCAATGATTTTCGTTATACCTATGGGTAATCGTTACCTTTAGGACACCTCTTTTTTGTTTACGAGTTCCGTTCAAAGCTGACTTTTGCAGATGACTTTACAGTACCAAAGTGACTTTTGCAGGCTAAAGCAGTCTTATCTTCTTCAGATTAACTCACATTTGTTGTAATTTTAAAATGCACTTTCAAAGAAAATGTGACTTTCCTACATTTTTTTGCAGTCAGAGATTGACTGACGTGCTCGTTGTAGTTTTTATAAATCAAAACCCTGCCCGCTTTCCACAAAATTAAGCTTGCTCATATTGAACATTATATCTCAGCGAACTATTTAGATGATTCCAAGCACACAGAGTGACTTTTCCTGCCTGCATCATAGCAAAATATTGAGATAAGTTCCGAAACATAAACTGTCTCCTTCGTTCTCTTATAAAGTTATGGAACGGGGTCCTACCTAGGTAACGATTTATTATACCTAGCTATGTATAATTTATTTTGTAAAATGTCAACAGCCGGCCTACTGCTACTGCAATACATTTGGTATGATGTCTACGCAACAGTTCAATATGAAATGTGTGTGCCAGAAGAAAAAAAACACTTCAAAGTGAATACTTACCGAACTTTAATACTGGCGTTTTATGATAAATCTGTGTAGTGGGTCCGTATGTACCCGTATACGAATGACTATGGAGGGAGGAAGGAACATTATGATATGGCACGTAGCCTACCCAATTTCCGTCGACTCTCCCGTCAATGTGTGGTGTTGTCCGTTTATATTTGTAATTCATTGTGCCAATGACATTTTCTCATGCGGTCACCAACATTGTCTGCCAAAACTACAATTGCATGCAACTAAAGCACAACAACAAGAACGTGCTTAGGCCAAATAAAAAAAAAAACATGTTTAGCGTCCTGCCTTTTTGAAAAATAGGAAGGAGGAGGCCCTTTTTTTTCTTTTCTTTTTTTTCAAAATGGCCGCTCGACACATTTTCCAAGACGTCCGGCTGGGCTATTTTTCAAGATGGCCGCCAGCATACACAAGGTGATGCTAAAGTCTAAAAATACGACTTTTTGTTTTGGGATTTTTTTTTTTTTCGAAAAAGATCAAATATTCTTCATTTCTTCGTGTTTTTTCCCCCCCCCAAAAAAGCAGGCGGCTTCAAAAAAGGAAGCGGGCGGGGACGCTAAACATGTATTTTTTATTTGGCCTTATCCTCGGCCATGAAAACAGTCACTTGTCTGTAAAGTTATGAATAATAATGCAGAGCATCATAAGTACGGTGTCCCTACGCATACCCTATTCATTTCGGATCGTTTTCGTTCATTCGAACATTTCCTTTGGATAAAACGAATTTAAACTTATCCAAATCTCACCAAGTATTAATAAAGAATAAAACAATGAAAAAAAGTGATCTTCCAAGGAAAACATTCTTTTGTATAGTTTTGGATAGGCCAAAACCATTAACATTAATCACCCAAGTATTTGTTTGCTTTGAGCATCCGTAGTTACCTGCGTTCATAGTACATACATGTACGTACGTGTACGTTTGACCTGTGTACGTTTCGTGTACGTAGGCAGCAGATCACAGATACAACACGGGCACGTGTTTCGCATTCACATACATGTCTCTGCAAAACAAATGAATATCCGACTCCTCTTCCATATTATTGGTTAAACCCTCTCACGTGACCGGCCACTCTCCCATAATCGATTCATCGATCACTTGTGCAATTCTACAATATTTCATGGTGACAAAATTTCACGGTACCCCGGCGTCAATCAGCGCGCCCCAAACCCCCGCCGGCGCGGTGTAGACGTTAATTCTGTCCCCCCTGGGACAGAATTTATATTTAAAAGTGTCCCCCCTCAAGGTTATTTTTTCCCCCTATTTTTTGCCACGCATGATAAGGCCCGTTCCATATATTGTTTTGATGTCTTGACTTAATTCACAGAGGATACATTTTGTACTTTTCTGCTCTTTATGAAGCTATCAAAATAAAAATAATTCGTTAATTAAATAATCCACAAGGGTACTGTAGGCCCTATCGGTATTCCGGATGTCGCAGGTTCGAATCCCACTCCCGGGCAGTTTTCTTTGTTCAATTTGAAGAAAAAAATAATAACTTCGTCTTTTTATAAATCAATCGAGCTGTGTTTCTTTGGTAGAATGGCGGAACTCTGAATTAATTCTGCAGACTTCTTGCACGCGTAATAATTATCCACCTGAGGGGCCATTCAAAATTTTCAATGTTTTAAAATTTCGAAAATGTGGGTGGGTGGGTCAAGGTCAATTATTAAAAATCGAAATTTACTTTTTAATAAAAAAACAAAGGAAAATTAAAAGAAATGCTCTTTTGACTTGCCAATTCCACTCCCGCATTTCGATTCGTTTTTTTTCAACACAGGCTATATACGTGCATGCATGATTTTTACACGAATGTCAACTTCCAAAGGAGTATTGTGTGGCTTCATCTTCAAGAATTTCGGAAGTTGTTAACAAAATGTACTTGTGACTTGAATTGAAAAAAAGGTGGCTGCAACACTGGCCGCCACGTGGGTAGAGTGGACCATTCCTCCATATGTGGGTGGACCATGGGTGGACCATGGGTGGACGATCTGAGTGGCGATATTGTGACAGAGAGCTTTGGCGGTGTTAATATTTTTAAAAGTTTTCTAGGCGTATGCGTTTGTACATTAGGATTTTAAGATCGCTAACCTAGCTTTCACAACATTTTTATAATGCCGTAATTTGTAGACGATTTTATCGCCATAGCGGCGATAAAGCGGGAACAAATATATAGGCCTAGCTACTATACCAACAAAATCAGTGTCGCCAGCGCTAGGTCAGAAGCCGATTATGAAACATTAGAAGTCATCAGGGCACGTGTTCAAGTGGGGGAGATCCACAGCTGCATCATCACGCTGTCATGAAACTGGGCATTTTATTATTTGTTTAATTAAATGGCAAATCAATATTTTAAGATCGAAATTTGGGTTGGGTGGGTGAGTAAAAAAAAATTCGAAAAAAATTCGAAATTTTAAAACATTGACAATTTTGAATGGCCCCTAAGTAAGTGTGCGTGCGTGATACGTGTTACGTTTCACATCACGGGGCCAAATTTACCAGGCGGACACGTTGGCAGAGGGACAGAAAAACCAGTGGAGGGGGACAGATTTATCTAGATAATTCATTGTGCAAATGACATTTTCTCATGCGGTCACCAACATTGTCTGCCAAAAATACAATTGCATGCAACTGAAGCACAGGATAGAACGTGCTTATCCTCGGCCATGAAATCAGTCACATGGGGGCACGACAGATCTATCAGAGGGGACATAATTACCTTTTACACCGGCCCTGTGATAATATAAAAATAATCAGCAACGTACATTTGTACGTCTCTCGCGCGCGCACGTTGCACAGTACAGTAGCACGTTTTGAGCATGGAGGAAGGACGACTGCCACGTGCATGGGCAACGCGTACCCCAAGGATTCTGTCTCACTTAATTATTTTGATCACAACATCGAAATTGTGAGATGATTTTAGGAAATAGATATCACACCCAGGCACGCTCGCCATCACGTCATGGTGATGTGCAATGTGTATCTGCTGGATGCTGAGATGGTTCGCCGTGGGCTTTTTGTTTTGACCAACCATGTTTCCTACCTCCATGGGCCAACCATGGAAAAAAAAAAAAAAAAATGGGCCAACACAAGTTCCACGGCACGTGTGGCTTTGGTCACGTGGCTTTAGTTTTTATTTCACTGAAAGATAGCAAAGCTGACGGAAACATTCAACGTGGTGAATTTCCCCCTGACTAAAGAATTCTGCAAAAACTGTACTGTGAACGAAAAACACCTAGGCAGTCTATGAGGTATGGAATTCCATAATAGGTCTTCCTAAAATACATTTTTATGCTACTCGCGAAGATTAACACACTTTTATAGGAATAATTTGGGACTACACCATAGAGTTGGATATAATAAGATATAACTCTATGGACCACACCCAGAAAAAAAAATAAAAGCACAGTTTTTTCTCCTGGGATTTCCGAACGTGTCGGCGCAGTCCCCTATCAATCTGGAGGAATATGGGTCAGGATGTTTTACTGCAAGGGGTTACAAGGTCTAAGATCACGGGTTGAAAAAAAACCAAGATATGGAGTGCTACATTAACATGTTGCCTGCCCCGAGACTGGGGGGGGGGGGGGGGGGGTTCGTCAAACCCCAAAGTGGAACTTTTGGCATTATGCGCAACATTTACTGCATAAAAGTGGAACATTCAGTGATACATGTATAAGTTTTTAAAGGCAAATTTTGTAGGTAGCCCGAGTTATAGTGACTTAACGATTTTTTGGGGTGTAATTTATGAGCGGAACTCGATCTTCACCGAGCCGGGGGGAGGGGGAGGGGGGTTCGTTCGAACCCCCAGAACCCCCCAGCCTGGATAAATCCCGAGCAAGATTCGTGCCGCCCAACCCCACCCCCTCTCCAACGTTCTCCTTGTTAAATGTTGAGCACGTGGTGGACGAGAAGCCTCAGACGAAAAGTTAATGAATGGACGATGCTTCCATGAGCATTTAGCCTACTTTTATGCCTATAAATTTGCCTAAAACCTCGCCTAAATTCAGCTCAGAGCGTTTAATCACGCCATGCAATGTTTCACAAGCACACCACACAGGCCTAGTAGGACTACTCAGTGGCGTAACTGGGTGAAATTTCTAGGGGGGGGGGAATCTGGGGGAGCACAATTTGTTTCAAGGGACACTGAAAGTACGTGAACTGCAGCTTATATATTTGTTTACATTTCAAGATTCAAATGGGAGGGGGGGGGGGTGTTCCACCACACAGGGGCACGGATGTTAGCTGTGGGGGGGGGGGGGGGGGGGGGGTAGTTACGCCACTGGGTTTATTGCAATTTTACAGAAAACTCAGAAAATCTCGTACAAATCCTTAGCCAATGTTTCCCCGTTGTTTATGGTGTAGGGGAGGGGCCAACTGAATCTGCGGCTGCGTACTGACTCAATGAGTCTGCTTTTCATGCAACAGCGGCGTGAAAAAATAGCTGCATGGCAAATGTCGGCTATGGAGTACCGAAGTGATGACGTCATCAATGCAATGTTTGGAACGTCAGACTTCATTACTCTATACAGAGGCAGCGCGCGGTCGCCCCACATTATCAAGAAGGAACCAGGCCGAAAATATTGGGGGGGGGGGGGGGGGGAGGGGGCAGAGTTTTGCCAGATCTGTAACCACCCCCGGGGGGTGGTTACAGATCTGGCAAAACTCTTCCCGTATAAAAAATAATTTTACAAGGACCCTATTATGACATTGGTGGCGCCAGTTTAATGCTGCATTTTGAGCGCTAGGATAAACATGGATAAACCAATCAGGCAAAAAATAAGTGGCAGTCTACGCAAGAGTTTCTGGCTTCTTATAAAGCAACTGAAAACAATCTCTAGGGCCAGGCCGGGGCGGGTGACGGATGAATAATGTACACACTTTTACATTTTATACTGTATTTGAAGAAATATGTGTTTAATATACGGTCGAAACCGAAAAGAAATTATCCACGTTGGACAAATTCGATGTTATGTCAATTTGCACCTTTTCCTCTCTTTTAAAGATATAAAAGCACAATGGTTAAGTTTCGGTAAACAACTTAAAAATCCTGGCAAAACAAAAAAATTGCTGCCATCCTAAGACAATATGCAAAAGCATATTCATTTCTAACGGAAAGTGACAAAAGAGGAATGCGTTGTGTATAGTATACCCTACGTTTGGTGAAAGACTAGGCAATCCGCTTCATTCACACTGATACTCCAGATTGCAAAGAAATGGTGAAAATTCAGATACATCTCAATACTGATCCCTCAAATAACCTTTGAATAAAAGATTGGGAGGATACGGGAAACATCTTTAAAATACGGCAGAGTAAATAAATGTCAATGCATGTCAAAAAAAGTAGAAGAAAATAGTCTATTGCAGCCTGATGCCTATATATACACTAGAGTTATCCCATGTACCACACAAATTAAGCACTTGGTATTAAATTAATGGAACAAATCTTAAGAATAAAATATACCCAGAGAGTGTCATTTAACAGTAATAAATCGTTTCGCATGTTTTTCTTTCAAATGATCGCTTCAGTATTTATAATGAAAAGTAGGCCATACACCGTTATCAACGTCTTCGAGTCATTGGCTTTTCAACTGAAGACCTTGTTTCAAGAGTTTGCATCGTAACATGTATTTTATAGGGCTCGTCATTTTTTTTAGAAAAGCATGAAAATTGTTTATATAATTTAGTTATAATCGCTATTTTCCACTTTTGTCAATGTCAAAACAATGCTTGCGAATGTCCAAATATAAAGAAGTGTCTTGCCGTCTCCGCGCATGGCTACCCTCGATGTTACAGGTCGGTCAAAAAACACTGTTCGTCTTCAAAAGTCAACATTTCGCACGACAAATTTAAACTTCTACGAATTGGACAGTTTGACTTTGCCTCAATAACTCTAAGACATACTGTCCCTGCTCTTTTCGAGTTTCACACCCCAAAAATACCTTTTTTTAATTAGCTATTTTTCTAGCCATACAAAAGTTATTCACTTCGAATGATACATTGTATTACATGTATATGAAAATGAATTAAACTGTTGCAAACTGCTGACTGACTGAATGGACCTGAAATATAAAAATCAAAAAATTAGCTGGCCTAACGTTTCAAGCTTAACCAGTTCACATCGGATGACGTGTATACACGCACTCAGCAAGGCAAGGATCCAGCGGAAATATCTGTCAGCGACCGGCTCGCAGTGAGCGAGGCCAGGGTGTGCTACCCGCTGATAAAGGCCTGAACCCGTCTGGCACCCAGGCTCGTGAAAAATAATCCCGGCGTGAACTGGTTAAGCAAGTTTTTTCTCAAAGGAAAAATCGTTGTATAATACTCGAAAGACAAGAGCAGTTTATTCCCGAGTTTGCTTTACATTTCCATCTTTACAGTTTATCTACATCCAGCAGAAAGCTTAGCAACGGGGTATTCATGTCCAAGAAATAAGTTAACTCACATAACCTTACACAAAAAGAACCCTGACAAACAAAATTATCGAAAACAAGCAAGCAGAAAACATGTCTGGGACACCCTGTATTGGAGTTGAACCGACTCCCTGACCCCAGCAAGCTCTGGGGTCGAGGGGTTAAAACGTCAGCACTAGTATGCAAGAGACAATGGGTTTGAGACCCATAACATACATTTTTTGGGGTTGTATTCATGGAACACAAATGGTTCAAGTTCTGCTTCAAGTTCTGCTGAATATTTTGAGAGAAACCTGAAAACTTGTACAAAATATTTTATCATGAGCTCAGTGAACATGTATTAAGGCAACCGAGATTTTCATAGAGAGAAATCTCGAATAAATCAATAATCAATCAATAATCAATCAATAATCAATATATTACATATCCCCTCCCAAAAAAAAGAAGAAAATAACAGGGGGATATCAAACCCTTACATAATCTTAATCTCATGATATTCTTTTTAAGTCAAAATATTTAACCCTGCTACTCTTGACAAAATGACCAAAGCTTCAGTGCGTCTGATCGCCAATAGCCGCCATCATGGCTGTGAAATATGACGAGGGGTCAGCGAGCAGGACTGAGGGCGAGTCAAACTCGAGCACCTGTTGGAAAAGAGAGAGGATGAAATAGGACCAATACAAATAAATTGATTATCATCAGAAATAGAATTCGGAAAGCAATGTGCTCATTCCTGAATCTTCACCCTTTGCGGCTGGCTGTTTACTGAAATGGATGTGCAGCCAAGCGTAAATGCGAACAATAGGCACCACACTGAACAGAGTGGCCCCATTCATTGCATGCGGGCCCCCACCCCTCCCCCCCTTCATGTGAATGAAAGCTTTGTTTGAAAAATCCCCGTCTATTCATTACACTCCCATTCAAGAACAATGTAGTTGAATAATAAATGATCTATTTATTTATTTATTTATTACATTTATTTACCCAGGGTGTGCCCAAACAGTTTAAAACTGGTTTCTGGGGCCTTGCATATTATTAGTTAAAACTGAATATTTACACATCCATACAAAATATTTTAACAAATACAATAATGTTTACACAAATAAATATATTTTCGGTTAACTTTTCAACTCTCCAGTAGAAGCCTTTTACTGATTTACGGGATGGGCGAAAAACCCGCAAAAAAAGAACCTTTTAGGGTGAAAAAACAAGGGGAAAATTCCCATCCGGCTCCAAAGTATTTTGGCAACCAAGATTATAACTCCGCAGATCAGCGTAAATGGCAGAAATATCACTGATAGATGGCTTTACGTAGCTCCGATTTAAATGTACTTAAGGAGTTTATGGTTCTCATTTGTTCAGGCAGATTATGTAAGATTGAGTAAGTGCAGGAATGCGCGTATAGTTGACAACCGGCCAGGTGGTCTGCCTCAAACCACGGCTATGGCCTTCGTTCAGCTGCAAAGGGGTTGCGCAAGCAGGAAATTCGAGCACATATTCACTGAGAACAAAAATGAAGCTGTTCTAAAAATGCATGTTTGCCTATTAAAAAATCCCTGGTGAAAAACTACGCGTACTATCCGGTTTCCGATGGGCCCAAATTCTAAGCCAAACTGTTGTCACGATAGTCATGCACATTATAATCTTTCCAACCATGAGGCGTTGCGTCCTTTTAAAGTGATTCTCAAAGTTACCTTTCCGTCGCTCAGGACAAGAATCCTGTCCGAGTCCAGGATGGTGTTGAGTCTGTGGGCGATGGTCAGTATGGTACAGTCGGTAAACGCTTGGCGGATGGTCTGCTGAACCAGGCTGTCTGTCTCGGTATCGATGGCCGCCGTCGCCTCATCCAAGATCAGGATCTTAAGAAAATTCCCAGAGGAAACGATAAAGGAGGTTTAGATTGTGCCTAAAAAAAATCGACTGATGATTTTAGTTTTATATTTTGAATGAGAGGCTGAACCTAATCAGTACAGTGTTATTGTACATCACCTTCATGGATAACATAAAACTATGAGAAGCCATTCAAAATGTTCAATGTTTTTAAATTTCAAATTCCCCCCCCCCCCCAAAGTTTTTTGACCCACCCATCAACCCCAAAGTTCGATCTGAAAATATTGATTTTCCATTCAAAATAAAAATTATGAAAGTCCAGTTCAGTGGCGGCGTGATGCATCTGTCGGTCTCTCCCCACTTGAACATGTGCCCTGATGACTTGTTTTTCATTAGTCGATAGAATGTGGGGAATGATTGGTTGCAGTCAATGTAATCGGCAAGTAAAAAGAATTTTTATTTATTTTTTTTTATTGAAAAATGAATTTAGATTTTCATTATTTTCCTTGACCCACCCACCCACATTTTCGAAAAAAGAAAACAAAATGTTTTTTTAAAACATTTCAAATTTTGAATGACCCCTTAAGGGGAAAAACAGTGCACAGTGTTGTACCGGTAAGTGCTTTTTGTTCAAAATATTTTTTTTTAATACTTTCTTTCGGATGAAATTCATTAAATAGAAATTTTCAGTCCGAGCATGTACACACAAACGCGTATCCACCGTCGAATGCGGACGTCCTATTGTTCCCTCTTTTGTTTGTACTACTTTTTTACTTGTACGGGATCTCAATCGCGGACGTTCGCTGGGAATCGCGGACGATATTGTTCTCTTTTGTTCTCAGGAATTTTTCGTCCGCGGTTTGAATACCCCAACACATTCATGACAGTTTTAATGTGCAAGAAACTTGCAACTCGGGTATGACTTGGGAATGGGTGGTCCCATCGACAGTGGAAGTTAATTACCCCGCCTGGGTCTATAGGTCTGAAAATTGGGACAAATAAAGGTCTGAAAATTGGGGCGTGGCTCAAACACCCCCGAGCCCCCACCCCCTTGGCTGCGCCACGGGGAATAACATCACGCTTGCAAACTTGAAAACGGCAACTGTAAAACACTTGGTGCTGTCTGATCAGTGTTAAAATGAAACGTTATTCACTGTACACAAATCCCAATATGCTTGAGGACACTGCAGTTCTCGTGACATGTACAACCTCTCTTTATGTCAAATGATGGCTGCCACAATACAACTGTCGTGACCACAGTGCCCAATGATTGTTCAGTGAGCAAGGGTTCCCGTATTAACACTATCCCCTCATCAAACAGCACCCTCAAGAGGGTGGGCACAGACAGGACGTTTACCTTGCTGTTTCTGAGGAGAGCTCTGGCCATGCACAACAGCTGTCTCTCTCCGACGGAGAAGTTTTCTCCATTCTCGACGACGGGCGCCTGGAGCTGTTGGTCAAGGTTGCTTATCTGCATGGACCGCCAAAACAAATCGAAACCAGTCACCGAGAATCGTGCATTGTGCTTCATATGATTTAATGGGTTTATTCACACTTGCTCATTCGGGTCAATAGTGATGGTGAACTTCTGTAACTGACTGGATAGATTTCGTCATCAACAAACTTGCAGTATTAAACAGCGCCTTCATGTTCCAAGAAATATAACAAATATTTCTTACTGCAAGTAGACAAGTTTGTACGATTCAGCGGCAAGACATCTTTCCCTGTAATATTCCTTATATGTGACCCGCTCTGCAAAAAGGGCACTTATGTTGCAAAATTTGAAAATAGTGTTTTATATATAGCTGGAAAGGCCATTTTATAAGCTTTCATATGGTATATGTCTGAGGTCTCTAGCATTTTGCAATCACAAGATATTTGGAAATTTGCATGTTTGTTTTTAGGAATTTCTTGAAATGACTTAAGGAGAAACAAGCCATTTAAAAAAACAAAAAGCAAAGCAATAGATGAAAGCACTCGACAAAAACACATTCTTTTTCCAACTTTATTTACTGAAATCAAAGATTTTTGTTATGAAATAGAATAATATAGGTATCAAAGATGCAAACAATTCCCTCCCTTCAAAATCACTTGTTTGAAGAATTGTTCACCCTCTTCACATTGAACGGCCCATAACTCGTAAAAGCATACAGCGACTTATGTGCCCTTTTTGCAGAGCGGGTCACATATTTCAATCATCCTTTAATTGAAACCCTCCTGCGTTTCAACTGTCCTCTAATTGGCCAGATTTGAAACTAAAATGTTTTTGTGTATTGAGCTCCTCACCGATTCTTTCATGTAGGTTTTTCCCAGGGCTCTCCACACCTCGTCATCGGAAAACTGGTTGGTTGGATCCAAATTGTATCTGGAATAAATAGGCATCAATATCAATTATCCGGTTAGGGGCAGTCTTGTTGACTTGACTTGCTGACTCGGACTCGAGTCAGTCGCAATTTTTTTGACTTGAGACTTGACTTGACTTGGAAAAAAAATGACTTGGGACTTGACTTGACTTGACTTGAAAGAACATGACTTGTGACTCGACTTGACTTGAATAAATTTAACTTGCTGACATCAACACTTTTGTTAAAACAATTAAACACAACTTTTGGGCCTATGCACATATCAGTTGAAAAAAAATGCCAAGCCTACAGCGCATAGCGAGCTGGGTGTCCAGTACATGTATGTAAATGTACGTATGAGGGGCTGCAGCACTGAACGATTGCATGGATCGTCAAGACCGGGCATGCATGGTTGATTTTGTACAGTGCATACGTGCAAGCCAAAAGTCATTTGTCATTGGAATTTGAATTTTCTATGTGCAACACTTGACTTGAGACTTGGCACTCGACTTGAAAAAAATTGACTTGGGACTTGACTTGACTTGTGAACATTTGACTTGTGACTTGACTTGACTTGAGAAAAAATGACTTGGTTACAACACTGGTTAGGGGGCGTCTAATACTGTATAATGTTCCTGTTTACTTTAGGAAAAATCCTTTTGGGGAAAGTTTAGATTTTTTTGCTCTTTTCCAACGTAGTGTACTTGAAGCACTGTACGCTCAGTTTTTTCCCCAAGAGCCTGTGTGAAAGAAATGCACAGGTTTTCTTGGGTGAAACTCGAATCCATGAACTCCTGCTTGCTATTGCAGATGTCGAACTACTTGACCAGCCTGGGCGGCTGGCAGATTCGAATTCAATGTAGGAACGGGTACAGCGTAATCAGTTTGAAGATGGAATGTTTGTTTGTTTACATCATCCCGACTAAAAAAACAAACAAAAATTAAACAAATAAATAAAGAAAAAAAAAACAATTTATTAACTTTTTTTTAACCTGGCCGGGTTTTTCCTGATTAGAATATGTGCTCAAAATGGTCCAACTTAAAGTTTACACAGGACCACTTTTATGGAGGTGGAGGGGAAAACAATTGGTCTGGACCTGCCCATAAAGTTTTCTCCTTTCGTAGGTAAGACATTTGAGCCTGTCATTTGCCACATTAATTTTTTTTCTCCATTTTTTAGTTTATTTATGTTAAAGACAAAATGGATACAAACTCAATTCAGGTACAAAAATTCAAAACATTCCGTACCTCAAACCTAACTGATAAATGGGAAGCCAGACGGCTTGAATGACTGAATAATCATGAGGTCAAAACTGGGGCTTGGAGCTCAAGATTTCCAGTTTGCAACGGTCCGACTACCGACAAAAGAACACTATTAGTGGAGGTCTTGCTGCAGAGAATGTTTATCAATAGCTCTGGCTTGGAACACTTTAATTCCCCCTTGTCCAACCAGGTGGATAAACTAGACAGCCATGAGATCAGCGATGCCATAATTGGATTTTTTTGTAAGGTACTCGCGGTGGAAGGGTTGCACATTCCTCACGAATATTGGGTGACAAAACTGCCTTTGCGCACTGGCCTGTATAGAATGCGCACCGGCCCTGTATAGAATGCGCACCCACCTGTATAGAATGCGCACCGACCTGTATAGAATGCGCACCGACCTGTATAGAATGCGCACCGACCTGTATAGAATGCGCACCCACCTGTATAGAATGCGCACCCACCTGTATAGAATGCGCACCCACCTGTATAGAATGCGCACCCACCTGTATAGAATGCGCACCGACCTGTATAGAATGCGCACCGACCTGTATAGAATGCGCACCGACCTGTATAGAATGCGCACCGACCTGTATAGAATGCGCACCGACCTGTATAGAATGCGCACCGACCTGTATAGAATGCGCACCGACCTGTATAGAATGCGCACCGACCTGTATAGAATGCGCACCGACCTGTATAGAATGCGCACCGACCTGTATAGAATGCGCACCGACCTGTATAGAATGCGCACCGACCTGTATAGAATGCGCACCGACCTGCATAGAATGCGCACCGACCTGTATAGAATGCGCACCGACCTGCATAGAATGCGCACCGACCTGCATAGAATGCGCACCGACCTGTATAGAATGCGCACCGACCTGTATAGAATGTATAGAATGCACTTAGACAGCTGGACAATAAACAGTGGTACCGCTATTGATACCGCATTCACACAATATGAAGTGATCCCTAACAGAAAATGTTATTGGTCTACCAACATTTTTATCACTTTATGCAACTCAGTAGGTGTCTATGATTGGCTGGCAAAATAGTGAACAAAAGCACGGTGTTTTGCGATTGCGATAATGCAATGCAAAACAATTTTTCGAGGATTCTCATGAGCACTGTAACACTGTGAATGACGATGTCCGGTGTACCTGATTGTCCCAATAAACAAGACAGGATCTTGCGGGATGATGGAAAGCTTGGAGCGGAGGTCGTACAAGCCGATCTGGCTGATGTCGACGTCGTCAATCAGGATGCTGCCGTAGGCTTTCTCAACCAGACGGTAAAGGGCCACGCCCAATGAGGACTTGCCTGTGGGTTGCAATTGTAGATAGATGAAAATGAATATATTGCGGGTGAAAATGTTGACAGCTTTGCTACTGATATCCACTGTGCATTTGGTAATGTTGTTATTTCCTTGCTCTGCCTAAAAATTTCAACAAATTATGCAAGAAAACTTTAACGAAAAAAAGTACTCACTTCACTGTGCACTATGTGCGACACATGAAGATTGATGTACATTAATACTGTAGGAATCAAGAGCATCCCTCTCTTAATTCAGAATTTGTTACTTATTGTCGATTCTTTATTTTGTTTGTGGAATGTCTAATTAGAAGGCTCCTAACTTATCAATTACCAACAAATTAGTCATTCAAAAATGAAAATTGATTATTCATGGCGATGCAAGCTAATTAAGAGCAGCCTAAAAGGCCTGCAACTCAAAACGTTCTTCATAAATGTTCTTCTAATCGACTTACCCAACCCCATTCTGCCCACCTCCCTGGGCTTAATAAAATTAAGACTGATACCTCTTGGACATGGACGAAAAAGACCACCTGCGCGTACTTAATCCATTCATGTTTCAACTATACTGTTCTTGAATGGGAGTGTAATAAAATAGATCGATCTTTTTCAAATAGAGCTATCATTCCAATCGTGATGAATAGAACCACTTGAATCAGTGTGGTGCCTATTGTTTGCACAGCTCGTTCTTGGCATACATGTACCAGCCCCACATCAATGACAGCTGGACACAAGGGGTTATGACGGTTCCAGAAACGTCTACTGGCCCAGCTGTCAAGGGAGGCTTAATCTTCTTTTGATCAACTTACCCGACCCTGTCCTGCCCACAATTCCAACTTTCTCTCTGGGCTGGATTTCAAAGCTGATGCCCCTTAGGACCAGGGGCAGATGCTGGCGATATCGCATCTTAAGATTCTTGACCACTATTCTCCCCTCCGATGGCCAGGTAGAAGGCGGCTTGGTACTTTTTATCGTTCTGGGTGCTTCTCCTTGCAAATTCTAGAGAAAAAAAAGGAAAAAAAACATGCAAAATTTGACACTTTTTTTGTTGCCTTCCCAACATGGTACTGATCACTGTATTCGCAGTGCTTTCGGAAAGCCTTTGGGGAATAATTCACAAGCTTATTCAGGCAGCTATCGAACCCACGACCTCATGATTAGTGAGGACATCTTATCCCATGACTACCAAGCTTGCCAGGGTCGGCCGGATGATTCGAATCAAATATAGCTCCGATATTTAACCCTAAATAAACCCCCAGCCTTTTTCACTAGGAAGTGTCCTCAACCTGTCAAAATCCAACACTGTGCAGTATACCTATGGCACATTCTTTGGACTTGGACTTGGACAAATTGGGGCATCATATAGCTTCACGTAAAGTAATGGTGCCGAGGCGCTACAGTCCTGAACCCATCAATATTCAACAACCTGCTGTTGGAGTTTGTAAGGCTTGGGGTAGTTAGGGTTAAAAAAGGGGAGGCAAGTTGGTCTCTCACCAACAACTAACACCCCAAAATGGATCAAAGCATAAAAATAACCGTAAAAATATTATAAAGAAACACACGGCAACACGAAAAATATCCCCGAAACCAGTTATAAAATTCAGCAATAGATATCAACAACAATACTTTACCTTAATATAGTAGTTGATTCTTTCCACGGAGGTGAATCTAGCGCTGGCTTCCGACGCTTGACGCACATTATACTGGGATATACCGATCAGCTGCAACAAGGTGATAAACAAAGTACACAAAGTTAGCAAAATTTCCAGCTTGGTTACTTTTCCCAACGGATTTGGTGAAATTTTCCCAAGTGCGAACGCTGGTTGAAAAATTAACCACTGGCATGTTTAACCATCTCGATAAAATTCTGCACAAAACATGTCCAGTGCGAACAGGGCATAACTTTTTTTGTTTTTACCTGAATGGCATAACTGATGGCTAGGCCTGCAGTGGCTGCCGGGATGGTTCCGTGGGTCAGAACCACCAGCAGGGCCGTGGCTGTGGTCAGGACGATCGTGATGCAGTCAAAGCGGATGGCCAACCAGCGATTGGCTAGATAGAAGAGGATAAGCATGTTGGTACTGTCATCCAACAGAACGCGGAACCTAAAACGCAAAGTACATGCAAAGGAAAATCAAGTGGGCTTGCTAGTATCCTCCAGACAGATTAGGCTAGCCTTCTATCTGGGGCCAATTTCATTAAGCTGTTAAGCACAAAAATTTGCTTAGCATGCAAATCCTTTTTGATAAAAACTGGATTACCAACCAGATTTCCATGTGTGGAATTATTGCTTTTGACTGGCATTCAGCTGTTGTTTGCTTAGCATGAAAATTACATGGACTTTTTGGCTGGTAACCTGTTTTTACTAAAAGCAAGACATTTGCATGCTAAGCAAATTTGTGTGCTTAACAGCTCTATGAAATTGGCCCCCTGGACATTTCATTAGAACTTTTCATTTTCAAATAACTGAGTATTCGATTATTCAAAACTGGGTTTGACCGAATATTCAAATATTCGATACTCGCCAATCAGGTTTTTCACGCGTCAGCTGCAACTGCACGCCGCGTCAGTAAAAAGTTGCATGCAAAACACGCCAGTGTTTCACGTGCGGCGATCGATATTATAAACCGCTCGATCGGCATTCTTTTGCATATGTGCCTGTTGTATCAAGATCATTACGGGTACATACATTCTGATAACAAGACTCCAAACTCCAGCCTGCGTTTTTGCAGTAATTATTTTAAAGTTGTCAAGGGACTTACGGATGGGATTAACCAGTTCGCGTCGGTTGACGTGTATACACGCACTCAGCGAGGCAAGGTTCCAGCGGAAATATCTGTCAGCGAACGGCTCGCAGTGAGCGAGGCCAGGGTGTACTACCCGCAGATAAAAGGCCTGAACCCGTCTGGCACCCAGGCTCGTGAAAAATAATCCCGGCGTGAACTGATTAATAAACCTCCGTCCAAAAAAGTTAGTTGACAGAAATGCGCCATTTGACACTGGTTAGCACCGTAACTTTTCTATTAAAATAGCACCAGAGTCGTATCTGTACTTGCATATATACTTTTTTCAAATCGGCAAAAAGGTATTCATATATTCGGTTGACAATCGAATATTTGAATATTCGGTATATTCGGAACAGAATAATTTCATGAGGTGACAGATTGAATGTTCCATTCCACGAGGCGAGGCCGAGTGGAATGGGATATTCCATCTGTCATCAAATGAAATTATTCTTACCATTGCACGAATGTTAAACATTCATTATTTGTTTTATACAACGCCTGAATAAATCCTCGACAGGTTGCATGCATGGATTTCTTTGTGTACAACGTGCCGTTTACCTTCTCAGTCCCGCATAAAACCGCGAAAAATGTGGTCCAGTTCCGAATCAGTTAAAGCTTTAAAGAGGAACTAAAACGGCAATTTTGTTTTTGACCTTTCGGACTTTTCCGACAGTATAAATACTCTTTTAACTGATGGAGATTAGTTTGCAGACGAGAGAAATTTTTTTATTAAAAAATAAAAGGGTTGTTATTCTGAACCATTTATCCTGTTTCGCGAAAGCTCATTATGTATGTTAAATGTATGTACGTGACCCCGTGACGTACACGTGTAGAGTCGTTTGATGCTACAGCCAAACACTATGCATGTACGTACGTGGAGTTGATGCTGCTGAAGAGTTTTTGTCGACCTAACTCCTCCGTTTTCCCGTCTATTTTGTCTAATTTTGATATTATTTCAGTATGAGCATGGATCTGAGATAATAATTATGCCTCGATCGTGTGTAGTTGGGGGTTGCACGAGGAACAGCGACAAAAACCCTGACCCAACCTTACTGCGATTCCCAGTGCTGAATGGAGCTCAAAGGCGACAGTGGGTCCGCTTTGTAGACAATACAATATCTGATTTTGGGCTGTCGAAATGGTCAAAAATATGTGCAGAACATTTCGCCAAAGACTGTATAGATAATAGTGTTAGTATGAAAACTCAGCTGGGTTTGAAGGCACAATTCCGTTTGAAGGATGGAGCCATTCCAACTCTAAAAGCACCGAGCATTCCAATCGTGTCCCGGACTCACGCGCACCAGCGCGACGACGTTAACTGCGGTTGCCGTCTCGAGCAGCCAGAGAGCCCCGGTCGTCTCCCTGTCCACGCTCGCTTGACTCAACATGCATTGTACACGCACGGTGGTACCGCATGTATACCCTGCCGGATATGGGGCAGCTTTTTTCACTCCGTATATTTTGTAGGATCCTACACTTCCTACAGTCCTACACCATTGAAATGTGCACAAAGTAAAAAGCAAAGACGGATACAGTGAACCAGTTTTGTGTAGGACTGTAGGAAGTTGTAGGCCCTGCAGATGATGCATGGTGAAAAAAGCTGCCCCATATCGTGCTGCATATGACCGCATGCGCTGCATGTGTATAGTCCTGAGAAGGTGGGGGTCCTAAGAGGGCTGCATAAGCAAAGTCGCCAGACTAGAGTATAGCATCAGCTCACACACAACTCACCGAGCAGGTCCCAATAAAAGCCGTCTGCAAACAAAGGAAAGTATGACTCATAACTAGCTTTTCAGCAAGAACAAGCCTACAACCCCAATTCTTAATGTGTCTCACAAAGATGTCAACACTTTAAAATATGCTTATCGTAGTGTTACTCCTGAATCATGAGCAAAAAGCACAGCAAGTAATACTAGCCTTAGACAAAAAAATACGTACAGACTCTACGTAAAACATTGTCGTATAATACAGTGACGTCATATGTTTCTACACGTGTACGTCAATACTCGCGCGATACGGCACGCAGTTGACCTCGGCCTTTTCTGAATCGAGTCAAAGTGGCTCAGAAAGAAAAGGCGCAAAAACATTTTTTTTGATTTTTCAGAATCATGAAACTTGTTACATTAGTTTTGGGGAGGCATAAACTATCAGATAAGTCAAAAATGTCAAAAAAAAATTTGGCGTTTTAGTTCCTCTTTAATTGTTGTTCCTGCGTGTCTTGCAAATTCCTCTAATCGTTTGACTACATATTTCATTTGTCTTTGTGTTAGCAGCGTCAGCATCGCCTACGAGTTCCAATATTTCGTCGTCTGTTAGGAGAACAAACCGCGATTCGGTAACACCGTCCGCCATTTTGTGTGAATGACAGCCTAGACTGGTTTCCGGTCCTCATATGTACATAATATACATTTGGTGTCCGAAGGACAATGGAGGGATCGGAAACCAGTCTGTTGTAGCGGCACCAACAGTGACCGTGAAATAAGGGAAGTTACATCGCACGCCTATACCGTGCGATGTAACTTCGCGTTGTGCGATGGGACGAATAATTCAATGCACGTGATCGACGATCCACCAATCGGATGGCGGGGATTTATTCAGGCGTTGTAGAAATCAAAATGAAGAGCCACGTATGCTGTTTCTAATGCAAGTCAAAAAAAAATTTCGGTCACATATGACACTTATGAAAAATATTCAGAGATTTCATTTTTCGGAGTTGTGGGACAAAAAAATTAGGGAAAAAGTAGAGAAAAAAATATAGAAATTTCAAGATTTTTTTAAAATAAATTTCAAGAAAAAAAATTAGGAAAAATAGGAGTAAGGTAAAAAAAACTAGTAAAGAGTAGGAAAAGTAGGAATACTTGTAATAGGAAGCCAAAATACACATTTCCTCTCTACCTCTGTATGAATTCCTGCTGCTTCCTGTAGGCATGGATGGTGGGCAGGCTCTGAATGGTGGTCACGATGTGGGAGAACCAGGGCGAGCGGGCCAGGTTGTCAAACTTCTTGATCTCTCGGATGCCATTCCGAAAGACCAAGTTCAAGGCGAAGAAAAGGACAAAGACGACGGCGAGAGCCAGGAGAAGGTAGGGGAAGATGACGGTGACCGTGAACAGACTGAAGAAGATTAGGAAGCTGTTGTTGACTAAGGAGCTGATGGTAAACGGCAGCATGATGTCCACTGGAAGAAATCAAAATGCCCGAATAATAAAGGTGGCTGTATTGAAATTGTACAGACAATTTTATTTTGTGTTGTATAACTCTTTTACAATATAAGAAATGTGATTAAAATGTATTTTCCGTGTTTCTGCCCATTTTTGGTGTTTAATTTTCCCGGAATAAAGTCCCCCCCTTTCTCTCTTGTCTCCGCGCCCCTAACTGCGTGACATCATCTCAAAAACACGGAAACTCAGCGAGAGCAGTTTGATCACAGTGTGCGTGTCGGTACGTGTGGATGAATGCCGTTGTTGAGGGAACCAGCCACGCGCGATTAAATAGTTTTGGATGAAGGGACCAGGGAAACATTTCTCGTCGCGTTAAAATTTACGAACAGAATCTTTTGGATCTGAATCTGACAATCAAGTGTCGATTTTAGACTTGTCGATTCAGACAATTCTTTGGAACATTATAGGGGCGAGGAAGAGGAGGAACTTGGAGCTCGTCCGTACATGTATGAGCCAGAAGGCGAGAGTAACAGCGAAAATACTGAAGACTCCGAATCGGACCCCAATTGTCTACCTCTAAAAGGTCTCGCCTGACCAGAATCACAGTTGCAACACTGAAACTGGTCAACGTAATAATAGACCCCTTTTAGTACAAAACTTGCTTGGACTCTAGACTGACAGGTGTGTACGTAATATGTGTGCATTCTTATCACATTCTTATCAATTTCATGAGCTGCTATGCACAAAAATGTACTCAGCATTGAAAGAAAGTCTGCCAAATGGTAAAAACAGGATTACCAACAGAATTTTTGTCTATTAATTTGTTTTCATTTTATGTAGATGCCTTGATTTTCTGGGGAACTGTTCATTATTATATTATTATTATATTACTTAGGCCAAGTAAAAAAAAAAAAAAAAATTTATTTTTTTAAAGGAAGGAGGAGGTGGTTCTATTTTGTATTTTCAAGATGGCCGGCATTCTTTCTTTTTAATTTCCGACTACCGGAGGTTTTCAACTGTTTAAAGACCCAAAAATGAAAGAACTGATACAGTCGTTTTAATAGTTTTTGTAAGCGTTTATTTTAATTTCTGGTGGATCGGTTGACATTTTCATCTCATTTTCTAGTGGTAAATATTTTTTATATAAATCCAGACGGCCCCCAAAAAGGACGCGGGCGGGGACGCTAAAAAAAGAATTTCATGTCTGTTTTAACTTACATGACTAATAAAATATGAATTGAATAAATGAATGAATGAATGAATGAAATAAACATTTTTTTTTTGCTTTTACTTCACCTTATTGTTTTTATTAGATTTTCATGTGATGTACATTGCTTGTGACTGGTATTCAGCTGTTGTTTGCTCAGCATCAAAATCACATGGAGTTTTGGCTGGTAACCTGTTTTAAATATAGCTAGACTGAGCCACTATTAGAAAAAAAACACCATTGTTTAATATCAGCCAATAACCACTTCATCAGCAAAACAAGGTATTTTGCTGGTTAAATGTTTTGAAGAAATTTTACTTCATATCTTCGCACTTTAGCAGAAACTAAGCGTTACCAGCTCCATGAGAAACACTGTACAGGGCGAAATGTCACCGAGTTCGGTCCGTGAAAGTCTTCAACTGTCTCTCTATAGCAAACATAATTCAACAGCAAGTGCATTAATTTGGTGAGCAGAGAGACTTACGTTCGTCAAGGTCTTTTGAGAAGCGGTTGAGAATCCGTCCTAGCGGGGTGGTGTCGAAGAAGCTCATTGGGCTAAGCACCACTCTCTGGAAGACCTTCTTATGAAGGTTAGAAGATGCTCGGAGAGTTATCTGAAAAATGGAATGATGGTAACAAACGTAGACGATCATATAGATCCATAACAAAATAAAACAGGTATGTCAGCGTTGTCCCAGCTGCAGAACCCTCTGTGCCTTAAGCGTGCATGCACGCTCCAACTTAAGCAAGTTCTTTCTTAAAGGACGTCATTTGCCTTTAAGAAAGAACTTGCTTAAATGTAGTATATAACATTTGCAAACAGCAACAAACAAAACTGCTGAATTATTATGAAATACTGTACTAGACTGTAAGTAAATAGCAGTCTCAAGCATCCTGTGAAATCATGGCACCTGGTGTGCTGTCATTTTCAAGAAAAGTGGAAATTTATATCACTGGAAAAGATTTTTTGTTCTCTGTTTTCCCAGCATCTATGCACAAAAAACTTTAAACAAGTCAGTCTTACAGTATTTGCTAGCACGCTATGAAATACTAACCCCCAAATGCATTTATTTCCGAAAATTACAGCAAAAGCAAATGTCGTAAATACTACATTTAAGTTTGAAACGTTAGGCACGCTAATTTTGTTGATTTGTACATTTCAGGTCAATCCAGTCAGTTAGCAGTCTGTAGCAGTTTAATTCATGCGCACAGACGAGAAATAATTGGTCAATTAAAACGTGTACACAAATGGGCTGAAATCTATTAAATAATGACCTTGGTAATAATTTGTGGCCCTGTCTTCAGCTCGATCCACACTACAGCGGTCACGTCCCTCTTTGGTCATTATTGATTTGGTAAAGACAGGACTATGAAACTTGTATTACCTCATTAAAAAGATAGTCAAACATACTGTAGAACAACAGACTGAATTCACACACAAATATTACACTTTTTTTGTGGTCAGGAAACTGGACTTACTTTGGCATAGAGGAAGGAACGGAATGTAATCATGGCTAGGGCCCCGACTGCTGATAAACCGTATACCAGCTGGTAGAAGGGAAGACTTGGATTGTCGGTAATGCTATCGCTGGTTTCCGTCACATTGTCCATCACGATTGTTGTATTCTGTTGAGGAATTAGTAAGAATGTTAATCAAAGAACTTGAAGCACATAAACGAAGAATGTGAATTAAGCCCTGTCCGCACTGGACTTTTTTTTAGGTAAAACTTACCGAGACGATGGGTACTTTTCCCATTTTAAGTCCAGTGCGGACCAGCCTAGGACGTTTTCCTCTCAGTTACTTTTCCCCGAGTCCAGCGGTTACTTCAGCCGGGCAACTGCTGGCCAGGAAAACTGACCAAGTACATATGTAACTTTTCCGAGACGATAAGTCCAGTGCGGACAGTGCGAGTCGGTAAAAGCGGCTCAGGAAAGCGTAAATCCGGCCCGAGCGTGAGGTCATGCTACACTGGGACACCACGCATGCGCTTTGCATTGTTTCACCGCGGTGCGGTGCACGTGGCAAGTTTCCAAATTCCAGTGCGTTGTTCCTCTTTTGGTCGAAATCATGGCATGTTTTATTATTGATACAGTCGGAAGTTTGATTGGTGCTAAAGATGTAGTCTTACGTGTACGCATCAGCCGGAAAAATGAAAAGGCAAGCGTAATTTGGGTCAATCGCGTCAATGTAGAAAGGTTTTCAAAGTGAACAAAGAAACTGGCAGGAGTGGTCACGCAAAGCGCCCTCATGAGTCCCTATATTGACAACTCGGTTACATCTACTGCGGTCTCGGTAAAATTTTCCCGTGTCAAAAGTCCAAGTGCGGACAGTGCTCACATTTGACCATTTTTCATTTTACCATCAGCTCGGTAAAACCTTTAAAAAAAAATCCAGTGCGAACACGGCTTTAGGATCAACCTGTAATGGCATAATTAAATGATGAACAGGGAAGAAAAACTTGCTTCAACAAGAAATTCACTGACAAATCAAGCAAAAATACCGCGTCCTAGCAAAATTTGTGAATTTATGGGTAACAGCCAGCATCGCCACGATGAAACAACGGACAACAACATTTGTTTTGTTTTCAGATTCTGATGATGTAGAAACTGCCTTATCTTTCGTGTGCATGTACATGTATGCATGAGACAGTAAAAAAAATGGGGTGTTTTTCTTTATCTCTTGTTTATAAAGGAAATCTTAAAATTAAAATTAAAATGATGATCTGATCTTTATTAACGGACAAGACTCGGCAGGTCCTGGCCACTGCTAATGAACCTTGCCTTTGGTTTGGCCCATTAATAGCAGCCACGTCCCTCTTTGGCCAATATTGGATAAGATCAATCCTCAATCAGACTGTTATTGCCATTCATAACTGCCTTTTTATGAACAAAATGACACAAAGATTCCCTTTATTAAGTATAAAGCTTTGTCGCCCGTGATTACTATTAAAAGTCCGCCCCTCTCAACACTCACTCCGCTGCCGGCATTCAGCCACAGGCTCAGCCACCAGTTGGAGAAGACGGCACACCCTACAGAGGCGGCAAAGCAGAGAGTGACGGCAACAGTCACCACGACGCCACCCGCTGCCTGGACGTAGCTGTTGACAGTTGCCATGGTCAGGCCCCGATCACCCATCTCCTCATCTTCCATCAACTTGCCTACAAACATAAATTATATATGTATTTTTAAGATGAATAGTAGGGAATCGAGTGCTGTTCATTTTATGAGCTGAAAATAGACGCCTAGAAATTTAATGGATTAGACGCCGAGTGTTCACTGTTCCACGCATCATCCATCGTGCGTTGCCTGAACATGTGCAGACCTGAACATGTTTGCGAGCGGGGAGGTGAGTTGATCTACAGGTCTAAAAATTGGGATAATTTCTTTGGTATCTATTGAAGATTTCTCCTCTATTTAGATCTGGACCCAGGAAAATCGTAAGGGTGGTAGGGCTGGCAACCTGAAATGTGGCCAACCTCACCACCTCTGTTGTCATTTATCTAGCAGGGCTGTTCATTTTCGAATAATTCAGTATTTGATTATTCGTGCACATGATACAAGTAGAAAAGGCAATCAATTATGATCTTTCTTTTTTCTCCTTTTTTTTAGTCACGCAGTGTATAGATATACATGTACATGTATATATATACATGTATTATAGTATACATGTCTGAAATAACTACCAATGAAATTAGTGTCACCAACCTGATAAAGAATACTCCCTCCCCCACCCCCAACTTCCATCCCCTCTACCCTACCCCCCACCCCCCCTCCCAAAAAAAATTGCAAAATGGAAATGTTGTGGCACTCCTTTCTACAAAATACTTTTTCAAAAATGTTCCACGATGTTTCAATGAAGAGGCTGAGCCATTTCCCCAGTGTGTATTTTAAGTACATGTACCTTTGTAATGTTGATTTTTATCATAAAGGCAAGCAACCTTTGATACAAAGGAAAGATACCAGACTAAAAATATACAAGCCAACGGTTCCTATAGGTATGACCTGGGGCAAATTTCATAGAGCTGCTTAAGCACACAATTTGCTTAAGCACAAACAAAACTTGCTTAGTAAAATCAGGTTACCAGCCACAATTCCATGTGATTTTTCTGCTAAGCAAACAACAGCTAAATACCAGTCACAATCAATATATACCACATGAAGTTTTAGCTGGTAACCTGGTTTTATTCAGGAAGGTTTTTTTAATCTTTAAGCAAATTGTGTGCTTAAGCAGCTCTATGAAATTAGCCCCACTTCAGAGAGTTTACCTTTGAACTTTAGGTGAGATAAATGTATTCTATTTTGAAACTAAAATCCTGTGTGGTGTTCCAAATATAGCATAAATTTGCTAATGCACTACATAAAGACACAGCACCGAGTCCTTGATTTTGTTCTTCCCTGCAACTTCATCGTTTCAATGGCAGGCCTCATAGACGCTCTGGGTTTTCTCCTTCTTCCATTCTGGTATTTTACCGAGTCTTTCCTCAAGAACTGCCTCGATTTATTCGTACCCTTATCATTCCGTGAACTGAAGAATGTCGCGGGGGAGGTTGCTCTGGTGACAGGGGGTGGAGCCGGGCTGGGACGCAGCCTAGCCATCCAGTTGGCCGAACTCAAGGCTACCGTGGTGACCTGGGATGTCAACCAGCAAGGTAACGAGGAAACGGTCCGGATGATACGCGAGGCTGGTGGCGTCGCGCACGCGTACACGGTCGACATCGGCAAATCGGAAGACGTGTATGCAGCAGCCGACAGAATCAGACAAGAGGTCGGCGACGTGACGATCTTGGTGAACAATGCAGCCATCGGGCAATCCAGACCCATCTGGGAGATTCCCGATCAGCTCATCCAGAAAATGATGGAAGTTAATGCCCTCGCACACTTTTGGGTATGAACACTGTTTCTACTGGTTTACGTTATGCATGGAGCTCTGAGCTTACAGCCTAATCAACGTAACAACACCAATTAGGCAAATCGAATACAAAACTACTGAAATTTTAACTGCCTTTAAAATGATCAACCAACATTTGTCTAATATCATTCTTAACCCCTTGCGTACGGATGACGACAAATGGCACACAAAAATATTGCCACCAGGCCGGAAGACGTCTATATACACCATTTTCTGCATTTTCAATTTATTGTTGGATTATTGTGTTCATTACGCTTGGCTGCACAAGCCTCTTGTGTCCGTTTCGCTTGGCTGCAAAGCCGACATGGCACCCCGGCGCCTCACTATGAATAACCGTACTCAAGGGGTTAACCCTAACGTACCCGAATCCATCAAAATCCATACCCCTGTTTTGGAGGATTTCGGCAGATTCAGGATACCTCCCTATTGAAAACTGGGGGATTTCGATGGATTGAGGATTGCAAGCCTAGCGGTACTGCAGGATTTTGATGGATTCAGGATACCTCCATATTGAGCAGTCACCAAAACAACTTTTTGTGCATGAAAAAATTGTTGGATTTTGGCGGATTCAGGATACTTTCTAGTAAAGTTACCCAAGGGGTTAGGGTTAATACAATGTGACCAAGTGGTTGCACTGGAAAGGCCATTTTCAAACAGCACAGTCAACACATCCACACCACCTTCTTGGTCCAAGGGGAAAATTTCAGGACAGAAAGTTAAAATGAAAAAAAGAAAAAAGAAGCAATAACCACCATTAAAAATGTCAACCCGCTATGACGGCCATAGCCCTGGTTTGAAAAAGACCACCTGGCCTGTTGTCCATGCGCATTTCTGCGCACACTCAATCCATTCATGTTTCAACTACATTGTTCTTGAATGGGAATGTAATGAATAGATGGAGCTTTTGCAAACAAAGATTTCATTTACACAAAAGAGTGAAATAGTGCTGCTTAAAAACAAAATATTGGTCTATCGTAGCCAAGCCGAAATCCGATGATCAGAGCAAATAAAAATGTTCACCAACTACGGGAAATTTATGTAAATATTGTCTCTTTTTTTTCTTCTCAGAACTTTATATTTATTTATATTCACAGCTTCTGAAAGCCTTCTTGCCATCCATGAAAGTCAACAACCATGGACATATTCTCACTATCCTGAGTGGCTCAGTCAACCTGGTACCCATGCACTTAGGTGCATATATTGCTAGCAAGAGTGCGGGCTTGGGTCTTCACCAGGCACTACAGACGGACCTAGCCTTTGAGGAAAGGAACGGGATCAAAACTACTGTTGCGTTTCCCGATTTCATTGCTACGGACATGACCGTTGGACGTCTCAACACCGGGTAAGAAATCACTTTGGAGGACTTTCCTTCCTCCATGCTTTAAACAATAAACCAATAATGTTTTATTTATTTATTTATTGGGGGGTGTGGTGGGGGTATGGGAGGGGTGTTGGGGTGTGGGTGTGTGGGGGCGGTGCATGCGGGACTTTTTCCCCCTCAATTGGGCGCACTCAAAACAGTGTCTCTTTTATCTCATTACCCTAACCCCCCAGGGTGTGTGGAAATTCGTATTGATATTGATGGATTCAGCAGTGTTTAGGGTTAAAATCTGCTATGCTCATGCTTTTTGGATGTACATTATTATAAACCTATAAAATAAGTTTCAAAGTATGGTCAGGGAACCAGACTATTAAAACAAAATTTCTCTATCTGTTTTCCCAGCATCTATGCACACAAAAACTTTAAACAGTATTTGCTAGTATGCTATAAAATACTAAACCCCCAAATCCATTTATTTCTGAACATTACAGCAAAAGCAAATAGTGTATACTACATTTAAAAGCTTTTGGGGTGTACAATTACCACCCTAAAATTTTGTTTAGCATTAACTAAGTTATAAACTTCCCAATGAGACATTCCTCACACACAGCAAGTATCAGATTAGAATAGTTTTCAAATTCTGAGTTTTCAAATTCTAATTCCTATAGCGTAGCACACAATAAAACAATATGTGGCACTCCAAGCCAAAACCAGTCACTTCCAGCCAAAAATCAAAATTTGATTTTTGGCCTAGCATTTGAAGTTCTTACACAGCTTTAAAATGAGCCCTCGTCTGGGTGTTAAGGTCAAGTACTACATGGACCGTTTGAAATGAGGAATATGGTGAAAACATATTGATCTTTTAAAAAAAATAATTTTATGCCAGGTTAAACAGCCCGTTTTTTTTTTTGCCTGGGGCCACCACACGTATATATTTCAGGAAGACAAAATAGACTGCATAGTCTAGAAAGTGCTCGTTTCATTCAAAATTAGTTTCTTCCATAAGTTGTTAGGCAGAAATCCAGTATATTTAAATTTGCAGTCAGAACATGGACGTACAGGGTGCGTTCGAGCGTGTTACTCGTGTTAACATGAGTATACTCTTGAGCACACAAACGGCAGGAGTATGACCCGAGGGTAACAGAGTATACTCCCGCTCAGACCGAGAGTATACTCCTGCACCGGAGGTGTCGTCACGTGATTGTTTCCACTTAACCTTTTTAAGATGGCGGAAAGTAAACATTTCAGACTTTCCCAATTAAGTTTTGTTATCATTTTTCGATTGTTGAACTGATCTTTGGATTATATATTGTTATAAATATGATACATAAGGGAAAATGTTAAACTATGTTCAAATTTGTGTGCACATCCGATGGAAGATTGTTCGCGTAGTTGGCAAACGTTGGCAACGTTCGCGTGAGTGGAACGCAGCTCAGTCTAACCTTGACTGTTCGCGCGACGCGGTTCGAGAGTAATGCGCACGCAACATTTTCCTGCACCCGCGAGTATCAAGAGTACACGCTCGAACGCACCCACAGGCAGCAGCTTTAAACACGAACTCAAGGCATGAGGGGGGTCGTAAACCCCCAGTTTTTTAAGGTAAAAGGCTGAGATACGTGTACATGTAGGGAGGTTGTTGAACTTACAGTGTATGCCATTTTTGGGTGGTATTTCACAGAAGGGTCACCATCTTTCCACCTGAATTGGTCGCACAGAGAATCATCCAGGCTGTACGCTTGAACGTGTCCATAGTGACAATGTCAAAGTTGTCCTTCATATTCTACTTATTGAAAAAGTGAGTAGCATGCAGGGGTTAGGGTGTAAAGGCCCTGTCAGACTGTCTGCGATCATATATGCGCTCTCAATGCGTCCTTGAAAAATGGCTGGGGCGCAACAACAACTACTAGATCGCAGCGAGAACTACATAGGTCGCCAGATGGGCGCCAGAGGGTCTTAATGGTCTGCGATGAGCGCCAAAGTTTTTGAACATGCTCAAAACAATCGCAACACCTCTGCGCTCTGGCCATGGCGCCTTAATGACGCAACTCGGGCGCTGTGGGAGCGTGAATCGTGCGACATTGACGTGGCATTGACGCAGCCTAGGTGCAAGGCAGTCGATGTAGTCTCTATGAGAAAGTAACTCGACTGTGTTGCGCCAGGGCTACGTCAATGCCACGTCAAAGTCGCTCTCATTGCGTCCTTATGGCGTCCTTGTGGCGCTGTTAATGCGATGATATGGCGCTCATATTGCGCATGATGCGACCAAGCGGCGTCTGTTTGTGATCACGCTGGGCTTCCAGGGGGACAATGTAGCTCATGGAACGTGCAAGTAGTTGTCAATGCGTCCCCAGTTCGTTGTTGTGGCGTCGGGGTCCGCTCGTAAGCCCGACGCCTCATAAGCCCGACGCCTCATAAGTCCGACGCCTCATAAGTCCGATGCCCCATAGGTCCGACAATTAAATTTACTTTTATTTTGGTTCATAAGTCCGACGCCTCATAATGCTGAAATTTCGGACTTATGAGGCGTCGGACTTATGAGGCGTCGGACTTACGATACGGCCCAGTGGCGTCTACGGTACGATATGAGCTACTCAGACACACAAATCGTCACAGTTTTCACGAACAGACGAGTGTCATTTGGCTCTTCGTGAAAACCCAAAATCCATTTTCTGGCAATTTTGCCCTTCTCAGCCATAATATATGCTATATTTATTAACCAAATTTATTAATCAATTAACAACTCTGTAATTAATTGACTTATCGCTCAGCTGCCAATGACTTGTAAAAGACGGAGAATTGAACTTTAACATATTGTCAACAATGAATCAACATGTGGTATAAATGCAGGTAATATCTTCAATTTAAAAAATGACCAGCTTAAAACCTGATTTTCTTGTAACTTTAGTTTAGTGCGGAGAGGCAAAATTCGTCTGTTCGTGAAAACTGTGACGAAATGTGTATAAATAGCCTGCTCTGCCACTTCACACTCATTTCAGTAGCAGTCTTTTCAGCAGTTCACCTCTCTTGGCCTTGGCTGCAGTGGCTACAGGCTTTGGCTTCTGCACAGGCTTTGGCTTTGCCTTGGCAGGTGACTTTGTCTTCTTAGTCTTCAACATCATGAACTTGTAGAATAAAGCTGAAGTGTGATGAGGAACTGACGAGGAACTGACGAGGAACTGACGAGGAGACACTCTCTGTAGAAATTTGAAACTGGACTGCAGATTGACCGTTTTGTCATGGTATTTATACAGCGCAAGTGACGTCCCGTGAGCGTATTTCGGTCGTACTGAGAGCGCGACGCGAGCTACTAGGACGTATCAACAGCGAGTAGAGCGTAGTGTGAGCGCAGTGACAGCGCAGCGGCAGCGACTAGATCGAGTAATTGGGCTTGACAGGGGCGCATAGAGAGCGAGTTGAGCGCATCGTAAGCACGGGATGAGCGCAGTATGAGCGTAGCTTGAGCTACTTTCTGGTCACTTGAGACAGAAAATTGTCATTTTCTTGCGTCCTCGCTGCGATTGTTAAATTTATTCACTATTTTTGGTCGCCGTAAGGTCTCCTATGAGAGCGCATATAATGTGACAGGGCCTTTATTAGGGTGTGGGTGGGTGGGAGATGGGTGTGAGGGGATGGGTGTTGGGGTGGGTTGGGTGTTAGGTTTGGGGGGGTGGGTTGGGGTTAGGGTTGGTTGGGGGTTGGGGGTTGGGGGTTGTGGGTTGGTGGTTGGGGTGGGTTGGGTGTTAGGTGTGAGGGGGTGGGGGTGGGGTTGGGATTAGGGTTGGTTCGGGGTTGGTTGGGTGGGGTACATTAGTCTCCTTACAGGGGTACCAGGAAGAAAGGGTAACAATGGGGACAATGGTACCCCACGAGCGAATCTTTAGAAATCCAGGTACCCCACAAAGTTAACGCTATGGAGTTTGAGATTTCAATAGGGACAGAGGAGAATAAAAGAAGGAAAGTCAAGTCCACAATAGAGGTACCCCATATGTGTGCATGTATGTGAGGATCCGTCAGGGATTGGGTATGAGGGGTTGGGAATTGGCCTGAGTGGGTAGGGGTTGGGTGTGCAGGGAGTGAGGGTTGGGTGTGCAGGGAGTGAGGGTTGGGTGTGATGGGGTGGGGTTGGGTATGAGGGGATAGGATGGTGGGATGGGGGGGGGGGGGAAGGATGCATTTTTAGCATCTTCTTACTTTTCTAAGCAATTCATGCCGAATTGGACAAAGATGAGTTCGCAACTTTTAACAGTGCCAGTGACGCACACGTGGTCTAGACATCTCTACAGACTTTTACAAATGTGAGGGTGGATTGAGGTAAAAGGGGTTGGGCACATCCCATGTGGGGTAAGTGAAAAACATTCCTCTTTTTCTCTTTTCAGTTTTATTCCTACAAAGATTTTCCTGCTGATGTTTCGGCTTGGTGAGGTTACAAACCCCTTCCTGGACAGCAACAGTGCTACTACAGCTGCTGCAGCTCACGATACGGAAAACAAACACTAGACCGCTGTTTTATGTATCAAACTTGATCGTCGCAGACCTAAAAAATATACAAACCACCAAACCTTCCTTTCTATGCATTAAAGGTACATGTAGTGTACACAATTGGTAATCCTCCAATTTTTTGTTTACTGAATTATTACGAAATACCTTACTGGACTGTAAGTTAATAGTAGTCCCAATCATCCTGTGAAATGATGGCACCAGGTGTGCTGTCGTTGTCAAGAAAACTGGAAATATATATCGTTTTCCAACGATTTTCAGCTGGAAATCGTTGGAAAACTGCCCTGTAGCCTTTAGTCAAGGCGCGCGTGGCTATCTGGACGAGTGGCGCGCCCCAGACATGAGGGCGCCATGGCATATCCGGGGTGCGTCACGCGCCCAGATAGCCATGCGCGCCTTGACTAAAGGCTATCATCCGCCCGACGGTTGAAAATGAGTGTTGTTTTTCTCTCGTTTTTTCGCCATCCAACACAAAACTTTGAACAGGTCAGTGCAATGATATTTCCTATAACATACTAACCCCCAAATCCGCCCATTTCTGAAAATTGCAACAATGACCAATCATGTACACTGCCTTTAACCCTCCTGTTCTCAAGGCCAAAATGGAGCCAGCTAGCCTATATATCAAAACCTATCAAGTGACAGATTGAAACACACACAAACTGTGAGAGTTGATGTTTAGAGTTTTTTGATAGGCTGTGATAGTTAAAAGTATAGGAGGGTTTAGTGTCATTCATTGTAGGCTAATGACTATGTAATTTCTATACGTTTAAATGGTTAAATGTAACCCACACAACCAATTCGGGGCCATCCTTTGTCAAAGTAATATTGTGGAAGTGCCTTGGCCTAGTGGTTTCGCACATTGAATTCAAGGTCTGCGGGTAATTCTGCAAGTTGTGGGTTCGAGCCCCAGTCCTGGGCTATAGCACTTCTACGCTTAATATGGGTAGAGGCATTATTAATGCCTTGCAGTGGACTAGTTACCCATCCCGACCCTATTCATGCTGTGAAGAGATTAGATTTAATATGTTTCAGTATGAGGGGCTGGTTCTTCGACATATTCTTAAATAGCCCACACCTCGAGTGCCCTAGGGCTTGCAGGCCTTGCGCTAACTTTTTTTCCTGGCTAGCCCACTGGGCTAGTTAACTGAAGATTTTACTAGCCCGTTTAGAGTTTTACTAGCCCGTATATAAATAATTAGAAAACCCCAAAATATATGTTTAGCTCACCGATGAAGAAGTTGATATTTCGGAAAATAAAAGGCTGATAGTAAATGACTTTTCACTGTATTCCAGCCACTGAAATTGCCATTCCCACTCCCGCCTGTAAACTCGTTGCCTTTTATTTTTGTCATACGATTGATCATACGCTCTATTTGACCCATCTTTACACTCATTTGGGTTACTGACATTTGGTAGAAATCGCCACATTTTGCTTGGATACGGATGATAAATTAACATTGCTTGGTGCGCGGTGGCAATGCGAAAAACTTTTATGAGTTTACAGAGGGCGCTGTTTACACACGGCTTTGTGTAGACTTTGTATCAAATGCTATATAAGTGGTCGCTTATCGCTTATCGATTGAGTATATCGCGCGAGTATCACGCTGGAAAAACACAAATAAAAACACATTCACAATGACTCGGTGTTTTTGCGATCCTGTATAAATACCGAAAGCATTTTTTTAATCTAAATTTTAACAGGTAGGTTACTGAATTTTTCACTAGCCCACCGGGCAATCAAGGAACCAAGTTTAGGTAGCCCGGAGCGTTTTTCACTAGAATTTGTACGCCAGGCTAGTACTATTTCGAGGCCTGACTTGTAATAAGCGATTTGCATTAAAAAGATTTTTAAAAATTGCCTGAACTTACAAATTCCTGCAAAAATGAGGGGGTAGTGGTTCTTCAAGGAGGGAAAGAATATTATCAAATGGAAGGTCGATTTTTAGTTTTTAAAAAAGTGATACAATTTTTGGTAACCAAATAGGCTAAATTAAATAATGGCAGAAAGCATTTAAATTAATCAAAACAGAAAAACAGGAAACGAATACACACCTGTTCATTTTGTGTTTGTATGAGCACTGTGTGTAAATAGAATGTTGATCTTTTTAGTCTTGGTGCTTGTATGGACATTTCCAATGTGCATGCCACGAGTCCAGTTACAGGGTTAAAACACAGTTAAAATATGGGTTTAGAAGATGAAACAGAAAATCACAGGTATAATTCATTGGGGGGGGGAAATCAGTTTATAGTATAATATATTCTACTAACTGACAAAAACAATGTCGCTTCCCATGTTGTATCGTAAAATTGGGTGTCATCCCTGGCTACACGGCATTCTGGGTTTATGACTTCTGACTAGCGCCCACCCGAACAAAGATACTGACAATTTGGGAGACCGCCGACATAGGGCAAGACAGCTCAGTTGGTAGAGCGCCGGTAAGGTATTGCGGAGGTCGCAGGTTCGAATCCCGCTCCTGCCAGTTTTCTTTGTTCACTTTCAAACTGACAAAAACCATAAATCTAAGCAATAAATCCAAATTGCTCAAACTTACCGCTATAGAATATTGCTTCCTCGGACCCCACGCTGCCACCCAGGCTTCCCGTGTCGGCCGTCAGCACCCGCAGAAAGTCCATCCGGAGGGCGAGTTTGTTCTCCTTGGTGGGGGTCGACTTGGCACTAACAAACACATCTTCCTCTTTGTAATCATCCTCACTATCATCACCCTCGGTCTCGTCATCCTGTTCCCCAGCAACTGCATCCTTGTCAACGACACTCGCCTCAAGAGGCTGCTCTCTATCCTCGTCGATGCCAGCATCGTTACCGCTGGATCTGTGCACTTCTTTGTCCTGAAAACAGAGCTCAGTGTTCGTAGAATACTGATCGGCGCTGTCCGGCTCCGAAACAATAATTTGTGGGACGGTGGAATCATTGCTAATGTCGTCTATGTTGTCAACCCAGTTGACATCAGTGTCTCGGCCAATCGCGGCATCGATTGCACTTCCTAGATTAACGTCCATTTCTTCCGCTCCTGAAGGCTTGACTGAATCCTCGTACGCACCAGCACCTCTGCTGAGGTCTTCGGTTTCATCCGAGCGGTAGTTACCTTGTACGTTAACAAACACTCCCTTCAGCAACTGGTCGCTGGTGTCCGAGTCTTTAGGCACGTTGCTCCTGGACGCACTGCTGCTGCTTCTGTCTCTGAAATCGTCTTCCGCGTCCTCATCTACGTCCTCGCTGTGGAACGTCTTGATGAGGTTGCAGTACTCGTTGCCGTTGTCCATCAGCTCCTTGTGGGTCCCGTCCTCCACGATGCGGCCATCTTTCATCAGGATGATGCGGTCGCATTGCTTCAGATACTACATAGTACGGAACCAAAATATCCAATCTTCATTATTAATTAACATAACGGACAAAGAAACTATGGGATATGAACCTGCGACCTCCAGGTTGCCGTATAGGCAACTAAGCTATCTTGCACTATGTTGGTGGTCTCCCAAATTCAGAATTCCTGCCAAAGACACAGATTATGTGGCCAGCAAAGTTTGTAAGATTCAAAATGTTTGCGAAGTGAATGCATCCAGATGGTAAGGAACATCAAGCCATAAATATATCCTGAAACCTCCTTAAGTGGAAAAGCACCAGGTATGGTTCTAGACAAAAAATCCTGTTTTTCTTGGGGGGGGGGGGCCTAGAATTATATTTTGATAAGAGTTAGCGGGGCCCGACGTTTCATTCCTAGCAGAATGTTTATTTTAAGGTTAGATTTTTTGAGGAAACCACGTTTGGAGAAACTAACTTTTGCAACTTGAAAAACATTTCAAAATTTCATTTTCAAATTCACCCAAAAAAGAAAAATAAACCAATTTAAGGCAAATTTTTAGTTGCAGTATTTAGTTTTTAGTAAATATCATGCACCGTGACAAGAGCACCACCATCTTACGGCCTAAGAGCATCATGATCGAACGACCTCCCCCAAACCTGCAGTTGGGCACACATAACCACAAATTCTGGCGTTCAATTCCCTAGACCGTAGGGCTGTGGTACCCCAAGACTTGATCTCCAAAATTACCTGGAGCTGGTGGGTGACGAACAGGATCGTCTTGCCCTTGAGGGCGGCGTCTATGCACTGTGAAAAAATGTGCTTGCCGACGTGCGCGTCCACGGCCGACAGGGGATCGTCCAACAGGTAGATGTCCTTGTTGGAGTATACCGCCCTCGCTAGGCTGACGCGCTGCTTCTGCCCGCCGCTGATGTTGATTCCTCGCTCACCGATCTGAATTTATTTTTTTTGGGGGGGGGGGGGAGATTGTCAATGCATGTATTCCAATCCATTATTAAGCCCTGGCTTGACCTATTGTCCGATCACAGTCTTGCGAGCCACACATCAGTCAGGAATGTCCGACTTTTATCAGCCATAAATCACGGCTGTGATTGGTCAATTAGCAAAGAGGCGGGGCTTATATAGATCTGTCTATTGTAAAGTGTTTTTGACAGGCTACAAATACTAGAGATTTTAGTACTCAAGTCGCAGCAATGTTTGGGCTGCTGGTGTGCTTTTCGACGAGTTGTGCTTACATCAATTACAATCACTTCAAATTCTTACTTCGGTTTCGTCGCCGTCTGGCAAGATATCAATGTCGTCCTGCAAAGCGCAGACGTTGGTGGCCTTGGCGTACTGCCCCCGTTCAAACTCCGCCCCCATCAGGACGTTCTCCCTCAGAGTCATGTTCATGATGCAGGCCTGCTGGGACACGTAGGCAAAGGATCCGTCTACGGCCACTCGCCCGTCCACTAGAACCATCCGGCTCAGGACTGATTGGAGTAGGGAGCTCTTGCCGCTGCCAATGTTTCCACAGATACCCAGGAGCTGGCCCTGTGGGGAGGGGGGGTGTGGGGAGGGGGGGGGGGGGGGGGAGGGCGGGTGTGGGGATCAAAATTGACCGAGGGAAAAATTTCACAAAGTACTGCAACATGCATAACTAAGTCCATTTTAACTACGAACCATTTTATAACTTACAACCAAAATTACCACATCGTAAGTACCTTAACAACGGTGTGTAACACATCGTAAGTTGCTCTTAAGACCCACTTATTCCAGAATAGCTACAATATTTTTGGTTAGATAAATTCCGGTTTAACATTTTGTTGTATTGCGCCTTGAGTGCCCTCCCCTGGCAGATACTCATCATCACTACTTGAAAAAAAAAATTCAAAATCATAAGTAATGAAATATAAAGACTAAATGCATGGATGGTGCACTTGGAAGATACAATTCTTACATGTGATTTACCTTGACACAACAGGTGCAGCCGCAGTTGCGCTTGCAAGCTGGTAAATTGTTTGTCACGAGTCCAAATTTTCCAGTAGCATTAAATTTGGACTGCCATTTTGTTTTATGAGGGCAAACCTTTAGAGAGAATCTGAAACCTCTTTTGCTGGTGACCACATGAATTTTTTATTGGCCACTGTATCCAAGTTTGACTGTTAAAATGTGTTCACTGCACGACATCAACAAAGTGAATGAGAAACCAACCTTCTGTACGTCCAAATTGATATCAAAAAGTGTTTCAGCTAACATGGCGTCACGGTCAACAAGGGGGTCCGTCTCCCGCCTCTTCCTGGCTCGATCGTCGACCCCCACGCCCGAGCTCCCTTGGTCCCCAAGGCTCTCATTCATCAGGGGGGCTCCTGGGGCATCCTTTGGGGCTTCAGGGGTACCCGTCAGTTCCTCTTTGTCCCACGCAAAGGTGGCGCCTCTTAGGCACAGGGCCAGGCTGGGGTCGGACGGCGTGTCAGTGAATTCCTCCAGCTCGTCCATTAATAGGAGTGACTGAAATGAAAAATATCGGGAGGAAACCGAAGGGAATTGATTTGATTTGTTTTGGTTCATTAAAAACAAATTGGGGCTTGCAGAATGGCTAAAATTGTGGAACAAGTTGAAATAATTATGTTCAATATCCGTTTGCGAATATTTAGCGTTGGCGTCATAAATTTGCTTTGCATTCGTGCGACAGTTGAACTGGGCTACTGGGTTAGGGGTTCTGGGTTTGTTAGGGGTTCTGGGTTTGTCAGGGGTTCTGGGTTTGTCAGGGGTTCTGGGTTTGTTCGTGGTTCTGGGTTTAATAGGGGGTTCTGGGTTTAATAGGGGGTTCTGGGTTTAATAGGGGTTCTGGGTTTAATAGGGGTTCTGGGTTTAATAGGGGTTCTGGGTTTAATAGGGGTTCTGGGTTTGTTAGGGGTTCTGGGTTTGTTAGGGGGTTCTGGGTTTAATAGGGGTTCTGGGTTTAATAGGGGTTCTGGGTTTAATAGGGGTTCTGGGTTTAATAGGGGTTCAGTGTTTAATAGGGGTTCTGGGTTTAATAGGGGTTCTGGGTTTAATAGGGGTTCTGGGTTTAATAGGGGTTCTGGGTTTGTTAGGGGTTCTGGGTTTGTTAGGGGTTCTGGGTTTGTTAGGGGTTCTGGGTTTGTTAGGGGTTCTGGGTTTGTTAGGGGTTCTGGGTTTGTTAGGGGTTCTGGGTTTGTTCGTGGTTCTGGGTTTGTTAGGGGTTCTGGGTTTAATAGGGGGTTCTGGGTTTAATAGGGGGTTCTGGGTTTAATAGGGGGTTCTGGGTTTAATAGGGGGTTCTGGGTTTAATAGGGGTTCTGGGTTTAATAGGGGTTCTGGGTTTAATAGGGGTTCTGGGTTTGTTAGGGGTTCTGGGTTTGTTAGGGGGTTCTGGGTTTAATAGGGGTTCTGGGTTTAATAGGGGTTCTGGGTTTAATAGGGGTTCAGTGTTTAATAGGGGTTCTGGGTTTAATAGGGGTTCTGGGTTTAATAGGGGTTCTGGGTTTAATAGGGGTTCTGGGTTTAATAGGGGTTCTGGGTTTAATAGGGGTTCTGGGTTTGTTAGGGGTTCTGGGTTTGTTAGGGGTTCTGGGTTTGTTAGGGGGTTCTGGGTTTAATAGGGGTTCTGGGATTAATAGGGGTTCTGGGTTTAATAGGGGTTCTGGGTTTAATAGGGGTTCTGGGTTTAATAGGGGTTCTGGGTTTAATAGGGGTTCTGGGTTTAATAGGGGTTCTGGGTTTAATAGGGGTTCTGGGTTTAATAGGGGTTCTGGGTTTAATAGGGGTTCTGGGTTTAATAGGGGTTCTGGGTTTAATAGGGGTTCTGGGTTTAATAGGGGTTCAGGGTTTAATAGGGGTTCAGGGTTTAATAGGGGTTCTGGGTTTAATAGGGGTTCAGGGTTTAATAGGGGTTCTGGGTTTAATAGGGGTTCTGGGTTTGTTAGGGGTTCAGGGTTTAATAGGGGTTCAGGGTTTAATAGGGGTTCTGGGTTTAATAGGGGTTCTGGGTTTAATAGGGGTTCTGTGTTTAATAGGGGTTCTGGGTTTAATAGGGGTTCTGGGTTTAATAGGGGTTCTGGGTTTAATAGGGGTTCTGGGTTTAATAGGGGTTCTGGGTTTAATAGGGGTTCTGGGTTTAATAGGGGTTCTGGGTTTAATAGGGGTTCTGGGTTTAATAGGGGTTCTGGGTTTGTTAGGGGTTCTGGGTTTGTTAGGGGTTCTGGGTTTGTTAGGGGTTCTGGGTTTGTTAGGGGTTCTGGGTTTGTTAGGGGTTCTGGGTTTGTTAGGGGTTCTGGGTTTGTTAGGGGTTCTGGGTTTGTTAGGGTTCTGGGTTTGTTAGGGGTTCTGGGTTTGTTCGTGGTTCTGGGTTTGTTAGGGGTTCTGGGTTTGTCAGGGGTTCTGGGTTTGTCAGGGGTTCTGGGTTTGTTAGGGGTTCTGGGTTTGTTAGGGGTTCTGGGTTTGTTAGGGGTTCTGGGTTTGTTCGTGGTTCTGGGTTTGTTAGGGGTTCTGGGTTTAATAGGGGGTTCTGGGTTTAATAGGGGGTTCTGGGTTTAATAGGGGGTTCTGGGTTTAATAGGGGTTCTGGGTTTAATAGGGGTTCTGGGTTTAATAGGGGTTCTGGGTTTGTTAGGGGGTTCTGGGTTTGTTAGGGGGTTCTGGGTTTGTTAGGGGGTTCTGGGTTTAATAGGGGTTCTGGGTTTAATAGGGGTTCTGGGTTTAATAGGGGTTCAGTGTTTAATAGGGGTTCTGGGTTTAATAGGGGTTCTGGGTTTAATAGGGGTTTAGGGTTTAATAGGGGTTCTGGGTTTAATAGGGGTTCTGGGTTTAATAGGGGTTCTGGGTTTAATAGGGGTTCTGGGTTTGTTAGGGGGTTCTGGGTTTAATAGGGGTTCTGGGATTAATAGGGGTTCTGGGTTTAATAGGGGTTCTGGGTTTAATAGGGGTTCTGGGTTTAATAGGGGTTCTGGGTTTAATAGGGGTTCAGGGTTTAATAGGGGTTCTGGGTTTAATAGGGGTTCAGGGTTTAATAGGGGTTCTGGGTTTAATAGGAGTTCTGGGTTTAATAGGAGTTCTGGGTTTAATAGGAGTTCTGGGTTTAATAGGGGTTCTGGGTTTAATAGGGGTTCTGGGTTTAATAGGGGTTCTGGGTTTAATAGGGGTTCTGGGTTTAATAGGGGTTCTGGGATTAATAGGGGTTTCTGGGTTTAATAGGGGTTTCTGGGTTTAATAGGGGTTTCTGGGTTTAATAGGGGTTTCTGGGTTTAATAGGGGTTTCTGGGTTTAATAGGGGTTCTGGGTTTAATAGGGGTTCTGGGTTTAATAGGGGTTCTTGGTTTGTTAGGGGGTTCTGGGTTTAATAGGGGTTCTGGGTTTAATAGGGGTTCTGGGTTTAATAGGGGTTCTGGGTTTAATAGGGGTTCTGGGTTTAATAGGGGTTCTGGGTTTGTTAGGGGGTTCTGGGTTTGTTAGGGGGTTCTGGGTTTAATAGGGGGTTCTGGGTTTAATAGGGGTTCTGGGTTTAATAGGGGTTCTGGGTTTAATAGGGGGTTCTGGGTTTAATAGGGGTTCTGGGTTTAATAGGGGTTCTGTGTTTAATAGGGGTTCTGGGTTTAATAGGGGTTCTAAGTTTAATAGGGGTTCTAAGTTTAATAGGGGTTCTGGGTTTAATAGGGGTTCTGGGTTTAATAGGGGTTCTGGGTTTAATAGGGGTTCTGGGTTTAATAGGGGTTCTGGGTTTAATAGGGGTTCTGGGTTTAATAGGGGTTCTGGGTTTAATAGGGGTTCTGGGTTTAATAGGGGTTCTGTGTTTAATAGGGGTTCTGGGTTTAATAGGGGTTCTAAGTTTAATAGGGGTTCTAAGTTTAATAGGGGTTCTGGGTTTAATAGGGGTTCTGGGTTTAATAGGGGTTCTGGGTTTAATAGGGGTTCTGGGTTTAATAGGGGTTCTGGGTTTAATAGGGGTTCTGGGTTTAATAGGGGTTCTGGGTTTAATAGGGGTTCTGGGTTTAATAGGGGTTCTGGGTTTAATAGGGGTTCTGGGTTTAATATGGGTTCTTGGGTTAGGGGTTCTGGGTTAGGGGTTTAGGGCAGTTGAGAGGGAAAGGTAGCTCAGTTATAAAGCAATGAAACTGTACTCCAGAAGTCCTGGGTGCAAATTCCCACTAGTCAAAACAAATCTGTTTTGCTCAGTCCAAAAATAAAAATAATTTGTCAGCTGTTTCACTCTAATAAAACCACAACTTTTGTTTCTGTAATGACCTCACCTTAATCCTTGGGAATGCTACAAACACCTCTGACAAGGATTTGATTGCCATGGGAGTGGCGATGATCATAAAACGGATCGAGTTCAACACCGAAATGTAGGTAAAAGCCTGTGTGTGTGATAAAGAAAATGGTTCAATTAGGAAATAAAGAACAATGATAAAACAATTATTAATTAAGGTAGAGGAACAGAAATATCTATTTGACATTAACCCTAACCCTCCAGGGTATTTTGGCTAGAAACCCTGCCAGACGCATCAGATTGCATACTTTGTCACATTGACTTGTGTGCAGAGTGCAGCAAGGTCAAGCTGTCACCACAGATGCACTGTGCTGCGTCTGGCAGGGTTAGGGTTAAGGGGAAGTGACTGAAGTCCGTGTAGTCAGACCAGCATAGTATTCTCCTGACCTTTCACCTGACAGGGGGCTCAAATGCCATCAAGGGTAAACATGCGAATGAGGCTGAGTCCCTTCCCGACTCCATGAGTTTCCCTCCGAGTGTCTTGGGGTTTTCTTCCACACCAAAAGGCCGAGTTTTTTTTAATTTCTTCTCTCCATGGGCTCACTTTGAGGCTTGCAAGCTGCCTTTGGGGCATGATAGCTCCACAGTCCTAACCCATCAAAATACAGCACAGCATGGTATTTGATTTTAGTGGATTTAGGATGGTTACAGTTAATCTATCATTCCCATTGCTACAGCGTAAAGACTAAAGAGTCAGAGACTAGACTATAGTCAGTTTTTGGCACCAAGACATTTACATAAACAAGTGAACGCGAAGTTGCAAGACTTGCAAGCTGTACAACGACATGGTAGTGGATCCGATCGTTTTGCCTCACCTGAGCTGCGGTGACATCGTGGCCGAGCAGCGTGTGCAGGGACAGTGTCAGGATGGTCGACAGGATGGGTACCAGCGTTGTCAGCGACTGGAAGAGCGACTGGAGGAAACCTGCCTTTTCTAGCCACACTTGTTCCTTCTGGCGAATATCTGACAGACAAAAAATGGACTAATCATTTGAAAATCTCCGAAGCATTTTATCAAACAATTTAAAGAAAGATTTGTATAACATTTCCCCCGATTTACAGGTTTTCAGTCACCCCTGAAGTCATAAAATGTTAAAAGGTTAAACAAAAATCAGGCACACATCTTCCCCTCATACACCAAGGGAACCCATAATCCCTTTCCCCCCTGAACATCCAGACACACACACCCTTGCTGTACGCCCATGTGCACCCACTATTCTCCCCCGATCCCTCTCCTTTACACCCCTACTATGCTTTACCTCTTGACCCGGTGCTATATTCTTCATCTCCCACTGATACACCTGTGTGCATTATTTTCTCCCCTCCCCTGAACCTCTCACACGCACCCCTCCTCTGCTCAATTTCTTCGCCACAATGCTAGCTTCTTTAGCCCCCCCCCCCCACCCAACTGATGCACCCATGCCCAACCCTTTGCCCCTAACTCCCCTCCCCAACGTCCACCCTTGCTATGCCCGACTTCCTCCCATAAAATACTAGCTTTTTAGCTCCTCGTATATGCCCACGAGCACCCATGTGTCACCCTTTACCCCTAAACCTCCCAAGTGCACCCCTTCTTACCCTAAAGCTGGCTTCAAAGGGTTCCTCCACCCCCATTTTCACCCATGCCCCACTCAACCTCTTTACTCCAATGATAGTTTCTCAGTCTCCATATGTGACCCGCTCCGGAAAAAGGTATATTATGTCGCAAAATATGAAAAATGAGTTTTATTTATGTTTGGAAAGCCCACAATGTAGGCTTTCATTTGGTACATGATAGAGCTCCAAAGCCCTTTCCGTTCTGGAGATATCGCGTTTTTGCATATTAATTTGTTCTATGGAGTTCAAATTGCACAACAGAAAAAACATGCTTTGAAATAGCTAGTTCTAATACAATGCAATGGAACAATGCACTCTAAAAAGGTTATTTTTTCACTTTATTCACTGAAATCAACATTGTTGTGCACCAAACCTAAAACTTTAGGTATTTAAGATGTCATTAAAGACAAAAAACAAAGAATGAAATTTAACAAAAATTTCACCCTCTCAACTTTGAAAGGGCCATTACACATAAATGCATAGCGCGACTTATATCACCTTTTTCTGGAGCGGGTCACATATGCTACCCTTAACTCCCCTAGAAGCCCCACGTGCACCCCGTCTCTGCCTAACTTCCCCCACCCATGTGCAACCCTTTACCCCTGGATGCCCCATGCACCCCTGCTCCGCTCACCTTCTTCTCCCCCCTCCCCTCTAACTCGTTAAGCTTTATCCCCTTGTGTCCGGCTGTCTTTGATCGGGATGTGCATCCAAGCGTAAATGGAAACAATAGCACCACACTGAACAGAGTGGTCCTATTTATCGTACTGGAACCCCCTCCTTTTGTGTTGAATGAAAGCTTTGTTTGAAAAGCTCAATCTATTCATTACACTCCCATTCAAGATGAATATGAGTTGACAAATTAATGGATTGAGTACGTGCAGGAATGCACCTCTAGACAATCGAATACCCACACGGTACCCGTGTTCTTCTTTTGTTTCACCCAATGGGCACCCCTGCTCTGCTCGACCTCTTACCCCCGATGTTAGCTTCAAATGACTCCTCCCAGGCGTACATCTTAATCAGCTTGATGCAATTAATGATTTCCGACATGAGACGGACCCGGTGGTCTGTGATGGCAATGGATCGCTGCCGGTAATGCGCAAGGATCTTCGACAATAAGCCCTGTGTTTGGTAAAAACGGGGAAAAAAAATCACTTATAAAATAACACGTGTGGGTCAGACCTGGTCAGATCAAACCAGATCCTCTATTTTGTTTGGCCGATAAATCAACATGGTCATCATGCAATATGTGCAAATGTACATCGGTATTGTCTGTGGCTCTCTATGGCATAACCGCACTTTTAGTTTTCCAGAGATTTTGAAAGACATTTCCTGGTTTGGAATTGGCTCTTGATGATGAACTTAGCGACATTCTCCGCTCGGCGACATTCTCCGCTCGGCGACATTCTCCGCTCAGCGACATTCTCCGCTCGGCGACATTCTCTGCTTAGCAACATTAACCAATAGTTTCTGCTTAGCAATATTTTCTATGCTCCACAAAATATCATACCTGCAGTGGGTAGAAGACAATGAAGACACCGGTTCCCAGTAGAGCTGCGGGTCCGATTAGGTGGACTGTATATATCAGGGCCAAGGCCGCCAGCAGGGGACCAGCTAAGGCATGTGGTAGGTACTGCAGCATTTCAAACATGCGCTGGCCATCATTAGCACAGAGATTCACAATCTAATAAAGAACAAAATAAAAAAATGTAAGGCAAAGTAAACAAAAACTGTAGTGTCCCTACCTGATTTCTTTTGTTTTAATAGACCACATGCTTTTTTTCTTTTCTCTCAAACGCCACAAATTTAAAAAGGAAGAGAAAAAATGACTCCCAGTTGATCTACATGTATTTTTTTAAAAAGATTTGGTGTCATTCTTTTGTTCCCCGTTAGTGTACACACAGCCGTGTTTTCCTATACTACTGAGGACAATGCTTTGTGTTTCCTATTCTTCCGTTAATTAAAACCCTCCTATGCAAACATACATTCTGAGCCATGTTGTTGTATGGGTGAAAATCGGTCAAGGTGATTGTTTTTGACCCTCCTGCCATAGTACAAAACCACATGTAATCTGATCATGTCTGTGTAAAAGTATAGCAGGGGAGGTGGAAGGAAATTTTGACTGATTTTGACCTTTTAAATAGTAGGAGGGTTAATATAACACAACCACAAAGACTAAGCACGTACTTTTACTTCCGAGGACCGATTTTAACAAAAGACTGACTCCCGAGGACAAGAAAGATTCCTTTGTATTTTCTTTCTCCTCTTGTCCTCGAACGTATCATATACAGTACATGTACACGCAGTCGTACTTTCCAAATATGTGCGAGGACAATGCTTTGTGTTTCCTATTGTTCCTTTAATATAACCCAACCCCATAGACTAAGCACGTACTTCTACGTACGAGGACCGATTTCAACAAAAGACTTGACGTGCGAGGACTGAAAGGTTTCTTTGTATTTCCTTTCTCCTCTTGTCCTCGGAGATATATACAGAACCTGTACACTATAAACGCGCACACCCTCACGTGTGTGGGCAACACCATCTTGAAGCAACACGAAAAATATAATTGTAATGATTACAATTATACATGAATACAAATAATGAAGGAGATTTAATATATCATAATCTGCATCAAATTTATTTACAAGGCCTTCAGAATGGCCATGGAAAGGCCGAAGGTGATGTTAAATGATGTGGGTTTCAGTGTTTAAAATTCATCAATTAATAAAATGAGTATATCTTATATTGCTGTAAAAATATTCTTGTCTAATTATTTGTGTTTGTTTATATCGACTATTTGAATTAGTATATCGTATAATGTTGAAGGAATACTCTTATCTAATTATCTGTGTTTGTTTACATAAACTATTTAAATTTACAGAATTGTAATTTTATGTGTATGTAATTCTGAAAGAGGCTTCGAATGGGGTCTGCTACAGGGAGCTATTTCTCAAAAGTCTGTATATGTATTCGTGATTTCATGGCATATGTTTTTTTTTGGGGGGGGGGTTATTTATCAGATTGCTTCTATTGTATTGTTTCTACATTTTAAAGTTGATATTTTTAATCGACGCAGCAGTGATTTTAAGTGAGTAAACTGTATCAGTTATTATATTAAATTTTGTACAAGTTGGAACAATTTAGCTATTGGCTACAAGGCCGATTTGTTTGTAATAAGCCATAAATTCAAGTCAATTCTATATCATTGGACCTTTATATGGCACTTCAGAATACAAGATGATTACAATTCTTTCCCAAGGCCACATGATTAAACTCTGGGTGATTTTTCTTTAGGTTTTGTTGCCGACGGATATTTGAGTTAATTGCAATACTAATGTAAATTAGCTGGCCCAAGGTTTCTCACTTAAGCAAGTACTTCCTCAAAGTTCCTCTCTTTCAGAAAGAACTTGCATATTTCAGGTCAATCCAGTCAGTTCGCAGCAGATTAACCCATTCTGTCTGGCTGCTATTATAAGTGCTGGTGTACCAATACGGGCTTGTGCAGCCAAGCGTAATGCACAAAATCGGCAAACAATGGAGTGAATACGTGTGGGAATACAGACAGCTGCCGGCCAGATGGTCTTTTTCAAACCGCAGCTGTGGCCGTCGTCCGTATTCAAAAGGGTTAGTTCATTTTCATGTAAAATAAACACGGCGAAATTCAAATTATTACAGAGCTGTATGGCAGCATTAGTTGTGACTGAACAAACCAGTGAAGAGAAACGGCATGATTAAAATAAATGTTACTAGAAACAATTTATCCACAGAACATGCCCTCCTTTATAAATGCGTCTTTGAACAAGGCTGACCATAAAAAATAGTTGCTGGTATTAAACACGACCCAAAAATTAACATGATTATTAACACGCATTTTCAAGCTATTTATTACTTTTTGTACACTTTTTTAAGAAGTCTAAAAAAAAGATCATGTAAAAACTGGCATCAATTTTTGGACTGCAATGTTTGCCTTGTATGCAGTGACCCTCACTACAAGACTATAATGTTTAAGAAAGCAAGTCACACTTGAGAAATTTCTGAATAATTCAAACATTTTCAAAAACAATTCAAGCAGCATCCAAACCCCTTTCCAAATTTTCACAAATCAAGCTCTCAAAAATGTGTTACTTAAATTTTTTTTTTTTAAACAACAAACAAACAAACAAACAAACACAATTTACAGTTCAAGCCACGCCCACCTACCTCACCGATTGAGAGCCCCCTCATGCTCCGTAGTCGTATGGACTTCTGGTAAATCATGGAGACAGTGGCGGCCCGGGCTCGGCCCCCAATGCGCGTGTTCATGTACCAGCTGACAGCCATGCAGGAGACCAGTACGGCCTGGCATAAGGCCATAAGTCCGGCCAGCATCAGGCCGTAGCCGAGGTTGGCCGTTTCCTGCTGGCTGTACTCCAGTAGCAGACGCAGCAACACACCCTGGGGGGATTAAATATCATTAACCCTAACATCACCTAAAGCTACAAAATATTACTAGTAGTAAAATATAGTATGCAGTACTCTCACCTACTTGTGTGCAATACCTGTAGCAATTTTTAGTATTTGGTACTTCACCCCCAAATAGTGTACGTAGTAATATGTAGTACTGCTGTTTGTTGCTGGGGTTGGAGGCAAAATGTCTGTTTTCATTTAAGGCGGAATCAAAGCATGAACTACTGGTTTTCAGAGATGATACAATTTTTTATCTTAACCATCCAATTCATTGACACAAATATAATTTACCCAGTAACTTAACTGTATTATATAGAAGTAGTACTCTGTAGTTGCAAGTATCTTGACTGCTGTCATGATACACTCAATCATCAAAGACAGAGAGACTCAGTGCTACAGAATACTAAGTAGTATTTCGTAGTTTACAGGTCTTCATAGATCACCCCAAATGAATGCCTAGGATGTTAGGGTTAAAGGGACAAAAACATCAATTAATTAACCCCTTACAGGCTTTCAAGCAGATCCAGATGAAAAAGCAGGAGAATAGTAGGATCAAAATTTCTCCCAAAACAGGGCAAAGGTAGGACTTTGGAGGACAAAATCAGGATAAAAGTAGGACTTTTGCGGGCTTTCAGGAGTCGCTTTCGTCGATACTCACCCATGTCCACAGCATCACCAGCCTCATTTGGCATGTTCTGTACTCACAACACTTGTTGCTCCATCCTCAACTAAGCTCTTGGAAGTCAAGTTGCGGTACTCCTGCACCCAAGCCTAAAGTCCGAAGTCCTCCGTGATATGGAAAACTGACGGAATTTCACGGAAAATGAGGACAACATTCTATATTAACTGCTAAAAAATGCATGAAAACTTGAAAAGATCGAACCTAATATACAGTTTTCGTGATTTTTCGTAGTGTCGTCTTCATTTCTTTCTTACCAAATATGCACATCGTACCGGTACTGAAGCGATTGCTGGCCAAACGCACGCACGTATGTATGTGCTGCGACATCACTGGTAACACGGCAGTACTGCAGGGATTCGTATTTCATTGGGAACCAGCTGAGTTCGTGTCAAAATGCAAATTGAAGTCTTGGTTCCAAGACGCCTTTCGCAGTGCGATTCAACATGCGACAAGCACGCTGCATGCAGCGCGTGGTATAAAGCCGGCAAATACGCTGCGCTAGGAATGACCGCAAAGAACGTCTTGAAACCTAGACTACCACATCGCCCGCATTCACAACTGCTACACGACCTACTGGGCTCTCACCGCGCGCACACAGTGGTCCCGGATTGGTGCACAGGCAAGCCGTCCATCATGAATTATGCATCACAGAACAACATCGCATCCATTGTATGCCATGGATATGTACATTGTACATGTATGCACGATTTTCTGTATGCCCCGCGGCCAGCAGGCTACCACGTGCATGCGGATATGCGTTGACATCTAGAGCGAAACTTCAACCCAGTACAAACATTTGCTGACAGACAAGAGAGAAAACTTGACTGAAGTCCACACCAAGCAACTGTTAATGCTGAAATTTAATGGCGATATTGAAGGGCGCTTTAACTAAGTTGAATTGCACATCAACATGCAACCGAAAGCCCGAATTGAAAGGTATGTTAAAAGAAACCCGAAGAAAATGGAATTTTCAATTTTAAGAAAACGGAATTTTGATTTTTAGAAAACGGGAAACTTGGGACTTTACTTTGATTTTTATATGTAAAATATGAAACATATTCAATGAGATTTCATTTTTTTGCAAAAAAAGTAAGAAAAAGTAGGAAAAATCGAAATTTCAAGAAAAAAAGTAGGAAAAGTGGGAGCAGGGTAAATAAATTAGGAAACAGTAGGAAAAGTAGGAATACTTGAAAGGCTGGCCTTGTGTCAGGCTGTTAATAGAGAGGTTTAGCAACACGTTTTACGTGAACGCAAATGCGAAAATTGTGTGTTCTTTTGCTGACGTCATCAATTCCTGCGTATTGTTACTCAAGTACGTGACTTTCACACGGACGTCAAATACGTGAAAATGGTGAGTTCACGTTGGGTCATAACGTGAGTAATTGCAACATTTTAAAAACATTTGTAGACATTGCAATCAATATTTGTCTCATGAGAATTAAAGCTCATTGAATATACAACACTGAAGATGCATTTTTGGGTCAAACTAAGTCCAGTTCGATGTATTTCTGAAGTTTAAAAAATCCCTTGGAAAACACCGTGGTTGTGCATGATACCTGTCGTGACGTGCAGCTAAACGTTTCATTGCGCGTCCGAACGCCCGCGTCATTCAGTTTAACCGCTGCTCCAAAAATGTCGGGCGCGCTCGCGTTGACGTTCGCGTAATACGTGCTGCTAAACCTCTCTATTGATGGAGGGCTCGTATGCCAAAAACGGGCTTTGCAGCCAAGCGTAAATGCAAACAATAGGCACCATATACTGAATAGAGTAGTCCTATTCATCACACTTGGAGCCCCTCCTTTCGTGTGAATGAAGCCTCGTTTGAAAAAGCTCCATTTATTAATTACACTCCTATTTAAGAAGAATACAGTTGAAACATGAATGGATTGAGTATGCCCAGGAATGCGCATATAGACGAAAATCGGCCAAGTGGTCTTTTTCAAACCGCAGCTATGGCCATCGTCCGTATTCAAGGGGTTAAAGAGGATGTTGACTGTAGTTTTAGACAAATAAAGGTATATTAACCCTAACATGACCTATTTAAGCTACAAAATACTACTAGTAGTAAAATGTAGTCTGCAGTACTCTCACCTACTTGTGTGCAATGCCTGTAGTAATTTTTAGTATTTGATACTTCACCCCAAATAGTGTACGTAGTAATATGTAGTTCTAAGGTTGCTCAGTTTTATAGAGGAAAAATGTTTATCATCTAAGGTGGAAACACAGTAATGAATTACTGGTTTTCAGAGATGATGCATTTTTTGTTATCTTTATTTTAGCCATCCAATTCATTGACACAAATATAATTTACCCAGTAACTTAACTGCATTACATACAAGTAGTATTTTGTAGTTGCCAGTATCTAGACTGCTGTCATTACACACCCATTCATCAGTCACAGAGAGACTCAGTGCTACAAAATACTAAGTAGTATTCTGTAGTACCAAAGTAATGCCAAGGACGTTATGGTTAAAATAAAACAGGCAATTCATTCTTTCATGAAATAATATATACAAAAAGTGACTTTTGAGAGCTGTTATTAATCAAGTCCCGTCTAGCATTGTAAGACGGAGTCTTGTTTTGTGTCTAGTGCTAGACACAAAAAATGAACAGATGCTATACAAGCCACTCATCGCCCGTAAATTTTCAAGTTTTTATGTCAACTGTGCTGAAATGTATCTGAGTTGGAAGTTGTCAAAACAGAAATCTGGCAAAAGTCAGACAAAAAAGTTGCCTGTGCACTAAACTATAACCCATCAAATACAGACTGCATGAACGCAGTTTGTAAATCATTGTCTAATCACAGCAGTCATGATTCGCTGTAGTACACCAAAAATCTACGACAAACAACGCTGCAAAACAATTACATTGGGTCTAGGGATGTCCCGAATGTACCGAATATTCGATCGTCAAGCGAATTATTCAAATACCATTTTGCCATTATGCACATACAGATACGATTCTTAGACGCTATTTTAATAGAAAAGTTACGGCGCTTAGCAGTGTCAAATGCCGCATTTTTGTCAATCGTAACTTTTAGTGGATGGAGGTTTATTGTTCCCGTCCGTAAAACCCTTGATACAACAGGGGCATGCAAAAAAAATGCTGTTTGAACGGTCCATAATATCAATCACCATACGTAAAACAACGGCATGCTTTTACGTGCAATGTTTTTTTTTACCGGTGCGGCATGCACTGAAAAATTTAATCGGCGAGTATCGAATATTTGAATATTAGGTCAAACCCAGTTTCGAATATTCGAATACTAAATTATTCATAAAAGAACAGCCCTAATTGGGTTGTCTGAGACGTATAAACCCCTTGCGTACGGATCACGGAATATGGGGCCAAAAATAACCAGTGCCACCGGGCCGGATGACGCCATTGGCCGCTGTTTGTGCAGTTTCAATCCATTGTTGGATTATTGTGTATATGTCACGCTTGACTGCACAAACACTATGTGGCAGTTTCGCTTGGCTGCCAGAGCCGTCGCGGCACCCCGACGTCTCCCGTAAAATACCGTACTCAAGGGGTTAAAAACTGCACTAATAGAAAACGGACTCACCGACGCAACGCAGCTGGACATGATTGCGAGGAAGGAGAACACGCAACTGATGAGGCTATGCTTGGCAAGAAACCAGAAATATACCCTGGGTAGGGACGCCTCCTCCGGTCCCCTACGCTCCAACTCCTGCTGCCAGAGACCATCAAGTCTGAAAAGACATTAATAAATCAGGTTTGCAGCACGAAACTTGGCAGCACGAAACGGGTGGAAAGTAGGCAAATTTGAAAATGGAGACAAGTGTATTTGCCTAAGGTATAGGTTGCTGTGGTTTCTTGCTAGTCCATGCTAGAGTCATGACCAGTTGTTTTAAGAAAACAGAGCTCAAAGTCTGTGAACCAAGTGCATTTTGTGATATACTTTATAGTAAAAAACAAAATAAAAAATCCCACGAAAATAACATTACAAGACTTTGGAATATGATAGAAAGGTTTTTTTGGATGTTATGAAAGATGAAAAAAAAATCCCCAAATAGGGTTGTGCATTCGAACCGGGTACCCAAGTACCCGACCAAATGCCAGGATTGGAACTGGTTTCAGATTTAGGAATCAAGTACCCATAACCTAATTAACCTTCATCTTAATCCCTCCCCTCCTTCATCCTTACCCTAATCACACCTCTTTGTTCCTGTCTTCCTGGCTGTGCTTTCTTCTCCCTTTGATGTTTACCCACTGCCTATCTGCCATGCTCTTTTGCATCCCTCTTTTGTGTTTCTCCACCCACCCCCTCATGCATGTGTGTTCCCTACATGTTTGTTTCTTGTACTCTGTCATTCACCTTTGAGAAAGAACTTGCTTAAGTTCGAAACGTCAGGCCAGCTAATTTTTTGATTTAACATATTACTTAGTAGTTTTTTGAATGTCATTGTGGGGAATTTTCAAAATGAAAACCAGGGTACATGGAAAACATTCATGACGCTTGTGAAAATGCAATTCACACCGTGAAGCTATAGGGCTCACTGTACACACTTTGCATCTTGCTGTATTGAGGCACGTCGATGTGGACCATTACAAACAATATGAACAGCAATTTCCGAGGTATACCTGTCATAGTTGGTTTGTGAGTAGCTGAACAGGTCATCTTTCTGGGATTGGCTCTTTTTCAACGGGTACCCAATTCCCCTACTACCCATAAACGTACACCCCTATCCCCAAACTAACTTTGCACCGAACCAGAGGTATACCTGTCATAGTTGGTTTTTGCACTGTCATACTAGAGAGGTTTAGCAGCACGTATTACACGAACGTCAACGCGAGCGCGCCCGACATTTTTGGAGCGGCGGTCAAACTGAATAACGCGGACTTTGCAATGAAACGTTTAGCTGCACGTCACGACGGGTATTATGCACAACCACGGTGTTTTCCAACACGAAAGCTTTACAAGCAAGGGATTTTTTAAACTTCAGAAATACATCAAACTGGACTTAGTTTGACCCAAAAATGCATATTCAGTGTTGTATATTCAATGAGCTTTAATTCTCATTGATTGCAATGTCTACAAATGTTAACATTTTTTGCAATTACTCACGTTATGGCCCAACGTGAACTCACCATTTTCACGTATTTGACGTCCGTGTGAAAGTCACGTACGTGAGTAACAATACGCTGGAATTTATGACGTCGGAAAAAGAACACACAATTTTCGCGTTCGCGTTCACGTAAAACGTGCTGCTAAACCTCTCTATTGTGAGCAGCTGAACAGGTCATCTTTCTGGAATTGGCTTTCTTCAACGGGTACACGGGTACCCGGGTACCCGGGTACCCAGGTACCCGATTCCCGTACTACCCATACACATACACCCCTATCCCCAAACAACTTTCTGCCGAATCAGATGTATACCTGTCATAGTTGGTTTTTGCACTGTCATACTGTGAGCAGCTGAACAGGTCATCTTTCTCAAGGGTACCCTTCCAGGCTTTGTAAAACACGGGCGACAACCACGCAAACCAGATCTTAGACAGAGCGTTGGCCCTGTCCATGGGGCAGGTGTCAGAGGGCAGCCTACACAGGACAAGAAAGACAAAACGACATTACAAATCGTCCAGCCCCTAAATAATTAGTCTTTACATTAGTCAGAGTTGTAGTCAAATACCTGCAAGTCCTTTCACTAGTCCTTTCGCAAGTCCAGTCAGAAGTCCTTTGATCAAGTAACTGGATGAACAATGACAAAGGAATGCCTTTGTCAAAGCTCATTTGAATAGCTTGTGATTGGGATTAGGACTGGAGGGTTTGTGATGGACTTGCAGGGACTTGTGATGGACTTAACTACATCGCTGACGTCCCCATGTGATCCGTACAAATGTATGTTTTTTTCCGGGATTGTTCTCTGGAGTTTTCCTCACACATCCAAAACTGTCTTTTCCTTCCTCGTCTTCTTCCAAGGGACCCCACTGGAAATATCAAAGACTTCCGTTGGGTATCCCAGCAAATCCCAGCTCTCTGTTGTAGCCCTTTAACTTAAATAAAATCCCAGCTGAATGGCAAATAACACGGTGTCACAGTACTGTATTCATACAAAATCCTGTGATTTTGAGGCCAACGTGCAATGCTCTATCGTTAGGGATTCATTGGGGGCTTAACCCTAACCTTCCCTAACCTGCCAAAATCAAACACCCCATTTGTGTTGAATTTTGTGTGATTGGGTACTGTAGAGCCTTGGCACCATCACTTTGCATGGGACTTGATGCCCTGATTTTGTCCAAGTACAAAGAATGTGCCATTGGTTTACTACACAGTGTTGGAGTTTGTGTGGTTAGGGAAGGATTCTAGTAAAAAGCCTTGGGCTGTTAGGGTTAATTTGCGATCCAATCCTACCTCTGCCGTTTTGTCCTCGTCTTTCTGAAGTATTTCTGCAACCTCCGAACCTTGAGGGGTTCCTTCGGGGTGACTCTTGAATCAACACAGGCATCGTCATGGGTTCTGTTCAGACTTAGTCTTGTGCCCTGTCTCTCCTCTGCATTCAGCATGGGATTGCTGTGACCCGTGGATAGCATGGTGGCAGTTTAAAACCCTCTGGCCAAATCAGATACAAACATAGACAATCTAGGATAGCAAAGTAGGAAAAGTGAGTTTTTGGAAAGATTCTACTTTAAAAACCCCCACCAAAATTGGTCAGGAACTGCAAAAATCTTGGAAAATAACCAATTGCCCTTGTATAATAATGATGTCAAGCACAACCTGCTATTTCAAGATGTTTGTCAGCAAAATCCGTAAAACATGAAGCAGAAACCATCTACAACACAGAAAACACAAACTTTCTTCCCCTACATCATGTACACATTGCACGAAAAGTTCCTAGATATCCTGACAAAATTAAAGGTTGTTCAAATAATAATAATAATAATTTAACATTAATAATAATTTAACATCAAAGTATTTATACAATTCTGAACACGTTTTAATGGGATTTTTGCTGTTCCTGACTGATTTTGCAAGGTAGGGGAGGGGGGGGGGAGCAGTATAATTAAAAAGTAAAATCTTTCACCCGGACAAATGTTTTGAAACAATGTTTTAACACATGCCTCGTGACTCTCAATGACGTATCCACTTATCAGATTCATTTCAGTATTAAACTTTTAATGCCATAGAGGAATGGCAATCAACCGTGATCCCGTATCCGAGTATCTGGATACAAGTTCGGTATTTCAACTGCACATGTGCACAAGGGATCAGGTCAACTCGGACCCACGACCAACTCGGACCCACGACCAACTCGGACCCACGACCAACTCGGACCCACGACCAACTCGGACCCACGACCAACTCGGACCCACGACCAACTCGGACCCACGACCAACTCGGACCCACGACCAACTCGGACCCACGACCAACTCGGACCCACGACCAACTCGTACCTCAGTCTTAATTCCGTTGTAGTCGAGCTGTGCCATCACAACTTCACAAGTGCATCTCATTCATAGCCACATGATGAGCGGAGCCGGAGAGTTGGAAGTGCCGAGAATTGGACCATGGTTGGACGTTCAACTTCGCAGAGTCCGGATTGCCTGGCAAATGTGTTTTTTCCCCCTATTTTTTCTTGTCAGTGGCCAGTGCTTGTTATTGCTTGTTTGTTTTCTTTTACTAAAAAAAGGGCCTATATAAGTATATAGGGCAAGTTCACAATTTTTTCTCTCAAACCATGGAGGAAGGAACTCAAAGCTTAGTGTAAATTAGTAAACTTTAAACGCTTTTCTTTTCCTAATTCGTGGTCTGGCATGATTTGTTTGAAGGGAAAATCCGCGAGGACCATCAAAGCAAATTACTGGCTAAATTAAATATTCTACAATGCATGCAGCCATGCTGTATCATGGTAAAAAAAGATCGATTATTTGTATACACTCCGCTGAATGACATGAATGAAATAGTCTGGTTCCCAGACCAAAATATTCTGACTATTTCTGATTTAGACGTCAGGGAATCTTCAGGTCAGGGACCCAGACTAATGAATAAAACAGGAGTAGTAGACTGGTTCCCCGTCCCTACATTGTCCTTCGGATTTCATATGCGGACCGGGAACCAGTCTACAGAAAGTAGTTGCTCACAGGGAAGGGCGCCCTCATACCTTTGATAGGTAAAACTTGCGACCAACCGAATCGTGTTCCCTGTATGTAGTTCACAATGGAGAAAAAACGAAGACTTGGTGCTCCGCACTGAATAAAAATTGCACTAAATGACACCTCCAACAAAATTTAGCAAGGATTGGTCTTAACATTACATACTTAATGTTTCTCCCTCCTTTTTTTCTTTTTTCTTTAATATTTATTTATTTATTAATTCTGAATTTTTGACATTAAATTGTGGAGAGCCACCGTTTGCAAATATCAATAAAAACAAACATAACTGTACATATGGCACAAAACTAAATATATTTCTCAGAGAAATTGATTATTAAAAGTATTTCAAAATAAAAAATAGAAAAATATTATAATATCTATTTATTGCAATTTTATTCATCTTCAATGATACAATAAAAACAGATTTTGTTTTCAAAATCATATTAATGGGTGTGTCTTACTTTGTTATTGACTGTCTGGAGTAGCAGTTATGAGTATTACTAGTGAAACCATTGACAGAAATTACCTTCTCGAGTGGAGCAAAGTTTGATTTCATATATTTTTTAGATGCATTTAGCTTCAATAAATCGTTCAAGTAAAACATGACTGTTACTTTATCATTAAAAAACAACTCAACTATGGATACTTCCCGTTACAACAAAGATGTTTTTTCTTTTTATAAATAAAAAAAATAATTCCACCCATAAGGAATGAATAAAATCTGATACCTGCCAACTTAAAACCAATATCTCAACATTTCAATCTGGTTTTCACAAGTGAAAAAACATCAGTCCTTATAATTGACTGCATATTGGACCGTCTCATCGCCTCAATAACTAAATGACATATTGTACAAATGATTTATAAATATTCCCTGATTTATGAATATCACTAAATCATGTCACTAAAACACGTAACTACATGCATGGAGGTACCTCCGTGATATTACTTATCCATTCACTTATTCCTTTATTTGTCTATTAATTTCTTCATTTTGCCATCTTTGTGAAGTTTTTCTTCATTAATGAAAATCCCGCTCGCATTTTACACCCGATGCTGTACTTCTCGTATGGATTCACTGCATCCGCAAGCACGCGTTAACGTATCAAACGCTAGGGGCGCCCTTCCCCATAGTCGAAAATAATGACCGTTGACGTCATAGCGTTTCATCGGGCGCTGTACAAAAACATACCCAGTGTACGATCTTCCCCTTCTACGATCTTTGGTATAGAGTATTGAAGACTGACGTCAGTTGGCATGAAAACTGGTTCCAAACAAATGTAAATTTCGACTGTTCCTTTGTTAACAGCCAGTCATGCAAACACATAACAAAAATATTCTGGTTCTAAACATTGCATTGACGTCATCACTTCGGTGCTCTATGGTCCAATCGATCGAATGCATGCGTTGCATATCATACAGAGGTAGAATGTGAACAGCACCCTCTGTTAAAAATGGAAACTTGAATACGACAGCGTGTTATTTTTTTCCCAACCATGGTTAAGGCGAGAAACCTTAAAAGTCATACAAATAGAAAACCAAAATACGACACCGTAATTTATTTGTAGGAAAGTTAAGGTTCTAGCTTTAACCCTCTCCTATCCTCAGGCCCTAAGCCGTGTCAATATCTGAATTAATTCTTGGTTTCGGCTTGATAGGTAGTGGCTGCAGCCACATCACATAGACTTGTGTGTAATTTCAAGTAATTCGGACACGGCCTCGGGAAAAAGTAGACACAGCAGCGTATTTTTTCCTAGGAGAGTAAAGGGCTTCGTAACTGGGCGTTTATTCAATGGCCGTAAAAATAGCAACTGTGGCTTTACTTATGGATATCATTTATCACCTCCGTTTAGCATGCAAACAACACACAGACCTGGATATCAAATTAATTTCATTAGCAAAAAATAACCACCCGGTCGCTTTTCAGCAGAGGGCGCTGTTCACATTTGCTGTCCCCCGTCTCGTCCTTGCTATACGACCGTGGGGTCGGCTAGAAAAGTACATAAACACAAAGAGAAACGAACTTACCTCATCGAGGGAAGATTATTTCCTTCTTTTTTTTTGGTCTGTGATAGATGGTAAATCTGATGAAAATAGTTCCCACCCTGCTGGAGAAATGGTAACAAAACAGAACCCACTGACCCACAAGTTGAGAATTGTCTGCGTGATGCGCTGCCCTTTTCTTCCTCCATGCCTCAACATCCAATTGGTGACCTTTTCTGCACATAAAAGTGACCGGTCATCTCACGGTTTAATCATCGAGATAGGCTATAGTAAGGACATTTCGTGCAGGAAAAAATGCCTTTATAATAACAAGCAAGCGGATAGGTCATTATGCAAATACACGAAGCAGGTAGGCCAGGCCAATGAAAGGACTGCATGGTTATCTGTTTTTTCTTTATTCTGCCCGCTGCAAGTTAATTTCCACTTTTATCAAAAGCTTTCAACCAAATCCTAATGTCTTCACGTGCATACGAGCAAGAGCGTTTTAAAACATGTTTTTATTGACAGGTACTGAGATTTTTTTTGTAGACAAATTTTAGGAACCAGAAAAGCCCCAGAAACAATAAGCCAGTTCGGTATCTCAAAGGTCAAAGGTTATTCGGGATAAAATTGCGACGTCACACGATTACGCGAACGCCCACTCTGATTAAATTTAACACGATTGAATTTACCACCTTTTGCGTTCACACGCGCGCGTTAGGTCACGCGGGCCATTCGGGATAAAATGTCATTGTGCACATGCGCAGTTGAAATACCGAACTGGCTTATTGAGGGAACACATTTGGCACAATTGAACCCCCCCAAAATATTTTTTTTTTCCTTACCTAACATGAAACGTATAATTATATTAAAAATAAAGCCATAATTTTGTTCGACAAAAATGGCTGGAATGTGAAACTCAAAACTCCGCGGGGACTGTTATTACGCCGAGCTATTGAAAGAACAAGGAAAATCAATAGCGATTCCAAGTGAACGGAGAGGTCGCCCCATAAGTGTATGATTCAAGCGTGGTATAAATGAAAGTGACATGAATGGTATCCCGTGGGTACGTCACACCGTCTGGGGGGCTGTCACTTTGCATTAAGACCACAGCGCTTCTGTTGCAGATTTCAATTTGTATCCGATTTGCAGGGCTCAGTTTAGTTACTAGCCCGGTCGACAAACACTAGTCAGGATAGGGGCGGATCTAGCCTTTCATTTAGGGAGGGGTTGTACCCGCCTATACCGGAACACTGTACAGTGTATGGACCAGCGGTATACCCAATTTAGGATGTGATTTAGTTGCTTATCACAACTTTGCTCAGCAGCCCAAGAGGGGGGGGGGGGGGGGGGGGGGGTTACAACCCCCACAACCCCCCTCTCGTTATTTGCTCATTTCGATTGGAAGTCTTCTTCCCATTTTCACAAGGACGGCAGCATTTCAGATGGAAATATTTCTCGGGAGGATTATAATCTGTATAAGCTTTCAGATTGAATGTAACCAGTTTGTTTTTGATAATTACCAAAGCTATATCATACCTTTCATAAAATAGATGCCCGAACGTATACATATTATACCCAAACTGAAAAAATGGACCGGTGTAGCGTGAAATTTAATAGTATTGCACATGCCTAAAGTGATCGATGACATCGATAATTCGAGTGGCCGGTCACGTGGGAAGGTTTAACCAATAAGGAAAAGGAGTCGGATATTCGTGGAGTCGGATTATTCATATATAGGCCTATGACACCGGTCAATAAAAAAACCAAAAAACTAAAATGTAAATTTCCATAACATTCATCATTCCATCAAACTTGAATTAATAATTAAATATTATTCGTCGGCCGGGAAAATTAGGAATATAAGCACACCGTGTCAAACTCATGTTTATAGGGGAGGTTTGCTCCTGTAACAGCAAAAGCCTTTACTCGTGAATACCTATAAACTTCTCGTGTTTCCATGATGCAGTATAAGTAAATGGGACATTAAACGAGGAAGACATACAGTTGACTCGTGTCAAGGCTAATTTCTCCTGACGCGTTAGCGTGTTTTGGCGGTCCGGGGACCCCAAAATAAATCACCTGCGAAAGGCGCCTAAAATCCTGGTCATAAACTTCACGTCCAATCATGATTAAAATTGCACAAGTTACGGCTTCTTTAAAATGGGTGAAAAAAATTGGCACGCGTTTCCTTGGTAATTAGAATCACCATTAGACTTGAAGTTTGAAGACTTTTTGGCAATTAGGACTCGGGACGGCCCGGGAAATATTTGTTTCATAAAGTAGGGAGTTCGGATCTGATTTTGGCGTCAAAAAGTCCTGGGAGTTCTTTTAGGAAATGTGCAAATCCAATCCTGTTTCCTTGTTGGACGTTATAACCGGGCGGTTGGAAGGCGGAGTTTTATATATTTAAAGTGTAGGCCCTACCAGATTCTATCGCTTGCTAAATTTTCTCTTCAAAAACAGGTTAAACGAAGTTGTGACAAAAACTTTAAAACGTTCTCATGCATATTATAACGCTCTCTTTTATTGTGATGGGATGAATTGGGGGAATTCTTAAGTTATAAACGAAAGCTTTGTTCGTGCTCTGAGAATTTGAATTGAATGGATTTCCAGCTACTTAACAAATTACGTAAGAAAATGTCTTTAAACGAAAAAACACTTACATCCATTTGGTCTTCCTGAAAAATATACTGATTTAATAAAAACAATTATGTGCTACGTGCGATGATTGATATACATGGTTGGAATGGAGCGTCCGGCCCGATCCCAATTCAAAATTCAAAACTTCATGGGTTCACCCCCATTCAGAAGACCGTCAGGGACAAACGGTGAACTTTACAACCAAGCAAAGAAGTCCGTGCATTATTGAATGAACTTCCATGCTGGCATTTCTCGCTGGCAATATTTTTTTATCCGTGGCGGGCTCTCTGCCAGCAGACGGCTCCAGCTCCCTCCAAACCATCTGATTGCTGGACTCAAACCAGTTTAGGACGCCCGAAACTGACAGGCGTGAACAAAACAAAGTCATTATCCTCTTAGGCTTGGCGCATTAATGTCATTAGAACCTGTCATTAAACACACCTTTTGTGAAAGGGGTGCCAGCCAGTGAAAGACCGGGGGTGGAAGAAATCCAGGCTGGGACGCCTAAGCCACGGGGGTAGCTTGGCGGCGCTCGGTCCAGCGTGCCTCCCCCAAACCCCGTCAATTCTGACTCCCAGTTAAATCCAAACCCCGTCAATTCTGACTCCCAGTTAAATGCCTCTCTGTAAGCGAGGGTCTCTCCTCATTGTGTGAGTATACCGTACACCACGTGGTGGTGGGGCGATAATTTGTGGTAACTTATTGTGTTTGATCGAAGAAGAAATAAATTTGATGCATTGCCAGGTCTCGGAATTGGAAAGAGGATTGTTTAAAGAGCGAAGACCTGTCTCCAACGTAGGCTGGCGCCGCGGTGGCGTGGCGACGTTGACATCCGCTATGGTCCTGCCCGTCTGGAATCCAGACCGCGCAGGCGCAGTCTGGATCTTACGCACAAGAGGTTAATAATTCAACTGAGACAGAGAGAGAGAGAAAAAAAACATAACCCACAATGCTAAGGGAAACTTTCAAGTGCGTCTGCCTCAGTCTTCACTTTCTTTTGAACTGAGGCCATTTGGAAACTGGACTGCCATCGCTGAGGACTTATGTCAGTAGTGGTGCTCTGTCAGATGTGGATTTTAAACGCACTTTGGATATCGGACCATCACAGTTCAGGAATTCCAAGTTGGAGAGTATTCTTTTGCCATTCCACCGCCAAGTAAACATTCCGCAGACAAGGTAGGTTCAAGTCTAAAGTCCGGAATTTCTTTAAAATTACAAATTTTAATACTCGCGCTACACTGTGTTTACTGATATCCCCAAGCATTGTCAAGTGGGTTGTGTTGTGTTCTGCAAAGTAATTAAATAACCGGGTTTTTTGGGGGCAAACTTAAAAGCCACACTGACACAGTTTTTGAGACTGCAAAATTAACCAAATTCTTAACGGCACTCATAAAAATAACCTAGCCTTTTACAGTAAACATGAGAATTCTGCTCAGTATCGTTTTAAAATGTTTGTGGTATCTGAAGGTGTGAATTTTCAAAAATATATCCTCAAATCAGTTTACTATTGACAGTTCATCGCGCATTAGGCGTGCGGTTTAAACTTTCAGGGTTTCAGTTTTGACTTCCCCTGGAATCTGTCTCAACCCGAAAGATGCACAGACCATCTGAAAAAAATATCCAAACTCCCGCATTGTTCCCCTCACTAGATAAAAACAGCTGGGTGGAGACTTCCCAATCCCACAGATGTTGTCTGTGGTCTGCCCAAAAAAACAGCACTGGGACTTTGCTACGCCAACCCCCCCCCCCCCCCCCCCCCCCACCCTCACCCTAAAATTGATATACCTATCTGTCAAAATTGTATATGGAAGTCGTCTGTTTCGCTTCTAAGGGGAGGCACACAGGCAGTCTCTGGCGGCCAGCCTCCGGCCGAGCCGCGCCGCCGTGCGCGCCGGCTGGAGCGTCCCGTCCCTGTCACCCTTATCTGTCAAAACATACACCGTGCAACCGTGACGGAGACTAGTCACGGACCATCACACGGCCAAGTTGACGCGTAATCATATATATCCACGGGCTACTTTTATAACCATTTTATGTGCCCCGGTGACTGTTTCATGTTAAGAAGTCAAGTAATGGTGCACGTAAATAATTGTCCGCGCCGCCAACCGAGCGACCTGTCATATCACGAGCCCTGCCGCGTGTCACATGCACTGATGTGATCTCAGGAGGGGCGATAAATCTTTGGATTGTGTGCAAATACTCCTAAGAAAAAGGGAAACAGAGCAGGCTTTATACACGCCAAGTGCATGTACGTGCCAAGGAACTTTTACAATGCTGAAAGCAACGCTAACGTCTCTGCATGGTAACTCTATTACACAAAATGCTATGGAGTTGTAATTTATTTTGTTTGACAAATGGACAGATGGGCGTTGGCAAACTTGTATGCGAACTGGAAACATTGTGCGGAAAAAGAGGTTTGCAGGCTTACGCCTACGATTAAAATAATGTTCTCCAAAATCGGATTGCTTGTAATTCAGGCTGATTGGAATTGTGGAGTAGATTTTGATTAACAGGAGATATAACAGGCAGTCACACATTTACTTTTCCACAACTAAAATCCGCCAATCCACCAAAATGGTTGATTAGAAACACGTGACATTCTTCTCCTTTTTCGAAGCTGAAACATTCTAGCAGAAGCACTTTGAGCATGCACAATCAAGTTTATCGTGAGTTCTGAAGATTTTGTTGGCAGAAAACGTAAGAATGCCTAAATGTCATTTGAACTTGAAAAGGATTATAAACCTTGTTTTGTGTAGTTTTCGAGGACTTGGCACCAAAATGGCTTGCTTGCTGTCCATACTCATCACATCTTCACTTGTAGCGACAACATACGCAACACCATCGGGTACAAGGCGGCCAAGCAATGGTAAGTAAAAACCAGGGCGTGATCGTGGTGTAAACCATGGCATAAACAGGGTGTAATCGTGGTGTATTCTTGGTGTAACCGTGGTATAATCACGGTATGAATACGGTGTATTTTACAAATCATTCTGCACTTGCGCTGGCAAGCAGTTAAACCAGCAGCTCGTGATCTCTGGCCTCGGTATTTTCATTTCAATGAAATCCATGCAATTCAGTTGGAATTTTCAGTCAGAGCGCGGATTCAGAGAGCAGGCAGCTATTACCATGAAGACTCGCGGACACGCTCCGAATTTTCTTAGGAAAAAAAATGGTTTGAAAAGCAACAATCAATTCCTGTTGCCCTGGCAAATGAGGTGACGGCACTAAGCAATCTGTTCCTCCGATTTATATTGTGCGAAAGTTTTAACACCAGAAGACTAAAATCCTAGCTAGGAGGGAGTGAAAATCGCAGATTTTGTTTGTACCATTCTCAATCCGAGAAGGGGGGGGGGGGGATACAACCCCTTGCTTTGATAATGGGCAAAGCCTTGTGTGTCAAAACAGATGTATTCACATCAAGTATACAATGGATTCAAGGGGGATTTTTTTAAGGAGAGTGAGCTTGTCAACACTTGATTGGGGATGGGGGTATTGTGTCCGTGCGCTGCTTTTCTTCGGCTGGCAACTAGCTGTCTGCTGGTGGCGGGGCTGGTGACTAGTTGTCGGGTCAAGATTTTGACAGGTTGAAAGGGATCTTTGCGACGAACGGTGTTCATTGCATATGCGTAGTCTCATGACATAGCAGCGGATAACACAGTTACACGCATGTGTTCCATATACAGCCATGAAACTCCAAACCTGTGAAAGTTTGAGCTCAATCCGTCATCCGAGTCATGAGAATACAGTTTTAAAAAACACCGTTTTGGTTTAACAGTGATATTGAGCACGTTCAAATGCGTATATTTCGAATGCTAAAATCGAATTAAGCCACGACATCTTTTTAGAGGACTTCAGATACATCAGTTTTTTTGAAGATGACAATTATTCAGACCGAATTTCTTAGGATTGGTACTGCTACCAACTTCAGGGGCGGATCCAGGATTGTTTGCAGGGGGGGGGGGGGGGGGGGGGGAGGTGTCCTGAATTTTTGTTTCGTACATTTGCCCAAAAAGTTGACTCACTAAATATTTTGCCTGCAAACAACATTTTACGGGGGGGGGGGGACACACTTTCTCAACGTTGGTGGACCCGTACGCGCAAAATAAGACCTTAAGAGGGTTTTGCTCTTCTTTTCTGGTTTGCTACGGCATTTTAGGCGTAGGCCCTTACTAGTAAAACAAAAAGTAACAATAAAAAATTGGCAACGACCGGTGGAGGGTGGTGGGGGTTTCGACCCCCCCCCCCGAACCGCCCCTGAGCTTTCAGGTTAAAACTAGTCATTTTTTAGAAAATCATTAGCAAAGATGGCACCGTGGCCCGTGGAGTTTCTGGAGTTCGCGAGCTAAGAAACCGAAGAAACTAGCATAAATTTTAATTTGAAAGACAATCACTTTATCTCTACCCCCACCCCCCCCCCCCCCCCCCCCCCCCCCCCCCCCAAAGAGAAAAATTCAACATGAAATCCATCTCTCGCGTGCGGTTTTTTATTCGAGAACCTCACTGACAGTTCCCTCCTATTTACATGGCCGTCTACACATTTTTCTCCCCCTCTGTACAAGTGATTCAAAAATTTAGTTGTTGACAGACCACCACTTGAATCACTCGCTTAAAAAGAAACTTTTGTCCTCCCTTTTGGCTAAAACAAACACCGAGACCGCCATGCGGGAGCTGGCGCGGCGGCCGGTCTGACTGCCCCGGGACGAAAAGCTCTGTACGCGCCGGCACACTTCACCCGGGGTCACCGCTAGTGCCAAATTAGCGCCTATTTTCTGGGCACCCGTTATTTTTTTTCCCTCGCTTGAAATCTGGGCTAAATAGGGGCACCAGCTTGTCTAGTTTGTTCCTCGATTGGGCACTTGCTCGCTGACATATTTACAACTGCTACCAGTGTGTTGCTGCCCTGACATTGTAGAAATTTTAATTCGGTTAAGAAAATAATCATTTTGGCATCGCTTTCGTCAAAGTTGAAACACGCACGCAAAGCATACCTCATGTATTTTTGTTCTCCAAAAAGGTGCCCGCCAAACTTTCTTGTCTATAGTTGTCAAGCGATTCTTAAAATCTGATCTGCACAAAGATTGACACTGAACTTACAAGCCAGCATGTCTATATCGGTATAATTTGCAAAAGCTGTAAATCAGATTTCGTTTATTTTACTAACGATAGTGAAAATATGCCTGCGTGTTATGTGCAGTCCACCGGTCATGCACAGTTGGCGCAGACGTATGTTTGGAGCTGCGTTATTATATTAGCGAGGACACCAAAGTAGGCCTACACAAAAACTAATGTCATATCCAGTACCCCTCAAAATATAAAAAAGCACACATACACACACACGCATACACATACGTGTAAACGCCTGCAATCGGGGACCTCTTATTGTCCTCCTATTGTTCATACTTAAACTTTTTGGAAAGGGCCCTCCTTGGTTTTGTACACGATTTTCAAACGGGGACCATCGGGGAGCCTATTGTACTCTATTGTTAAAGGTCCCCTATTGAATGCAAAAACAAACTCACACACACCCCTCAAAATATTAAAAAAAACTTACAAACAGACTGGGAGGGGGATGATTTTTTTTTCGTAAGTGTGACTTTATCTTAGTTGCGGAAGTGCAGAGCAAATGCGTGGAAACGCGTGGAGTACGCATGTGTATAAATTGAAATTCAAATAAGTTTGAATCTTGAAATATTGGGGGAGGGGTGTGTCTCCTATTGACCCCTACACACGAATCGGCGGATCTAAAGTCGTAAAGAATGGTTGGCTTAATGATTGGAAATGGGCATTAGCAAGCAGCCATCAAACTTTACAATGTGATCAAATTCTCAAAAGATACGTGGAATATGTCTCACTTTGTTCCCAGTTGCAGAGAACTACAGCCAAAAAGCTGTTTGCGCAATGAAATATCCTTCCATCTCACGTTAAAAGACTTTGACAGGTTCTCCCTCGATTTTCAGGTAATGTGAAAATAATGGACGGCCCCCGTTGCCAAATTTCTGGGTTTTTTTTCCAAGGGAAACACTAAAGGCGCGCCAGTCGGTCGTAAAACGCATCCATTAGCCGGAGGAGAGATCCCTCCCCTCGTCCCCAGTTTGTCGAAGGTCAATGGTTTCGCCAAATATTTCTGCATGCCGTGTTTATGGAATCATAATTACAAGAGACAAAAGGCACCAGACTGTGTACAGTGCGCGAGGCGGCGAGGTCTGCTTTTTATCCATGGGATACCATTTTTTTCATTGAAAGGAAAACTGGACAATGAGGAAAAACTAGAGTGAATGGGGAGAGAGGTAGTTGACACAAACAGTCTATATGTGCGATATGGGCTATAATGGAATCCGTAACGGTATATAGGCGAAAAATCGCTGCTATTATAACTGCAGCAGACAATCTGCGCTAACGGTTATAGCGTATTCGAAACGCCGTTCTCGAGTTGAATGAACACGCGAACAGAGTTTCGAATGACGAGAACCAACACGCGAACGGTGTTCACGAAGGGAGTTTTAATGGTCATAACCGAAAACTGGTTCTGTTGTTTCAGTTTGGTTAATCGTTTTGGGTATTTGAGTATTTCAATATGGTGCGTAATTCTCGACTATTTAAAATTCCCAAAGCAATTCACGGACAAGAAACAACGGAACCAATTCTTGTTTAGGGCCTATGACTGTTTATGACCACCAAAACGCACCCCATGGGTTTTATATAGGCCTACATGTATACTTATTGGGGAGTAGATGAATAACGTGAACTTATTTACGGGCGCGTGCGTCCAGAGCACAACTTTACAAAGCTGAAAACAGATGACTGTTTGATTTAGCCATGGGGGAAGAAAACACATTCTTCCTCCATGATTTTGCTGAGAATGTCCCCAAATCAATGAATAATCACGGCAACGTGATTTGGCTTATTAAAAGAAAATAATTCTATATTAAGCAAATGTGCGTGCACAACTTATGAATCGGTCCCACAGGAAAAAGTTGTCCGAGTGAAATCACTACCACGAGAATCTGCAATTTTGTTTTTGTTGGACAAACCTGTCGATTATGAAAAAGACAACTTCAATCCCATTTCGAAAGGTTTATGGTTCTCCTATCGAAAGTGAAAAAAATGACGGTATGCCAAATTTGAAAAAGAAGTCGCCATAAAACAACCGTTCACATTTACTAATACAATGTACTATATAGGGAAATATGCGCGGCAGCTCAACTATGTCACGTCTACACCAACATCAGTATCATAAAATAGCGTTCATAAAATAGCAGTCTGGGCAGAGAACTCATCAGCTATCTTCTACAGTAAGTTGTTGCATCCTCTCGCAATTGAATCAATGAATCTTCGGTTCTCCTTCAAGACCGCGAGGAATAGGAGGGCCAATTATATAAAAGATGACAGAACTCGGTCAGCCAACACTAGGCGGACAACGCACTTCAAAATAAATCTGGAAGAATTGAAATTGTTCCTCCCTCTCTCCTTGTAAAAAGAGGATGAAGGAGACCCAAAAAAAAAAAAATCGCACCCCAAAGTAGAGACGCGTTTAGAGCCGTGTTATTCTCCCCTCCAAGCGTCGTGTGTGACCTGTCTAGATGTATTGGTTAATACGGTCCTGTCTTTTCCATCCCCACCACTCTTGTTTTAATTAATCTTCGCAAAGTGGGCCAGCCATCTTTTTCTTCTCTCGTACCATAACAAACTATATGGGATGCACTTATGGCATGGCGCCCGTCTTGCGTGGCTGAGCGGCGGGCTCTCAAGTGACGGCTGTCAGCTCGAGAGACAATTTTTTCCGAAACCACTGAGGGTTATAAACCGAGAGGCGCATATGGTGGTCAAGGCGGTGTTATACCGAGCAGGGACATTCTGGTTTAATCGTTGCCGATTCCAATCGGTTCAGTTTCTTGACCTCGAATGCTTAAAGGCCCACTGACATGAACATTTCAAACGAAATAATAATTCGATATTTTGGGCAGACATCGGTGCTCTTGAATCGTGTAGGCCCTAAACATAACGACATTCTCTTTTTGGAGACTTGAATTAAATATTTCATGTCGTTTTTCACTATTCCAAATGTTCCTAATTTTTCCTGACTTATGAGGGCGCTGTTGCCAGCATAGCACCAAAGGCCACTCTAAACAAAAGCCATTCTAGGTAAAAGGCTACAACAGAGGTGGTGGGGTGGGCCACATTTTAGGCTGCCAGCCCTACATCCTTTCCTGGGTCCAGATCTAAATAGAGGATAAATCTTCAATAGATACAGAAATTATCCAAATTTTCAGACCTATAGACCCACTCACCTCCGACTCCCCATTACTTTTTAAAACCTTTTCCCCATTTTTGTCTTCTTCCGCAGACGTGTGCCAGTTCGGTAGCACCCAGTACGAGGTTGGCGATAACTGGCACCCCTACCTCCGTCCCCACGGTATCGACTACTGCATTCTGTGTTCCTGCCACCCAGCGGGGCAGGTCCGGTGTGACGGCAAGACGTGCCCGCGTCCAACCTGCCTCAGTCCCCGGCGAGTCCCGGGACAATGCTGCCCCACGTGTGCGTCAGGTCAGGAAAAAAACTTCACATGACATGGGTCACGGGTCATTCGGGATAACTAACGCGCGCGTATGAACGCGCAAGGTGATCGCACAACGCGCACGTGTTAAATTCAATCTGAATGGGCGTTCACGTAACATCGCGTGACATTTAACGTCAGCAATTTTATCCCGAATAACCTTTGACCTGGACTACTTCACCGAGGTACCGAACTGGCTTATTCCAAGCAATCTCCAAGAAGAAAAAACCCCGGGAAAAAATTCACATTTCAATTTTTTACATCATTTTCTTAGGAATGTCTATATACTGTCTCCAGCCGCCACTCAAGCATCCGTGTTTTCTTTGGTTAACCGGCTTGAGTCGCCGTGTTACTCTTGCTCTGATTGGTTATTGCACAAAACCATCAGGGCCGATGGTTTTGTGGATAAACTATGTAGTGCTGTTACTTGACCCCAAATTGCCTTATGGTGTAATCATGCGAGGTTTTATCGAAACGTCCAGGTAATGTACAGCGTTTGTGCAGTACATGTATAGGGCATTTTTGGGATAAGCATGGTTCGATTTCCCAATTGACTTCTGCACTGTGTTTATCCAAAAGCTAGTCTGGTTCCCTGACCTGAAGATTCCCTGACGACTCTGGATAAATCTTAGGTCCAGTATGCGCCATGTCCACGTGACCAAAAACAGAGGAATTCCTCCTTTTCCGAAAATGTCCGACGCTTTCCATACTTGTTTTCGGTAATATTCGGATGCTATATTGTTGTATTGTTCGTCAATACCAAAATGTATGTCAGGTTCTTTGTAGATCCTGAAATGTGTGACTTCCCAATTATAAAGCTTTAAAATCAATGTCATGATGAATTATTCATACAGAGTTCGACACGACCACGGTTCAACCAACCACAGCCAGGCAAAGTTGCCAGTACAAGGGCAAGGATTTCGACCACGGGGAACTCTTCACAGCCACCGACATATTTCGCTCCAGACGGGAGGACCAATGCGTCCAGTGCAGTTGTTCGGTAGGATATGAATATGCATAATTTCCTAGGTGTATGAATATGCATAATTCCGCAGAAGGTCATATGAATATGCATAATCCCAAAAGGTTTAAGGGACACGCACAGCGTTATTTCCAATTTACCATGTCCATGTCCTTGTTCGCAATTCCAGGGAGTAACTGAGCCACAGTGTCATTTCTTAGGCTGTGGCTGTGGCTCATTATCCAGCGCCATTTTGAAACCTTGAATACTTGAACCACATGAACAGGCTGCAGCTCTGGCTTCAATTTGGTCTCATACAAAGTAAATGGTGTGCCAGAAATAGACGCCAGAGCCCCATATAAAAGCCAGGGGACTCAAATCATGAAGCTACAATATTAACAACCGGTTTGAGAAGATTCTTTTTTTTGGCTTAATTGCTAAATCAACTTCAGAGGTGAGATTGGCCTAAAATGAAAAATCTAAGAAATCTGCAATGTTTGGGGTTGCCGAGAATAGGACCCCAGAGCAATGTACGATGTATGGTTTGTATTTGCCTAAAGGCACCCCTTAAAATACCCGTTTCTATTGGTCTATATCCAATTTTATAGGTAAAAACACTTTTAGGGTAACACCGGGAATTCCAGATTCTTCACAAATTCTGAAATCATTAAAAATACTGACAAATAAATCCTGAAATCAGGAAAAATCCTGAAAAAATCCCCGAAATCAGGAAAAATCCTGACCAAAAAAACCCCGAAATCAGGGGGAAAAATCCTGACCAATCCCACCGTGCAACTTGAGGCAAATTTCACGGAGCCGCTAATAAGCAGACAATTCTGCATGCTTGCGGGAAATTTTGCATCTCATGGTCCACATTTCGTCCATCTATCTTACAGGCGGGAAGGGTGTACTGTGCACTCCGAACATGCCCTGCTTTGCCCTGCGCCAATTCCATCATACTTCCGGATTCGTGCTGTCCAGTCTGCCAAACAACAGGTAAGTGGGCGATTCTCGGAGCCAAACTTGCTCCAATGGGCGTGGTAAGGCTCTGGCAGAAGGCAAATGTATTGTGTGGGCTATGGGGGATGTGAAACAACCATTAAACCTATCCAACCGTATCTTTGTTAGGCAGCCTATTCACAGATCTTCTATACTTTCAATACTTGGATCTTCTAAATTAAGAAATTCCCAGTATACGATAACTATGCGAACTACATTGTTCTGCATTTTATAGGCCTAATTGTACATTGGATTTCCATGCACTCGTGGAATTTCAGTCACTATGAAATATAGGCCCATTAGTAGTATTGCACACGCCTAAGTGAAGATAATTAGGAGAGTGGCCGGTCACCTGAGATGCTTTAACCAATAATAGGGAAAATGAGTCCGATTTTCACAAGAGTCTGAAATTCACGCTCCACATGTCCTGTATTACAGAGGCAAAACATTACACACACAAATGTAGGCCTACATTGAAAACAATCAAGCTACTCGCCCCGAAAAATAAATTGATTTCCCAACGTATAGGTTTGCAATGGCTGATCGTTATACATGGATTCACCATAGGCTATACTTGGTTTCTCCAGAGAACTAATTTTATTATCAGACAAAATCTCGCAACAACACCTCGACTTAAAAAGAGTTATTTTCGTTCCAAATGTCAACCCGTAGCGTCGGAAGAAGATTACGACGGTGAGGACCTACTAGGAGGAAACGCCCTAGACGGGTCTATTGACCTTTCACCCGAGGAGCCCTCAATCGAAGGATCGTTCCCAGAGAACACTGCCAGAGTGCACCCGGACACTGCAGGGGACACGCAGGCATCCCAACTCGAACCCAGCCGATTCGGTGAGTTGCGTTGATTTATTGTTATGCAAAGTTTCCTGCGCCGTGATTGGTCGAATGTTTGATGACGTCCTTGCTCCGGGAAACCCCTTTGGAGCATTTTGTGTGCAGCCAAACACATTGTAGTCTGGTTTCCTAACCTGAAGATCCCCCGACGCCTCTTGATAAACCTTTGGTCAGGTAGTCACCACGGTTTAAAATAGATCATGCTGTACGATGTCAGTCCGATTTTCAATGCATTACAGGCAACAGTGATTGGCAATAATGTTGTAGGATGTGGAAAATATTGACATATTATGAGTATTGATGGAATGCAATATTAAAAGCTTGGATCATGTCTTGAACAAAACTCCCTGAAGAACGCTCTCGTTCCAGGGGGTTGTACGGAAAGTTTCGGAAACTTCTTACCCACCTCCCCTCGACGAGTATGACATTGAGACGAAACAAGTTTGCTACCGGCAAAGAAATGTCACAAATCTAATTTCGAAATGTGCTCCGTCAGAACACATACACACTTGACGTAAAATACGCTTACCACAAACTGGCCAAAGAACGTGACGACAGAACCACACGGATATAACAGGAGAACAAGTCACAACATCGCTATTTTTGTCTACCAGAAATATGCATTGATTGTTGCCGCTTTAGGGTATAGCCCCTTGTGACATGAAAACTTTAAACGTCGAGACAAGAAAAATCAGTCTGTAGAATTGTCTCAATGTGGACGTATTGACAAATAGGCAACTGATGGTATTTCCCCCACGTCTTGTTTTCATGTCAACAAGCCTGGAGCATTTGAAGAAAAAACGGAATGCGGGGGTAAGAACGATGACATTGATGGGAAGGAAATTAAACCAGTCAAAACATCAAAACCACGGGAAAACAACATGCCAAGTCCAAACTTTTGCAGTGCTTCTTTTGAAAAATAAAAATAAATCAATTTTGACCCACGCTGAGCTAACTTGATGAGCAAGAAATTCAAATATCTTCAGAACAAAAATCTGGAAAACAACCTGTCAAAATTTGAGTTTTGCTACTTTCCCCATCAGTTTTATAATTTTTTTTATTATTCAATGTTGACCCACGCGGAGTTTAAATTTGCTGAGTAATAAACTGAACAGTAAAAACATCAGAACAAGTAACTTGAAAACAACCTGTTATATCGAAATATTTGCTACTTTTCCCAGTTTTAAATTTCGTTAGTTCAATTTTGAAACCCGCACCGAGCATCTAAACAGTCCAAACACATTTTCAGCTTCCAGCTCATTGAAGATTGACAGACGCCTGTACAGATTGAGTTTATGGTAACGGCGGCACCACGACACCTCATACCAATAAAACGACAAAACAACAATGTCAAAAATTAATCCATCTGCCAAACAAATATTAAACCACAATGATCGTCTATGACTGAAGTATGCAGTTACCCCAGGGAGAAGATTAGAAGGAGAAGACACCACGGGGATGTTTTGACAGGTCCGTGGTGTTGGGTATGTTTGCCGCGTTGTCTGAGATCGAACGTCGGTTAACCGCCACATTTTTCCCGTCACTTTGGTGTTGTTTCTGATTAATACCAAAATATTGGACCGCATGGGCGGATCGGGAGTCATTTCGAAGGGGGTTACATTTTGCACGCAAGCCTTTACAATTGACGTCTTCTCCAATTAATGTGGATTATACACGCTAGTTTCGCAGTAGCAACATTCACGCATGCTTTAAACAATAACTGTTAAAACGTTCGTCGCATTTCTGTTACTAACAGAGATATCTTCGAAGGTATATTGGTTAATCTGGATAATCTGCATATTTCCCGTCCCGTGGACCCACCCTTGACGTCATATGCGTTGGTGGATTAAAGAACAACGAACACACGCGCATATAAATGTATCTCTGTGCGCACAATGCAGCAGAAAGCGTGGCAGATTTCAATTTTTTTTCACTTTCAGATTATGGGTATTTAGACCTGCGTAATTGTGGGAAATCGGTTATCATGTCTAACATCATCCCTGCTCCAACAGGTTCGCATTACTCACCGCTTACACGCTCAAAATGTTAATTAATAGTTCTGAGCGATTTCCGGACTAGTGCAGCCCCACATGCAATAACTGGGATCGGGGGGAATTACATACACTGTGAGTCACTGCAGGTGTGGGAGGTTTGGGGCCTAAAATATTACTAAAGGTGTGGAAATGGCCAAGTCTCCGAAGCCGTATTGAAGACTCTGGCGCCGGAAGATATCAACGCCGAATATTTGGCGGTTAGGATAAGGGGACAAACAGACGCTGCAAAAAAAGTTACTACTCTCTAAATGTAAAAGAGTGAACAATTCTAAAAAGAGTTGTCCCTTATATGGCTCCACGAAAGAGTGGAAATTTCACTCTTTTCGAGTGGAAATTTCACTCTTTTCGAGTGGTTTTCACTCTTTTCGAGTGGTTTTTATAAGAGATTCACTCTTTTCGAGTAGTTTGAGAAGGGATTCACTCTTTTGGAGAGTGAATTTTTCACTCTTTTACATTAAGAGAGTACACCAGACTCCAGTCTGGTCCGTCGAGTATTTTGAATTTACGTAGCAGTCATGAATGAACATCTAGTTTTTGTTCTGTAGTCCTTTAATCTGAGAAGAGATAAACATTTGAGGAAAGAAAATTGCTCAGAACTAGGCAAATATAAAATATTTGTATTAAACAATGATTTGGGGGGGGGGGGGGGGGGGGTGGAGATGGGATGGGTGGAAGGGGTGGGGTTTATATACAAACCCGAATATCGGCCAAATTAAAACAAACTGCCTTTCGTGAAACAAATTGTAGAATAAATATTCACCACTATGAGTATGAATATTTTGTTTGTAATTTTGTTTTTACATATTGGCTCGAACAAAGCAATGTGTTCCATTGTTTCCAAATTTTATGACGGCAAAATTGTTTCAAGAAAATACAAAAATTGAAGCAATAACGAATTGGCAAACAAATAAGCAAACAAATGAGTGAAACAAAATATGACAAGCAGTGGGAGCGAGACTTTCGATACGCAGGTGGCAGCCACTGATCTCCCTGAATAAAAATCTGGCCGTTGCGCGCTGTACGAACAACTGTCGCAGCAGCCGCCATATTACCACTCGTGCAACATCCATCAATCATTGCTGCCCACGAGCGCCTGCTTACGTCATACTCTACTAGTTTTACGTACGTTTGCGTATCGCGGGGAGTCGAAAGATGGCAGACGGTGTCGTCAACTTGAACAGCCAATGATTATCTATCCAGATTTTTATACATGCCACAGCGCCTCAAAAATCTCCATTTTAAAAGTCTGAAGGTGGCAATGAAATTTATTTCAAAATACATGTCAACATTGATGAATAGACAACAACTGTTATCTGCGACAGACAAAAACACCCCAAGTTTTCCTCCACTTTCGGCAACTGAAGTCTGGGCGACACTTAGTCCAAGTAAAGATCTGCGTCCGATCGAGGCCGATAGCACCGGGTGAGCCGGGTTGTCAACGCCGGGACAGAAGCGGCCGGGCAGCCTCGGCGGAGCCGAGCAGGTGTTCACGTTGATCTCGGTGGAGCCGGCGGACAAAGCGAGGCCGCACGGTGTGTACAGTATGTGGCCAACTTTTACGGAGACTATCCGGTGTTGGCTGGTTTTAATGGTGTGGACGAGATAAAACACGGTCTGCGAAATACATATTTTCTTTGCATGGGAACCTTGTAACTGTCGTTTCTCACTAGTCACTTTCTCTTGGGAAAAGTGCTTTGGGGCAAAATTGGGAGATATTTTGCACGTAATCGATATTCAGCCTTTGAGATTAATTAAAACCCCAACCTCCAGGGTGCATGCAAAATCATATTAAAACTGGAGGATTTGGGACTGTTAGGGTTAATAATTTTACCAAAAGTTGCCACAGTGTGATTCTATAAGATACCGGCACTTGACTGTTAAAAGATGAACCACTTGCCAAAACTCACAAAACCACAATCCACATAACTATGTGGTGATATTAAAACGAAACTATAACAAATAAACAAATCTATAATGAATAAATAAATAAATGAATAAATAAAAAAAAATAAAAAAATAAAAAAATAAACAAACAAACAAACAAACAAACAAACAAACAGACAAACAGACAATACTATGCGGTGACGTTAACTTTCATAACACAAACCGCACGAATGGTGACAATTAATTATTAGGAAAATTCTCACAACTGTTATCCGGGAAAAAGGACGCGTATCCTATATCCCAATTACTGAATAGATCATCGTGTCAAACGATGAAGTCCTCCTACCAAGTACAATGTCAGAAAGAAAAAAAATATTATGGTCCGAGCTGGCGACCACTCTGCTGTGGATGAAAAATAATTGAACGTGTGTCAACCAGAGTTCATGATTTACACGCAACGAAACCCCGGCCCCGCACCGAATATCCACGAACAACATTCCGTACATTTCTCAAAACTTTCGACTGAATGGCCCGACTCATCATCATCAAGGCATATTTCATCAACGGCCCCTCGATATTAATATTAGGCGCCGCTTCAAAAAAAATAAAAATACTCGGCATACCGTGCCGCGCAACAATGAGTAGAAACCATTGTGCCCGGCCCGGTTTCGAGGACAATAAACAACCGCGTATGTCAGCTGGCAACGAAGGTGAAGATAGCGGTCAAGTGGATACTCTTAATAAAATACTCGACAACATTGTGCGCCAATAATGTCAGGAATTTGGAACTACAACTGTGGTGTATTCTGTTTGAGTATACCCAACAGCCACACAATGTTATCTGCACATAGTCAATGTTTTTCTCCAGGATGTCGGTCATTTACTTTTTATCTTTTGTAGCGCAGTTTTGTTGGAATGAGGTTCACTGGTTAAAAAATAAATCCCAGAACTTTTTGTTTACAATGTTGTTGCTATAGGCCCTATTGGCCATCTTACAGAGGGTAATGTCTATAATGATTACCCTTGGGCAGGCATGGGTAGATATTATGTACTTTAATACATTGTTGCAGACTTCGAATACAAAAACACAATCCTGGTATATACGGGTGCGTAGGCTAAGGTCTATTGCAATAGGTAATCACACAAATTGCGTATTGTGTCTGTACGGTGTGAATGGGAAAACCGGCAAATGACAAATGTCTTTATTTTTGTCAGACTAAAAGGCTGCGCGAAAATGAAGCGTTATCATGGTTGATTTTTATTTCAAAACCGTTTCCCCACTTCCGTGGCGTAACTTGGGGGGGGGGGGGGGGGGGGTTTAAAGTACGCGTTCCCCCTAGCTGAGGACTATGACCCTGGTATCCCATGGGAGATTGATATGGTGTACACACAACATGAGCCAATTGCATTTTCTACCTGAAGTGCCCCTCTAGAAAAAAATAGTTCACCCCGCGTACCCCCACTTCAAATTGTACCCAACTTACACCCTGCCTGACCCCGTTCAGCCGTTACAAATCCATTCATGCAGCTTAAACCAGTATATCTACAGCATGTGTGTTCGAACCCTGCTAGGGAATCATGGTGCTTGTGTTCTTGGGCAAGACATTTTACCCAATTTACTGCAATTGCCTTTCTCCACCCAGAAGTGCATAATATAACTGGACACCGGTAGGCCTATAAGGGAAGAGAGCAGATTGCGTTCATCTCGAACTGCCCCCACAGAAAACTAATCGCAGGGCTTAATAATTGTGAAGCGCTTTCAGAGTACAAAGTGCTATATATTACATATTATAAGTACAATATTATTATTTCAATATTGGGTTCTGCCCTTCACCGACGTATTTTATAAACACTGTATACTCGGATGGGACTCGAACACACGACCTCCTGCTTTCTAGTACAGACGTCTTACCGAGCTTGCCGGAATCGGCTGGCTGGTCGAGTGTTAAGCGTCTGCACTAGAAAGCAGGACGTGGGTTCGAATCCCAAACCGAATGATTTTTTTCCAAATAATCTCTCGGGACAACACCGAGTATACAATGTTTATAAAATAAGTCGGTGAAGGGTAAACCCAACATTGAATTTACATCATCCAGACGCAAATTCCATCTCACAGTATTATTATCAAAATGCACAATAATTACACTCAATTATTTTTCCTGTTTGACCGCTGCAGTTTGTGTATCGAACGGTAAGACCTACTACGAGGATCAGAGCTGGCACCCAGTACTGGTACCGTTCGGCCGAATGGACTGCATACTATGCACTTGTAAGGTAAACACGGAAGAAACTTATTCTTTCTCGGGGGGGGGGGGGGAGGGTTCCGGAGCCAACATTTTGGTGAAGCTAAAATGATTGTTGGATGAAAAGCTGAAAATATATCAAGGATCATTTACGGATGTCTTCAGAAACATTCAGAAATGTAGGTCCAACAAATGAGGTTGCAAGGGCTTGTCAATTTTTCGGAAGGAGTGGGAGAATTTTTTAATTGTTTTTACCTTGAAATGACTATGCGACCCCCACAAGTTCAATCAGGAAATATTTTGAAAAAGGGAGGGGCTGGATATGCAACTGAGATGAAGGTGGGTTGGGATTAATGGTGTTGAGTGAGGGTGGGCGGCGAAATAACTTTTCCTGGGTAAGTTACAGTTGAAAACTTTCTTATAGAAAAAGTTTTTCCCGTGGAATCGTTTTCTCATAGTCTTGTTTCTTATTATGTTTATCACATTTCCACAATACAGGAAGTATTGAAGGGGTGGGCAGTGGCGGATCTACGGGGGGGGGGGGGTTTGGGGGTTTAAACCCCCCCCCCCTTGGGCTGAGAAAAAAAAAAAAAAACCATTGTCGGGTGTCGAAAATTCGGCACGCTGGGGTGTGAAGGCCAATCACCTCAGGTAAACCCCCCCCCCCCCCTTGGTTAAAACCTAGATCCGCCCCTGGTGGGGGAGGGGGGGGGGGGGGGCGGAGAGTACCGATTGTGAAGACTGAGCCTTAGGGATGGATCCAACGATGGAAATGTGGTCAAAACATGCGCATTGTTAATTTGGTTGGAGAAGAGTTGGGCTCATCCTTACAGTCACTCTCTCACCGGAGATCTGTTGCTACTGATCTTAGTCTGTTCTAACGGCGTTTTAATGCTAAATGTTCCACCGGCTTGTCCAGTTTGGTTCCTCCAGTTAGGGTGTTTGAGCCGTGAAACTCGGCTTTCTGCTGTACCTAGATGTAGAAGCAAATGCTATGCCAATAGCTTTTTCCCTCGTCCTACATCTCTATGGAATTCTTTGCCTGGTGCATGTTTCTCTTCATCTTACGATCTTTCCTGCTTCAAGAGGAATATTAATTCCTGCTCCGTATATATCGAGTGGCTTATATAGTCTTGTTTGGGGGGAAAACTTGCATATAAAGTCTGGAAAGATTCCAACAATCTTTGCATGTGAACTCATTCCCCCTCTCGTCTTACAGCGGGGTGAAGCTGTATGCGGCAGGATGACATGCCCGGACGAGGAGAATTTACCCTGCGCCAACCCCATCCAGCACAGGGGAGCATGCTGCAAAGTCTGCCCAGGTAGGAAACGCACCCGTGTTCATTGCATGTAGGCACACTCGAATGAGGAATCTATCCCAATTAGAAATTGGTCATCTTGGAGGACTGACTTGGCACAATCTAAGGCCGCATCCGAAACTCTTGTCTAGGGCTATTGTCTGGGTGTGTGCCCATTACAACTGCGTGAAGAAATGCCGATAATAGCCGTAGCCGTAGCTCTGGAAGCCCGTTTCGGAAACGGCCTAAGGAAGGTATAGGGGAGTCCTACCGCCTTAAAACAAAAAAACCAAAATATATACCGGTTACCACACCAAACAGAAAGGATTTTTTTTTAAATGGCAAATTTAAATTTTAATCTCAAACACAAAAATCAATTCACCATTTTCTTTTTAACCCTAACATCCCAAATCCTCAAATTTTAATATGATTTTGCATGCACCCTAGGGGGTTAGGATTAAAGATACCGAGGCCTTACGCACTTCTTCCAAATTTGCCTAAAACAGCATTTAAGAACAATCCGAAGGATACAATTTTAACAACCAAAATCCACACGTAAGCAGCAGAACTGATGCTGTCCCCCATAAATGTGACCAGACTTCTGGACTCACTCCGTACACTTTATTGGAGCCTATCAATTTGTCAAAATTTCGCGCGTTCCCCAATACATGTACATTGTTCTCTTGTAATTTCCAACAGAAATCATAAGAGAAAAAGGCGTCCAGCAGGTGTGAGATTTGAGGAAAATTACAAATCATTCGGAGGCATTTTATCGTATGTCATATTACTGAAAAATGCATAGAAAAATTGCATTTTCTACCAAAAGATGTTTCAAAATTGCAAAAATAGGATCATTTCAGGTTGAAGAGGTCATTTTGAAATGATAAAAACAATTTTAGGACAAATTTTTTTCCCCGGAAAACTCCGAAGAAATCTCACCCCGGTGTCATGCCAAAAAGTGTCCGGTGCCAAATACTGTCCGCTCATTAGCATACTGCTCTCTGATTGGTCAAGTGGGTATTACGTCATCGCGATACCGGAAGCTTGCTAAATAGTGTCCGGGCGCACGTACGTCGATCGCGTCCTTGCCGTCAAGCTATCAACATATACTGCGTGACGATAAGTTCTCATTCGCATCTTTTAATATCACCTTTTTGGGTTTATTTTACCTCTTTTATTGTTGATTAACTTGAGTTTGCGTATATTGCTTTGTATGTTGTTCGGCCTGTTGCTGTGTGTTTTGTTGGCATTTTCGTTCACGTCTTTTCTAAGTAATAAGCAGATATTATGATTAATGATTTAACGGGCTGGGCAAGAAAAAAAAGTTGATAAAAACTCATCCAACAATTCAAAATAGTCGCTGGTACATGAATACGTATGAGCATGGTATGAGGTATAGTAAAACAAAAAAGTATTTGGCAAGGAACGGACAGTATTTGGCAGCAATTTAGCGAACAGTATTTGGCAAGGAACAGACAGTATTTGGTAGCGTGCTTTGTGTGTGTGTGGGTGTTCATATTGTGCTGTGCATAAATGCAACATACATGCACGTTGCAACGCATGCATAGCGGACACTTTTTAGCAGCGGACACTATTTGGCATGTAATACATGCCAAATAGTGTCCGTGACTTTTGCGCGTGCTCAGCGGCCAGTATTTGACCAATCAGAGAGCAGTATGCTAATGAGCGGACAGTATTTGGCACCGGACACTTTTTGGCATGACACCGGGACTCCAGGATTGCCCCACGTTCTGATGAATTAATAGGACCCTTGCATTTAGCGTAAAATCTCACCTCAAAGCAGCTTGGTGTCTTTCAAAAAATAAAAAATCTTTAAAAATAAAATAGCAACTTTTTCTGTACATGGGGGCTGTGGCCAGGATAGAGAGAGAATCCAGTAGACATTTACTAGGCCAAACTGACGAGTACAGAATTGCATTCCCAGAAAGCGACAAAATAAATTAAAGACCTTCATGAAAACTGGCATTTTTTAAAATTCCCAACACAGATGTTCAGCCCCAGTCCGCCGGCTCCTCCGACGACGGTCCATCCGAAGACGAGGACAGTGAGGGGACTGCCCTCTGCCTTCGCAAGTCCGAGAATATCATCCTACACGAGTTCGTTCCCTACCTGGTGGAGGCGGCGGACGACATGACCGAGTTTCAGTTCGTCATAGAAGACCTTGACACGAGAATGTTCGAGCTCCACTCATGGGAATTCAGAGAAGGTAATTAACCCTCCTTCTCTCGGTGCCAAAATGTAAAAAAATAAATCAGCAATTTCCTCTTAAAACTGACTGCACTTGGCAGACACCGAGTGTTCTATCCCCCAGGATCCCAAATCCATCCCTACATCTAGCGTCGGTCATGAACAGTACGCTAGGAGTTGTGATAAACCCTCCCTCTCTCGGTGCCAAAATGGAGCCAACTACCCTACCTATCAAAACCTATTGAGTTTCGGGTTGAAACACACAAGCTGTTGGAGAGGAAGTGCTTAGGTTTTTTGTTAGGTTATAATATTTATAAACAGTAGGAGGGTTAACCCCTTGAGTACGGTATTTTACGGGAAACGTCGGGGTGCCGCGGCGGTTATGGCAGCCAAGCGAACCGCTACAATGTGTTTGTGCAGTCAAGCGTAACCTATACACAATAATCCAACAATGGATTGAAACTGCACAAACAGCGGCCAATGGCGTCATCCGGCCTGGTGGCACTGTTTAATCCAACAATGGATTGAAACTGCACAAACAGCGGCCAATGGTGTCATCCGGCCTGGTGGCACTGTTTTTTTGCGCACATTTGCGGTATCCGTACGCAAGGGGTTAATAGAAATAACACAAGTGGAAGAGTAATGCAATAGTTTAAAACTATTTTCTTTTGGGAATGATATAGCATTCGTGTAGCTGACAAAACAGTTGCAGGTAGTGTGATTCAACACATGAACGAACCAACAAGCCTGGGGAAGTTTGAGCTCATTTTGTCATCCAGGTCACGAGAAAATAGTGAAAAACAATTTGTACAGACATGCTTCTTTCGATTTGTCAAACTGTACTGAGCCACATCACTTTCGGAGGTAGGTCTTGAGGTACAATTTTCTTGACGATGACAGCATTGCAACGAAAACATTTCTCACGAGGATTGGTGCTTGGTAATCATCTTTCTAAGCAATCAGCTTTGAAATTGAAACTAATAATTTATTAATTAGAGCAGAGATATTTTCTCTTTTGCCCTATCCCGACGTAATTATGAATTTGTTACGAATAATTACTTAAGCTGCATCATAGCTTTAAACTGGTTGGGAATTGGTGACTGAGAAGATTGGTGACTGAGAAGATCGGTGGAGAGAAGCAATTGAAAAATAAGTGTCTTGCTCAAGGACACAAGAATCATGTTGTACTGGGCTCAGTTTGATCTCCGATTCTGGAGACTAAACCCATCACTACCTGAGTTGAAAGCCCTCATCCAACTCCAGTTAGGAAAAAAAAATAATCTTGGGAAATAAAACAACCAAATAAAAATACCGAGGTCGTGTGAAAGAGAAACCAAAGCAATAAAGAATACAAAAGAGCAACACGGATGATAAAAAAGACAAGGCACAAAGTGAAAAAGCAAAAAAAAACGACAAAATTTAAGAAACAAATGCACAAGCCAGCATTTTGGGGCAGTTTCTCCTGAACAAAATGCTTTTAATAAATTGTGTTCGCTGATCTTCTCTCATGATTTTTTTGGGTTGAAACAGGACTCATTGCGGATTTTCAAATCGAGATCCTAACCGAGGAGGAATTTCTCCAGATGCAGGACACCAACAGAACCGGCTGGTTCCAGTTGACAGGCGCTTCGACACATCGTAAGTAACATACTGGCACGGCAAATACATGAGGTTCAGCAAGACAATTTCAAATGATTAATGCTGTCAAGAAGGTTTGTACATTGTACAAACTAACCAGTATAATATTTATATAGCACTCTTAAAACCCCTTGCGTACGGTGACGCCATATGGCGCCAGAAAAACAGTGCCACCAGGCCGGATGACGCCATTGGCCGCTGTTTGTGCAGTTTCAATTTATTGTTGGATTAAACAGTGCCACCAGGCCGGATGACGCCATTGGCCGCTGTTTGTGCAGTTTCAATCCATTGTTGGATTAAACAGTGCCACCAGGCCGGATGACGCCATTGGCCACTGTTTGTGCAGTTTCAATCCATTGTTGGACTATTGTGTATATGATACGCTTGACTGCACAAACACATTATGGCTGTTTCGCTTTGCTGCCAGAGCCGCCACGGCACCCCGACGTCTCCAATAAAATACCCGCCAAAAATTTGCCTTAAGAACAGGGTTGATAAAAATCATGATTTTGTTATTTAAATCAGTTTTTTTTTTATTTAAATCAATTTTTAAATTCTTTTTTACCATCGTACAATTGGCATAAAACATTTGTTTCAATTAAGTCAATTTAAATGACCATCATTGAAAGTCAATTTTTTACACTAAAAAACTAACAGAAATAGACAAAAATCAAAACTTGATTTTTATTAGTGATTTATTTATATTTTTTTCCAGTGATTTAAATCATGATTTAAATCGAATGATTTAAAACGAGTGATTTAAATCAAACAACCCTGCTTAAGAGGCAAATTTTTGCCAAGTATCCAGGTAACACATTCAACAAACATTTAAAAATGTCATTTTGCACTAGAGGAGAAAATCTTGGTTGTTTTCCGTAGAATAAACATGCAAAGTTTTCTCTAAATGGTTTATTATTGCTTATACTTCGGAATGCTTTTGAAAGTGTTCAATTAGAATGTCCCAAGAAAGACATTCACATGAAGTTGGAAGAATGCCTCTTCGGTGCAACTGCTTGGTCGATACTGTATTTTTAATTGCCAAATTATCATTCACATGTTTAACTAGCAAGCAACCCTCAACATTCTATAAGGAGCATGCACGGCCAACAGGCGTCCAAGTCAGCCCTCTGTAATTAATCTCACAAAATAACCAAACTTGCCCTCACAGGTACCCATTGCTTCTCAATGCAAAGAAGAAATTACAGCAAAGTGTTTTGCTCAAGGACACAAGCACCATGATTCCCCCAAGCTGATTTCAAACTGAAATTGTAAACTCCACACTTACTACTTCAATTTCATCAAATTCCGACAGACCGCCTGCAGAAACTCAAACGGAAAGAGCGGAAACTGGAGAAGACCTGCACCTCAAACTGCCAGCGGCAGGTGGTCAGGATCACCCGGATGCTCAGGCCCAGGCCGGTGGAGCGAGGGGAGGAGTGCACCCAGGAACCCAACACAACACCCAGGCAGAGGGGTACAGCTGTGCCCACACGGGGTTGAGGGGGCAACTGGGTTAAGAACAGGTGTAGAAACCCATTTTGTTGGGAGAACTGGTCCATAGCCAACTTCCCAAAAGCCATTAATAGGACAAGATATCGTGGCACCCAATATACCCGGGAACCCACCCAAACACCCACATAGAGGGGTTGAATTGTCCCAACCCCTGGGTGAAGGGGACTAGGTTGAACATAAGAGTAGGAGCTCAACTTTGCAAAAGCCAATATGAAATTATTGATGTTCTGTCAGAGCTCTATATTGGAGGAAAGTACCCCACCTTTTTATACACAAAGGATTTGGGTGCCAAGTAACCCACTTCTATTTATGTTACAAAGACAAGGATCAACAGTTGTTAAAACAAATGGGTATATCCAGGAGTCTATCCCAACTGAAGGGTACTCCTGTGCTATTGAGGGGTACAACTGGGCCATTATGGCATATATTAGAAAAAAGTTTTTTGTACGTATTGCATGAGGATCTTGGAGTCATAACTCAATTAGATCTTGCTTCATATTTCCATTTAAAATTGGAGTGAGTTCAGAAAATGTCCAAAACCGGACTTGAACCCCAAATTGATTACTTTTGGGTTGAAAAACTTTAAGAATCCCTTGAAACAAAAATACTGTACTTTGTAAATAATCCAACTCAATAGGCAAAACAACTTTTATTGGCATTATCCTAACTATGAAGGAATTGTACATTAAATGTATTGTCTATTTGTGAAAAAAACAAAAAGAAACGAAAGTTTCGATTAATAATATATTATTATATACAGAAAAATTACTATAATATCGTCATGATGTAGAAATAACTTAATGTAAGTAATTAAGTTTCATTGCCTTTTGCTACAGACATAAACTGCATGTGAAAACTTTTCTACATTGTTTACGTGTAGTTGGCGTCATCATGCCCATGGAGTACTGCTGTAGCTGTATATATACACGTATAACAACATAGAGTATTTTAGCCAAATTATTTGTATCTGTGAACATTTGTATGTGTGGACATTTGTATAGATGTATTTTATTGCCCTGGTATCTTGTCTAAAAGACACATTTTGACAGTTCTGGGATAAAGGGCTCCTTATAAAATGACCTGTTTTTCAACTTTGCAACTTTGTGACTTTTCACCCTTTTTTGCGTGCCAGGCAAACATACATCATGTAACTGTAAAACGTTTTGATCGAACTGGTTGCAAACTGAACTTACTGCCAGAGTGGTACCACGCCCATCTTAGTGTTGTGCGGTGCACCTAATGCATTATCTGCGGTGCCTGACTAAAATGTTGCCAATGCATTTTGACAGCTATTTGAAAGTGCTGGGGCCAATTTCACGGCGATGCTAAGCACAAAAATTTGCTTAGCATGAGAAATCTTCCTTGATAAAAATGGGATTGCCAACCAGATTCTCATGTGTTGTATATCGCTTGTGACTGGTCATTCAGCTGTTGTTTGCTTAGCCTGAAAATCCCCTGACCTTTTTGTGCTAAGCACATTTCTGTGCTTAGCAGCTCCGTGAAATTTTTCCAAAAATAATATATTATAGCTAGTATACATCATTTTCTTTTGCTGTAATTTTCAGAAATGAATGGATTTTTGGGTTAGTATTTTATAGCATATACTGTAACACTGAACTGTTTAAAGTTGTGTGTATATAGATGCTTGGAAAACAAATAGAAAAACAATGCTGTTCTTGTAGTCTGGTTCCCTGACCCTACTTCAGACAAAACAGAACAATTTATAGACATCAGGGGAACTAGACTAGCTAACTTGCACCCGTTCACGGTGTGTAACCAATTGCCAAACAAAATGTGGACTGACTAAAGTTGGTATTGAAATTGGATGTAGTATTTGAAAAAAGTCAGTTTTTTTCGACCATCTCTGGAAATTGATACAAAAATTCCCCGTTAAAAAAGGAATGACAGCACACCAGGTGCCATGATTTCGCAGGATGCTCGAGACAATTATTTACTTACAGTCAGGTAGGGTTTTTCACAATAATTCAGTAGTTTTGTTTTTTGATCTTTGCAAATGTTGTATGTTACCTTTAACCAGCACAATCTCCAGTGGCCACATACATTTCGCTGAAATTCCTTGACAAACAGATATTTTCGCTTGTAGAAAATGCATCAGCCCATTCTTTTTGTCTGCCTAATCTTTTGCACTGACAACTGAAACATAATATTCCCCTCCAAAATAGTGGGTAAAATGATTACCATAGGCTCAGACTTGTAGCGATGGCTATCAGTGTGCAAAATTTGGTCAGGAAGGGATGTGCAGTTTTTAACCCCTTGCGTACGGTTGACACAAATACGTGCAGATTGAAAATTGCCACCTGGCCGGTTGACGTCTATACATGCCAATTTCTGCCTTTTCAATCCATTATTGGGGTACTGTGTACGTTATGCTTGGCTGCACAAGCCTCTTGTTTCCGTTTTGCTTGGCTGCATAACCCGGCCTGGTGCCCCGGCGCCCCCATGAAATTGACCCGGGTTCAAGGGGTTAAAATCTTTGGCCGGACAGGCACATTTTTATAATTCTTGATAAAAACGGTAACCCTTGCACAGGCTGCTATTGGATCTGTGCCTAATTCAACAATTTACTCACAAGAACACATGTGAATTATGTAGCAACTAGAATATAATGTCATTTTATTATAAAATGGAAAAAAAAATCATATGAATAACAGGAAAGGGCATTTCATTGCATGAATGCCAAAATGAAATTATGTTTGAACCTGTATACAAATAATAACCGGAGTGTCTGTTCACACAACTCAAATTTAAAAGAATAATTTCACTTAGCTTTTAACATTGTTTTTTTTTCTCAAATGGAATGAGTATAAAATTGTAAACACTTGATTTTGGTGACCTTTCAATATTTGAATGGGCTTGGTAACCATGGAGTTGAAAATATTGTTTCATGAGCAAAGAACTAATGCAGTCCATGGATTAAATAAACTGCGCTTGAGTACATGTATATGTATAAGGTTGTCTCGTTTTTACTCATTCTGGTTTTGCGTCAATTGTTCGGAAAAGAGGGAACGCATCGGTGTCACGCGCGCTACGCGCTAGCAACGCGTCCGATCAAGCTCGAGCTGCCATTACCGAGGGCAAAAAATGTACAACAAACCGTGTGACGTACACGGACAGTACATTGGGCAACTTCTGAGTGATGCCATTTGCACGAGGTCTGTATAATGTACTGGGTACAGGGAGCCCAATTAGTCTATACAATATGTACAGGACTATACATTCCCATGTCTACTCACAGTAAGATGGCCGTTACTGTTACCCCTCCTCCTTTTTGGCTGTCTCCGCCCACCCTTCATTTCTTCTTGAAGAAGCTCATCAACGATCGTTGCTTTGTCTTGCCACTCCCACTACCAGGGGACGTCTTCTTCTTCTTCTTCTTGCCCTCCTCCTCTCCACCCGTCTGGGCCCCGCCCTCTTTGGGGCTGGGTTCAGAGGGAGCGGGCGTGGTCCTTTTAGCAGGCGGAGCCTCCTCATCACTCATGTCTGTCCAGTCACTTTCCCACACTTTTTCTGTGACTGCGAGTATTAAAGTTAAATAAGTTTCAATCACATGTTCAAAGTGAACAAAGAAAACTGGCAGGAGTAGAATTCGAACCTGCGACCTCCGGAATAACGTACCGGAGGTAGTTTCAATTACCTTATTTATATAAATGATCACTCTTAATTTTCAAGAAAAAAAAAAAAAAAAACGTCTAAAAAAACAACCCATAAATACTGTAAATACTACCTTTAAACCTCGACTACACAAAGACAGCTACATATGATCAGCACAAAAATAAGTGCCCCAAAAGAAATTCTCTACCAACCTACCCTATTTTCAAATACCATGTAATCGGAAAGGGAACCATATTTTTTTTGGCCTTACCTGTAACCTCCTCCCCTTCCACCTATAATCTTTCAGAATTCAAACTGTGATTTCTGTCTTTTCTTGTATTTTGTAGCCCACACTTTGAGTGGCCTTTTGGCATTGTGTTAGGCGATACTTATATAAAAAAAAACAAAAAAAACAAACAAACAAACAAACAAACAAACAAACAAAAAACCCACCCATGCAGCCGTCTTCATCAATGGTCGTCCTGTTCTTCAGTGCCCGCTTTCGTCTTCTCCTCTTCCCGCTGCTGGGGGAGGCAGACCTTGGCTCCTTCTCACTCGCTCTGGGCACGTGCGATGACCCATTGGTGACCTCTTCACCCTCGTTGTCGGACGTGTTCAAATCCGTGGGAGCAGGAGGAGGGGTGGGTGGGATGGGACTGTCTTCCATATCTGAAACAAGTCAGAAATGAATGGCAAATTTAGGATGCTTTTAATTCCTACAGTGTTAATCTTTGCATGTAGCCAGAGTTGTAGTCGAGTCCCTGCAAGTCCTTTCACAAGTCCTTTCGCAAGTCCAGTCAGAAGTCCTTTCATAAAGCCGGTCACAAGTAACTAGATGAACAATGACAAAGGAATGCCTTTGTCAAAGCTCATTTGAATAGCTTGTGATTGGGATTAGGACTGGAGGGCTTTTGATGGACTTGCAGGGACTTGCTGGGACTTGTGATGGACTCGACTACATCTCTGCATGTAGCATATATTAAAATGATATATTTTAGGAAAAGCAAATAGAGTGTACAGTCTAGTAAGTGCTTTTTTGCAATCAAAATAATTTTTTTTTTTTTCATAATTCAATCTAAATCGTGTTTTGTTGCATAATTCATTAGTAGGGGGACATCAGTTACATTTAAATTTACAAAACAGTACAGTTATATCAGCTTTAATTTTTGTTTTAATTAAAGCTGGGCAAAAATTATTATCGGCTCTTTTCTGCTATTGGCCTAACGCGGTTGAATCGCGTAAATGCAGCTTGTGAATTATTGTCCAATCACATCAATTATAATTCCACGTGGAACGCGCAAAATCTGAGACAAACAAAAATTACCACACAAAATTCCCATCGGTTGTTTAAGGGGCGTGGTTAACTCATAAAAGGCGACAGGTCAATTGGCTACTGGCATTTATATTTTTTTTTCGTAGACCAGAATTGCCATCATGCATATTCATGTTTAAGTTAACTTGTATAATAAGCATCTCACGAGGGCGGTAAATATAGTGACGTCATTCAGACAACTACATAAGGTTGCGGTAAACCGATATGGTCGAGCTGCTGTTGTGGCTATATTGGTAGTTAAAGCGTACGGCTTTGGAGCACGGAGGCCTGGGTTCGAATCCTCTGCCCTGTATATATTTCGTTTTCATGTACTAATTGTGGTGTGGAGGATTTTATTTCAAGGGAAAACAAGTCTGAGAACCTGTCTTTGATGTGAAGTGTATCGCTTGTGGCTGGCATCCCCAGCTGTTGTTCGCTTATCACGAAAATCCCATGGCTGGTAACCTGTTTTAACTAAGCAAGACTTTTTGGTGCTGAGCAAATTATTGTGCTTAGCAGCTCCGTGAAATTGGCCCCCGGTTCCCTGTACTGATTTTAGGTCGCCCAGGCAACAATTCATTTGGCAACCTGCCATGACTCACCGCTCAGATTGTCTTCACTGCTGCTGCTGCTGCTGTCATCCTGTTGTATGATTCGCCGTCTACGTTTTGCCGTTTGCCTCTCATCCTCTGAAACAAACAACCCTGGCACGCTGTTAGAATCGTTATGGCAGAGTTGTAGTCAAGTCTCTGCAAGTCCTTTCACAAGTCCAGTCAGAAGTCCTTTTATAAAGCCAGTTACAAGTTACTGGATAAACAATGACAAAGGAATACCTTTGTCAAAGCTCTGATTTGAATAGCTTGTGATTGGAATTAGGATTGGAGGGCTTGTGATGGACTTGCAGGGACTTGTGATGGACCCGACTACATCCATGCCTTATGGCACACGATGCAAATATTACCAACAAAAACTACCAAAATGTTTGTGTAACCTTGTTAACACGTTGACTGCCGACTACGAGTATATTCATAGTGACGGGTGTACCGGATTCTGCCACTACGAGTATACTCGTAGTGAACCAAACGCTATTGTTATGGTAATTGAATACTCTGGCATCACCGAAGACGCATCAAATACACTGCTGGCAGTATGAATACATCAATGTATGGAATGGTTGTGATCGATAGAGACAGCTTGAGGTATGTCCCTGTTGAGGTAAGGTACTCACCTGAATCGGAATCCGACACGTCAATCTTGGCAGCCTTTCTCTTGGCCTTGCCCCCCGTCTTTGACTCCTTCGTGGTCCCGCGCGGTTTGACTTGTACACCTGGTGCCTTGGTTACTGCTGGTTTTGTATGCGTTGTCGTTGCGGGTTCTTTTGGTGGCGATGACTGTTCCTCTTTCTTTGGCTTTGCTGTCAAGGGCCGGTTCAAGAAGGCCATCATGCTACTCTTGGCTTTACTGCTTGGCTGCGACTGGAGGAACGATACAGCGACAAAAAAGACGAGGTAATTAGCAAATCATTATTAATTAAGGCTCGATAATGAGCATGTCCGATCATGGAAAACTAGTTAACCATTCATGATGTACTTTACACCTGCGTAATAACATCCAAGTGCGAATGATAGCTAGACGAACTATGACGTCACTGGTCCCCAGTTTAGTATGAGCAATGTTGCTACTGATAACAGTATGACTATGTCCTTTAAGTTGGTTCCTGATCGTTGACAATACATGGTCAACTAGCTAGCGTTCAGATAAAGTTAGTCCAACAATTGCCGACTATAACTGACTATAGTCCTTGATCGAACTTGCTATCAGTCACTAGCCCGGCATACAAACACTAGTCAGACGAGCTGCGGGCTAGTCAAACTCTTAAAAGTTTGCCAGAAGACGAGTGAAAAATCAGCATCTTACCTGTAATGGAACCACGATACGGTGGTATTGATTATCAAGAAGTGACTAAAGCCAGAAGGTGATACCATTACTTAAAAATAAAAAAATGGACATTTCAGAAGTCATCAGGGCCAATTTTACAGAGCTGCTCAAGCACAAAAAAATCTGCTTGGCATGAAAAGTCTCGCTTGGTAAAAACAGGATTACCAACTAAATGTTCATGTTATGTATACTGCTTGTGACTGGCATTCAGCTGTTGTTTGCTTAGCATGAAAATCACATTGAGTTCTGGCTCGTAATCCGATTCTACTAAGCAAAGTTTTGTGCTTAAGCAATTTTTTTTTTGATTGTGGATTTATGTTGCATGGTTTTAGTCGTGTTTTGTCTCTTTTGTCACATAGTTCCTTTTTTCAACTAGCAACCTAAAATGCTGGGCTCGTGAAATGAAAAAAAAAGAAAAAAAAAGTTAGCACAAGGCTTGTTAATAATGAAGAGTACACTGTTAAGAGTACATATTCAACAATCATGGCTGTCAAGGCACCGCATTATTGCCCCTGCTAATCATGCCAATCAGTCATTATATTCTTATGATCTGGATTGATGATATAAAGTTAAGCCTGATCTGGCCAAATAGCATTGCCATCATTTTCACAAGCTGGCAAACGAAACAGAACATTTTCTCACCGCTTGTTTAGGTTCCTCCTTTTTATGTCTGCTAGATTCCACTAGTTCCTTCTCATCAGGTTTCTCTGATGAACCCTTGCTGCCCCCGGCGGCAAACCCACCGAAGGATGTTATCTGGCCCTTTTTCGCCTTGCTGGCGACGCCTCTCTGGGGCTCCCGCCTCAGACTCTCGATGACGTGCTTCTCCGCATTGCCGTTTATCTTGGGCAGAGCATCGGTGGCAGAAGTGGGATAACCTGAGAGTTCGGCCAGCTCTTGGGGTGTCCTCGGCTTGGCTTCCACACACTTGATAGCGCTGAATCTATTAAGAAAAGAAGCATTTAGAGAATGAAGAAAGAAACTTGTCAAGAGCAGGATTTGAGCATACTACATCCAGAACACTACACATGCACTCTAACAATTGAGCTCCTGTCATACATGTATGTGGGCGGTGTCCTAATGTTGTTGTTGTTCAGGAGGTGCTAGTGAGAAGAATAAGGTAAAGAAAGAAGCTATGCGACACTTTTTTATTGTTGTGATGTCAGACCTGGCATATTTGTTTTTAAGTCAGAAGGCAACAAGATTTTACTTGGCCCCAGAGTTGGAGTCGAGTCCCTGCAAGTCCTTTCACAAGTCCTTTCGCAAGCCCAGTCACAAGTCCTTTCATAAAGCCGGTCACAAGTAACTGGATGAACAATGACAAAGGAATGCTTTTGTCAAAGCTCATTTGAATAGCTTGTGATTGGGATTAGGACTGGAGGGTTTGTGATGGACTTGCAGGGACTTGTGATGGACTCGACTACATCTCTGCTTGGCCCACTGCCAGCTCCCGCTGGGCAGCACTTATTTCCAAACCAGACCTCAGCTCATTAATGATCGCTATTGTGCTTGTCCCAATATTATGTTAATGAGCACAGTGAGTGGAGAACTTCCTCTCTCACATACAAGGCAGGCCGTGGCTTGCCTTGTTTACTAGCCTACACAAAGCGAGCCGCCGGTGTGCGCCGCAGTCTTTGCATTTAACCTTTTGCAACAGTTGCAGTCTTAAGGCCGGTTCATACTTCAAGCGAATTTGAGGGCGAAGCAAATTCGTCTGGGTAACGGTGAACGTCACACTGAAACAACCATTGTTGACGTCACAAAATTCGCTTCACTTTTGTTTTCGCGTGAACTATGAACCGGACTTTATTCTTGTACTTTCCTTACTATGTTTGAGTCCTGAAAAACATCACGGATGAATAAGTAATGCTACATGTACCACTTTTTTGTGTAATGTATAAAATGTGGTTGCCCATGATGCAGGCATCCTCGGATTTCGATGTTTTTGTTGTCCGTGGCTATGGGACAGATAATTTCATCAGCCTTCATCGATAAAAACTGGTAAATGTACCCCCCAAAAAAAATCCACTTTAGGTTATAATTGGGAAAAATTGCAAAAGAGCTACCTATTCGGTTGTCTGATGTTGTCCTTGATGATCTGATAGTCGGTCATGTAGAGGCTATTAGAGTCTTTCAAAGCCGCCTTCTGAATGCTGTAGACATGCTTGCTGACTACTCGTGTCATGGTTGCTACAGTCTCTGTACAAAACAAAGAACATTCACAATTTAAGTTCCTTTTTTTCCCACCAGTATTTAATACAGTATTTGGAGTTATTACAAGTTATAATGATCACCAGGTTTTTCGTTCAGGGTTTGTTTGGTGTACGTGTAACATTGGTAATTTGTTTTAATTATCTTGTATTTTTATTATATTTTATTTTTTAAAATATAAGTGGATTGCCATTGGTCGAGTGGGCTAGCATACCGGACCCAAGTTCTGATGGCTGAGGCACAAGAAAGTGGGTTTCAATCCTGGCCTGGCCGGTCATGGTGCTTGTGTCCTTGAGCAAGACACTTGATCATAATTACTTCTCTCCACCCAGAAGTACAGCTGGGCACCAGTGAGAGTTGTGGATTAACCTGCGATAGACTGGCATCCTGTCCAGGAAAAAAAAAAGTATTCTAATGTCAAGGAAACCAAATATAAACATCGGTCTGGTGAGTCATATTATTGGACCCAGACAGTCTTTTGATCTGACTTGTGATTGACTTGATTACAACTCTGCTAGAAGATGTTGTGTAACCTTGTGGATGATGAGGTGGACTCTTCTCTAGCTCCACTTGCTCAACATAGGGCTGTGGCCTCAGTAAGTCTACTCCACATATATGTTGGGTCAGTGCTCTTTGTGTCTGTCTGAGTTGATTTTATCCTTCAAGCACTTCAGGCGTGATACTTGGCTATCCAGATCTGCTCACTGTTTCACATTGAGCTTGCCCAGGTCCTGGACAAGAGCATCGGAACGTATTTTTTCCCCAGGGTCACGGCCTTGTGGAACAACGTTTTCCTTCTGTATTTGACATGTTACCTTGAGGTCACAGGTTCAAACCCCACTCCTGCCAATGTCTTCGTTCACTCTTCACAATTATAAAGAATGTATAGGAAATATTTCTTACTTTCTAAATCTTTGTCTGAAACCACAACAACTTTGTTGACCTTGACTCCATTGTCGGTCTCCTGCGCACCACTCAGGAGATAGGTAACATGGATTGACGGGGAGTTTGCTGTTTTCTGCTGACGTTCGACAAATGCTTCCAACATTCTGTCAAAGCAGGGTAAGAAAGAAACAATACGAGTTAATTAAATTTTAATAAAATAAATTAAAAATTCCATCTTCACAAAAAAAAAAATTTCCATCTTCACAAAGAAACTTGATAATTGTTTTTTACTTCAGACTTTACCGTATATGATGATTTAGTAAAAAATGATAAAAGCACAAATCAGGAAATCATTAAAAAAAAATCTGGAAAATCTTCAGGGGTGGAAATGTCAGATCAATTCACAAACTGGCATGTGAGAAGACTTGTTCAGGGCTGGAAATTTGCACTGGACCGCTAGACCGAGGCTAGAAATTTAAGTGTTAGTCTAGTGGTTTCTATGACTACGAAGTCCAGTGGTCTAGTAAATCTATCTATAATTTGTTTACACTAATTTGGTGCCACAGAGAAAACAACCCACAGCACTAGAGTCCCATGGTTTATTCAAACTTCATCAGTGCATTTCAGTTTTGCTCAATGATACACTGAATAATTTAAAAAAATACTTCTTTATCTTCACATTCCAGCAAAAATTCTTTCCAGTCTCGTAGATATCTTGAGCTACTACTCCCGATGTCTAGCAGATTTTTTTCTCCAAAATTCGAGCCCTGCTTGTTGCCATATTAAAATTTGACAACTGCATTCCTTCAAGCAGAAACTCACTGTTTGGCTTGGTTAACATGCACCGAGAGGGTCTGGCTCAGCCATCGGTAGGTAACCTGAAATGAATAAAATTTCATGCATCTATCAATTGTTCCGTCTCCTCTCATGCTGCCTCACCCTGGACATGGGAATTGAACTTTTTTTCATACCCAAGTTCTCGTTGCAACAAATGCCAAGTGTGTACCGGTAAGTCTGCTTTGTCATTTTACCCTCAAGTCAAAACCAAAACCCTGCCCTCTTTCAGTAGAGACAAGTTTTCTCATTCATGTCTTTATACTTTATAGTACAAAAAACAATTTAATTCCATTCCAGATGATAGACCTAATTTAAGTGAGTCATGTTATAAAAGTAGATTTTTGTTCTGCAATTGCTGAAAACCGACACATTCAATATCGATATTTGACAATGAATAACCAAACTTAAAACCAGCCCTGCCACGACTGCATGACACGGCCCCACTCATGTAAGGCTTTAGTACAGATGATCTAAACTCAACTGTCTATAGATTGAGTATACTTCCAAAAATGTAAGGCTCTCCGTTAGCCTTACAAGGATATGTGATTTTGGTCCCCGTAACTCAATGGGGTTTGCAATACGCTCTTGCGATATCTGTTACAATGTTCCAGAATTCCACTTTCCCAAACCTTAATCTCCCCAGAAGGTTATCCAATCCCTCCTACATATCTTTTAGACTTTTGCGGCCCATATGCGGAACATTGAAACGGACAATTTATTGAGTAATGGAGTTTTTACTCACCGACCGACGTATGCAGCCAAAATGAACATGGCGTCGCACAGCTGACTGATACAGTCCACCAGAATGCGCATGCGCGTGGATTTTTCGAAGAAATTTGGGGCTCGACCATTTTTTGAAGGAGGGGGGTGCATCTTGTCTACATCGCGCAACGGTGATGTGTGCAATGTGATAAATTATTGGCGCGCTATTATACCTAGTGTTGTTCCTTGGCCTGACAATGTTTGTTATGCCCATACGTCTAAATGTCATGGCGGGTAGCCACGTAGCTATTTTTTGCCAATGCGAGCTTTTATTTTATGCAAACCAGAATAAAGCAGAATCTGGATCGATGGTCATTATTTTGTTCACGTTGCACACATCACCGTTGCGCGATGTAGACAAGATGCACCCCCCTCCTTAAAAAAATGGTCGAGCCCCAAATTTCTTCGAAAAATCCACGCGCATGCGCATTCTGGTGGACTGTATCAGTCAGCTGTGCGACGCCATGTTCATTTTGGCTGCATACGTCGGTCGGTGAGTAAAAACTCCATTACTCAATAAATTGTCCGTTTCAATGTTCCGCATATGGGCCGCAAAAGTCTAAAAGATATGTAGGAGGGATTGGATAACCTTCTGGGGAGATTAAGGTTTGGGAAAGTGGAATTCTGGAACATTGTAACAGATATCGCAAGAGCGTATTGCAAACCCCATTGAGTTACGGGGACCAAAATCACATATCCTTGTAAGGCTAACGGAGCGCCTTACATTTTTGGAAGTAGATTGAGTATAGATCATCTGTACAGATTCTGTAAGTATTATACACATTAAATTTACACTGCATGCATGCATGACACTTTTGTCTTTTCATGACATTTGTACTTTGTAAGTTTGTATGCGGCTTAGCCCCACTAGTGTGGCTGGTGGATGTTGACATCGGGCTGATCCTTAGCCACACATCCTGCCCATGAATGATGACATGCCTAGTCTTAAGTACTAGGCCCTAGGCCAAATTAAACAAGAATAAGCCTAGACTAGTGTCCCAAATTTAAATAAAACGACAAAGCAACAATACTTTAAGTTTAAAAGCTACAAAATATGTTTACCACTCTGTCTTCGTCGAAAATAAACTCTTCCAAGTTCTCCAAGTACATATCCCCCGCCATTTTGTAGTTTAGTGGTTGACGATTAAATCCATACTACCTCCATGATCCATACATCAAAAGGAGGCTGCGAGTTCATGACTGAGAATGTCCCGAGCACGCGTGACGTTTCATGCTCAAAACACATACGTTCTACAAATCGCATACATTTTTTTCACACAGCGAATCCGGCGACCAAAATTAGAAGCATTTACTGCTGTGGCATCACGCTCGCGTGCGTATTTTACGCACGCGCTCGATGCAGCTTCGACTAACAGGGTGTTTACAACTTGCCAAAATGCGCGCGCGACTGAAATTAAAGAACGCGCGCAACCTGCACGCGAGCGCGGCACCGCTGTAAAGATGGCGTCGGCGAATTCCTGTATACAGTGCTTCATACCACCATGGAGGAATTCCTTCCTCCATAGACCATATCGCAAATACCACCTGGTTGAGACGTCACAATGGTCACAAGGGATTGTGGGAAGGAAATGGGAGCGATTTTTGTGCGCGTTTCTTTCCAAAATCCCTAGTAACCATTGTGACGTCTCATCCAGGCGGTATTTGCGATAAGGTTTATGTTCATACATTACGTCGAGACAGGGAAAAAGAGAAAACATCTCTGTTCTAATTTAACTCGGAAGATTGTTCTACGCGCATCATATCTATAGGCCTCATACAGACAACTTGAACTCTCCGACTTGTACGCTAAGATCTATACGGGAATTCGCCGATCAAAATTAGAAGCCATTTTTGCGGTGGTACCACGCTCGCGTGCCGCAGGTTGCCCGCGTTCTTTAATTTGATTCTCGTGCGCATTTCGGTTGTAAACACCTTGAATTGTTGGTCGAAGCTAGCTGCATCGAGCGCGTGCGTATGACGCGCACGAGCGTGGTGCTACCGCAGTAAATGCTTCTAATTTTGGTCGCTTTCATCATTTTTCAGTTTCTGTTCAATTTTATGGGGATTAACAAATTACTTTTGGGAGAAATTTCCATCCAAAGATGATCCCCCCCAAAAAAGTAGTTGCCCATACCAGCTCATGCAGTGGCACGGCAGTCCTATGCACCGCTTCCATCATTCTTTTTGCAAACCCTCAAGTTCATATGGCCCACAAAATGCTCTAACAGCAGTTAATTTGAGGGCTCGCAAATCGTGATTTGGCTGGCGTAGGCAATTTTCAGAACATTTACTGGTCTGCACCCTTTAGAGCAAGTTCGAGCGGCGACTATTTGTAAACCACTAGTCTGTCGATTTTCCCATGGCAACCTGTATACGAAATACATGCAAAATCGACCATGTGGTCGACAAACGCCAAATATTTTGTTTGACTTTTTGGACTTATCTGAAAGTTTATGCCTCCCCAAAACTAATGTAACAAGTTTCATGATTCTGAAAAACACCAAAAAAATGTTTTTGAGCCTTTTCCTTTTGAGCCACTTTGACTCGATTCAGAAAAGGCCGAGGTCAACTGCATGCCGTATCGCGCGAGTGATGACGTATACGTGTAGAAATATATGACGTCACTGTATTATACGACAATGTTTTACGTAGAGTCTGTACGTATTTTTTTGTCCAAGGCTAGTATTACTTGCTGTGCTTTTTAAACATGATTCAGGTGTAACACTACGGTAAACATATTTTAAAGTGTTGACATCTTTTGAATTAGGGTTGTAGGCTTGTTCTTGCTGAAAAGTTAGAGTCATACTTTCCTTTGTTTGCAGTCGGCTTTTATTGGGACCTGCGCGGCGAGTTGTGTGTGAGCTGATGCTATACTCTAGTCTGGTGACTTTGCTTATGCAGCCCACATAAAGACCCGCACCTTCTCAGAACTATACACACAATTTCTGTTATAAGGTACCAGACTCAATCGCATGCAGCCTATTTACGGTACCGTACGTGTACAATGCATGTTGATTCAAGCGAGCGTGGACGGCCGGGGCTCTGGCTGCTCGAGCCGGGAACCGCAGGGAACGTCGTCGTGGTCTGGGGCGCGTGAGTCCGGGACAGAATTGGAATGCTCGGTGCCTTTTGAGTTCGAATGGCTCCAGCCTTCAAACGGAATTGTGCCTAGTCAAACCCAGCTGAGTTTTCATGCTAACACTATTAACAATACAGTCTTTAGGGAAATGTTCTGCACATATTTTCGACCATTTCGACAGCCGAAAATCAGATATTGTATTGTCTACAAAGCGGACCCATTGTCGCCTTTGAACTCCATTTAGCACTGGGAATTGCAGGAAGGTTAGGTCAGGGTTATTGTCGCTGTTCCTCGTGCAACCCCCAACTACACACGATTATCTCAGAACCATGCTCATACTGAAATAATATCAAAATTAGACAAAATAGACGGGAAAACGGAGGAGTTATGTCGACAAAAACTCTTCCAGCAGCGTCAACTCCACTTACGTACATGCATAGTGTTTGGCTAGTATAGCGTCAACCGACTCTACACGGTACATCACGGGGTCAGGTACATACATTTACATACATAATGAGCTTTCGCGAAACAGGATAAATGGTTCATAATAGCAACCCTTTTTGTTTTAAATAAAAAAAAACCTCTCGTCTGCAAACTAATCTCCATCAGTTAAGAGAGTATTTAAACTGTCGGAAAAGTCCAAAAAGTCAAAATAAAGTTGGGCGTTTTAGTTGTTCTAAGAATTAGTAAGATTGAGAGTCATGATAGTGGATGTACAGTGTGGTTCAAAAAAACCTACACACTTTTTCAATGGAAAATATCTGCAAGCCAGGCGGTCGCGGCGCGGCCGTGAAGTATAGATGGGTCGTGTCGAAAGATGTGCCAAATGTGGAGGGCAGAACAAATACTGTACTGGGCCTTATTTCCACTGTGCTACAGCCTAGCCGTGGAGGCAGTATGGCATTTATAATGTTCTGGACAATGAACTACTAGAATTTTTTTATTTCTTTGTTTGTCTTTGGTTTACATAAACCTTTTGGGTTGTTACCGCCCCCCCCCCCCCCCCCCCCCAATATTGCACCCGCCTCCGAGAGGGTCCTCTGAACTATGGTCACCTGATAAGTCAGCTGATGCACTGGGCCTGGGAATGTCCAAACTAGTCAGGTCCGGTTACAAACCATGGAAATGTTCGGCATGATTTCAGTATCCCGCAGCAGGTACATGACTTGAGCAATTCGTCGCCGAGTGAGTGAGACCAAACCTAGGTTAGCTTTGCTGTTAAAAACAACATAAACATCTGCCGCGATTATGGTGGTTTTACGATCGGCCGAGATATTCATCAGGATTGCTGGTGTGTCGGGATTTCTGGCTGTGGCCCTTGGTGCCTATGGAGCACACGGTAACATTTATTTTACAACACGTGCTTTTTTTATGTACAAAAAAACCAAACTAACTCCTCGTCAGATAAATAAAATAGTCAGACGTGTCAGATTCACTATCTATGACATGACATGAGGTGAAAATTATGTAGAAAGTTGAAATTCTCTATAAGATTTCTGAATGATATTAAACTTTTTCTGCATTTGACAGGACTGAAGAAAAAAGTTGATGCTAAAACCTTTGAGGTATGTATGGCAGATATATAAGACAATAAGTTGTAACTGCTCAGCGCAGTTCTGTAAAATGTAAAAATAGACTTCAAAGTTCAAGACAGGTGTATAGCCTTTGCAAAGAAAATTAAGGCATTCAAGATTTATTGATAGAATGGGCTGCTACTACTAGTACTACTGAGTACAAGCTTAGTTTCATTTATGCAGCTTTCAATTGTTTTCCCCCCACTAATTCCCCTGCCCTGCCCCCACCCCCCCAATATGTGGATTTTCATTTCGGAAGTGACCAAATCCCGGAAAGATTTTACATTAATACCCCCCACCAAAATCCGTCAGGAAAATAACCATCCATCTGTATTCAGAATTGTATAAACACTTGGCACAACCTTTAAATCTGAGAATTTTAATAGTTCAAAAATTTTCGTGCAATATAGGGACAGAAAGTTTGTGTTTTATGTGTTAAATATTCTTGATAGTGTTATGGTCACTCAAAGTGTTCACATACATAGATGTTACATGTAATTTCTGCCTCATTTTCACAGATTCTGCTGACATATATCTTGAAATAACAGGTTGTGCCACATATTTAGATAGTTGTTACCAAGGAGGGTTAATTATTTTGCAAGATTTTACTGTTCTTGACTGATTTTGGTGGGGGTATTAAAGTAAAATCTTTCCCAAATCCCCATGGGGAAACATTCTTTTGTACAAAAATACAGGGCCCATTTTTTTTCCACTATCCAAATAAGAAGGATCAAATAAAATTGCCACCCCTGGGGTGGGGCAGCACAGGGCTGGGGCAATGGATATATAGCAGCATTAATGAGAAGCTGATTAGAAATCTTCAGATCAGAAATAATTGCCTGGAAATTGCAATTAAAAGGCTATAAGTTCAGTTTTCCTAAGGTATCAATGGTTTTACATTAACCCTAACCACCCCTAACCTGCCAAAATCAAACACCCCATTTGTGTTGAATTTTGTGTGATTGGGTACTGTAGAGCCTTGGCACCATCACTTTGCATGGGACTTGATGCCCTGATTTTGTCCAAGTACAAAGAATGTGCCATTGGTTTACTACACAGTGTTGGAGTTTGTGTGGTTAGGGAAGGATTCTAGTAAAAAGCCTTGGGCTGTTAGGGTTAATACTTTTAGTTCTATACAAATTTCCTTCCATATATAGTTTTGCTCCTGTTGTTTTTCATGGTGATTGTTAGATCTTTCAGACGGCCAGCAGATATCATTTTATTCACACCCTTGCGCTACTCGCTGCTCCCATGACAAGACATCCAGCGATCGTAAGTGCAGTATAAGCCATTTTGCATATATTGCCTCTTGCCCCGAAGTACCCTCCAGAACAACAAGCCAGTTCGGTATCTCAAAGGTCATAGGTTATTCGGGATAAAATTGCTGACGCAATGACAGGCCATGTTACGCGAACGCCCATTCTGATTGAATTTAACACGCGCGCGTTGTGCGACCACCTTTTGCATTTAAACGTGCGCGTTAGGTCACACGCGGGTCATTCGCGATAAAATGTCATTGCGCACATGCGCAGTTCAAATACAGAACTGGCTTATTGGTGTGTCTCTTGCAAATCTGTCCACTGCAGTCAACTGGTGTGAGCCACCACTCAAACTCCAGGCTGAAGTAGTTAACTTTGGTTTAGGGAATTTTTGAGTTGCAAAGAAGCTTCATTTTAGTACTGTACTCTAATCCACAGTACACTTCTGTATGTAAAAACTGGTAAATGAGGAACTATATTGATTGTGTGCAATATAATTTCATGAATAATAACTTATAAATAAGAAGTATTCCAAGTGACTGCAGCCTCATCTAGGGAAAGGGAGTCACAATCTATTTTTGGTCTTGGGCGTGTAACTTGATAAGTTATGACTTTTCCTGCACAGTCACTTGCTTGACATCTTAAAGATATACCGTCAATGTTCTTCAACAAATTCGACATTTTATTTTCTTGGATGTTCTGTTTTAATGTAAAAACTACTGTATGAAACCCTCCAGAAAATTTAATCCACAAAAAGATAACCCCTAAATTATTGTCGAGCTGCAAATAATTCAACAAGTTCTTATTCGATAACCAAATATAAGTGGTTTTTTTCATGCAATATCTCATTCAAAAGTGGGTAATGTTTGTATTACTAGAAAAAATAAAAAATAGACACTTTTGAGGTGAAACTCAAAAAGAGAACAGTTTATCTTTAAGAAAAAGAAAAGGGGTCCTCATTTCATTTTTAACAATTCATCCCACTTGTTTTTTTTCTCACAGGTTGGCTGTCTTCTCTTGCTAGGAATGCTTGGTTTCTGTGGCACCTGCTACTACTCAGCAATATCAGGATCGACTACGCTGAATAGATTCACACCATACGGTGGAATGACACTAATGGCTGGCTGGCTGGCTATGGCTTTCTAATTGTTATGGGAGGATACCATTCAGAGTTGTTATCAAGTCACCCTCGGCCTCAAATCACAAGTCAGTGACAAGTCACATCGCAAGTCTGATCTCAAGCCTGATCTCAAGCCAAGTCGCAAGCTTTTCAATTGAACTGTTAAAAAAAGCATTCCTTTGTCACTGTTCATCCCCTGTAGCTTGTGAGCTGACTTGTGATTGACCTGAACACAACTCTGGTGCAGTTGGGTTGTTTTCCCCCACACAAAAATTAAAATAAAAATGAAAAAAAAAAAAAAAAAACATTTCTTTTTAGTTTATAATTGCCATATAAAGAAAGTTTTTCCACTGTGTTTTCTAAGAATGTTTTATGCAGCTTCAAGGGAATGAATTTTTTAGCTTTTAAGAATTTAAGAAAATATTTCCATAAAAGCTTTTAGAGAAATAGTAAGTTCATGTGCCGCTTTATTTTTGGTTTATTTTTGTCCTTTTTACATGAATGAGTTGGTTCTCTCCAAAGAACTATATTGAATAAAAAACACAAAAAAAAACAACAAACAAACAAACAAACAATTGAGTATGGTGCAACCACTGTTCATTGTAGTTTCGTTTCAATCATCAAGTGGTCATAATTTGATAAATCAAGAGTACATGGCACTATGAGAGTTGTTAAATTCTGACGTAAAAACTAGATCGTCTGTTCAGAGTTGAGTATGTAATAGTTCATGCTTGAAACAATTACATGATGAGAAAAACCTATGATACTACTAACTTATAATTGCTACAGAAATACAATTAGTTATATACTTCGGGAAATGTCCAGATGGCCTGTGTGACTTCAGAAGGCTGGCATCATACTTTTTACATCAAAAACTTGTTGATAAGCCTTTCTTAGAATTAGCCATTCCCCTCCTGTCACGGGATAACTTGGAGCGTTTTGAAGCAGATCCAGCTAATTTCCGAGAGTCATCGAACGTTTCCTAACGCAGGATGTGTGCTGGGTCCATCACTTTGAGCCAGAGACGAGGGGCAATCCATGCAGTGGAAACACACATTCTCAGATCCCCCCTCCCCCCCTCCAAAGAAGGCCAAGTCGTTTCGATGCCAAATTTGGTAAATTTTTAAGAAATCGTCTACGAAACCACCAATTACAAATGTAGTTATCAAAAGGGTTGAAATAAATGCATGCTAAGTTTCATTGATCTGGCATTACTCCTTCAGAGTCAACCTATGAACTTTTCAGCCGACCCTCATACAGTGTATACGTACGTAGGCTACGATCCAAATTATTAATCGGTTTAATTAAAAGGAGACAATTGTTATTAATGAAATTTGATTTTATTAAAAACACACAAATCGAAATGCCTTGTGAAAATACTTCTATAAATAAAACTTCATATTCATTGATTATGCAGCACATTTCAAACTGATGCCTGTTTTTGCTTGTTGGAAATTAAATATTATTGCCAACTGTAAAAGAAAGTGTCTTGATTCACCGTCACTTCGCCCGTAAAAAGGGGGAAACTCTTAGCTGAAGCAGACCTATTTTGCCCAATATATTTTAGACTTTTCCTGTTCTGTACATACGGTGGGAAAACAAAGGGACAATAAAAAGGGAAATAAATGAGAAACATCAGGCTAGGCATGGAGGTAGTAGTGCATACCCTTGTGTAATTGAGTGGGCTTTTCCGATAGATTCTTGCCAAACAGTTTTTTTCTACTTAGTACATCATAAAATTATCAAAAATTATTGTTGGCATTTTTTTGGCGGCCATTTTGAAATCTGATGTCAAAAAGCTCTATTTTGCTCAATAATTTACTTTTCTTTTCCATATTTCTTTGTGAAAATAATTGTGTGTGTGCTCTGACAACTCTTTAATATATTAAATCAACAACTCATAACCCAAGATGGTTCCTGAATTCAAAATGGCTGCCATATCATTACCAAGATGGCTGCCAAATTCAAAATGGCGGCAACTGTTAGAAGTCTTAACATCCAAAAATCTGATTTGTCTAAATATTGTATATTTCTTTACCTCATTACTTTGTTATGATCAATGATCTCAGTCAAATATGCACATTACATTGATTAAAAAATGCTTCAAGATGGCTACCAAGCTCAAAATGGCTGCCACATGCTTTTTTGTATATATTTCAGCACTTGATCTTGATTTAATATAGGCTGGTTGTTCAATGTGATATATTTTCAAACTTTCTTGGGTTATGAGTTGATTTAATATATTAAAGAGTTGTCAGAGCACACACAAAAATATTTTCACAAAGAAATATGGAAAAGAAAAGCAAATTATTGAGCAAAATAGAGCTTTTTGACATCAGATTTCAAGATGGCTGCCATTATACCAAGATGGCCGCCAAAAAAATGCCAACAACAACTTTTGATAATTTTATGATGTACTAAGTAGACAATTTTTTTTTGGCAAGAATCTATCCGAAAAACTCACTCAACTAGATATTGTGACATAAGGGTACATGCACTATAGGGCCTATTTGCAGGCCCGTCACCAGGGGGGGGGGGGGGGGGGGGGGGGGGGGGATCAACGGGACCGCCCCCCCCCCCCCCCCTGTTGATTAATTATCCCCATCTGTCAAACCACAAGCATAAAGTTGTGTTTTTTCTTGTTATGTGGTCCCCCTATCAAGCACTGTGCCCCCCCCCCCCCCCCCCCCCCCCCAATGCCTGGAGCTGGTGACCGGCCTGCCTATTTGATTGCCTGTTCAAAACATTATTTAGCAAAAACTCATTCATGCCAGGGACTTAAAAAGTTATGATTCTTCAAATTTATTATGCAGTGAGCTTTCTTTTAATTATCCAAACATGTACATATATCTCCATGATTATACTACTTCGTGAAATTAGTGTGTTGCAGGCGCGGCCGCGGCGCAAGCGCTACATAATGTGAGGGGATGAAAAAAAAGATACTTTTTAACGGGGAGCCTAAATACCGCCCTCAATCGTCGAACCAGACTGATCGACTCTACTGTATTACTGAATTCGCAAACACACAAGCGCGAAAAGAACGTGGAACATAATTCGTTATTGGATGGATTTATTATCCTGAATTTACAAGATAAGAAAGGCTCAGATCAGTACTTTTGGTGGAGACTCAACTGAATGCTGTAACATTATTAAGTAAGTAGATAGGCGGAGTTTTTCCCCATGCTTCTGTATTCTGAGGTTGATGGGGCGAATTTTATGTTTGTACTCGCCTGGCTTTACAGTCACTTCGCCCAAAACACATCGCCCTCAACCACATCGCCCTCAACCACTTCGCCCAAACGCCACTTCGCCAAACCCCCTTCGCCCAATTACCCCTTCGCCCAACGCCACTTCGCCCAAAAAACCACTTCGCCCAATTACTACTTCGCCCAATTACACTTCGGGCACCAAAACCACTTCGCCCAAAAACACTTCAGCCCATGCCCGATCCGTATGCCTTATTTTCATTTTATTAGTTCGTTACATACATGTACATCATAATCCCTCAGATCAGTTAAGATGTAACATTCTAAATGATTGATAAAAAATTACATTGTAAAATTTCTCGCAATTTTTATAAAAACCTCTTGGAAAATATATCAATTTTAAAAATCGTAATAATTTGAATGACCACTTGACAGGGGCAGATCTAGGTTTCACTAAGGGGGGGGGGGGGGGTTACCTGAGGTGATTGGCCACACACCCCAGCGTGCCTGAATTTCCGACACCCGATCACTATTTTAATTTTTTTCTCAGCAAGGGGGGGGGGGGGGGGGTTTTAAACCCCCAAACCCCCCCCCCCCCCCCCCCCCGCCGTAGATCCGCCACTGCTTGATGAAAATAATTGCCCAATATAAAGGCATATTACTAATAAGAAAAGAAAAGCAATGGTCACAAAAAGGATGTCACAAAACTCAATTTAGAACGCAAATACAGTCTTGAATGCACCATAATTTGAATGACCTAAATAACGAAAACGGCAAATTGCCTGCCAGGGAAAAAAAACCTATATTACAAACACGACTATATATGGCATTAATATTTTACACGCATACACGTACCCACACAAAATAAATTAAATCGCATATATACAATAACTTATGGTTAACTTATTCCAGTATTGTCCGTGATTCCCTGCTTTACCGTTACGGGCGGAAGGGCGGAAGTCATTTTTGTATTTCGAAAAAACGGATAGCTAGGCCCTATCCCTTTTTTGGCTTATAACTCTTCCAGGGCAGTGGGGCGTGCATGTTTTTTAAAAAGTCTCAGTAACATGCAGTTAGAACTGATAAATACACTGGTAAGTGTTTTGTGGGCGAAGTGGTTTTTGGGCGAAGTGGTTTATGTGGGGCAAGTGGTTTTTTTGGGCGAAGTAGTAATTGGGCGAAGTGGTTTTTAGGGCGAAGTGGCGTTTGGGCGAAGGGGTAATTGGGCGAAGTGGGGTTTTGGCGAAGAAATGGGCGTTTGGTGCGAGTGGTTGATGGCCGAAGTGGTTGAGGGCGATGTGGTTTTTGGTGCGAAGATGAACGACAACCCTCGCCTGATGTCATGGTGACAAACTTCGCCCCAAACGTAGTGACCCCCCCCCCCCCCCCCCCCCCCCCCCCCCCCGGTCATTCAAAAATGTTGCCCTATCGCTTTACAATAAATATGAGATTAATATCGATCCTGACGTCCACTTTATCACCATATATAACCTTTAATCCAATTGCTACAAAAAATATTGAAACATTTCAATTTCAGACTGAAAAACATTTTTCTACATCCGTTAGGGCCTAAAATAAATGGATAATTATTAATTAACCTAACGTTTACGCGTTAGGCTAACCTGCAATTTTGCATGGGAAAATCGCTCTGCTGCAGTTTTCTCTGATTGGTTAATATCCATGACAGGTTCACAGATTTTTGTTTTTCAAAAAAAAGTCTCTCTAAAACCATTAAAAAAAGAAGTGTGCTAAAGTTTATTATAAACCTCTTTTTTGAGAAAAATTGCCTAACAAAATAAAGAGAAAAGATGTGGTTGTGCATTGGATGGATGTACAATCCACTAGGCTACGGCACTGCTCGACTTGAAAGGATACAAGATATAGTAATCTCAATAAAGTTGTCTGATTCAGTTAGTGAATACATCAGTAATAAAACAATCAGAAAGTCTCCAGGCCAGCAAACATCCTTCCAGAAATGTTTTGCAGGCACCGCTAAAAAAAAAAAGTTTTATTAAATGTTAACGATTAATTTTGGTATTCAGATACTAGCATGGCTAGGCTTACATTCTTTCTTAAAATTGTTAACTGCTTGTGCTTAAATAATAAAAAAATGTACAAGTGACGTTTCTCACACCCCTTGCCAAGTTGCTACCCACATCCGGATGGGGGGATTTTCACTAACAACGTGGACCAAATCTAGGGTGTACCATCCGGAACCGAGTACCCGACCGCTAATGTCAGGAACCGGTTCTAGATTATGTATTGTAATCGTGTTATGTACCCATAGCCGGAAGAACATAATACTTAGTAATTTCCCAGACAATGAAAAATATATTTTTTTAAAATGTCATTTTTGGAGAATTTTCAAAAATATAAAAAACAGGGTACATGTACATGGAACAGCAAATAAATAGAATGTTTATGATGCTTGCAAAATGCAATTACTACTGTAAACGCATAGAGCTCACTGCACACACTTGCATCTTGCTGCATTGATGCTACCGATGTGCTAGTATTAACGTGCCGGACCTTTATGAACAATATACAAACAGCAATTTCCCAGACTTAATTGTTGGATTGGCTTTCTTAACAGGCACCCGGATGCTTGTGTTTTTTCGATTCTGTTACCCTGATTCCCGTACCACCCAATAATGCACACCCCTAACCAAATCACAAACCACTCTATTTTTTTTTTACATTATTCCAGAGTATGTTTAATTTCTATCACCAGCCCTCTAACCAATGTCAAGGAACATCAACAAGCTCAATGACATCGAAGCCGAGTTGGGTGTCGCCGGCAGCAAGACCTTCTTGGCACGACAGTACAAAGACAGCGCCTACGTCTTCATCGGAGTGTCTTCCCTTCGAGCCTGTCAGAGGGCGACATCATCTGTGTGTTTTCTAGTAAGTCAGAGCTAGCAAGCTCCACGTGAACAAAGAAGGTCGGCGGTTTCTTCGTTCCTTTGAAATTCCATCAAATTATTTAGTCAGTTTCCCTATTGTTTGTTTGAAGATTTTTTCTTTTAAGTTTACATATTGTGGATGTTAAACAAAACAATACACAACTCCGAAAGATTTTACTTTAATACCCCCTCACAAAATAGGTAAGGAACAGCAAATCTTGGAATATAACCATCCATTTGTGTTCATAATCGTATAAACACTGGCACAACCTCTAATTTGAGAAATTTTTTGGGACATTTTTAGTGCAATGTAGTATAGGGAAAGAAAGTTTGTGTTTTCTGTGTTAGGAGTTCTTGGCACCATGTAAAGTCACTCAAAGTGTTCACATACATGTTGATTACTTCCTCATATTTTACAGATTTTGCTGACTAAATCTTGAAATAACAGGTTGTGCCACATGTTTAGGAGGGTTGTTATTTCCCAGATTTTGCGGTTCTTGACCGATTTTGGTTGGGGTATTGAAGGTAAAATCTTTTCCAGACTCCTGTTAATATTTGAGTGGTTATTGTCTATTTATTACCGGGCAGCTTTCAAATCGCATAATGGTGTCTGTTTTTGGACAGGTATGGAGGAAATCGTAAACATCAACCTCGTCCGCGACAAGAAGTCGGGCAAGTCTAAAGTCCAACTGTTTCCTGGCGTATGAGGACCACGAAGCACGACGCTTGCCTGTGGATAACTTCGAATGGTATCAAGTATGTCCTTGTATTTATTTGTCAGCGACACTCGTCCTGGGGGTTTCCGTAAGGTGTGGAAGTTTGGAATCTCAACCCTAACCATCCTCAAACCATCCAATATCCACTCATGCATTAGTAAAGATTTTGGAAGAATAGTGGATTCTGTGCTAACGGCTTGCAATTCGGCTCATGGCACGTGTCCCTGAGCATGACACTTTATCACAATTGCTTCCCTCCTCCACACAGGAGTAGTACACGAGGTGCACTGCATCACTGTCCATTGGAATAGAAATATTCCTGGTTGTTTATGCAAGAAAACTGGGATATAAATGAGCCATATTGGCTTGAGACAGAGCTGTAATTACCTACACCCATATATTATTGTTTCACTTCGAATAGATTCTGGGCCGAGTAATACGTGTTGACCATGTCAGTACTTACCGCAAACCCAAGGAAGATGATAACGACGACGACATCACCAAACACCTGAGGGAGAAGGATGTGTTCAGGAACCCCCTCTCCACCTCTGTCTGTGGATGATGAAGAGGACTACCCCGGTCCCAAAAAGAAAGCACAAAAAAAGGTAAGCTGGTCTCCTTGTCAACTCTGACTGTCTTGCAGGCTTTGATTGCCATTCTACAGGCTCTAAGCCATGATGTTATTCTACACACTATAGATTTGGTGCTATTCTACAAACTGTTAATCTACAGACTGTAGCCTCACTTAAAATGTACACTCCAAACCACTCATGCAGTCTAGTGCTGTTTCCTTGATATTTCTGTGACTCTGGAAAACCATTACCAGTTCTAGTATCTACAGGACTGCATTCTTGAGTCAGATCTTAAAACATCTGCAGCCTTGATGCGGTTCTTTAACTTTTTTTTTTAGCATTGATGCAATTCCAAAGGACTAGCCTAGATGCAGTGCTGTGATGGCGTACCAATGATTGACTACAATTGTCTTTGCTGTTCAGTTGAATGTTTGCAAATCCTAATTTTGCCAAACAACTCTTTTTTAAACAGTTTCCGATTTTGTCGTACAGAGCACAAAAATACAATCCAAGTCACACGACAAGAAGAAGAACAAGAAGAAACACCAGAGGAAGGAAGGAAAGCCCTCATCCAAGTCACACGCCAGACTCTTCAGGGATTCGGAATCCAGCCGATCGGAGAGAGATGACTCAACACCTACATTGGTGCGGGTGAAGCTAGAAGTCGACCGTCATCACTCGGACCCAAAGGAATCTTGATGTCCATAGACGAACGTGGGGAGCGAGGCTCGACTGCCCGACAAGACGAGATATCAGAAGATTTACTCACTTCAAAAAGGAGGGGAACAGAGATGGTGGAGAAAGGAGCAGAGGAGAGACAGGGGACAGAAGGGTGCTAGACAGCCACCAACAAGGGGACAGAGATAGATTGAGTTCTGACAGGCAAAGAAGTATCGGGAAGAAACGTCGGCGGGATGACACACAGAGAAAAAGATACGACAGGGATCACATGGTAGGGGGCGGGACATCCGGCCAGAGGGGGTGGGGGAGAGGGTGACGACATGGAGGGAGAAACAGGGATAGGTTGGGCGACATAGACAAACAGCAGGGTCCTGTACGGAGTGGGAACTGACTAAGCCAAAAGTTGGCACCCGGCCAAGAACCAGTTGGAGAGTGGACCGTGAGGTACAATGGTACAAGGGATAGTGAGGAGATACGAAGAGGCAGTGCCACCGAAAAACGAGAACAGGGAACGTTAGAGGGGAATGGAACGGGTCTGACGAACGAGGGTGAGAGGAGACCCGCATCGTGAGGGTCTTGTATCGTGAAAGAGAGGCAGGCAGGGAGCGGATCACCAGCGAGAGGGACGAGTCGAGAAGGGGACTAAACAACAAGCAAAATAGGTTGAATTTGTGATGTCATGTGGATAGGCAATAACTGCAGTGGGCCATTGCCCCACATTGCCCTGTATGCCTACTCTGTGGTATATATATTACATGTTACTTATACTTTTCTTCCTTGTGCGTAGTTATACATAGGGCCTCAATGAATTGTCTACACCTTTTAGGGCTGAACTAGGTACCCGAGTACCTGACTGCTAATGTCAGGAACCGGTTCAGATGATGCAAATCGAGTACCCGTACCGAATTAACTGTATTACTATAGACAAATGAAAAAGAAACTCTTAAAGGCAGTTTACATGATTGGTCATTGTTGCAATTTTTAGGAATGGGGCGGATTGGGGGATTAGTATTTTATAGAGAAATATCGTTCCACTGACCTGTCCCAAAGTTTTGCGTTGTTGGATGGCGGGAAAACCGAGAGAAAAACAGCGCTCGTTTTCAACCGTCGGGAGGATGATAGCCTTTAGTCAAGGCGCGGGTGGCTATCTGGGGCAGCGTGACGCGCCCCGAATGACAACATGTCCGGGGCGCGCCACACGTCCCGGGTAGCCCACGCGCGCCTTGACTAAAGGCTACAGGGCAGATTTCCAAATTGATTTCCAGCTGGAAAATCGTTGGAAAACGATATATTATTTCCACTTTTCTTGACGATCAGACACAACACTGGTGCCATTAATTTCACAGATGATTGAGACTAATATTAACTTACAGTCTAGTAAGGTATTTCGTAATAATTTAGTAAAACTAAAATTGGAGGATTACTAATCGTGTACACTACATTTATTATGTAATTTGAGTGGAAATTTTCAAATATAAAATTGGGGGTACTTGCATCTTGCTGCATTGATGCACCGATGTGGTAGATTAACGTGCGGACCTTTACGAACAATAATTAGTAGGACAGTTTCCGAGACTTACTTCAAACGGGTTACCTGATTTTCCCACCACCTAGTCAGTTAGCAGCCACCCCTCTCCTCAATTCCTCTTGTGAAAAAGATACTTTACTTGGTGACAATTGATATCTGTTCACAGAACAAGGTAATACAATACAACCTTATGCAGATGAGTAAATAAATATAATAATAATTACATTTATATAGCCGCAGCATTCCCATACAAATATATGTTCATGTGCGCTGTCCATTATACATAAAACAAAATTAATTACATCAAATATATTATTCAGTTATACCGTAAGTTACTGTTTAATTTTGGGGTGTGCGAACAGGTTGGTTGCACATTGTACAGAGTGAGTTTTCCATTATTAGTATAAAGTTGGTACCCATTCTTGAAAGAGTGACATATTGTAGGACGGGAATTTTGGAAACAAATAATATGTAAATTTTGGGATTCACTTGCGTTTGTACATCCAGCTAATGGCGTTGCTAGCCACGTCATATTTGCTTAAAAAAATATGGCCCGTCGTGCCAATTTGTAGTGAGTTTTCACATTGTACACAAAGTAAATGCTACTACATAAAAAATGTACTAAGATCGTTGTCATTCACAAATTATGTCTGTGCATTTGTAGTATCGTTTTTGCCGATTCTGCTATTTTGGGCTGGATTTGCTAAAAGTGGTTGAGAAACGGTCACTTTGAGGCAGCTCTTCCCAAATTGTCATATTTTTGTGGGGGGGGGGGGGGGGGGAGTGGGGATTGTAGTGTTCGTGTAAAGGTAGTGGTACTGATGTTTTTGATCGTAGAATTAGAATGAAAATATAACTTCATCTGAATTAAAACAAAAGACAATTGTACACGAATCTTTTTGAAGGGGAATGATATATATGTCCCCCACTTGTTGACAGGGGGGTGGGCCATAGGATCATCCCTCCGGTTTTTGTATAAAAAGCAAAACAAAAAAGCACACGAAAAACAGAAAAGAGAGTATTAAAAGAGGCCAGGAGCCAATACGGAAATGTAAATTCATGTAAGTTCCAGGGAGAATTGTTGAAAAAGAGGGTAAAAAATGTGCATATGTACGTGTTCTATATGGACAATAATACAAAGGCATCATTCGCTTGTGTTACAAAATGTCCGATACAACACCCCCCCCCCCCTTGATTATAAAATTTCCCACTGTCCGTGGGTTTCAGGAATTTCATCATCATCCGACCCCCACA